>OY759211.1:57195934-57870756 GCA_963662105.1 Meiosimyza platycephala | reverse complement strand
GAAGATTACTCTCATAGTACAATAAATATAACATTTAACCTGTTTTGCTTGTATGGGAGGTGCCACGCCCACTGAAACTGTTATACCCATTTTTCGTCTTGAGATACCTTATAGCAAGTTTATCCACCATATAAAATTTCAGAACGATTGTGTTGTTAATTCTCTTATTATATATTATAATTCTCTTATTATTATTATTATTCTCTTATCCCAAGTTTCATCAAAATCGCTGCACCCGTTTTGGAAATAAAGTCTGAAAATATATATATATATATATATACATACAATTATTGCTCGTTTAATAATAGTAGATAAAGAAAGAGGGAAATATAATCATAGTTAATTCCGCAGTACAAATTATACCATGAACAATAATTAATAAATGTTTAGAAACACAACAAAATTAAACATTAGGCATTTATTTTTATCTATCTATATCTACTATTATTAAACGAGCAATAATTGTATGTATATATATATATATTTTCAGACTTTATTTCCAAAACGGGTGCAGCGATTTTGATGAAACTTGGGGGTTAGGTACATATGTGAACAAAATTAGAATTGGGCTGGGTTTTAACTTATCAAAGGCTCCTGGAGGGGCGTGGCACAGCCCTAAACTTTTATTTTCATAACGTCATATCTCGAAAACTATTCAAGATATTGTGATGAAATTTGGTACACAGATGCAGATCATAAATGTCTTAAATTTTGTCAAAAGTGGGCGGAATCGGAAAATTGGGCGTGGCACTTTTCAATAATTGAAAATTTTGATTCAATTTTACTCAAAAACGGCACTGAGGATTTTCATAAAAATTTTATAGATAATACCACTAAAAGCAGTCATCATAACATGCTATGTCACTATACTGGCAAAATTCGTTTAAGGGCGTGGCACAGCCCACAATATTTATAAACATTATAATAAGAGAATTAACAACACAATCGTTCTGAAATTTTATATCTTGGATAAACTTGCTATAAGGTACCTCAAGACGAAAAATGGGTATAACAGTACCAGTGGGCGTGGCACCTCCCATACAAGCAAAACAGGTTAAATGTAATATTTATTGTACTATGAGAGTAATCTTCTTAAAATTTGGTGAGGATTTGTCGGTTACTATAAGCTTTGAAATTAAATGCATTTCGACGGGATTGCTTCAGTGGGCGTGGCACCTCCCATACAAACAAAAACCGTTAAATGTTATATTAAGTGCACTATGGGAGTAATCTCATTAAAATTTGGTACAGAGATGTCGGTTACCAAAAATTTTTAAGTTAAATGGATTTCGAAGAGATTTTTTTAGTGGGCGTGGCACGTCCCATATATACGAAAATCGTTGAATGTTGTATTTAGCGCACTATGGGAGGTATTTTCTTTAAATTTGGTGTAGAGGTGTCGATTACTATAAGCTTGAAATTATATGGATTTCAACGGGATTGCGTAAGTGGGCGTGGCACCTCCCATATGTACGAAAAACGTTAAATGTTATTTAGTGTACTATGGGAGTAATATTTTTAAATTTTTTGTTTCAATCGATAGAGAAAGCACGAAAAATAAAAAAAAGTTTTTTGTTCCAATAGACTTTTAATTACAGTGGTGTAGTGTTAATATTGTAGTGGTCATTTTTAATATTTGACCACTTAGTGCGTCCTGAGCGATTTGCGGAATTTGTTGCTGTGAGGAAATTTTCCTTGTACTTTGGAGTATCCCGGAAGTAGTCACTCCATAAGTGACTACTTATCGAGGCGGTTCACTCCGAGTCACTTTGGGTCACTTGGAGTCACCGAGGTGCGTGGAAATCGCAGTTTTGTTGTTTGCATGCGATTTTGGTAGAATTGGTCTATAACACCTATAGGCCACGTTGGTGCAAACTCTTATCGCACCTAATTATGTTTTGCGATGCGTGCGATTTTTTGGATATTATTGCTGTAGGGAAATTTTCCTTGTCCTTTGGAGTATCCCGGAAGTAGTCACTCCATAAGTGACTACTTATCGAGGCGGTTCACTTCGAGTCACTTTGGGTCACTTGGAGTCACCGAGGTGCGTGGAAATCGCAATTTTGTGGTTTGCGTGCGATTTTGGTAGAATTGGTCTATAACACCTATAGGCCACGTTGGTGCAAACTCTTATCGCACCTAATTATGTTTTGCGATGCGTGCGATTTTTTGGATATTATTGCTGTTAGGATATTTTCCTTGTTCTTTGGAGTATCCCGGAAGTAGTCACTCCATAAGTGACTACTTATTGAGGCGGTTCACTCCGAGTCACTTTGGGTCACTTGGAGTCACCGAGATGAGAGAAAATCGCAATTTTGTGGTTTGCGTGCAATTTTTGTAGAATTGGTCTATAACACCTATAGGCCACGTTGGTGCAAACTCTTATCGCACCTAATTATGTTTTGCGATGCGTGCGATTTTTTGGATATTATTGCTGTAGGGATATTTTCCTTGTCCTTTGGAGTATCCCGGAAGTAGTCACTCCATAAGTGACTACTTATCGAGGCGGTTCACTCCGAGTCACTTTGGGTCACTTGGAGTCACCGAGGTGAGTGGAAATCGCAATTTTGTGGCTTGCGTGCGATTTTGGTAGAATTGGTCTATAACACCTATAGGCCATGTTGGTGCAAACTCTTATCGCATCTAATTATGTCTTGCGATGCGTGCGATTTTTTGGATATTATTGCTGTAAGGATATTTTCCTTGTTCTTTGGAGTATCTCGGAAGTAGTCACTCCATTAGTGACTACTTATCGAGGCGGTTCACTCCGAGTCACTTTGGGTCACTTGGAGTCACAGAGGTGAGTGAAAGTCGCGATTTTGTGGTTTGCGTGCGATTTTTGTAGAATTGGTCTATAACACCTTTAGGCCACCTTGTTGCAAAAACGTTGCGCACCTTATTACGTTTTGCGGTGCATGGAATTTTTTTTTTTTTGATTTTTACGAATTTCGTGAACCAAAGTGACTTTAAGTGACCCAACGTTACTAGGGGTGAACCGCCTCGATGAGTTGTCACTTATGGAGTGATTACCTCCGGGATAAGCCGAAGAACAAGGAAAATATCCTTACAGCAATAAAATTTAAAAAATAACACCAACCGCAAAACGTAATAAGGTGCGATAAGTTTTTGTACCAAAGTGGCTTATAGGTTTTACCCCTCGTACTAACTGTACAATCGGTTGCGCTCTTTTATATAAATGCTGCGATATCTCAGTCGATTTAGTGTCCAATTTAAATGAAATCGAGCCATTTTGCATTATCCTTTTCATTTCTATTCACTCTTGGTCCCAATCCACTCAACAACAACAACAACAATTTGACGAAACTAAAAACGAAGCAAAATTGTTGAAAAAAATGGAACAGAAAAAAGTAAAGAGAAGTTGAAGCGTGAAAGTGAAAAGTCAACTTTTTTTAACAAATTCCATATTTTTTCGATTTTTTCAACCTCAAAACGAAAAACCGAACAGTGGTTGGTCTCCAGGTACTATTTATTTATAATAGAAAGAAAATATATGACTAAAATTAACTTATCTGGTATGGTTGTCGACGACTCAGGTGTCTGCTGTCGTTGATGACGTAGCTATTAGGTTATAGTTGCTGTTGGTTTTGTTGAATGTGTCACAAAGCATGTTTTTATTGTTTTAATTTTTGTAATATTTAATTTTAATTTGCTGTAATTTCCTGTTGTTTTTATTCAGGTAACGTTTTGTTTTAATTAATTACTTTATGTACATTAATGTTCAATTTTATCATTATCCTTTTTTTCCAAAAATATTTTATTTCGTAAATTCACTACAAATTGTACTTTCCTTTTTATGTTTTTCTTTTAATTTGCGTCACTGTATTTTTGCTTTACTTTTGTAACTCTGTACAATCGTTTAGTATATTTAAGTTGCCCATTATATTTTTTTTTGTTAATATTTTGACCACTATTGCATCAGATTATTTATGATTAATTGTGCACAATTTTTGCACGCCCTTGAAGTCGTGCCACGTTTTAATAATATCTGGATTTAATCAAAAATTTTGATTTTTGTATTTGAGACGGCACTAAATTAGCAGTTTTATAGTTTTTCACTAGATATTTCAATTTGCTGTTTATTTTTCACGCGACAACGCGCTTCAAAAATTTCTTGGCCACCCGACCATCCGTATTAAAAATATACGCTGACTCGACTTTTCGCTTCAAAAATATTGCACAGACTCGACTAACCGCTTTAACAATATTCCACCGACTCACAGTGGATTTTTGTGGCCATAAATAAGAAGATTTTGAAAGTGCTAGGGATTGAAAAAATTTTTAAGAGAATCGTCAGAGAATACTTAGGGAATGAAAAAAAAACTACAAAAGTATTAAATTTGTTTTGAGTTTAGTGACACAGTGGGCTCAAAGTTGAAATTTGTACACCAAAAATGTTCTATGAAACTTTTTATAAAAGCGCTTGTTGGATAAAGCGCTCTAGTTAACTTGTTTCAAACAAAATGCAATAATATAGCATATTGGCGGAAAGTACATTACTTCCACTTTATAAAAATCAATTTTATTTTTTTTATCGTCTTTATATGAATTGTACGGATTTTTCAAAAATTATATTGAAAAATGATAAAAGTGGAAAATTAGCAAACTTTGACAGAAAAAAAAAAAGTATATCTCCGGATTTCGAAAATTTTTTTATATGTAATGTAAGAAAGTATGGTTAGCTAAAAAACAAATTTTCAGCTGCAAATTTTCACAATTTTTTTTTTATCAAGTTTTTCCTAATGTAGTTTTAGAAGGAACAAAAAATACTGACTTTTATGAAATGCTCTTATTAATTTATTTTTATTGAAATATACCGAAATCGCATATTAACATAAAGTTTATATATCATACTTTTCAAAAAATGTTTACTTGAGCTTCTGTTTTCTATGTGTGAATTATGGTGATTTTTTTAAAATTAGGGCTGTAAAAGTCATAATTGAGAAAATTGGCAAATTTGACAAAAAAAAAGAAAAAGTGTATCCCCGGATTTCGGAAATTTTTTAATATGTTATGTGAGAAAGTATTTTTCTACTGCAACATTTGAAGGAAAAAATATTTTTATTTCTTCATATTTTGCAACGCTTTACAATAATTTTATCGATTGTAAAGGCTTACAGTGTGAAATAAGATGCTTAAATTTTGAAAGAAGTTCCTTATAGTAGAGGGGAACTGAAAAGGGATATTTTTTCTCTTTCTATCCCCCTTGGGGTTCACCCTTTTTATACCTGAATATAACGTAGTGAAGGTATGGTAGATGCAGCATATGGGGCTTAAGTCCGATTATGAACATTTTTATTATTATCATTATTTTTTTTATTATTATTATTTTTATTATTCTAATTATATATTTTCCAGTAAATATTAAAATATTAAAAATTTTTATTTATAATTGTTATTTTATATTTTCCAATAAATTCGTTATTTATATTCTGTATCTAGTTTTCAAATGTGGTGTTTAATATATGTAGTTTTTTATTTTTCTCTAATAACTTGTAAACTATAAAAGATATCGAGCAATTTATAAAATTTTTGAAATCAGCATAGCCAATTTATTGGGAATTAATACCCATTTTGAAATAAAACATCAAAAACCAATCTACCTTTGTTTGGAAGGTAGGCGTGTCCGTGAACCGATTTTTTTCATATTCACAAGTTTTTGTTGTTTTAACCCAAAAACGTCTGTGCCAAATTTCAAGACTCTAACGCTATTACTACTGCCACCTTTTTTGATATTTCTCTAATAACTTGAAAACTATAGAAGATATCGCAAAATTAGTATTGCCAAATTAAAAGGAATTGATACCCATTTTGAAAAAAGGTCTCACCCACATCTCAACTTTGTATGGGAGGTAGGCGTGTCCTTGAACCGATTTTTTTATATTCATAAGTTTTTGTTGTTTTAACCCAAAAAACGTCTGTGCCAAATTTGAAGACTCTAGCGCTATTACTACTGCTAATGGCCACCTTTTTTGGTTTTTCTCTAATAACTTGAAAACTATAAAAGATATCGCAAAATTAATAACATTTTTGAAATCAGCATTGCCAAGTCAAAGGGCATTGATACCCATTTTGAAAAAAGGTCTGAACCACATCCCAACTTTGTATGGGAGGTAGGCGTGTCCGTGGACCGATTTTACTCATATCCACAAATTTTTCCTATTTTTACATTTTAAACATATGTGTAGCGCAATTATTACTATTTATGGCCGCCGTTCCATACAAATCCATCCACTGTGTGGCGGTGCCATTAAATAAGTGCACTTGTATATTAACCAAAATTGAACTATACCCGCTTTGTATTTCGAGTTTTTTTCTTGGTAAAACCGTAAATATGTCTGCATGCCCAGATTTTCGGCACTCTGTAACAAATTGATACTTATAATCTGAAGACAGATATCCATACTCATTATATTTCCTATAAAAGCCAAATTTCCGGTATCAGCAGCTGACATGCAAGCCCAACCCGAAAATGTTCAACTGGCGAGTAGTTCGCAAAAACCCGTTTATCAGTTAAAAATGAGATTATCCGTCTGATTTTCGTCAAATAACATGTTTTGAAGACCACTGAGTACTAGAACTAAAAAAGGCACTTAAAATCGAGTGGCGCTATAATTCGCTAGATACCAATAAAAAATTTGCAGCTTCGATGCCAAACCGTCTTTAAGCTGTAGTTGACCAAGGAGGCTACCACACTGCATATTTAAAATTATAAAATTATTATTTTAAACAATGTTTTTTCAATTTATAAATGTGTGCATGAAATAAGATGTGACATGAAATTCAGTATTATATTTTGATTTTCTATTATAAAAATTCCAGGTAATATATTTTTACAATAAATAAACATTTTTTTAAATAACAGTTTTTGTTCTTTCAAATGACATTAAAATATTTTTCATATTTCACTTAGTTTCAAAATTACAGAGTATTGAAATTAAAAGTATGCACTGCATGAAATAAGCTGTGAGCCGCTGTAAGTTGAAATTAAAATTAATTCCTCTAAATTTTCCAATATATAGAAATAGAAATAAGAATTCTAAAAAAACAACTATGGATGCTTTATGATTCATATTTCTTGTCACAAATAAACTATTTGAATACAATATGGAACCGTTGCAACGAAAAGAAAATTAATGGATTGCAAAGAGTCCAAAATAAAATCGTTAAATATATACTATTGCTTATGAAACTAGACTCGATATTAAAAAACTTTGTCTTTTACAAACATTAATCACTGTTTTTAAAATTAAAAATAACACAATTAAAAACAATTTAAACATACATTTCACACAATACGCCTTATACAGATTCAGAAATACGATAAATATTAGAACTACTTTTTTTAGAACCGACCGAAGCACAAAATCTATACGCAGTTATGGCATAAGAATATATAATATGTTGCCTGATGATGTAATAATTTAATTTTATTCAAAAAAGCGGTTAAAGCCCTTTTAATGCAAAATTATAATTTTGAAATGCGATAATTAAGCTTATATTTAAATAATATTTTTCTATTAATTTTAAAGCATAGCAATAGTTGCTTGCATTGCTGCTGCTTAAGCGCGCATAAACTTTTCTGTTCTTTTTGTAAACATTAACACGTTGTTTGCTCTGTTTGCTAATTTATTCCAACTTTTTAATATTAATTTTTTATTCTTTAAATTAAACTTTTTAGTGAATATGAATTATTTTTCTTCCGATAACTTGCTTGCTTGTTCTGTAGGGGATCAATGCAAAAGCCAGAATATTTTAAATTCAATGTTTGCTTGTTCAGGGCCGTGTGAACAAATGTTTCATGCGTCTTGTGCAAACTTGACCACTTCTGTAACAGAATTATTATGTTCTGACCGTTCGGGTCTGCAATGGTACTGTCCATCGTGCAGAGCCCTCTCCCCGTTAGTTTTTTTTCGAAAAAATTAAACAATTTGGAGATAGTTTAAATAATCTAAATACAAATTTCAGAGATATTTTAAGTAACTATCTAGTCTTAAGTCCCCAAATTGATAACAGTCTTAATGAGACTATGTCCCCTGACGATAGTTTGTTAGCAAATACTAACAATACTATTACTAATGTCCCTACCGCTTTTGCATCCACTCCCTCGATTTCTAATGCTACCAAGCAGGCTAATCCCCTTTTGAAGAGAAATAAACCAAAAAAACAAAAAAAAAAACAAAAAAGAAAACCAAACTAACTGAAAAACCGGTAAGCACACCCAGTATCCCTGATAGGATTTCTTTAATTTCGCAACCAGAGACTTTGCCAGAAGTACTAAATGCTGTTTCTCGCCCAGTAGAAAATAGTCCCCCTGCTGTAAGTCCTACTCTCCCTATTTTTCTACAAGCGATGCCCAAACCTAGGTCCATTTTTGTCTCTCGACTACACCCTGACACAACAGTTGACACTGTTAGGGACTTTATAAGACAACAAAATGTCATTCCTGTCGACGCTTTTCTTTCTTGTAGGAAAATTGGTAATAAACCTACATATTCATCTTTTAAAATTACAGTGGCTTCTTGTCATTTTGCTGCTGTCTATAATTCGAATATGTGGGTTGATAATATCTTTAAGTCTTAGTTTCAATAAAAAAAAACAAGATTATTCAAAACGCTCATTCTAATCCAAAAAACTAAATTGTCTATCCCTTTACTACCAAAATGTAAGGGGTTTGCGTTCAAAAACGCATGAAATTTTCTTAACTACTCAGAACTTTTCTGAAGATATCATCATTTTTACCGAGACTTGGCTTAACAGCTCGTTTCTTAATCAGGAGCTATTTGATAATAGCTTTAATGTCTTTAGAAGAGACAGATATATGGACGACTCGTCTCCAGTTGGAGGGGGTATATTAATCGCTATAAAAAATAGTGACACTAGTTCTATAATTGAAATTCCCTGTGCTGCTAGTATTGAACTCTTATGTGTTAAGGTAACTTTTTCTAAATCCAATTTGTATATCCTGAACGCCTACATTCCTCCCAATAGTAGCACAGAAGTCTACGAGCACCTTTCGAGGGCCGTAGAATTTGTCATAGACAAACTTCATAACAATAACGATATTTTATTGTTAGGTGACTTTAATTTACCTGACTTAAAATGGACTATTTCGGACAATGGCACGTATTATTATGCATCTAGTCCAATAACTCGAAAACAACAAATTTTTGTTGATGAAATCCTGTCTAATTTACAACAAGTTAGTTGTATTACAAATTCCCACAGTCGACAACTAGACTTAGTCTTGACTACAGACATACAGACAGTAGCAATGTTGTTGTGCAAAATGCTCCTCATGCTTTATCTGCGGTTGATGCGTACCATCCACCTCTGAGTGTGTTGTACCAATCAGATAGAGATAACGTAATTACTGCCAATTCTTCTAGCAGATTTTATGAATTCAATTTCAAGAAAGCTGACTTCTTGAAATTGAATAATATCCTAAATGATAGATCTAACATTTTGTTGGACTTTTTTAATCATAATGTTTTAGATGACTGTGTAAAGTTTTTTTATGAAGAAATTTTTTCGGCTATATCTCTGTCTGAGAAATAGTTGTATATATTACTGTACACTTACGTTATCAATAAAGAAAAAAAAAAAAAAAAATTGCAATAACAATAACAAGTTGTAAAGTTACGTCAAACATCTGACGCAGACATTTTTATTTGGAAAATTTAAAGTGTCTATTTAATCCAGTAAATAAGCCGGAAAATACTGTTAAATGTGGAGAAGTGTCAAACAAGCACCGATTTTAAAAATTTTTATTGGTACGTGTTCCTTAGACCTCCTAGAACATTCGTCCGATCTAATCTTTGCCTCATAACCATAAATGAATTAATGGGGGTGGTTTTATGCCCACCAAACCACCCCAAAAAGTAGCCGTCACGTAAAAATTAAAAAAATTAGCATTTTGCTTTGGAAATGTGCTCTTTTAGGTTTTTTGGGTCGCTGATCACGAGTCCGACGTCAAAATGGGGGTTATTCCACCCCCTACCCACCAAACCCCCCCCCCCAAAACGTAGCTGTTAAGTAAAAATTAAGAAAATTAGCATTTTGCTTTGGAAATGTGCTCTAGTTTCGTGATCAGCGACCCAAAAAACCAACTAGAGCACATTTCCAAAGCAAAATGCTAATTTTTCTAATTTTTACGCGACGGCTACTTTTTGGGGTGGTTTGGGGGGAGTAAAACCACCCCCACTAATTCATTTATGGTTATGAAGCAAAGGTTAGACCGAAAGAATGTTCTAGGAGGTCTAAAGAACACGTACCAATAAAAAATTTTAAAATCGGTGCTTGTTTGACACTTTTCCACAATTTCCGGCTTATTTACTGGACTAATTGGAGCATGGATCAAAAAAAAATGTAAGTTCATTGTTTATTTAGAAAACCTTGTTATTTCACAACATACGGCAGCATTGTTTTGAACGAGTTACACGCATTCTCTGACATGCAATACGTGTGGGCAGAATATTTAGGCCAGGGGTCGGCAAAGAATACTAACACAAACGTGTGAGTATGAGTGAGAATAAGAAAATTTCAAAGTTTGAAAGCAAAACGGAATACAATGTACGTAAATGACAAGAAAACAGAGCATAAAGGAACGTGGAATTGCTTGTTCAACAGTCGCATACGAACTGATCTGATATTTATTATTCTCTTTTGTTGTATACGTATACAAGTAAAGTAGCTCTGCTACTCATGAGTAGCGCGTGCCGATTTTGTGAAAAGGAATAAAATCCGTTCATAATTATTTTTTAAAAATTTTTTTTTTAGAAAATTTGACAAGTAGATTTCTTTCTTCTTTAAAAATAAGGCTGAAAAAAATGTGGTCAAGTTTTTACCTTCTTTAAAGGAAATAAAAAACCATTTAAAACCAGTGAACAGCTTTCAAGTATTTTTGTTATTTTTTTGAAAAATATACATATATACGGAGGTTTCTGGGGTCGCTGAATACGAATCCAAGGTCAGAAATTTAAAATTCAAGATGGCGGACCGAATATGGCTGAAACTCAATACCCTTATCCACCATATTGGGTCCGCCACCTTGAGTTTTAAGTTTCTGACCTTGGATTCGTAATCAGCTTCCCCAGAAACACCCGTATACCATATTTGGTACTAATCGGTTGATTTTTAAACAATACGTCCGCCATCTTGAATCCGCAATTTTGAATTTGAAAATTTTTAAAATATAGCCTCAGATTCGTAACGGGCGACCCTAAAAACCCCTGTATAACAAATTTGGTTGATGTTTAAAAAATACGTCCGCCATCTTGTATCCGCCATCTTGATTTTGTAAATTCTGACTTCGGATTCGTGATCAGTGACCCCAAAACCCTTGTATACCGAATTTGGTGCAAATCGGTTGAGTTTCAAAAATTCGGCCACCATATTGGATTTTTGACCGAAGTATTGGATCCGCCATGATGAATTCTGTCAATCAAATTGAGCCAAAAAACGATCCGATCACGATCACAATTCGAATTTTTCCTGGCTGATGTACAAAATTTGAAGTTCTTAAACTTAACATATAATTTGTATAGATTTTAAATAGAATTTACAATATTTATATGGTCACTTTGTAGGCGTGGTTTTCGTTCGAATTTGATACAACTAAAAGTGAGAGTGCACAACTAAAATCAAATTATATGTGCAAAATTTTAAGTCATTCAATTCATTTTTGTAGAATTTAAAGCAATTTAACCGTTTTTATGTGGTCATTTAAAGCAATTTTCTTCAAAAAAGTGCTAGAAGTAATTAATGAATTTTGTATATATAACGCAAAAGTGCAAGTCTATTCTTTTGTCACCTATTTGCATTCAGCCTATAATTACTATGCGGAAGTTTAAGCAAAATCGAAGACTACGTTTTTTTGCTTCCCTCTGCTAAATTTTGTCAATTTTTGCAAATTTATTTTTCTTAAGGAAATTTTCTTGTAACTGACCTTGAAGCCAAACTAATTTTTCAATATTCTCAAAACTACTATTTTTGGAAAACAGAAACTCCAAATTTTTGAAAAATGTGTATATGTTTGTAAATTGACTGAATAATTTTGGAGATAACAGCTAAACTTGAGATATTGAATTGCATAAAACTAAAATTGTAAATTTTGAGAATAAAACTTCAAGTTTCCGTGCATGCTGTTCATTCAAATTTCCACATATTTCCAAAATACTTATAGATTGCTCTTAGTTGAAGATTTTTTTGTCGATCTATGTATTAGTTTTTATGAAATTTTGAACTTTTTCTTTACCTTATGGCCAGGCGCGGATCCATGGGAGGGGCCATGGGGGCACGTGCCCCCCCAAGCACTCAAGATGAATCACTCAAATAATGATTTGCTGATTTAAAGACAGGTCTTCTCTTAACAAATCTAACTAAGTAATTGTTTTATTTATTTTTTTTACAGAACACAACTATGTATCTATATCAGTGATGACATTTGGGTTTTGTGAAAATGTACTGAATCGATAGTTGAAATGTACTTTTTAGAGTCCGAATATACTTTTTAATTTTTTTGGTGAAAATACCCAATTTGACAAAAAAAATTAAATTTTTGCTGCAATTTACTAAAAAAAAAGGTCATCAATTTCGAAAATGGAAAATATGGGTAGGTGTTCCTTAACTAAACTAACTATTTTCGCATGTGTTTTGTTCTGTAATTTTTTCTTCAACGCATCGACTCGTTCAACTCTTGCCGTTACTCAACTCAATAGAACAAAATACATGCGAAATACCCTTTCGCGCTGTATTTCTCATAGCAAACTGCTAAAGCTCTCTTTGGAAAATAGCTTTTTTAATGTAAAAAAAAACTCAGCTTTCGATTAAAAGCATTAAAAAAATATTAAAAATACCGTTTTTGAGATATAACACGTTCTGTGATTTTTCACCTGGAAAATGGAAAATCTGACAAAACCATTGGAAAGCTGAGGAAAAAATACATCGAAATGATGTGTTTTTTTAGGAACATTTATGTACCACCAGCACGAGTTGAAAACAATAGAATTTAGCGCTCGCACACCGCGCTAGGACACTTGACTTGTTATTCCAAATTTTATTTTACCAAAATTTTCTAAAAAAAAGTAATTTTTATAAATTGTCCAAATGTACCGAAAATGTATTGAAAATATCACCAAATGTACTGAAAATTAACCAAATGTACCGAATGTACTGAAAACTTGTCGAATGTACCGAAGACGATTTTTTGAGACGCAAATGTACCGAAAAAAGTACTAATGTACCAAAAATGCCATCACTGATCTATATATATATAGATATATTGCGCTTGAATCTCAAAAAGAAAAACGACTAAAATTTTAATATTACAAGTGTTTGTGTATTAGACATGTTCAAATAATCTCAAAAAATTAAATTTATTTTTCTCATTAATATTTTTAAGAGAAGTTCATGTGGTACCATTGACAATTTCCAATTATAGTGTATTAAGGTGAATGTAATAAAAACAGGATTTGAGGAGTTACACAAGAAATACCAATACTAGCGCAGAGACAATACATTTTTTCGTTATATGTAGGCTTAAGAAATAGCGGTAAACTTTATTCCGATACTTTCTTATGTATGTGTGCATATGGAAAATATGAAAAAAAAAAAATTAAAAATTCAAAATTTTATATAAGAAAAAAGTCTAATTTTTTCATATTTTTACTCAAATTCCCAAAAATGCAAATTTTGCTGCTGTGGTATCAACCCTAGACTTTTTTTTTTGTTTTAATTGAGGATATACTCCAATATTAATAAATTTTCGAATTTCGAATGTTTCCGATGAATTCTAGAACATGAGATTTTTTTGAACACGTCAAGCTCGATTCGGATGACTCTTAAAATACTTGAATTGAACATTATAATATTTGAAAAATGTGAATGACATTAAAATATTTGAAGTTTGAAAATATTTAGGCTTAGAAATATTTGAAGTTCGATGGTGTCGAATCCTCAGAAAATACGTGTTAATGGAAAACAAAACTTTTACATAAAAAACCGTGTGAAACGAAAACAACCTCAAATGTACTGAATCCAGTCATTTATTAAGCAAAAAATTGTACTTAAATTATTAAATGATACAGAGCCATAGTTGTCGTTAACTTACTTAGAACTTTTTACACCAAAATATGAAATTATAAAAAATTTTAAAAACGGTTAGAGTTAAAAAAAATATCTTGATGTCAATGATTGACATGAACTGATACACATGTAATTTGTGGAAATCACCTTTTTTTTTAAGTTTTTTTTTTCAGGTATGATGTGTATGTAAATTAAATTTTTTCTTTTTATTTTTTTTAAGGAGCTGTTATCTTTAAAGTAAGTTTACGGTATGAAGAAAAATTTGACGAAAATTCAGCTCTCTAACTCAATTTTATAAGGTGGCGCCGAAGCCTGTTAGTTTTAAATGTATATTGTATGGGAAAACTTTATTTTATTAAAAAGGTATCTGAATAGTTTTTTGCGCTGAATCCGAATCTGGCATCAGAATTGACCCATCGGCGCCACCTTATAAAATTGAGTTACACAGCTGAATTTTCGTCAAATTGTTCTTCATACCATAAACTAACTTATAAGGCAACAGCACCTTAAAAAAAAAACCAAAATGAAAAAAACTTAAGTCATCCTAATTCATTATTTTAGATTTGATGTATGTATGTAACTGTACTTTTTTTACAGTGTTGACAAAGTACTAGATTACAATTGATTATAAATAAATATATGTGAAGCTTAAATGTTCATTTTGACCAATATTTTAAGTAAAATTTTTGATTTAAAAAAACATGTTTAAAAAGTAGCGTGTAAGACGGGGGTTAGGTGAAGAATCATAGATTGAATGAAAAAAATCTACTGGTAAAGTCTTTGATTTAATGAATATTAGACGATTAGTAAAGCCTGTATTACATGGCGAGTAAAACCGAATGTGGTGCAGGTTTGAATGATGGTAAAACAGGAAGAGGAAGCACTTGAAAACTCGCCCCCCCCCCCTCAATCAAAAATTCTAGATCCGCCACTGCTTATGGCCGCTAATGTTACACTGTGTGGCGCAGTGTATACTGGTGGCTCATCGAGCTATTTAATTTTTGTATGGGAAAAAATGCTTTACATTGCATTTGTCTATAAGTTTTGTGAAAAAAAAAATCACACGAACATAACTAAAACCATCTGCATACCTACAATTTTTTACAAAAAAAAAATATATTATTTTCTCATTCTTTGAAATATCTGAAAGCTAATAAACTATCGAAATATTATCTTTACGAAAAAATAACCTATTGAACAAATTTCAATAATATATCATTGATAGTCTGACAATGTATACTTACTAAAAGTGTATAGATTTTTACGTTGTTTTCAAAAGTCCAAGCCTAAATTTAATCGCACTCTTGAATTTTATCATTTTTACAGTACAACTGAACCTATAAAACAATAAAATATCTTTAACGAATTAGTCCCTTATACAAATACATAGTCAATAGCCTATTTATATAATAATGAATAATTGTACAGATAAGATTTATCTTTTGAAATGTACAAGTACAGCTGATAATACATAAAACAAAAGTTTAAGTTAAGTTATCTTAAAAACTATGCGTAACATTATAACTATAACTACATATCTCGTATATGTACCTAATAATAACATATGTATATTAGACCGGTTCAAAAAAAAAAAAAGTCTCTGAAATTTAGAGGCACCGGCGGATTCCTATTCCCATAAGTGTCCCGAGTGGTTTAGCGATTTCAATATTACTCTTGAAACTTTCGCACAAAAAAAAAAGTTCACCAACAACCTAAAAACGATGGTGGTTATCGCTGAGGTGAACTTTTTGTTTTTAATTCAGTCTCACATTCGGAGTAGTTTTGAATGGGGAATTCGAATTTCTCATTATTTTTTAATTATGTTGTTGCCTTCAGTGGTAAAAACTGAAAATAATCATGAAATTTTGTCAAAAATTTAAATTTTTTTATTTAAAATGAAAAATCAGGTCTAAATATTTGGATTTTTTTTGGTTTTATTATTTTGATTAATTCACTTTTTTCTCCTCTATCTGATGGTGCTAACCGCAAATTGTTATTATTTTTGTACTTCAAAATATAAACATAAATATAATTGAACAAAGGATTTTTTTCATATTGAAGCTATGTTTTAACAGGAATATAAATTTTAATGTGGAAATCTGTTTCGAAAAATATGAAATCTAGTTTACTTGAACCATTTGTTTTAAATGCACAACTGCTTTTAAACTATTCAACGGAATTAAGCAAACTTTACAGATTTGGAAAATTTGTTTTCATATTTTTAAAAAATATATAACATGACCTGCATCAGTGAAAACAAATATCCGAAAATACTCACCAAACATTCGCATAATTCACTCCATTATGGATATAATAGGTATAAAAGGTAATTTAATAAGGTATTAAATTGTTGCATAAATATTAAAATTCTTTTGTATGGTTTTCGAAATATAATGATTTTTTAAAAATTTTGATTTTTTTTTTGAAAAATCCCTTATTTTTTCCAAAAAAATTTGGCTGTTTTTGAATTTTTATTATGAGACTTTAATAAAATTATACGTTAATTATACATTTTCTGGAAAAAATAACGATTTCTGAAAAAACGAAATGGTCTCAAGTTTAAAAAAATCGTCATATCTTGAAGACTATACGAAATTCAAATATTTATGCGTCGATTTTATACTTTATCAAATTACCATTCACATGGTACCCATATTTTAAAAATCTGTTTAGTGTTTCCTAACTTATACCGTTTTTTATAAAGCTATATCCGCATCTTCCTAGCCATCGGTAACTAGACTCCAGTGACATTTATTTTTGCAGATTTATTAACTATTCCTAAAACGCTACTTCACCTAAAAAAACAAAAAGATTGGAGAGTTGTCGCTAAAGTAAACCTATGCCTTCTTTTTAGCACCCATTGAAATTTCAACGATTGGCTTTTCATTACCATACGCCAGACGTGCAAATTTTTTGCAGTTTCGTTTTGAAATGAAACTTCATCATTGAATTTTCTTCCCCTGTCTCATTCCATATGAATTCCTGAAAAGTGGTGGGAAATCAATTTTGGTTGTTAAAATTTGTTCTTGTGCTTATTTGTTATTCTCTAAATATTTTATTTCATCTATAGGCTCCAAAGCATAGTCTAGCTTGTAGCTGGTGCCATAAATAGTAATGGGTTTTGGTAATGCCACGCCAAGTCTTTTAAACCATGACTTTTACTTAAGGTTTTCTTTGTGCTCTACTTTAGAAATTTCTCACGCCAAGAACGAATTGCACAAAATCATCATCTTCCGATTGGGCTACATTCATCAGGGTCATTAGCATAGATCAGCGATTCTTAAACTGTGGTCCGCGGACCCCTGGGGGTCCGCGAAGCCATTCTAGGAGTCCGTGAAACAATTTTTACATCATTAATTTTACATCATCAAACTTTTCGCTTTATTTAAATAACTAATTAATTAAAAATTCTACATGGACATCGCTTTTTCAATGATTGCACATATTTTTAAAAAACAAAGTGTGCATTTACTTTTGTTCAAACCCGGGATGCCCAGCACCTAACTGTTTCCACTTTTCCCACTGTTTGACAACATCATCAATTTTTGTAAGTTTTAACTTGAGCCTACAAGGTGCACCTACAAATAAATTTAAAATTGAAGTTAAGAGCTAAACACAGTTGGGATGTGCGTTATCGTCCACATTTTTCCTATACGTTAATAGTGCGTACAAAATTGATACTAGAAAATTTATCGCAGAGAAATATAACAAATTCTATTTTTTGTTTAGCTATTTAAAATAGAAGCGATTATAATAATACGAATTATGGTCAAAGCACATTCAAAAGTGTGTGTATGAGTCTTTTCCAACACTCATCGATTTTATAGAATTTTTTACGGATTTCCACTTTCAAAACGTTGGAAGTACGTTAAGAAGTTGTCAACGCGATTGCAATTCGTTAAAAGATACGGCAACATACCTCGATTGAAGTGCAAATGCCAAATTTTGATTTCAGCCACCTGCCGGCTACATTAGAACCTTCAATCCAGATATGAAAATGTTTAAAATCAGCCGATAAAATCTCCCAATTGCTGTTTGACACCTCTTTTGACTTTTGTCCAATAGAAACGCACATTACGGCGTCTCTATTAACACCTTAATCTCCTGTTAAAGGAAAAAAGTTTCAAAAGGGTTTTGATTTTGATTTTCTTGCACTATTATTATTAAAATTAACGTAAAGATAAGCAAATGTTACCACCCTGTATCCATAAGTATATTTAAACGAAAAAAAAAACTATATGCACCACGCATGTCAAATGTAAGAAATGTCAGACAGGTCAAAAAGGCTAATGTTGGCACTAATGGGCCAAGGCTGCCGTTCAATTTTTTTTTTGTACGTATATGTATGTATGTGTGGTTGGCAAGCGACATCACGCGATGCTAACAAAGAAGCGAGTTGTAGTACAGATTTTGATGCAGGCGGCAGTTGAAAAATAATTGAATCGCGTGCGGTCGCAAGTGGCGGCAAAGTCTTCGAAGCAAAAACAAAAAAAATCAGTGTACATTAAATATGCCTAAAACAGTGGGCGAAAGATTTTTAAGGCGTTCGGTACTCGAGGCGAAAATATCACTTACGTGCGAAAAAGGACAAAATAATACAGACTGAAATTTGCGGTGGAAAATTATGACCTATTTTTTTTGTCCGTATCAATTGAAAATTACTTTTTTTTACAAAACGCGACTAAAACTAGTTCAATACGTGACGTTTAAAATTGATCATCGAGAAAATTAATTCCGTGTAAAGTTAGATAGAAAAAGAAAAGGACTGATCCAAATCGTTCGATAATCGAACATTCTTAACATTAAATAAAAGCAATTAATAAATTGTAATTAAAAACCTAATTTTCAACAAAAAAAAAAAAGCACATGCCTTAAATGTGGCGCAGTGGCTGCTAAGTGTCGGACATCAGCGCATGAGACAACCGTGGAAAAGAGTTTCGGTTTGTTGTTTTTCCTTCATAATTAAAATAATAAAAAAGGTCCTCTTTTGCGATTACAATTCCAATTTTAGTTTCTTTTTATAAACGATCGTAAAATAACCTAACAAAAAAAAAAATAAATAAAAATTAATGTTCATCGTGTTCGCGGAAACGTGAGTGACAAAGCGCTAGTGCTCCGCTTTACATACACCCTGAAAGGAAAAGGGTAAAGATATAATACATAGAAAAAGACAGAAATAACGTCGTTGACAAAGCTGTCAGAAAAAAAAAACTTAAAATCTGACATTAACAAAGTGGGAACGGAACACAAATAACCAATTGACAACATACGTACTGCAGTCGGTAACTAACAATAAAACAAACAAAATTAAACGTAGAATTTTAACCAGAACGTGAACAAAAGGAATTGCAAAGCTGTGAACTATTTACAATAAAAGAGAAAAGTCTCAAAAGTGAAATATTTTCAATGGAATATCGAAAACTCACGAAAAGTGACATGGTGTAATTCTTTTGTGCAAATCAAAAAAAAAAAAACAAGAGGTGTTTAGGCTATGGCCTGACCTACAGCAAACTAATAGACATTTACACTAAACTCAAAAATGTATAAATCAACAAAAAAAAAAGTTTTATTTAAAGCCACATAATAAAACTACAGAAACAAAAACATAAAATCACTAAAGTTTTACAAAGCAACATAATAAACATGTATCACTAATAACAACACCAACCAACATCAGCAACAACAACGTCAGCATATAATATTTAAGTAAAAATTGAACAATTAACTTGCTTAATTGACAAAATGTACAAACGCACAGACAAGCACAGCAATAAACATGACACCTGCAATGCAATTTTGAATGCATTTTTTATGTTTGCACTTAAAGTTCAGTAAACCAAAAGGTTTTATTTTTTGCTTGTCTTTGCATTTGTACTTGGGGTTCACTGTACCGGGTAATTTGGGTTTTTGTTGTAATGTTTTGCTTTAGTAAACGTTATATTAGTATATAAGTTAGCCGTTACAAATTAATCAATCAATAATAAAGTTGAAGTCAATCGAATTTCGTGTTTTAATTTTATACTACGAAGAGTCACAGTTCAAGTGCTGTTGGTTCACTCTTTTCAATGTTTTAACATAGACAGTGATGATATTGGTCGACACTTGAAATCAACAAAACACAACAACGCCTTGTCCGCAGCTTCTTCCAGCTAAAAAGTTGACGAATTTTTCAGCTCCGATTATGGAAGTGAAGGCCAGAATTAGGACGGAATCGGAAAAGCGGTAACGGAAATCCACTGTCAAAAATTATTACACACTTGACGCTATGAAATTGAACAGAATCGCGACTAGTAACCTACCGACGGATACCCGTTGATTTAGAATTAATTAAAATTTTTTTGACATCGGATTTCCGTTGCCGCTTTTCCGATTCCGTCCCAATTTTGTTTAAGACATTATTCGAGGGCGATGTTAAGGCACCAGTATGGAAAGACGTGGATATTGTGGTGAAAAAGCTATACGACTCAAATCTATATAAAGCTAACTAAAACTTATCAAAAGCACACAAATAGTTCGGGTATGTGAAAAATTATTGTTCGGTGGCGTAAATCAAGTGATTGAAAACGTTTCGATTTCTAAACGATGCATAGTGTTGCGTCTAGTGTATGCTAGCTGGACAAAAGTGAATCTCTCGTTTAAAGAAAATAACGGTATAGTTTTACAACATATACTCTCAAAGCTAGGAAACCAACAAATATTTTTGTTTTCTGTAAGTTTCAGTTTCAGACGGTTGAAGTGAGTGAAGTTGTTTTCTTCAACTTTTAATTTTTGAAAAATTGTGATTGAGTAGTCGTGGAAAAATATTAATTTTATTATTTGTCAATATTAAAAAAAAGTTTTTTTTAATGGATTTCAAAGTTGAAGGTAAGCACTAATGAAATTAATATAAAAAGTGAAAAATAATTTCATAGTTTTTTCTTGAAAACAACAACAAAAATATGTCTTAATAAAGTTAAATAATAAATTCAGTTTCCTAACTTTGGGAGAGTAGAAAGTATTTGTATTCACGTGTATTCAGCCATTTTATTTTTTTTAATGAAATTTATTCTTTCACGGCTTCTTCTCAAAACAATATCTTTTTGCACACTTTTGCACATATATATTTTTTTTGTTAGTTTATAGAGTACATATTTTCTATCAAAAAATGTGAGTTATACCAGGAATGGGAAAAATCCGTGAAAAACGATAAAAACTTTTAATGTAAAAGCTAAGTGGTGTAAATTCGGTGTGAATCGATTAACCGGTCTTCGTGAAAATGATAATTTAAAAATATATTTGTATGAGGGCCACCCTAAATACGCACCCTTAATAAAAGTCTTATAGCCTAAGCTATGCCTTTTAATATATATAAAAGACACTTGGTTTAAATTAAAATTTTTGTATTTTCGAGTTTAACCGAAATTTTTGAGCATGTAAATTAGTTTTCGTAAAGTTTTTACTTCCATTTTGCAGCTGGTACTATTCATTGTTGTTTTTGATAAGCGGCGATGTTAGTATGAGCGTCATATAATAAATAGGCGCGGTTAATTGAGTTTGCTTCTCATTTGGTACGACTTTCTGTTGTAGTACAGTCGTTTAAAGTTTGAATATAAACCATTTTTTCGTAAGTGTTTTCTGTCCGAATTATTCAAAATGTAAATAATGTTTCTTATTTAATTAGTTTTAGTAAGTTTCATGAATTAATTTATATTTGGACAACGGTACTGAGGTATAACCTCGAAATTGCTTCATTTTAGAATGGGCAAGTCTTCAGACACGTTTCCAAGAAAATGTAGAGAAATACAGACGTTAATTTGTCACTCTACACACTCCCAAATAGACATAGCAACGTTTGAAGGTGTTTCAAGGTCGATTGTTAGCCGCATTAAAAAAAAATAGGCCAGAACGAGCCACTGGACGCAAACTGCGTAAGAGAATGTGGTAGTCACCACACCTCGTACCGACCAAAAAATTAAGGACATCTGCCTCTTAAATCGTAGGAAAAGTGTTGCTCTTCTGACTACGAAGATAAAAGTCGGGGAATCCACGTCTCCAAACAGATTGTCCGGTGGCGTTTGGCAAAAGAGAACCTAACCGCTCCTCGGCCTATCACAAAACCGCGCCAGGCTAAAGCCATGAAGAAGAAGCGACTGTTATGGCGCAAACAACACTTGAATAAGGCTGTTGTGGATTGGAATCGAATATATGCTACATTTTAAAATAGTTTAGTTCACGAAGAACAATTTTTTTTAAATATTAATCGAGCTTTACAGACATGCTTCTCTGACGAGTCAACATTTCAAATTTTGGTTGACAAGAGTAAGGTTGTCCGTTGATACCCTGGTGAGCAGTTCCACCCGGACTGCTTTCTAGAGAAGGTTAAATACCCGACTAGCGTCATGGTGTGATCTGTGATCTCAGCCAAAGGCATGGGACGTCTACACATCGTGAAAAGGACCATGAGGCAGGACCAGTATAAGCGAGTACTTGAGACTCGCTTTCTGCCACAGCTCGAGGAATGGTTCCCTGGTGACTATCGTACGTTTTTATGCACGATTCGGTATCTAATAACAAATCCAGAAGTGCTACTGGATTTCTACCTGACAAAAACATGGGCGATTTGCCTTGGCGGCGAACTTACCTGACTTGAAGCTCATAGAGAACATGTGGAAAAACTCCAAACGGGCGATCGCGAAAGGATTGATTACCACTACGCAGAAATTGATTGAAACACTCATCAGACAATGACATCACAACACCGAACTCCTACAAGTCCAAAAAAAATGTATACAGAGCATACATCGAGGCATAAAAGCCGTAATTGAAGCTAAGGGTGGTATCACCAAATATTAATGTTATTTGCATAAAATTTTCTAAGGATATGAATATTACCCTTACGAAAAAATAAATGAGTGTACAATACGAATTATGTTGTTTTTATTTTCTAAATAGAATATTATAATAAAAAAAAATACTTACTAAGCCTAGCACCAAATATTTGCTCAAAAAAATCATTTAAACTAGAAAATACAAAAATATGAGTACTGTCCCTAATAATTTGGCCACCCATTGTAGTTTTAGAGTTAAAAACCATGAATTTTGTTTTGTTACTTATTACCAGTTTGTGTTCATTGAGCCATTTTCTGAGCAAATCCAGATCATAATTGACATTTATAAATAGATCGAAAAAATGTTTGTTAGAATATGAAATCGCCGTGTCATCAACAAAAGCTGTTAACATTCCTTTTAAAGGCTGAACAAACAGTGAATTCACATATATGAAGAATAAAATAGGACCCAAAACAGACCCTTGCGGTACACTTATATTTAAAACTACTTCTGAGCTAACGTATGGTGAATGAAATCTGGACAAACGCTAAGTGGTTCAAATAATATATTAAAATTTTTTGTTTTAATTTGTTTTTTATTTATTTAAGTACATTTAAGCTCGATTATAATTTATAAAAAATAATTTACTCCACATTGATTTTCTTTTCATATTTTCAGAGGTAGTTTTCTCATAGACTCCTGAATGCCATTTGTATCTATTCTTTTCAGCTTTTATTTATTTGTATTAACTAAACATTCAACATTTTTTTGTCAATAACACTTTCTAGAAATACTACGCTTCAAATTAGCTCAAAAATTTTAATTGATCGTAGTTGTGACACGTTTGGTGGGTTAAAATCTTAAGGTACAATTTCAATGCCTTGCAATTTCAAATCATCCAATGAATCTCTTGCGTAATTTGATGAAGCCAAATCCAGCCAGAAAATTACTTTATCGCGTCGATGATATTTTTGCATAAATTTGGAGAATTCAGGAATGCATCTTTCCCTGTAAGTCTTGGAAGTGAAAGCTAAGCTACCTTTCAAAAATAATGGTTCTCGGACGCTACGCTCACTGGTTGTCAGTCATGCTTTTCAGGGAACTTGGTTTTCTGAATATTTTTGATGTTGTCAGGTGGATTGTGGGTAGCAGTTTCAAAGTAATCTTTACACTGTCCTTCATTACCTCCCACAGTAGAATAACTCTCGCCATCCATCCCGCAAATGTACGGTGAAAACGTAGCGAAATTTTTTTCAGAACGCGCAATCAACCTAGATTTGAGTTCTTTTGACTGCTTCTCTGTAGTAGTTGGCTTAGTTTTTCTTTTTTTAATTTGTACTCCTATATCCTCCAAATATTTTTATATAGTATTTTTATCTTCATTATATTTTTTTTCTAGTTGCGGTAATGATTTTGTAACCCGGCCTACTGTATCTGTTTTTATCTGAGTCCGAACTTTTCTGTCTTGTAGGGAGCATTTTCTGCCAGAACCAAGTTTTTTTTTTACTCTTTTTTTATCCTTCAATAGTCCAATTTTATTATATATGGTCAATTTCTTATATCCCATATCTTTAAATCGATGGAAAATTTTAGTTTTATTTGGAAAATCTTTCGAAAATTTGCAAATAATTTTACGAGGCTGCAACTCGTTTATATACATTTTTGCGATTAAATTTGAATATTATACAATAGTTTTGACGCCTGACAATCGACAAAGCATTCCATTACTCTTAATTATTAGAATTTTTGTTGTCAGTGACGCTCGACTTTAAAATAATTTTTTTTAAAAAGTGTCCAGATTTGATTCACCATACGTTAAAACAATTTTTGACTTTTACTAATTGTTTACAATTTTTTAAATACGATGCCAACCAGTCATAAATAAATCCTCGCAACCCAGCATTAAAAAGTTTGCTTAGTAAGATACAGTGATCTGCCATATCGAATGCTTTTGCTATGTCAATGAAGAGCGTGGCAGCTTTTTCTGAACCATTTAAGCTATGTATTATATAATTCACTACAGAGTTTCAGGAGTGCATCTTCAGTGAATTAGCCGCATCTAAAGCCAAACTGAGAGGAACTAAAAAATTGTGTTTTGTCAAAAAATGAAATAATCCTTGATTTAATACCCTTCTCAAAAACTTTAGAAAATGCAGAGAGTAGCGATATTGGTCGATAGTTGTTAACGTTGTTAGTATCACCTTTTTTGTGAACTGGAATGTTGATACCCGTTTTGAGAGCTTCAGGGAAGACTCCCGACACAACGCTAGCATTTAAGATAAAGCTTAGTACGTCCGATATATGGAATGAAATTTTTTTTAATAATATGCTGGAGATATTATCAAAGGATACAGAGCTGGAATTTTTTAACGAATTGATTATTTTGTGTATTTCAAACGCAGTAAATGGCTCAAAAAAAAAAAGCTTTAAAACGCACAATGGACTGGTAACCATTTTCATAGTTTGAACTGCCATTTAGCAAGTTCTGATATGAACTTATGCTGGCAAAATATTTGTTCAAAATATTAGCTGTATCTGTGGGCTCCGATATAACTACATTATCGCACGTCAATATAATGTATGAGTTTTTTGCATTATGGTTAAGTATTTCTTTTAAAATACACCATTCTTTTTTTGCATTACCCATATTTTCAGAGAGTTTATTTTAAAAGTATCTGTCTCTGCAAAGGGGTATTTCCACCTTAAGTTCACGACATATATTTCTGTAACATTGTTTAAGTCTATTTTTGTTTGGATATTTTTTCATACGTTTAAATAAAATCTTTTTTAAATTAATTTAATTAAACGAGCAGACCTCCATGGTTTTAAGCACTTTTGACAACTATTTTCCTTACGAGACAAGCTACAGCATTTGGTTATATAATCTTGTAGTTTCTTGAGAAATAGTTTAAAGGCCATTGATGGACAATGCAACGAATAAACATCTTCCCAAAGTTCAAAATTAAGGGAAATAACATCAACTTTTTTCTGGTTAGTGTATTCAGTACGTTTAATCCTGGATACTTACTTCACTGTCTAATTGGATGCAAGTCAAAGCGTGATCTGTTATATTAAGGTCATAGACAGCAGCCTTGTAACCAACTTGATTATTCCTATGTAACCTGATAAATATGTGATCTAAACAAGAATTTAAGCGTGTAGGCTCCGTTATCAATGATTCAAAACCAAAAGCAGACATAGACGATTGAAATTTATCAGTTTCTGACGAATCTACAAGTATTTTTATATTAAAGTCACCTAAAATTACAT
Organism: Meiosimyza platycephala; assembly: GCA_963662105.1. Lineage (NCBI taxonomy): Eukaryota > Metazoa > Arthropoda > Insecta > Diptera > Lauxaniidae > Meiosimyza > Meiosimyza platycephala. The sequence continues at coordinate 57,844,575 of OY759211.1, read as the reverse complement.
TTCTAAAACTTTGACCTTCCATAAATTTGAAGAACTCATCCATAAAGGCATTAATAGTACACTTGTGCAACCTGTATACACAAATGAAGCAATTTGAAACATTACTATTTCACATTTAAAACACAATATACCAGCACTAATTAAATTTATCTTTTCAATATCAACTTTAACAATGTTGTTTCTAAAAAAAAAACAACGCCACCGGAAGCATATGTATTATTACAGCATGCAAAAAAGTATAATTAGGTGTATGCATCAACTAATCTGCAAAATATGGCTAGCAGAAAGCATACCCGACGATTGGAATCTCAGTGTCCTTTGTCCTATACTGAAGAAAGGTGACCCTACAATTTGCGCGAACTACCGGGGAATCAGTCTTCTTGCCATCTCATACTAGATCCTGTCGAGCGTACTGTGTGAAAGACTTAAGCCGTTCGCCAACACACTGATTGGGCCTTATCAGTGCGGCTTTAGACCTGGTAAGTCCACCATAGACCAGATCTTCACACTACGTCAAATCCTGGAAAAAACCCAAGAAAAACAGATCGATACCCATCATCTCTTTATCGATTTTAAGGCTGCTTTCGATAGCCCGATACGGGATTGCCTGCATGCCACCACGTCTGAGTTCAGTATACCTGCAAAGCTAGTGCGGCTTTGCAGAATGACGTTGAGCAACACATCCAGCCATTTGATACCGAACGAGGTTTCAGACAAAGCGATCCACTATCCTGCAACCTCTTCAACTTTTTGATAGAAGGGGTGTTGCGAAAAACCAGTGTACATCGTAATGGCACTATTTTCTACAAAAGTGTCCAGCTCTTTGCATATGCCGATGATATTGATATCATTGGACGTTGTAAGCGAGATGTTACTGCTGCGTTTCTGCTATCGAAAAAGAATCAGCGAAGGTGGGTTTGACAGTGAACGAGGACAAAACAAAGTATATGCTGTCCACAAGCAGGGAGACGTGGCGCATTGGATCCAACATTACTGCGAACACCTATACTTTCGAAGTTGTCAAGGAATTTACCTATCTTGGCACCGCCGTGAATACCCAAAACGATATCAGCTTGGAGATAAAGCGAAGACTCACTCTTGCTAATAGGTGTTACTACGGTCTCAGTAAGCAATTGAGTAGTAGAGACCTCTCTCGCCCGACAAAAATGACACTCTACAAGACGCTCATCTTACCCGTGCAACTCTACGGTGCAGAAGCATGGGTTGTGTCGCAGACCGATGCAGCCACACTTCGAGTGTTTGAGAGAAAAATTCTTCGCAAAATCTTCGGTCCTGTTCGCGTCGGCGACGACTACCGTATTCGAATGAACCATGAACTGTACGAGCTCTACGATGACATCGACATAGTCAAGCGCACCACTATCCAACGTCTGCGCTGGCTGGGACATGTTGTGCGTATGGACGAAGAAGCTCCGGCGAAAAAGGTGTTTGATGCGGAAGCCGCTGGGCGACGACGGAGAGGAAGACCATGCCTCCGATGGAAAGACCAAGCCGAGGAAACCCTATCCACGCTTGGTGTGACTGATTGGAGAAGGCGCGCGCGAAACAGAGGCGCCTGGAGAAAGCTTTTGAGGTCGGCCGTAACCCGGTAACGGGTTGTTGTGGCCACCCAAGTAAGTAAGTAAGGTATAGAATAATTGGATATTTCATCTTCAAAGATCCAAATTTCCGAGACAAATATTAAATCAGGTTAGTGGTCCAGGAATGCGAGATGTGTAGAAAAGATATCAAAGTTTGCTCTTAAGCTACGTATATTCTGGTGTATAATAGAAAAACCTGAATAAGAATTATCACAAGAATATGTTATACATAAACAGTTTGGATTATCAAAAGATATAGAAGAAGAACTAAAATTATCAATATTATTTTGAGGATAGAGACTTAAATCTAAATCTTTCAATGACATATTATAAACTTATTTGCCTAAATTTTTATTTTTTGTAAGTCCTCAAAAGAAATTATTTTTATAGCTCTTTCTTCCTCTTTATTTCGTCGCGTACCCAAACAAATTTACAAACGTTATTTTTCTTAAGCTCATTGGCTTTCTTTAGAAGCGATCTTGTGTAACCCGTAAGATTATCATTTATAAAAATTTTTCTACCGCAACTGTTTTTGTTGCCATTTAATCCACTAGCATTGTTTTCGCTTTCCAAGTTAAAAATAGTAGAAGTATTATTTTTGTTGGCTCGAAATTTTTTCATAATAGATTTTTTATGCCAGAGTGTAGAAAATTTAATGCATAATATTTTTTCTCCAGATTTTTATTGTTAGCATTTGTAGTTTTTAAGTAGCAAGAAGTAACATTGTTCGTATTTAATTCTTCTCCAGTTACAGTTGTTACGATCATGGTAACTTTCTCTTTTACATTTTCATAGTTGACGTCAGGAATGTCAACAATGTCACAACTCTTTTTCTTTTGTTCTAAAGAGTTAATTTTCAATTCCAGCACATCCATTTTGCTTCTAAGAGAACTATTGCTTGATTCTAAGTTTTTAATCTTAGTGAGTGCTTCAGTGTTTATATTTTTAATTGTAAAATTTCACTATAAAGCATATCGTCGCTCACTTGTACAACGGCCCTAATTGACATTTTTTCCGAAATCCAGTTTATTACATATTCCTGAAAACCAACCTCAAATACACCTTCACCCAAAAAATTGGAACGGTAACACAAAAAATACCAACTTTATTAGGTGATATTAAAAAGCCCTAAATTCATTCAACATTTTTTTGTATGTTAAAAGGCCTTGTTGATCCGGTAAGCAGAAAACGAATTTCGTCCGAAAACTCAGCGCGTACTCAGTCTCTAGAGTATTTCTTAAAACACAATTCAAAACGTTTGCAAATACGACGCGTGAAATGTTTATATCAACATTATGTTTGAAAGAAAGTATGGTAAGGGCCTGGATGAAAGGCAGCTGTATTCATGGTACTGAAATTAATGATTCAAAGATCTTCCGAGTGCAGTTAAAGCGACTTTCAACTGTAGAAAAACAAAAGCTGCGTAAACGTAATGATTTGGAAAGATGAATATCAGCCCTTACCTATAACATCAAAACCAAGAAAGTTTTCCAAAGAAAAGCTGAGCCCTTTATGCAGGCAAAAATTTAAAATTCAAAGAAAAAGTTGGACTATTTGCAGGATTAGAAAAAGTTATTGCCGATGGATTGCCAACAAATTTATTACAATTTGTCATTCATCTAATGCAATCATTTGAATAAATTTTTTTCTTAGTTTCTTTTTATTTATTAAAAAAACTACATTAAACAGTACAATATTTGCAAATTTTCTTTAAATTTGTTGTAAGCGAATTACACTTTTAGTTTTCAAAGTAATTGCGAAATGCCTTAAATGCACTTTCGCATACATAAAAATGATGTCAAAAAGCCCTAATTGAAATAAAATAAATAACAATAAAAAAAATTAATATTTTTCATTAAAAATAATTATGTTAATGATTTTGTAACAAAACTGCATTTAACCAAATTTAAATATTCTACATTGTCGATTTTTATTCAGTTTTTTGTGTCTCCTGAACAAAACCAAAAATGTCAATCAGGGCCAAAATAGTTTTACATATTTAAATTTTATAAAGGTCACTTTTTATGTTTAATAAGGTGAACAAACGAATTTTTCTAAAAAAAGGCTTATTGTAGTGACCGAAAAAGCAGTCCTGATGAAGCAGTCAAAAAACTGCGAAACGTCGGCAAATAAAAAGAAAATTATTTTTTTTAAACTCAAAAAAAGTTTGTAAACGGTTTTTATTTTTTTTTCGGTCACTACAATAAGCCTTTTTTAGAAAAATTCGTTATTTCACCTTATTCAAATAGTTCTACGCTATTTACATATAGTATTCTGTTTTTATCCTGTACAAATATTCTGAGCAGTGTATAATAACACCATAATTTACACCGTAACTTTTAAACTGATGCACCGTAATTTACTTCAAAACACGGTAATTCAACCCTAGAAACACGGTAATCTAAAATTTTCAGTTGGAGACGCTGATTAGGGCCGTTGTACAAGTGAGCGACGATATGCATTGTAATTTCATTCTCACCCACATTATCTAGCTGCATGTTGAATTTCTCCCTTGGCGCTAAATCTTTGCTTGTGTTGTCATTACCTGCAATGTTGTTGTGGTTTGGTGTTGGAGTTGAATCTTTGCTTTTGTTATCGTTAGATGTACTATTAGAGCAAGAGCCAGCGACGAACAGACGTCAGGTGCCGTGACATAATCCCCACGGACATAATCCCCATTTCGTAAGTAATCCCCATTTCGTAAATGGGGATTATGTCCGCAAATTAATCGGACATAATCCCCATTTTCGGTATGGTGGTTATGACCGCAACATTTTCGGACATAATCCCCATAAAACAGCGGACATTATCCGCATCAGTTTCGGTCATAACCACCATTATGGGGATTTTTTGAAAAAAAAATTATGTCCGTATGTCCAACACCGGCTTCGCTAGTTACAGTGATTCTACATAAAAGTTAAGGTAAGTAGGCGGCCTGCGGCCGCAGCTCAGGATTTAAAACTCCTAAAAATCCAACACCGGCTTCGCGGCGGCCTTCGGCCGCGGATCAATCTATAATATATCCAACACCTAGTTCGGTAGCCATAGTAATTTTACATAAGAGTAGGGGGTAAGTGAAAAAAATCCAACACCGGCTATTTCTATCCTTAGAAGTTGTCATAATCCCAAAACGAAGTGGGGACTATAACCGGAAAAAAAGACGGAAATAAGACCCAAAACTGTTTGCATTAATTAAGTTTTTCGGACATGATCCTCATGGGGATTTTTCGGACATAACCCCCATGGGGAATATGTCCGAATAATTAGCGGACATAATCCCCATTTACGATATAGGCCCGTGGGAGCTATGTCCGGTAACCCCTTCGTCATTTTATAAAAGCTGAAAGTTTCTCTATGTATGTCACTAATGGAGGTAACAACGATCTCCGACTACGAAATTTGGATAACGGTTAATTTGGAAGATTACAGGTAGCAAAGGTGTAAAAAATTGAGGAGTTCCAGGAGATATGAATATGATATCATGCAAAAATGGGCGTGGTCTGACGTTTCCTACGCCCACCTCCCATATACAAAAATTAAAACAAATATGGTATAAGGCTATTATATAAATGAAAAATAAATCAGCATTACGGCATCACTGGTCAACCAAGGTTGCCTTGCCAAAGCCTGTCCCGATGCCCGAAAATGTCCGAATTTTTGCCATTTTGTTGTTTTAATTAAAACAGTAGTATATAACATATATATATATTATTAAAAAAGTTTGCCTCAGCGATAACCACCATCGTTTTTAGGTTGTTGGTGAACTTTTTTTTTTTGCAAAAGTTTCAAGAGTAATATTGAAATCGCTAATCGGGAGCGCAATATTTATAAAAAAATTTTTACACAGCCCACTCGGGACACTTATGGGAATAGGAATCTGCCGGTGCCTCTAAATTTCAGAGACTTTTTTTTTTTGAACCGGTCTAATGTATATATAGCACGAATGTGTTGTTGCTCTTACTAATATTAAATTAACAGTAAAAATGCAAGTAAGTCATTCAATCATTTTGGTACTGAATTCTTGATAATTTTCTTAAAAAAACCATAACCATTCAATAATACAGTATAGGCTTGGTTGAATAACACCAGATTTGCCTTATTGTTTCCTATTGATAAGTTTATTTTCTGGCAGCTGGTAACTCCACTTACTCGTATTTCACTCACAGACGCGTAATTCTATACATGATTTGATTTGATTAATTTTCTTAAAAATTTCAAAATTGTAAAACAAAAAATCAACTGCCTAAAACAATATAAAATGGATGTATGCTTTATTACCATTTAGTCACCAGGTTAAACCAAAACATGGTCGATTTTATACCTTATACCGTTTTTTATAAAGCTATATCCGCAACTTCCGATGGCTATATCTTCGAAACCAGAACCGAGCGACATTTTTTTTTGTAGATTTATTGTTTATTCTTAAAACTAAAAAAACAAAATGATCGGAGAGTTGTCCCAAAAGTAAACCTGTGCCTTCTTTTTAGCACCCATTGATATATCAACGGTTGGTTTTTCATCACAGTAAACTCGACGTGCAAATTTTACAGTTCGGTTTTGAAATGAACCTTCATCATTGGATTTTTTCCCCTGTCTCATCCCGTATGAATTCCCGTAAGTGGTGGGAAATCAATTTTGGTTGGTAAAATTTGTTCTTGCGCTTTAGTGATATTCTCTAAATATTTTATTTCCTCATCTATTGGCACCAAAGCATAGTCTGCCTTGTAGCTGGTACCATAAACAGTAATAGGCATTGGTAAAGTAATGCCACGCCAAGTTCTTTTGTGCTCTACCTTAGCAATTGAATGAATGTCCAATTCATCTTCCGATTGGGCTGCATTCATCACGGTCATTAGCATGAACTATGCTCATTAGCATTCGAATATGATTTTTAGTTATAATACACATTTATAAGTATAAATAATTTATTTCGTTTTCAAAATTTGACAAATTTATTTTATTTTTTTTTACTTTCATGATGAAATGTCAAAATTTACATCGATTGGGACGGCAAAATTGAAAATTTTAGTCACCAGAGTGAAAATTTTACTCACAAGGCAAAATGTGGCTTTCACCGCGATTTGCCTAGGTGAAAAGATATCGATTGGGAAAGGCCCATAATAAAAAATAAAAAAAAAACAAACGGCAGCCTTGGCCCATTAGTGCCAACATTAGCCTTTTTGATCTGTCTGACATTTCTTTTATTTGACAGGTTTGATACATATAAATTTTCTTATTAGAATTCATTTATGGATACAGGGTGTTTACATTTGTTTTTCTTTGCGTTAATTTTTTGTGAGAATACTTGAATAAAGCGCACAATATATATTGAAATTAAAATCAAAACTTTTTAGAAAACTTTTTTCTTTAACAGGAGATTAAGGTGTTAATAGGGATGCCGTAATGTGCGTTCATATTGGCCAAAAGTCAGAAAGAGATGTAAGATTGCAATTGGGCGATTTTAAAAATAAAATAAATGAAAATAAAGTTGACAGTTCAACTTCAGTTTAGGTATGTTCAACAAGTCACAATCGCGTTGACAACTTCTTGACGTCTTTCTTACGTTTTCAAAAGGAAATCCGTAACAAACCTGCTTTGTTATAAGGCTTTTGCTTTTAGTAGACAGAACAAACAGGAAATGGATTTAAATTACAAAAAAAACAAATTCTCTTTTCACTTGTTTGTCATAATTCAGATAAGTAAAACTGAACATTTAGATAAGCCATGTGGCTCGACCCACGACAGCCGGGCAAAGAAAAATATGCTAAAGTTTTGCATTGGAACCTGCAGTGCTCAGGGACGATGGCATGGTATTTACCTATGTATTTTCCCTGCAAATCCTCTATTTCATATAGGGAATTTCCTACTTTATTTCTGATGCGAATTTTGGCATAAATTTAGCGTTTATTCCATTTTTAAAATTACTTAAATGGAATTTGTAGAACGCTTCTTGACCAATTTGATAATTTACTAGTCTAGACCGTGTATTGTATACCTTTGCGGCCTTTTCGTGCGCAGTCCTTAGGTTATTTTGAATTTTATACCGGATTTTGTTGCATTTATCAACATGGTTGACAGGAACATCCTCTTGAAGAAGTTTTAATTTATCTAACAAAGGGTAAGATGAGCCATGCAAGATCATATTTTGACCGAAAACTGCATAATATGGTGAACAATCAATAGAGGTGTGATAATCGCTACGAAGAATTGAAAGTATTTTCGGGATGCACTTATCCCAACTCGAATAATCTTTATCTTTCAAATAAAATCTAAGTTTTGAGATAATTTCGCGATTAACTCTTTCGGAAGCGTTCGCCTGTGGAGAGTACAGACCAGTTTTAATATGCTGAACACCATGAGAAAATAAAAATTCTTGCAATTCCTTCGATACAAAGTTTTTTGCGTTGTCACTGCGAAGGTACTGTGGAAAATTCATTTCTTTGCAGAAATTCAATAATGTTAATAGAAGTAGCTTGAGCCATAGATTGAAGAAATATAAATTTAGTAAAGTGATCTAACACTATCAAAAGATGTGCATTACGGGACTTCGGTGAAGCTCGCGGATATGGACCAAGAAAGTCGATGTATAGCCTATGTAAAGAACGGATTGTAATAAATTGTTCCCCCATAGGAGGTTTAGAACTTAGATTTGATGGCTTAATAATTTTGCACTCATCACACTGACTTATATAATTCTTTATGTCACGAGCCATTGAAGGCCAAAAATATTTTAGGCGGAGTCTAAACAAAGTGTTGATAAACCTACCATGACAACCAGAATCATGAGCTGCTTTGATAGCTTCAAGTGTTAGGGATTGAGCTAGCCACAACTTCCACAAACTATCTTCCGTATTTTCGATACCTTGGCGAAATAGAACTCTTTTATACACATACTTATCGACCAGACGAAGATCTGGTAAACGATCAGTATTGTCTTTAATGGTATTTCGCAGCTCTAAGTACTCGGCACTATCAAATTCGGAAGAATTCGGATCTATTTCCGAAAAGTCAGTATTTTCTCAAGCTCGTCAACATCAAAGCGCGAAAGAGTATCGAGGACCATATTAAGTGAGTCTTTTCTATGTTCCATTTTAAAATCATATCCTTGAAGTTCTAAACTCCATCTAGCCAATCGATTGGTTAATCCTTTCTGGGTCATCAACCATTTAAGGCTTGAATGATCTGTAATGATACGAAAGGGTAAACCTTCAATATAGGGTCTAAATCGACGAACCGAAACAATAGCTGCTAAGCATTCGATTTCCGTTGAGCTTTATTCAACTTTTGCGAAACTAGCGCTATGGGCTTTTCCTTACCATCGTCATCAAATTGGTAGAAAACTCCCCCTACTCCAACTCTTGAAGCATCACATTGGGTGATGAACTATTTAGAAAAATTCGGCTGAGTCAAAACTGGCGCAGTGGACAAAGCGAGTTTTAATTTTTTGAATGACTCCATAGCTTGTTGCATAGTTGGTAATGAAACCACAGTACCAATTTGCCATGTATATAAATCGCCGTACTTGTCCTTGAGACTTTGGAGTCTAAATATATAAACACATTTTCTCGAAGCCGTGAGGGGATTGCTTTGCCCATCAACCTGCTCATGGCTTGTGGACCATTGCAAGGCCCAAAGGGCATAACTATATTGGTAGAGTGGTCTACCAGGTACGGCAAATGCTGTCTTTTCTTTTGAGCTGTCTGTTAATTTTATTTGAAAGAATGCATCTTTCAAATCAATGCTACTAATGAAATTTGTATCTTTCAATCTGCTAAGTAGGCCACCAATATGTGGTAGCGGATATGAATCCTTTTTTGCCAATGAATTCAACTTCCTTGAATCAAGGCATAAACGAATTTTTCCGGGTTTGCGTATACTCACAATCGGACTACACCATGGAGAGTTGGATTCTTCAATAACGTTCAGTCTTACTTTCAACAACTTCGAGTTGTATACTGTCAATCTGTAGAATTAGATCAGGAGCTATTGAAAACAAACGCCAAAAATCAATGCCAAGACATACCTCTTGCGACAAAGAAGGCACTATATAAAAATCCACATTTTTGGTTACTTCCTTATAAGTGACAGGTATAGAAAAATGGCCCAAAATTTTATTTTTGGAACCGTCAGCAGTGGAAATAAATGAGAAATATTTTTTTGTTTTAAGTTCCAAGTGTTTGCCAAGTGTGGATTAGTACACTTAGTAGTGGTTACACCACTTTGACCGCACTTAAAGCAGAAAAGACGTCTAGCCTCTTCCGGACAATAAATGTAGGAATGACCAAAGTTCAGGTAATTCCAACATTTAATTTTTGAGTAATCAGCCTGAATGGGGCGACGATTAATTTGCAAAACTTCAGTTTGTGGGTCTTCTTCAATTTCACCATCAGCGTCAGGTAAATTGAATGAATTTAGGCCACAATCTAATTCGAAAATGTGGCGTTTCTGCCGAAAAACAGGTACTTAGTACTTACTATCGCGCAACACTTTTTCCCCTTTTCGGGCAATGTCCCTTAATTCGAATAGCGACCTTAGGCTAGAGTTAAATAGCATTAGTAATAACTCTGGAATAAAATTTTGCTTGATAAGATCTATCAATATCCCTTCAGCCATTGGATTGCTCATGCGCGCATTGAATTCATGATCACTTTCCAGTGTGCTCTTTTTTAATAGAGTAGCATAATGACGGGTAGTTTGCAAGAGAATTCTGTTTTAGAACAGCCAATACCATTCATCAGCTTTTCCTTCAGGAATATATGCAAATTTGCAATTATTTGTTCATTGGTGCATCCATATCTAAGACTCAGGTTACTTATTTTAAACAGGAAATCTTCAAAATTTCCGGTTCCATTGAAATTAACCCTCCAATCTTTAAGGGGTATATTGATATTACTCATAGCTAAAGTGGAAGGCTGCAAACTGCCGAAAAAATTATGGTTTCCTAAAATCTGTGGTGAAGCAGGAATGGCGTTAGCATCAGTCTGTGGATGAACATATTGGTTTGCAATTGTATCCCGTAAGTGTCTCATTTCAGAACGAAGCTCATCTTGGGTTTCCCTAATACTATCTCTCAATAGCCTAACGAGTGAATGTATTGAGGCTACCCTTGAGGATGCCTCTTGGATCAGTCTGAATATTACTGCACTCAGCAGCTATATTGGTATTGGAAGTCAGCAGATGATGATTCGTAATAAATCCTACTGGTTCTCCTAACACTTCAACAGAGGTTAGTATCGACTCATGTTCAAGTAAATTTTCGATACCATTAGCTGAATTTGGCGCATTTCTTGCGTTTCCAGTGATAATGGCACTTGTTGAGGAATTTGTATTCAAGGAATGCCGAGAAACTGTATCAGTCTCTGACTGGGGAAAACTTCGAATTGGTGAATGAACCACTGAACGGCCTAGAGGCTGCGAGGCGGATATATTATTTGAAGGATTCCTACCTCTTCCTTGCGAAGTCCTACTGGTGTTATGGGGGGATTCACTATGCGAGTTCCTGCGACTTCTAATCTGATACATATCGGTATCCAAAACGAAATGTAAAATTTAGTAAAAGGGGTATGTAAATTTTTAAATGGTTTATATAGAAACTTATAAAAACTTATTGCTGATACTAAGGCAGCAAAACAATTTCTATTTTAGTTTTGTTAAACTAAAATCTAAAGAAAATCTTTTAAATCTAAAGGGTAAATGTGTACTGATTAATGATCTATAACTAGAAATGCTAAAATCAGAAAGAGATTAAGAAATCAAATTATGTAAATGTGAAAAAGAATTTCTTATATATAACATTAGATTCTAAAAAAATTTTTTGAAATTTGTATAAACTTTAATTTGAAAAAAAAAACTGGGAAGATGCCGAAGTAAAAAATTAACGACGCCGAACAAAGAAAAATGACCTGAAAAAAAAGTCCAGAAAAGATTTATTTCATTAAAAAAAAAAAAAAAATGGTTCACCAACCGTTATGTTGGGACCAACCATGCCGGACATGATGCCCCCCAACACGAGCCGAGCCTCGCACCGCACGCAGCACCAGTTTTAAAAAACGTCCAGTAGCTGGGACTTGTGCGAAAATCTGCCCGCGCCGGAAAGGCGATCCGACACGGTATGGCCACTGCCATAAGGGTCGGTGCGAAGTTTCAGCCGCCCACTGTGGGTACAGACGCTGACCAGGAAGCCGCCCAATGTCGGAACAGAACCTTCCTGGATTCGCTGGGATACGCGTGATCGCTAACCCCGACATCCTATTTGCAAAAGATGCCCTGCGTTTCAAAATTAAAAAAAAAAAAATTAAAAATTTCGAAAGAAAAACTTAAAAAAAAATCAAAAATCAAAACACAAGGTTGAAACTTTGTTTCTTGCCCCACGTTGGGCGCCATCTATGTTACGCGCTGCCTATTAAAAAAAACTAAGGAAGATCTCGCATAATTTTCCTGGCTAGAGTCGAGGCTTCCCTAGGCAGCATTTGTGCGCACGCATAGAAAAATTAAATAAAACAAAATCCGGGAATAAATATCCCAAACGGGGAGCAAAACCCCACAGGTCTCTATTACTTACTTTTACGTTGTCTTTCGTTACTGCACATCGCCGTTAAAATTCCACCCCAGCATCCTCCTAAAATTTACGCCCTAGCAGATCTTCATATCTCCTTTTTTTTTCAATTAAAAGATATAATTTTCCGTTTCAATTTTCATTTTCACCCATTCGCGACGATGATGCCATATGGCATCACTTAGTGTGATTTCAGAAAACTAACGGTAATATACAACTGTGCCAATTTTTTTCTAATTCAAAGCATGCGTTGTGTAGAGAGAACTTCAATTAGTCAATTTCTCTATTTTTTTAGACTGTTTGATTTTAAATGTCGTTAGAGGAGAAGCTGAAAGTGTAGTATATTTTTAAAAAGCGAAAAAATTCGCAAAATGAGTCATAGATAAAAGTAAGTATTAGAAACTTTTTTTTCCTAATTTTTGTTTGTATAAAAAGTATGTATATTTAGAAAGTACTCATCTTGAGCTGCAATTTGAGATCTTTAGTGAGTTGAATTGTTTATCATTTTGATATATATATAAGTTCTTATTTTGTTGATGCCATTTGGCATCGTCGGCTATCGGCGCACATACAGGTATTGAACTCAATTAGCTGGCCAAAATTATTTTGAAATGAAAATTGATTCTAAATGTTTGTTTGATGCTGTATAGTGACAAAGCAGTGATTTCTGTCTGTTTTAAGAAAATTTAAAAAAAGAAAAAAGACGTGGTTAAATTTATTAAAAAAAAGCGTGTATTTTGATTTAAATTGCATAATTATTACTATTTACTCATCACTATCGTTACTTAATAGCATACTAATTGTATCCGGAGGAAAGCCTAAACCAAAATAAATTAAAAAACATAAGAAGTGGAAATATCCATTTCTTAAAATCTTAAACTTAAAATCGTTGAAGTTGGGAAACCGGAGCATTTCGGACTTTAGTTTTATTGGTTATAGATAGTAAATAGATACAAATTTTCGACAAAATGGAAATAAATACCTGGAAGAATCCTGCAATAGAAGTAAACCCCAAATTATTATTATTTTTTTATGTTAAATTTAAGCAAACTTCTTCCATGTTACAATAAATCCTTGATAATCACAATATTCTGCACTATTTTTATATTCAAAATAAAGGTAATTACCTGCAGTTTTAGAATCCATAGCTTATACAAGTTTCACCAATTCACAAAGTATATATTACTATATGTAAAAACAGTATTATGATATGTAAGAAAAAAAATATCTAAGAAAACTTTAGTCGACACTCGAATTCAAATTGACTTTGACAGTCACTGGCTGCGAATAACAGTTAACGCAAAAAAGGTTGAGCCACAAATATATCTGGCTACATTGTAAACCTATTTTTATCAACCTGCTTTGTGTTTAGAAAAATCACTTTTGGCCGGCTAAATCATCCAAATACCTGTATGTGCGGCGTTACAAATACTGTACATGTTTTACTCCATGTACACATTTGTTTTTTTTCGGTTCCTTAGCATGAAACTTCATGAAATCGAAGACTTTTTGATTAATATCGTAGAAGATGATATATTGGAGCAATTGGCTGGTATTTTTATACAGCCTCCAGATGCAGCTTATGATTCTACTGAAGATGATGCCGACGTGGTGGTTCATTTTTAGATGGCTGCTGGATGTGGCGGTTCAAAACGCGTGGCTTCTACACCGAAAGACTGGACAGAAGTCGCTAACGCACTTTCAATTTCGGCGAAATATTGCCTACTGGCAACAGAAAAACTGTACAGAGATACCGAGTTCCGGAAGAAGACCGATATGATAGTTTGGATCATTATCCAACCAAAATCACCAAGCGAAGATATGCAATGCTTTCCTGTGTCAGTCAATCTTGCATAAAATGTGAAAAATGTGATTTTGCGTTGTGAGTTGACAAAATGCGCTTCAAAAATTATCATATCTCAAAATGAATATAATATTTTTTAGCTATTTTTACTTATTAAACTTTGTCTTATACTCCCACACGTTTTTATTAATAACATATCTGCTTTAACAAAACCAAATTGGTATTTAGAAAACGATTTGTTACTAAATTTTTGCTGAGCTTCCTGTACAGTACTTTTAGTGTAAAAAAACAGGCATAAATTTCAACGATTTTTACTTTCAACCTTTGTAACGTCGACGGACGATGATGCCATATGGCATCACCTGATTCTGGCCGACATCAAGGACCGATTTAAAAATTTGTTCCATATTCATGTTCAGGATGTCAAACTTAGCCAATATGGGCATTTTCATCACGAAGTTCGAAAAAAAGTTGTTCCGTCTCGAAAGGGTTAATTTTAAATTTCAAAATTGTGAATATTCTTTTTGCTCTTATTCATAACAGATTTAAGTATATTTTATTTAAAGTAATCAAATAATTTAAGAAATATGTATATGAATAAGTATTTTATTACCTAACTAAAACCATAGTTAAATGCACTTAAAAAATTTTACACTTTAAATTTTTTTAAGGAATAGTTTATCTTTGCATTTTTTTTTATTTTCTGTATAATAATGATCACTTAAGTATATTAAATTCATTTTAAATTTAATTCAAAGCATAAAAACGGTTTGAGTTAAATAAAAATAAAGAAAGAGGGAAATATAATCATAGTTAATTCCGCAGTACAAATTATACCATGGACAATAATTAATAAATGTTTAGAAACACAACAAAATTAAACATTAGGCATTTATTTTTATATTTATTTATAATAGAAAGAAAATATATGACTTAAATTAACTTATCTGGTATGGTTGTCGACGACTCAGGTGTCTGCTGTCGTTGATGACGTAGCTATTAGGTTATAGTTGCTGTTGGTTTTGTTGAATATGTCACAAAGCATGTTTTTATTGTTTTAACTTTTGTAATATTTAATTTTAATTTGCTGTAATTTCCTGTTGTTTTTATTCAGGTAACGTTTTGTTTTAATTAATTACTTTATGTACATTAATGTTCAATTTTATCATTATCCTTTTTTTCCAAAAATATTTTATTTCGTAAATTCACTACAAATTGTACTTTCCTTTTTATGTTTTGCTAAATTAGCAGTTTTATAGTTTTTCACTAGATATTTCAATTTGCTGTTTATTTTTCACGCGACAACGCGCTTCAAAAATTTCTTGGCCACCCGACCATCCGTATTAAAAATATACGCTGACTCGACTTTTCGCTTCAAAAATATTGCACAGACTCGACTAACCGCTTTAACAATATTCCACCGACTCACAGTGGATTTTTGTGGCCATAAATAGGAAGATTTTGAAAGTGCTAGGGATTGAAAAAATTTTTAAGAGAATCGTCAGAGAATACTTAGGGAATGAAAAAAAAACTACAAAAGTATTAAATTTGTTTTGAGTTTAGTGACACAGTGGGCTCAAAGTTGAACTTTGTACACCAAAAATGTTCTATGAAACTTTTTATAAAAGCGCTTGTTGGATAAAGCGCTCTAGTTAACTTGTTTCAAACAAAATGCTATAATATAGCATATTGGCGGAAAGTACATTACTTCCACTTTATAAAAATCAATTTTATTTTTTTTATCGTCTTTATATGAATTGTACGGATTTTTCAAAAATTATATTGAAAAATGATAAAAGTGGAAAATTAGCAAACTTTGACAGAAAAAAAAAAAAAGTATATTTCCGGATTTCGAAAATTTTTTTATATGTAATGTAAGAAAGTATGGTTAGCTAAAAAACAAATTTTCAGCTGCAAATTTTCACAATTTTTTTTTTATCAAGTTTTTCCTAATGTAGTTTTGGAAGGAACAAAAAATACTGACTTTTATGAAATGCTCTTATTAATTTATTTTTATTGAAATATACCGAAATCGCATATTAACATAAAGTTTATATATCATACTTTTCAAAAAATGTTTACTTGAGCTTCTGTTTTCTATGTGTGAATTATGGTGATTTTTTTAAAATTAGGGCTGTAAAAGTCATAATTGAGAAAATTAGCAAACTTTAACAAAAAAAAAAAAAGTGTATCCCCGGATTCGGAAATTTTTTAATATGTTATGTGAGAAAGTATTTTTCTACTGCAACATTTGAAGGAAAAAATATTTTTATTTCTTCACATTTTGCAACGCTTTACAATAATTTTATCGATTGCAAAGGCTTACAGTGTGAAATAAGATGCTTAAATTTTGAAAGAAGTTCCTTATAGTAGAGGGGAACTGAAAAGGGATATTTTTTCTCTTTCTATCCCCCTTGGGGTTCACCCTTTTTATACCTGAATATAACGTAGTGAAGGTATGGTAGATGCAGCATATGGGGCTTAAGTCCGATTATGAACATTTTTATTATTATCATTATTTTTTTTATTATTATTATTTTTATTATTCTAATTATATATTTTCCAGTAAATATTAAAATATTAAAAATTTTTATGTTTTTATTTATAATTGTTATTTTATATTTTCCAATAAATTCGTTATTTATATTCTGTATCTAGTTTTCAAATGTGGTGTTTAATATATGTAGTTTTTTATTTTTCTCTAATAACTTGTAAACTATAAAAGATATCGGGCAATTTATAAAATTTTTGAAATCAGCATAGCCAATTTATTGGGAATTAATACCCATTTTGAAATAAAACATCAAAAACCATTCTACCTTTGTATGGAAGGTAGGCGTGTCCGTGAACCGATTTTTTTCATATTCACAAGTTTTTGTTGTTTTAACCCAAAAACGTCTGTGCCAAATTTCAAGACTCTAACGCTATTACTACTGCCACCTTTTTTGATATTTCTCTAATAACTTGAAAACTATAGAAGATATCGCAAAATCAGTATTTTTTTGAAATCAGCATTGCCAAATCAAAAGGAATTGATACCCATTTTGAAAAAAGGTCTCACCCACATCTAAACTTTGTATGGGAGGTAGGCGTGTCCGTGGACCGATTTTACTCATATTCACAAATTTTTCCTATTTTTACATTTTAAACATATGTGTAGCGCAATTATTACTATTTATGGCCGCCGTTCCATACAAATCCATCCACTGTGTGGTGGTGCCATTAAATAAGTGCACTTGTATATTAACCAAAATTGAACTATACCCGCTTTGTATTTCGAGTTTTTTTCTTGGTAAAACCGTAAATTTGTCTGCATGCCCAGATTTTCGGCACTCTGTAACAAATTGATACTTATAATCTGAAGACAGATATCTATACTCATTATATTTCCTATAATAGCCAAATTTCCGGTACCAGCAGCTGACATGCAAGCCCAACCCGAAAGTGTTCAACTGGCGAGTAGTTCGCAAAAACCCGTTTATCAGTTAAAAATGAGATTATCCGTCTGATTTTCGTCAAATAACATGTTTTGAATACCACTGAGTACTGGAATTCAGTAATATTAGTGAAAAAATCGAAATCCAACTTATTTGACTCAGATAGCATGTCGCGAAAGCCAAATAGAAAAAACCGCAAGGATAACATACACGCGATATAAAACAGTGCCATGGGTTGGGCTTGCATGTCAGCTGCTGGTACCGGAAATTTGGCTATTATGGGAAATATCATGAGTATGGATATCTGTCTTCAGATTATAAGTATCAATTTGTTGCAGAGTGCCGAAAATCTGGGAATGCAGACAAATTTACGGTTTTACTAAGAAAAAAACTCGAAATACAAAGCGGGCATAGTTCAATTTTGGTTAATATACAAGTGCACTTATTTAATGGCACCGCCAGCATAGTCACCTGACCTAAATGTGCTTGTGAATTTATGGGCGATTTTGAAAGAAATTTTCCGAATACAAAACATTTCAAGCAAAAACGACCTAAAAAAGGCACTTAAAATCGAGTGGCGCTATAATTCGCTAGATACCAATAAAAAATTTGCAGCTTCGATGCCAAACCGCCTTTAAGCTGTAGTTGACCAAGGAGGCTACCACACTGCATATTTAAAATTATAAAATTATTATTTTAAACAATGTTTTTTCAATTTATAAATGTGTGCATGAAATAAGATGTGACATGAAATTCAGTATTATATTTTGATTTTCTATTATAAAAATTCCAGGTAATATATTTTTACAATAAATAAACATTTTTTTAAATAACAGTTTTTGTTCTTTCAAATGACATTAAAATATTTTTCATATTTCACTTAGTTTCAAAATTACAGAGTATTGAAATTAAAAGTATGCACTGCATGAAATAAGCTGTGAGCCGCTGTAAGTTGAAATTAAAATTAATTCCTCTAAATTTTCCAATATATAGAAATAGAAATAAGAATTCTAAAAAAACAACTATGGATGCTTTATGATTCATATTTCTTGTCACAAATAAACTATTTGAATACAATATGGAACCGTTGCAACGAAAAGAAAATTAATGGATTGCAAAGAGTCCAAAATAAAATCGTTAAATATATACTATTGCTTATGAAACTAGACTCGATATTAAAAAGCTTTGTCTTTTACAAACATTAATCACTGTTTTTAAAATTAAAAATAACACAATTAAAAACAATTTAAACATACATTTCACACAATACGCCTTATACAGATTCAGAAATACGATAAATATTAGAACTACTTTTTTTAGAACCGACCGAAGCACAAAATCTATACGCAGTTATGGCATAAGAATATATAATATGTTGCCTGATGATGTAATAATTTAATTTTATTCAAAAAAGCGGTTAAAGCCCTTTTAATGCAAAATTATAATTTTGAAATGCGATAATTAAGCTTATATTTAAATAATATTTTTCTATTAATTTTAAAGCATAGCAATAGTTGCTTGCATTGCTGCTGCTTAAGCGCGCATAAACTTTTCTGTTCTTTTTGTAAACATTAACACGTTGTTTGCTCTGTTTGCTAATTTATTCCAACTTTTTAATATTAATTTTTTATTCTTTAAATTAAACTTTTTAGTGAATATGAATTATTTTTCTTCCGATAACTTGCTTGCTTGTTCTGTAGGGGATCAATGCAAAAGCCAGAATATTTTAAATTCAATGTTTGCTTGTTCAGGGCCGTGTGAACAAATGTTTCATGCGTCTTGTGCAAACTTGACCACTTCTGTAACAGAATTATTATGTTCTGACCGTTCGGGTCTGCAATGGTACTGTCCATCGTGCAGAGCCCTCTCCCCGTTAGTTTTTTTTCGAAAAAATTAAACAATTTGGAGATAGTTTAAATAATCTAAATACAAATTTCAGAGATATTTTAAGTAACTATCTAGTCTTAAGTCCCCAAATTGATAACAGTCTTAATGAGACTATGTCCCCTGACGATAGTTTGTTAGCAAATACTAACAATACTATTACTAATGTCCCTACCGCTTTTGCATCCACTCCCTCGATTTCTAATGCTACCAAGCAGGCTAATCCCCTTTTGAAGAGAAATAAACCAAAAAAACAAAAAAAAAAACAAAAAAGAAAACCAAACTAACTGAAAAACCGGTAAGCACACCCAGTATCCCTGATAGGATTTCTTTAATTTCGCAACCAGAGACTTTGCCAGAAGTACTAAATGCTGTTTCTCGCCCAGTAGAAAATAGTCCCCCTGCTGTAAGTCCTACTCTCCCTATTTTTCTACAAGCGATGCCCAAACCTAGGTCCATTTTTGTCTCTCGACTACACCCTGACACAACAGTTGACACTGTTAGGGACTTTATAAGACAACAAAATGTCATTCCTGTCGACGCTTTTCTTTCTTGTAGGAAAATTGGTAATAAACCTACATATTCATCTTTTAAAATTACAGTGGCTTCTTGTCATTTTGCTGCTGTCTATAATTCGAATATGTGGGTTGATAATATCTTTAAGTCTTAGTTTCAATAAAAAAAAACAAGATTATTCAAAACGCTCATTCTAATCCAAAAAACTAAATTGTCTATCCCTTTACTACCAAAATGTAAGGGGTTTGCGTTCAAAAACGCATGAAATTTTCTTAACTACTCAGAACTTTTCTGAAGATATCATCATTTTTACCGAGACTTGGCTTAACAGCTCGTTTCTTAATCAGGAGCTATTTGATAATAGCTTTAATGTCTTTAGAAGAGACAGATATATGGACGACTCGTCTCCAGTTGGAGGGGGTATATTAATCGCTATAAAAAATAGTGACACTAGTTCTATAATTGAAATTCCCTGTGCTGCTAGTATTGAACTCTTATGTGTTAAGGTAACTTTTTCTAAATCCAATTTGTATATCCTGAACGCCTACATTCCTCCCAATAGTAGCACAGAAGTCTACGAGCACCTTTCGAGGGCCGTAGAATTTGTCATAGACAAACTTCATAACAATAACGATATTTTATTGTTAGGTGACTTTAATTTACCTGACTTAAAATGGACTATTTCGGACAATGGCACGTATTATTATGCATCTAGTCCAATAACTCGAAAACAACAAATTTTTGTTGATGAAATCCTGTCTAATTTACAACAAGTTAGTTGTATTACAAATTCCCACAGTCGACAACTAGACTTAGTCTTGACTACAGACATACAGACAGTAGCAATGTTGTTGTGCAAAATGCTCCTCATGCTTTATCTGCGGTTGATGCGTACCATCCACCTCTGAGTGTGTTGTACCAATCAGATAGAGATAACGTAATTACTGCCAATTCTTCTAGCAGATTTTATGAATTCAATTTCAAGAAAGCTGACTTCTTGAAATTGAATAATATCCTAAATGATAGATCTAACATTTTGTTGGACTTTTTTAATCATAATGTTTTAGATGACTGTGTAAAGTTTTTTTATGAAGAAATTTTTTCGGCTATATCTCTGTCTGAGAATTAGTTGTATATATTACTGTACACTTACGTTATCAATAAAGAAAAAAAAAAAAAAAAATATTGCAATAACAATAACAAGTTGTAAAGTTACGTCAAACATCTGACGCAGACATTTTTATTTGGAAAATTTAAAGTGTCTATTTAATCCAGTAAATAAGCCGGAAAATACTGTTAAATGTGGAGAAGTGTCAAACAAGCACCGATTTTAAAAATTTTTATTGGTACGTGTTCCTTAGACCTCCTAGAACATTCGTCCGATCTAATCTTTGCCTCATAACCATAAATGAATTAATGGGGGTGGTTTTACGCCCCCCAAACCACCCCAAAAAGTAGCCGTCACGTAAAAATTAAAAAAATTAGCATTTTGCTTTGGAAATGTGCTCTATTAGGTTTTTTGGGTCGCTGATCACGAGTCCGACGTCAAAATGGGGGTGGTTCCACCCCCTACCCGCCAAACCCCCCCCAAAACGTAGCTGTTAAGTAAAAATTAAGAAAATTAGCATTTTGCTTTGGAAATGTGCTCGAGTAGGTTTTTTGTGCCGCTAATCACGAATCTGACATTCAAATGTGGTAAAAAAAACACTTGGGGAGTAAAACCACCCCCACTAATTCATTTATGGTTATGAAGCAAAGGTTAGACCGAAAGAATGTTCTAGGAGGTCTAAAGAACACGTACCAATAAAAAATTTTAAAATCGGTGCTTGTTTGACACTTTTCCACAATTTCCGGCTTATTTACTGGACTAATTGGCGCATGGATCAAAAAAAATGTAAGTTCATTGTTTATTTAGAAAACCTTGTTATTTCACAACATACGGCAGCATTGTTTTGAACGAGTCACACTTATTCTCTGACATGCAATACGTGTGGGCAGAATATTTAGGCCAGGGGTCGGCAAAGAATACTAACACAAACGTGTGAGTATGAGTGAGAATAAGAAAATTTCAAAGTTTGAAAGCAAAACGGAATACAATGTACGTAAATGACAAGAAAACAGAGCATAAAGGAACGTGGAATTGCTTGTTCAACAGTCGCATACGAACTGATCTGATATTTATTATTCTCTTTTGTTGTATACGTATACAAGTAAAGTAGCTCTGCTACTCATGAGTAGCGCGTGCCGATTTTGTGAAAAGGAATAAAATCCGTTCATAATTATTTTTTAAAAATTTTTTTTTAGAAAATTTGACAAGTAGGTTTCTTTCTTCTTTAAAAATAAGGCTGAAAAAAATGTGGTCAAGTTTTTACCTTCTTTAAAGGAAATAAAAAACCATTTAAAACCAGTGAACAGCTTTCAAGTATTTTTTGTTATTTTTTTGAAAAATATACATATATACGGAGGTTTCTGGGGTCGCTGAATACGAATCCAAGGTCAGAAATTTAAAATTCAAGATGGCGGACCGAATATGGCTGAAACTCAATACCCTTATCCACCATATTGGGTCCGCCACCTTGAGTTTTAAGTTTCTGACCTTGGATTCGTAATCAGCTTCCCCAGAAACACCCGTATACCATATTTGGTACTAATCGGTTGATTTTTAAACAATACGTCCGCCATCTTGAATCCGCAATTTTGAATTTGAAAATTTTTAAAATATAGCCTCAGATTCGTAATGGGCGACCCTAAAAACCCCTGTATAACAAATTTGGTTGATGTTTAAAAAATACGTCCGCCATCTTGTATCCGCCATCTTGATTTTGTAAATTCTGATTTCGGATTCGTGATCAGTGACCCCAAAACCCTTGTATACCGAATTTGGTGCAAATCGGTTGAGTTTCAAAAATTCGGCCACCATATTGGATTTTTGACCGAAGTATTGGATCCGCCATGATGAATTCTGTCAATCAAATTGAGCCAAAAAACGATCCGATCACGATCACAATTCGAATTTTTCCTGGCTGATGTACAAAATTTGAAGTTCTTAAACTTAACATATAATTTGTATAGATTTTAAATAGAATTTACAATATTTATATGGTCACTTTGTAGGCGTGGTTTTCGTTCGAATTTGATACAACTAAAAGTGAGAGTGCACAACTAAAATCAAATTATATGTGCAAAATTTTAAGTCATTCAATTCATTTTTGTAGAATTTAAAGCAATTTAACCGTTTTTATGTGGTCATTTAAAGCAATTTTCTTCAAAAAAGTGCTAGAAGTAATTAATGAATTTTGTATATATAACGCAAAAGTGCAAGTCTATTCTTTTGTCACCTATTTGCATTCAGCCTATAATTACTATGCGGAAGTTTAAGCAAAATCGAAGACTACGTTTTTTTGCTCCCCTCTGCTAAACTTTGTCAATTTTTGCAAATTTATTTTTCTTAAGGAAATTTTCTTGTAACTGACCTTGAAGCCAAACTAATTTTTCAATATTCTCAAAACTACTATTTTTGGAAAACAGAAACTCCAAATTTTTGAAAAATGTGTATATGTTTGTGAATTGACTGAATAATTTTGGAGATAACAGCTAAACTTGAGATATTGAATTGCATAAAACTAAAATTGTAAATTTTGAGAATAAAACTTCAAGTTTCCGTGCATGCTGTTCATTCAAATTTCCACATATTTCCAAAATACTTATAGATTGCTCTTAGTTAAAGATTTTTTTGTCGATCTATGTATTAGTTTTTATGAAATTTTGAACTTTTTTTTTACCTTATGGCCAGGCGCGGATCTATGGGAGGGGACATGGGGGCACGTGCCCCCCCCAAGCACTCAAGATGAATCACTCAAATAACGATTTGCTGATTTAAAGACAGGTCTTCTCTTAACAAATCTAACTAAGTAATTGTTTTATTTATTTTTTTTACAGAACACAACTATGTATCTATATCAGTGATGACATTTGGGTTTTGTGAAAATGTACTGAATCGATAGTTGAAATGTACTTTTTAGAGTCCGAATATACTTTTTAATTTTTTTGGTGAAAATACCCAATTTGACAAAAAAAATTAAATTTTTGCTGCAATTTACTAAAAAAAAGGTCATCAATTTCGAAAATGGAAAATATGGGTAGGTGTTCCTTAACTAAACTAACTATTTTCGCATGTGTTTTGTTCTGTAATTTTTCCTTCAACGCATCGACTCGTTCAACTCTTGCCGTTACTCAACTCAATAGAACGAAATACATGCGAAATACCCTTTCGCGCTGTATTTCTCATAGCAAACTGCTAAAGCACTCTTTGGAAAATAGCTTTTTTAATGTAAAAAAAAACTCAGCTTTCGATTAAAAGCATTAAAAAAATATTAAAAATACCGTTTTTGAGATATAACACGTTCTGTGATTTTTCACCTGGAAAATGGAAAATCTGACAAAACCATTGGAAAGCTGAGGAAAAAATACATCGAAATGATGTGTCGTAAAATTTTTTTAGGAACATTTATGCACCACCAGCACGAGTTGAAAACAATAGAATTTAGCGCTCGCACACCGCGCTAGGACACTTGACTTGTTATTCCAAATTTTATTTTACCAACATTTTCTAAAAAAAAGTAATTTTTATAAATTGTCCAAATGTACCGAAAATGTATTGAAAATATCACCAAATGTACTGAAAATTAACCAAATGTACCGAATGTACTGAAAACCTGTCGAATGTACCGAAGACGATTTTTTGAGACGCAAATGCACCGAAAAAAGTACTAATGTACCAAAAATGCCATCACTGATCTATATATATATAGATATATTGCGCTTGAATCTCAAAAAGAAGAACGACTAAAATTTTAATATTACAAGTGTTTGTGTATTAGACATGTTCAAAACAATCTCAAAAAATTAAATTTATTTTTCTCATTAATATTTTTAAGAGAAGTTCATGTGGTACCATTGACAATTTCCAATTATAGTGTATTAAGGTGAATGTAATAAAAACAGGATTTGAGGAGTTACACAAGAAATACCAATACTAGCGCAGAGACAATACATTTTTTCGTTATATGTAGGCTAAAGAAATAGCGGTAAACTTTATTCCGATACTTTCTTATGTATGTGTGCATATGGAAAATATGAAAAAAAAAAATTAAAAATTCAAAATTTTATATAAGAAAAAAGTCTAATTTTTTCATATTTTTACTCAAATTCCCAAAAATGCAAATTTTGCTGCCTAGACTTTTTTTTTTTGTTTTAATTGAGGATATACTCAAATATTAATAAATTTTCGAATTTCGAATGTTTCCGATGAATTATAGAACATGAGATTTTTTTGAACACGTCAAGCTCGATTCGTATGACTCTTAAAATACTTGAATTGAACATTATAATATTTGAAAAATGTGAATGACATTAAAATATTTGAAGTTTGAAAATATTTAGGCTTAGAAATATTTGAAGTTCGATGGTGTCGAATCCTCAGAAAATACGTGTTAATGGAAAACAAAACTTTTACATAAAAAACCGTGTGAAACGAAAATAACCTCAAATGTACTGAATCCAGTCATTTATTAAGCAAAAAATTGTACTTAAATTATTAAATGATACAGAGCCATAGTTGTCGTTCACTTACTTAGAACTTTTTACACCAAAAAATATGAAATTATAAAAAATTTTAAAAACGGTTAGAGTTAAAAAAAATATCTTGATGTCAATGATTCACATGAACTGATACACATGTAATTTGTGGAAATCACCTTTTTTTTTAATTTTTTTTTTTCAGGTATGATGTGTATGTAAATTAAATTTTTTCTTTTTATTTTTTTTGAAGGCGCCGAAGCCTGTTAGTTTTAAATGTATATTGTATGGGAAAACTTTATTTTATTAAAAAGGTTTTTTGCGCTGAATCCGAATCTGGCATCAGAATTGACCCATCGGCGCCACCTTATAAAATTGAGTTACACAGCTGAATTTTCGTCAAATTGTTCTTCATACCATAAACTAACTTATAAGGCAACAGCACCTTAGAAAAAAACCAAAATGAAAAAAACTTAAGTCATCCTAATTCATTATTTTAGATTTGATGTATGTATGTAACTGTACTTTTTTTACAGTGTTGACAAAGTACTAGATTACAATTGATTATAAATAAATATATGTGAAGCCTAAATGTTCATTTTGACCAATATTTTAAGTAAAGTTTTTGATTTAAAAAAAACATGTTTAAAAAGTAGCGTGTAAGACGGGGGTTAGGTGTAGAATCAAAGATTGAATGAAAAAAATCTACTGGTAAAGTCTTTGATTTAATGAATATTAGGCGATTAGTAAAGCCTGTATTACATGGCGAGTAAAACCGAATGTGGTGCAGGTTTGAATGATGGTAAAACAGGAAGAGGAAGCACTTGAAAACTCGCCCGCCCCCCCCCAATAAAAAATTCTAGATCCGCCACTGCTTATGGCCGCTAATGTTACACTGTGTGGCGCAGTGTATACTGGTGGCTCATCGAGCTTTTTAATTTTTGTATGGGAAAAAATGCTTTACATTGCATTTGTCTCTAAGTCTTGTAAAAAAAAAAATCACACGAACATAACTAAAACCATCTGCATACCTACAATTTTTTACAAAAAAAAAATATATTATTTTCTCATTCTTTGAAATATCTGAAAGCTAATAAACTATCGAAATATTATCTTTACGAAAAAATAACCTATTGAACAAATTTCAATAATATATCATTGATAGTCTGACAATGTATACTTACTAAAAGTGTATAGATTTTTGCGCCGTTCTCAAAAGTCCAAGCCTAAATTTAATCGCACTCTTGAACTTTATCATTTTTACAGTACAACTGAACCTATAAAACAATAAAATATCTTTAACGAATTAGTTCCTTATACAAATACATAGTCAATAGCCTATTTATATAATAATGAATAATTGTACAGATAAGATTTATCTTTTGAAATGTACAAGTACAGCTGATAATACATAAAACAAAAGTTTAAGTTAAGTTATCTTAAAAACTATGCGTAACATTATAACTATAACTACATATCTCGTATATGTACCTAATAATAACATATGTATATTAGACCGGTTCAAAAAAAAAAAAAAGTCTCTGAAATTTAGAGGCACCGGCGGATTCCTATTCCCATAAGTGTCCCGAGTGGTTTAGCGATTTCAATATTACTCTTGAAACTTTCGCACAAAAAAAAAAGTTCACCAACAACCTAAAAACGATGGTGGTTATCGCTGAGGTGAACTTTTTATTTTTAATTCAGTCTCACATTCGGAGTAGTTTTGAATGGGGAATTCGACTTTCTCATTATTTTTTAATTATGTTGTTGCCTTCAGTGGTAAAAACTGAAAATAATCATGAAATTTTGTCAAAAATTTAAATTTTTTTATTTAAAATGAAAAATCAGGTCTAAATATTTGGATTTTTTTTGGTTTTATTATTTTGATTAATTCACTTTTTTCTCCTCTATCTGATGGTGCTAACCGCAAATTGTTATTATTTTTGTACTTAAAAATATAAACATAAATATAATTGAACAAAGGATTTTTTTCATATTGAATCTATGTTTTAACAGGAATATAAATTTTAATGTGGAAATCTGTTTCGAAAAATATGAAATCTAGTTTACTTGAACCATTTGTTTTAAATGCACAACTGCTTTTAAACTATTCAACGGAGTTAAACAAACTTTACAGATTTGGAAAATTTGTTTTCATATTTTTAAAAAATATATAACATGACCTGCATCAGTGAAAACAAATATCCGAAAATACTCACCAAACATTCGCATAATTCACTCCATTATGGATATAATAGGTATAAAAGGTAATTTAATAAGGTATTAAATTGTTGCATAAATATTAAAATTCTTTTGTATGGTTTTCGAAATATAATGATTTTTTAAAAATTTTGATTTTTTTTTTGAAAAATCCCTTATTTTTTCCAAAAAATTTGGCTGTTTTTGAATTTTTATTATGAGACTTTAATAAAATTATACGTTAATTATACATTTTCTGGAAAAAATAACGATTTCTGAAAAAACGAAATGGTCTCAAGTTTAAAAAAATCGTCATATCTTGAAGACTATACGAAATTCAAATATTTATGCGTCGATTTTATACTTTATCAAATTACCATTCACATGGTACCCATATTTTAAAAATCTGTTTAGTGTTTCCTAACTTATACCGTTTTTTATAAAGCTATATCCGCATCTTCCTAGCCATCGGTAACTAGACTCCAGTGACATTTATTTTTGCAGATTTATTAACTATTCCTAAAACGCTACTTCACCTAAAAAATCTAAAAGATTGGAGAGTTGTCGCTAAAGTAAACCTATGCCTTCTTTTTAGCACCCATTGAAATTTCAACGATTGGTTTTTCATCACCATACGCCAGACGTGCAAATTTTTGCAGTTTCGTTTTGAAATGAAACTTCATCATTGAATTTTCTTCCCCTGTCTCATTCCACATGAATTCCTGAAAAGTGGTGGGAAATCAATTTTGGTTGTTAAAATTTGTTCTTGTGCTTATTTGTTATTCTCTAAATATTTTATTTCATCTATAGGCTCCAAAGCATAGTCTGGCTTGTAGCTGGTGCCATAAATAGTAATGGGTTTTGGTAATGCGTCGCCAAGTCTTTTAAACCATGACTTTTACTTAAGGTTTTCTTTGTGCTCTACTTTAGAAATTTCTCACGCCAAGAACGAATTGCACATCATCATCTTCCGATTGGGCTACATTCATCAGGGTCATTAGCATAGATGAGCGATTCTTAAACTGTGGTCCGCGGACCCCTGGGGGTCCGCGAAGCCATTCTAGGGGTCCGTGAAACAATTTTTACATCATTAATTTTACATCATCAAACTTTTCGCTTTATTTAAATAACTAATTAATTAAAAATTCTACATGGACATCGCTTTTTCAATGATTACACATATTTTTAAAAAACAAAGTGTGCATTTACTTTTGTTCAAACCCGGGATGCCCAGCACCTAACTGTTTCCACTTTTCCCACTGTTTGACAACATCATCAATTTTTGTAAGTTTTAACTTGAGCCTACAAGGTGCACCTACAAATAAATTTAAAATTGAAGTTAAGAGCTAAACACAGTTGGGATGTGCGTTATCGTCCACATTTTTCCTATACGTTAATAGTGCGTACAAAATTGATACTAGAAAATTTATCGCAGAGAAATATAACAAATTCTATTTTTTGTTTAGCTATTTAAAATAGAAGCGATTATAATAATACGAATTATGGTCAAAGCACATTCAAAAGTGTGTGTATGAGTCTTTTCCAACACTCAGCGATTTTATAGAATTTTTTACGGATTTCCACTTTCAAAACGTTGGAAGTACGTTAAGAAGTTGTCAACGCGATTGCAATTCGTTAAAAGATACGGCAACATACCTCGATTTAAGTGCAAATGTCAAATTTTGATTTCAGCCACCTGCCGGCTACATTAGAACCTTCAATCGAGATATGAAAATGTTTAAAATCAGCCGATAAAATCGCCCAATTGCTGTTTGACACCTCTTTTGACTTTTGTCCAATAGAAACGCACATTACGGCGTCTCTATTAACACCTTAATCTCCTGTTAAAGGAAAAAAGTTTCAAAAGGGTTTTGATTTTGATTTTCTTGCACTATTATTATTAAAATTAACGTAAAGATAAGCAAATGTTACCACCCTGTATCCATAAGTATATTTAAACGAAAAAAAAACTATATGCACCACGCATGTCAAATGTAAGAAATGTCAGACAGGTCAAAAAGGCTAATGTTGGCACTAATGGGCCAAGGCTGCCGTTCAATTTTTTTTTTGTACGTATATGTATGTATGTGTGGTTGGCAAGCGACATCACGCGATGCTAACAAAGAAGCGAGTTGAAGTACAGATTTTGATGCAGGCGGCAGTTGAAAAATAATTGAATCGCGTGCGGTCGCAAGTGGCGGCAAAGTCTTCGAAGCAAAAACAAAAAAAATCAGTGTACATTAAATATGCCTAAAACAGTGGGCGAAAGATTTTTAAGGCGTTCGGTACTCGAGGCGAAAATATCACTTACGTGCGAAAAAGGACAAAATAATACAGACTGAAATTTGCGGTGGAAAATTATGACCTATTTTTTTTGTCCGTATCAATTGAAAATTACTTTTTTTTACAAAAACGCGACTAAAACTAGTTCAATACGTGACGTTTAAAATTGATCATCGAGAAAATTAATTCCGTGTAAAGTTAGATAGAAAAAGAAAATGACTGATCCAAATCGTTCGGTAATCGAACATTCTTAACATTAAATAAAAGCAATTAATAAATTGTAATTAAAAACCTAATTTTCAAAAAAAAAAAAAAAAAGCACATGCCTTAAATGTGGCGCAGTGGCTGCTAAGTGTCGGACATCAGCGCATGAGACAACCATGGAAAAGGGTTTCGGTTTGTTGTTTTCCTTCCTAATTAAAATAATAAAAAAGGTCCTCTTTTGCGATTACAATTCCAATTTTAGTTTCTTTTTATAAACGATCGTAAAATTACCTAACAAAAAAAAAAAAATAAAAATTAATGTTCATCGTGTTCGCGGAAACGTGAGTGACAAAGCGCTAGTGCTCCGCTTTACATACACCCTGAAAGGAAAAGGGTAAAGATATAATACATAGAAAAAGACAGAAATAACGTCGTTGACAAAGCTGTCAGAAAAAAAAAACTTAAAATCTGACATTAACAAAGTGGGAACGGAACACAAATAACCAATTGACAACATACGTACTGCAGTCGGTAACTAACAATAAAACAAACAAAATTAAACGTAGAATTTTAACCAAAACGTGAACAAAAGGAATTGCAAAGCTGTGAACTATTTACAATAAAAGAGAAAAGTCTCAAAAGTGAAATATTTTCAATGGAAAATCGAAAACTCACGAAAAGTGACATGTAGTGTAATTCTTTTGTGCAAATCAAACAAAAAAAACAAGAGGTGTTTAGGCTATGGCCTGACCTACAGCAAACTAATAGACATTTACACTAAACTCAAAAATGTATAAATCAACAAAAAAAAAAAGGTTTATTTAAAGCCACATAATAAAACTACAGAAACAAAAACATAAAATCACTAAATTTTTACAAAGCAACATAATAAACATGTATCACTAATAACAACACCAACCAACATCAGCAACAACAACGTCAGCAGCAGAGGCACAAGCCGTCAACCACGACAGCCTACACCGCTATACACAACGCCACCATACCTACACACGACGTCATGTGTAAATATATATTTAAATTATTACTAAGCATAGTTTAACTATATCTTATGATTTCTTTTTCGAATTAGAGTTAAAATCCTATCTTTTTTATTACTAAATAAGATTCAAATTTTGATATGTATAGTATGATAAAACGAATTTCAATTAAGTCTTGAAATAGTGAATTTGACAATAATTCATCCTGCACAATTTCACCTGAAACTTTCAAAGATACAAAGAAAAAAAATTATTATTTTTTTTTAAAAATCTATTTCCATTTTGAGTTAAAGGTGACAAATTACTTTAGAAGTGTATCGGAATTTGTTAGTATACGTCAACACTTGAAAGTTGCAGGTTGCAGTTGCTGACATGTTTTCCAATTGACTACTTCAGACTTAGTAAAGTACTCTAAAACTTTAATTTGCTAAATAACAATTACTCAATTTTAAGTAAACGGAAATATGTATGTATATTTTCTAAAAATAAGCAAAAACTTAAAGAAAAAGTGATGAACTTTAAATTAAATAATGAATTGAAAAATTAAAATTTTCTTTTATAATTTAAAAATGAATTGCTAGGCAGTGAATTTGGGGGAGATGCCGGGGTAGGTGGAGCCGCGATGCCATCGGGAAAAGTTTAAGGGAAGGGACCTGGGGTTTTTCTGCTCCCCGTATGAAAATATTTTTTTTAAAATTTTTTTTTACATTTTGCTATGCGTACGCCCGTGAGTGGCAATGGGAAAACCGCGCCCTAGCCGAGGTGTCTTAGTGCTTGACACTAATGACAAGTGAGTTTTTTCTTCTCGATATTTGCCAGGCGTAACAAATTTTCTAATAAAATGCTCGATAATAAAACTCCCGTGCTTTTTATCGAACATTTAATGCCTCTAAAAAGCAGCTTCCGGAAGTTTTTTCGCTATCCTGATTCTGGCAATGACTTGATCAGAGATCCATTCAACACAGATGTTAGTATTGCTAAGCAATTATCGACATTAGAGCAAGATATATTCGTGGCTATCTCTTGCGATACTTCTTTGAAACTAAAGTTCAACAAAATTGAACTAACTAACTTTTAGTTACTCCTAAAATTCGATTACTCTGCACTTGCAAATAAGGGCATCCAAAACTTGATTCCGTTTTGTACAACGTATTTGTGTAAACAGTCATTTCGGTAGAAGCAGATCTGAGAATAAAACTTCAGAATATAGAGCCCGACATTGTGGATTTGGTTTCAAGAAAACAACATCATCCATCTCATTAAGTAAAAACTTTTACAGAAGAAAATATAACAATTTTCGCTTATAAAATAACCAATAGTCACCAAAAAATAATTTTCATTTTATGCTTTATTATTATTATATTATTTATTAAAAAAAAATTGAAAAAAAAATTATTATCTAGGCTTTATTTGGACCAAGATATATTTGTCTGAGTTTAATGTACATATTTTGACTTGAAACTTTTTTAATTCTTTATATTTCCCCAATTTTTATTCATTTTGTATTTTAATTACATGAAAATCCTAATAAAAAATGTTTGCCTCTATAAATGCGCAAGATTTTTTAAAATGCAGAGAGATATATGGTATAAGTATCAATATTTATTAGAAAGTAGTGTCTGCATGCTTTTAAACTTTTGGATCTTCAAAAACTGGACATACATAACATACATAGTGTTGAAAGGACCTTTAAAAATCGGAAAAATTAAAGCAAAATAAAAGTTTTTCGTTCCATAACCTTGTCAGATAACCGGACATTTTATGTCTAGTTGAGTTTGACATCGATTGGCAAGCCTGAGTGTCTTTGTCATTATTGAGTCAGAAATTATGCGACGTCA
This sequence comes from Meiosimyza platycephala, assembly GCA_963662105.1. Lineage (NCBI taxonomy): Eukaryota > Metazoa > Arthropoda > Insecta > Diptera > Lauxaniidae > Meiosimyza > Meiosimyza platycephala. The sequence continues at coordinate 57,811,679 of OY759211.1, read as the reverse complement.
AATGTCTAGAGTTGGGATTGGGTCCGCAAAAAAAATTATCTCGATAAGGGGTCCTCGGACTACATAAGTTTAAGAACCCCTGGCATAGATAATGCTACCAACTATACTTACTTTGCAAGTATCATACTTATTTTCAGCTTCATATACTTACTAATACTCAATACTTATAAGGTTACTTATTTTTATGAATTATACTTATTTATATATACTTACTTTTTGTTAATTTAATTGTTTGAAAAACATACATATATGTATTGGAAGAGGTTTTAAAAATGTATTAGGGTAATTTACGATCTTGTTGCATCGTTGCAAATGCGTTTTTGCAAGAGAAGATTTTTGTGAACACACAATATTGCAAATGCATATCAATGCGTTTTGTTTTTGTAAAAGCAGCTAATTTTGCATTTGCAACGATGCAACAAGATCGTGAATTACCCTATTGTAGAGATTCTTAAGCTGTGGTCCGAGGACCCCTGGGGATGCATTTACTTTTGTTCAAACCAGGGATGCCCAGCATCTAACTGTTTCCACTCTTTGACAACATCATCAATTTTTGTAAATTTATATTTGAGCTTACAAGGTGCAGCTTCAAATAAATTTAAAGTTGAAGATAAAATAGAAGTGATTATAAAAAAAATCGAATTATATTCAAACGCATTCAAAATTGTGTTTATGAGTCTTTTCCAACATTCGGCGATTTTATAGAATTTTCTAATAAAGAACTCGATAATGAAACGCGGCTGCTTTTTGTCGAACATTTAATGGCTCTAAAAATCAATTCCGGAAGTATTTTCTTTGTCCTGATTCTGGCAACGACTGTTTCTGGGATCCATTCTACACAGATGTTAGTAATGTTAAGCAATTGTCGACATTAGAGCAAGATATGCTCGTTGATATCTTTCCCGATTCGGTTTTTAAACTAAAGTTAAATAAAATTGAACTAGCTAATTCCTCCTAAAATCCGATTACCCTGCATTTGCAAATAAGGTCCTCCAAAACTTCATTTCGTTTTGTACGAAGTATATGTGTGAACAGGCTTTTTTGGTACTATTATATATGTATGTCCTAAATCAAAAAATAGAAACAAGCTTAACGTAGAACCAGACCTGAGGATTAAACCTTCGCTCGCATAATATCACTCACGATGCTCATTCCTTACTTTTTCTCACTCATGCGAATTCTGTTTTGTGATTTCTCGTGAGCTAGAGTTGTTGTTGTGTCTATTTATCAAAGAGTAATTTTCATCAAATGAGGTACGCAATGTGAGTTTTCAATTGAAGTGACACACAAAAACAACTCAAGCTCACGAGAAAGCACAAAACATAATTCGCATGAGTGAGAAAAAGTAAGGAATGAGCATTCGTGAGTGATATTTTGTGTACCCTGTAAGAAAATTTTTTTTCTAACAATACATACTTACTTATACTTATTTTTAAATATTATACTTACTAATACTTACTTTTCAGTGTTCTTAGAAAAAAATATACTTATTTTGCATTATCTTGCGAATATTATTTTTAATTATAATACTCATTTCAAAGTACAAATAATTTATTTCAATTTCAAAATTCGACAAATGCATTTTACTTTTGCATACTTTCAATATGAAATGTCAAAATTTCATATTGTCAAAATTTACATCAATTGGGACAGCAAAATTGGAAATTTTAGTCACCAGAGTGAAAATTTTACTCACCAGGCAAAAAATGGTTTTCACCTCGATTTGCCTAGGTAATAAGATATCGATTGGGAAAGGCTCCTTGTCCGTAAAATTTACCTACCTTTTCAAAAGGTTGGCTAACAACTTTTTTTTTCGATTTAATTTACTATTTTGAAGGGTTGGAGCGATTTTAACTGTCGTTTTTGGTTAAATTTACCTACGTTATTTTTTGTGACCATGTTTACCTAAAAGTCACAATTATGTTGCGCCAAGTACCGGAAAGTCGCTAAAATACCTTTGTTATTGTTTTAATCGCTTTTGCGGTAGTAATAAATAAAACAAGAGATTTCTAACTTTCATTATATCCAGGCCCGGATTTAAAAATCTGCCGCCCTTAGGCAAGTCAGATTTTTTTTTTGCTTGCTAACAGTTTTAGGTAATTTAGTGCATACAATCCCAGTATTTGCACTTTTTTCCCGCTGTGTAGATAAATTTAAAAAATTAAAAAAAAAATTCAAAGTTCCCAATATTTGCCGCCCCTAAAATCGTGCCGCCCTAGGCACTGGCTTAGTGTTCCTCTAAGGTAAATCCGGCCCTGATTATATCTGCGTTCCCGTACAATAATGCATAACTACATTTTCAGGTTTTTACAGGATTTTATCCAAAAGCGTTCCTGTACTCGAAAAACCTGTAAGTGAGAACGGAAATGAGGGTAGTTTATGTTCTCTCTTGGTAAGAAGTTACAAGTTTTTACCCGAAGATTTTTTGCGTGTAAACTCATGAAAAGTGTCAAACTATCAGCTGTTCTGTATTTTGCAAGCTGAATTGTAAACATTAACTTTATTTTGACTATTTTTATCATCCATTTTATTTTTTGCATTTATAGAACTCAATTTATTCTTCAACTACATTCAATTTAAGATGTTTATTTATTGTCTGTACTTAGAAAATTTAATATTTGTTCCAAATATATGAATAAAATTTTGACGTTTAGTTCTTGGGTTAGAAAAATGGTTTTAGCCGTTCCCGTACTTTTAACATTTTTCCTCTCTCACAGAGTGCAATTTTCTTATTCTCTCGTGTTTAACGGTTTTACAGTATTTTACCCAAAAAGTTCTGGAACGAACCTATTGTTATTTAAGAAACAGTCACACAGAATCAAATAAACATTTGCTTACGTTTAAAATATGTTCAAATGGGCTCAAATTTCTCTTATAATCTTTTACTATTAATCTTACATATGGTTTAAGAAAGTTGATTTTAGCGACTGATTATTTTATAATTAAACATTATTTAATAGAAGTTACAGTCATTAAGCAAAGACCAATATTGTAAATTTTTACTTATTCAACAAACATGACAAAGATAACAAACGATGACAAATGGAATATGCGCACTCTGTACACCTCATGACAAGTCCCTCAGTAGCTCAAGTGTTAGAGCGGCCGTCGCAAAAGTTGCAATTGCAATGCATGAACGGTCAGGGGTTCGAGTCCATGTACAGAATTAACCAAACTGGTCTGATGAGGCTATTGGTAATAGCCGAAACATGTCACCAATTACCAGGTTAAAATTGTTACATTTGTTATCTTTGTCATGTTTGTTGAAAAATAGCATTGATCGATAAGTAAAAATTTGCAATATTGGTCTTTGCTTGATGACTGTAAGTTCGATTAAATAATGTTTATTAATCTTACATTTAATTATTATAAATAATAGAACTTTCACTTCAAAAACAATGTTATGTAACGCGTTGTTCGACCACCCCTAGCTTCCCTAACGCATCGTAACGTTTTACAAGACCCCCTCCCCTAAATTGTGTTATGTAATACTTGAACGCCCTCTTATCTGTAAAATTTTCAAAAAATTATCTGATGGAATTTTTTTTATTTCCTACGCCAGGAATTGAGACCCTACAGCTGCAGGCCCGTACCTACCATAGGGTCTCATTCGGTAACAAATTTATTTTTTTGAAAGGAAAACAATAAAAAATCATGCTATTGGAATTGCGTTTGCCCCCCCCACGCAAAGTCTGGTCTGTACGTGCCTGTACAACTGGAAGTGAAGACTTTTGAAGAATTACGATGTGCTAAACCAAACTAAAATATCACAGTTTTGACAACGGATTCTTAGCTAGTCAAAAATAAGTATCCATGTGTGTCAGTATTTTGAGAATTGACTTCCAAAAACTTTTAAAAAGAAGTCTAAAGTTGGTATATCTTATCGAAATCTATATGCATATATACATAAATAAAATGATAACTACGTTTTCAATGTTACCTGCATCACTCTAAAATTACTGCATAGATTTCGATAAAAATTTCTTTCTTTAATTCCTAAGATTCATGGACATATTTCCAATAAAAATATATCCATAAATATGAATGCATGTCTGTTTGTTATCTATAGACCTGGGAACTACTCAAATTTCGATTTGGGAAAGGCTTAGAGCATAGTTTTACATTTTTTTTTTTTAAATTATAATATAAAAACTAAAATTTTTATTTCTTTATTTGTGTTTTTGGAAGAATGTAAAATTTAATATGTATTTTACAGAGCTTTTATGTTCAGTAGTTTTAGTGCTAAAAACAACAAAAAATTACAATCGCAAAATGCATTAAAGTAGGGATGGCCAGCTGCAGTGCCCAAAAGTCAACAGCGCGCTGACGTTTACAACAAACATTTTGCGCTAGTATGTGTACAAATGTGTAAAGAAATTCCAGCGAAAAAAAAAAAATGTAAATAAATGAAGATAAATGTTGGCATATAAAATAATTGTAATTTTATTTAACAACAAAATGAAAACATTTCATAAATCTTATACATATTATGTATACATATGTATGTTATACAAACATATTAACAGAGTTTACTTAAAATAAGACTTTCAATATCTGGTTCAATATTTTGTGATGATGCCAGACGCAATATCGGTGACAAATTAGTCTCTGAAATGCGATTCTTTATGAGCGACTTGTTGAGTTTTAGTTTGAAAAAAACTATTCACAAGAATACATAGTTCCAAACATAGCAACGACACTCGCTGCAAAAATTTGCATATTTGGAAATTTTTCTTTATTTGATTGTTTGTAAAAATCACGAATGGAACAATTATCTTTGTAAACACTTTTCAATCTCGTCTGACTCTGCAAATCAATAATTTCGAGCTGCAAACATTCCACTACGTTCTCCGGGTCTACAAGGAATGGAAACTCGAAAATTTCAAGCTGTAGCTTAGGCGTTACAAGCTCAGAAAATCTTTCCTCAAACTGGTGTCTTAGATTGCTAATCTCCGTTACGTATTTTAAAATATTTCCATTCATTGCAACAGTTTGAAGGCATGGAAAAAATGTGAAAACCTTTGCCTCTACACGGAAAAAATACCAACTCAAATTTTATTAAAAATTAATAGGAGATTATAAAAATTAACATCTGAAAACAAATATTACTTTTTTATAGTAATAAATAGAAAATCCTTATTAAAAATTCTATTCTAGTTTGTAAATATTTTCATTTTACATTTTTTAATAGGTGCATATTAAAAATTATTTTCTTCATTTTAATTATCACCTAAAAACTTTGAAATTTTACAAAGAATTTATTAAATTTTAATAAATTGCCACATAAGAATTTTTATATATTTCATATTGTAATATATGATTCCCGCTTTATAATTCTTAAAAAGTAGTTATAGAGAAATTATTTCAAGATTATTAATTTTTATTATATTGAATTTTATTTCTCTTTTGTGTTTAATTTGTACTCTGTTTGAGTTCTCAACATGTTCATGCAAAAAAATAACTATATAAGGCTTGCAAACTCTTACTAATTGGCTTTGAAGTAATGTGTTGAATAGAATTGGGACGGGGTCGGGAAAGCGGCAACGGAAACTCGCTGGCCGTCCCAATTTTGTTCAACACACAAAAAATTTTAAAAATAAATTTCAGTTATTATTATTTCATCATAAAAACTTTATAATGTACTTTTTAAAAAATAGTACAGTCCTTTTAAAATATAATAAATTATTGCAGAAATTTTAAAATCTACTTTGTAAAAATTAAATACTTGCATTCGAAAAATTAATGCCTGCTTGATGCAATTTTTATATTACTCTTAGTAATTTTTAATAGACACTCGAACCGTTTCTAAATTACTAAATTACCTACTAATTTTTCTTAAATTTTGATTAATATTTACAATAATTTCGAGTTTCGTTTTTTCCGTGTAGTTGTTCTTTGAATAAATCTAATTTCCTTTTAAATGCGGTTACATCATCGCTTAAATTCGAAATAAGTTTATTTTCCCCCATTAAAGCAAAACTCAAATCATTTAAGTGCCGAGTTATATCGCTCATAAATGCCAAATCTGAAATCCAATTCAAGTCTTAAAACTCAGGGAATAACATCTGTTTTTCATCCTATAATTTTAAAATTTATTAAAAGCATTACTTTATAAAAAAATTTAAAAATAAATACCAAGATCTCGCAATTCAAAAAAACGTTGAAGAGTTGCACCACGACTTATCCAACGGACTTCAGAATAATAGGGGATATCGGTGTAATCTGCTTCAGCTAACTCAAGGAAGTTTCGAAACTCCCTATGGCTTTTTCTGTGAGCTCTTAATATATTGACGCATTTGACGACAACCGACATTACAAATTTGAGACAAAGCGATTTTCCGCATAGAGCTTCCTGATGAATCAGGCAATGAACAGCGGTAAAATTATATAGCAATCCTTTTCTTTTTAATTTGTCCCGTATCAGGGAAACAAAGCCTAATTTACATCCTGTCATTGCTCTCGCGCCCTCCGTAGCAACATATACTAACTTGTCCCATGGTATACCCATATCAAGAGCACAATTTTCCACACATTTAAAAATATCATTGCATGTAGTCGATCCTTTCATTGGTAGTACATCTAAGAGTTCCTCTGTGATTTGGAAATTGCTGTCTATACCTCGCACGAATATTGCAAGGTGTGCAATGTCAGAAATGTCAGTGCTTTCATCTATTGCCAAAGACACTGCAACAAAACTTTGTATTTTTTCTCTGAGGTCCTGCTTAGTGTTCTCGGCCATCTCAACAATACGTCTGGTGTCAGTTTGTCGGGACAATTTTATCATTTCAACTTTTGGTACCTCCTCCTCATCAGAATTTACAGCTATTAATATGCCTTTCGCATAAATAATGTTTTTGTTTGCATTTGTTTTGTTTTTGCACGTTTGATTCCGACTGGGTTTCTCGCATATTCAATTTTCATGCGAATCAGCGCATAGAAATCAGCAACTGCTCGGCGGGCCGAAAGATGGCCCGTAACGAGCAATGTGACCGCGGGTGGGTAAATAGCCAACACTACATTAAAGGAACAAAAAATGGGTAACGAGCTGCTTATACTAGTTTCCATGACCGCTACGTCATTTCATCAGTAAGCTTTGTTAGCCGACATTTAATAGTCTGCATGCACACTATATTTTATTTTCTGCATTGACCAGTTAAGAATTATAGTAAAAACATAAGCACAGTGCACACACATTCTTTCCTCCTTCACATGCAATTGATTTTCAAGAAAAGTGTAATATCAAAAAAGCTACAAAAGTATGTGAAGGAGGAAAGAATATGTGTGTGCTTACTGAACCCAACGGGAAACTGATGCGCGTTCAAAGCGCTTCGGATGTGCATCAAGGCACGCAGAAGCTGCTCCCAATGCGCTTCTCTCTGCTTATCTTTTTTAACACACGATGTCATTGCGGGGATGCACATCTTTGGAAGCATATAGGATGCTGAATAGAAGCACATCTTCGGAAGCATATAAAATGCGCTTCCGAGGATGCTGAGTAGAAGAACGTTTTTGAAAGCATATAAAATGCGCTTCCTTGGATGCTGAGTAGAAGCACATTTTTGAAAGCATACGAAATGCACTTCAATCGATGTTGAGTAGAAGCGCATCTTCGAAAGCATATGGAATGCGCTTCTTTGGATGCTGAGTAGAAACATATCTTAGGAGACATATAAAATGCGCTTCCTTGGATGCTGAGTATAAACATATCTTAGGAGACATATGAAATGATCTTCCTTGGATGTTGCGTAAAAGAACGTTTTTGGAAGCAAATAAAATACGCTTTCTTAAATAACTCTGGAAGCGTATTTTATTGGTTTCCAAAAACGTGCCACTACTCAACATCTAAAGAAGCGTATAAGTATGAATATTTTTGAGAACAAAATTCAAAAATTATGCTTTTAAATATTAATTTATGTAATATATTTAATTTAAGATAAATCAATTTTAGTAATTCATATTTGATCATCATCTGGCAGCCCTTGCAAGTGGTCGTATTTTTTAACAAAGTTTTTTCGCTCCGCAAAAATATTTATTTAAAGTACGATTTAATCTAGTTTAACTTAAGTTTCCCGGTTAAAATTTTAGTTAGTTAGTTTTGTAATCGTGCTTCTACACTTTTTGCAATTCCGGCAGTTCTCGCGTGTGGGATAAAATAAAAAAAATAATAAATAAATAAACAAAAACATAATCTACAACACATACACTCTTACTTATACATAAGTAATTTGCACACACAACGTAATTTTGCTATTTTGCACGTTCAGTTCATGTACTGTACGTAACTACTGTACAACATATGAACAATTTTCCATCTGTTCATAAATAAGGTGGCCAGACTGCAAAAAACAAATAAAGAACAAAATAAAAAAAATTAACCGCGCATGCCGCACGCGTCGGTCGTGAGTGAAAACAGCAGAAATGCATACATTAATATAACTGAGAATGTAACTGAATCAAATCCATTAAAAGCAAGTGAAGTCTTTAAAGCAGCAGCTTCTACACTAAAAGAAACTACACCATTAAACATCTTCTCTACGCCGACAAATAATATAGCTTGTTTTTCGAGTAACTTGACTGCTAACAGCGGATCTCTAGTGAATGCATTAGACGACTCAAATGACAAAAAATCGGCAATACAGACAAAATCAAATTTTACATTTGATTCAGTGGCCATGGAAAAATAGAAATAAAATAAACAAAAATAATTAGGCTTCATGCTCGTTGAGCTGATATTTTTACGCAAAAATTCAGATATATCAAAAGAAAATCGACCATAAAATGACAACGTTAAAAGCGATTGAATGAGGGAATCCAATGCCACATTTTTTGAATATATTAATTTTTTCGACAATTTGTTGAGAACAATCGATACAAAAAAATTTTTTGTTTTGTTCCTTTGATGAGAGGATACTTTTCTTATGTGCTTTTTTGCGCTGAATTCGGAAATGAAAATAAATTTTTTTTTTACGGTACCGTTTTCGAGATATTGTGGTTTTTTAATTTTTTCGACCTCTTTTCACTTTAAAATTCATATCTCGAGCTAGAAATGCTCAATTTAATTTAATTTGATACCAAACGAAAGGAAATAAAATGCCAAACAGACTTATATACTTAAGTCTTTATTCCATAAGTAGTTCAGATAATATCGACGAAAACAGGCCAGATGTTTATAAAAATCAAATTTTGCAGTGTACTTGTGGCCACGAAAAAATAGAAATCGGTGAAAAACTTCAAATTTTATTAAGTTTACGTAAAGCTGATACTATTACATAAAAAAAAACTAAACAAAAGAAAATTGATTGTAAAATGACAAAGTTGGATCCGAATGAATGAATAATTCCAAGTCCATATTTTCTTAATAAATTAATTTTTTCGACAATTTGTTGAGTTTAATATCTATAATTTTTGCTGTTCTGGTATTATCAGAATAAGTTCGCTTAAAACTTTTGATAGCTTAGAATGCACCGATTATTGTGGAGAGGAACCAGGTCGAAAAACTTACATTTATAGTTTTTCGTAGCCACAGAATCAACTGTAAGACTTTTTTTTTTAAAAATGTTTCATTAATATCTTTTCAATTGACTATCCAATAAAAAATTCTCTTATATACGTTTGTTTGTCATTTTAATGTCTTTAATTTGGTACCAATAACGATTAAATTGACCATTTCTAGCTCGAAATATGAGTTTTAAAGTGAAAAGAGGTCGAACAAATTAAAAATCCACAATATCTCAAAAACGGCACCATACAAAAAAATTTTACATAAGAAAAGTAACCTCTAATCAAAATTTTTTTGTATCGATTGTTCTCAACAAATTGTCGAAAAAATTAATATATTCAGAAAATGTGGCATTGGATTCCCTCATTCAATCGCTTCTAACGTTGTCATTTTATGGTCGATTTTCTTTTGATATATCTGAATTTTTGCGTAAAAGTATCAGCTCAAAGAACATGAAGCTTAATTATTTTTGTTTATTTTATTTCTATTTTTCCATGGCCACTGAATCAAATGTAAAATTTGATTTTTTTTAAAATCTGGCCGGTTTTCATCGATATCTTTTGAACCAATTATTCAATGAAATATATATTTAATTACGATTCTTTGTCATTTAAATACCTATAATTTGATGCTAAGCATGATTAAATTGGTTGCTTAGTACCCAAGATATGAAATTTAAAGTGAAATGAAAGAAGGTCGAAAAAATGAAAAAACCACAATATCTCGAAAACTGTACCATTCAAAAAATTTTTATTTTCATTTTCGAATTCAGCAGGAAAAGTACATAAGAAAAGTAACTTTTCATCAATGGAACAAATAAAAAAAATCATTTTGTAAACTAGTGTAATTTTTATGTTGTGCCTTTAACAAGGGGCAACATACATGAAACTAAAATTCAGATTTAAACTGAAAATAATTATCGTACTATTGTTAGCAGTAACAGGCTTACAGTCGTGGTAAAAGGCATTGAGTCTGATGTAGATACTGAAGAAATAAAAATGCTCTTGGCGAGAAAGGCTTTCATGCTAGGGCAGTCATTAATATTGTCAACAAAGATAGAGTACCACAACCCATGTTCAAAGTGGACCTCTTACCAGATGCTGCAAAGCTTAAGACAAATGAGATCCATCCGATATATAAACTGCAATATTTATTGCATAGTAGAATCTCTCTTGAAGAGCCTTACAAACGTAACGGTCCGGTTCAATGTTCAAACTTTCAAGAATATGGACACACAAAATCGTACTGCACTCTACGTTCTGTGTGTGTCGCATGTGGTGAACTTCACCACAGCTCCCAATGTGATAAAAAAAAGAACGATGATCCTAATTTAAAAAAATGTACTAATTGCCAAGGAAATCATACGGCAAATTATAGAGGCTGCCCAGTCTACAAAAATTTAAAACAAAGGCAAACTCTGCAAAGGAAAACTGTCCCCTCTGCTCCTCAGCATTTTACTCCAAGTCCAATTATTCCAGTTGTGTCTTTTGCTAGTGCATTAAGGTCAGGTACCGCTATGGAACAGAAGATTCCCTTACCAACAAATAACAACCTGGAGATATTAATATCTAACCTTACCCAGAGCTTGTCACAATTCATGCTAGCAATGCAAAATTCTTTTGACAGAATAGTTCAAATGCAAACCCAATTAATGACTGCTCTTTTGACTAAAAAATGAGTGTCATTAAGATCTGCGCATGGAACTCAAACGGTGTTGGCCAACATAAGTTAGAAATTTCGAACTTTCTCTACCGAGAGAACGTTGATGTGATGCTCCTATCAGAAACCCACTTAACTAATAAATATTTTTTCGCCATTCCTGGCTATACATTTTACAAAACCAACCACCCTGATGGCAGAGCACACGGTGACACTGGAATTCTAATTCGTCAGAGATTAAAACATAATTTTTTAGGGTCTTATGACACCAATTATATTCAAGTGACTTCAATTTGTCTACAAAGTCATGGTAAAGATCTAACTTTGACGGTAATATATTGCCCACCTCGTTTTACCGTAACTGAAGCTCAGTTTATTGATTTTTTTAAAACTTTAGGCGATAAGTTTGTTGTAGCTGGGGACTATAATGCAAAGCATACGTTCTGGAGATCTCGCATAAGTAACCCTAAAGGTAAACAACTTTATAATGCCATTATTAATAATAACTTCGATGTTGCTTCTCCTGGTCAACCAACATATTGGCCAACGGACAGAAACAAAACGCCTGATCTCATTGATTTTGCTATCACGAAAGGAGTGCGTAGGGAGTACATTTCTGTATGCACAAGCTTCGAGTTGTCTTCTGATCACTCCCCTGTTGTAATCCACATACTGGAGAGCCTAAACAGATTGATGACACTCATTGTCTCACAACACCTTTCACAAACTGGCTTAAGTATAAAAAGTACATAAGCACACACATTCATACAATGTCAATTTTGTCACAAATGCTGAAATTGAAAGATTAGTGCTAGAAAAACGAAGACTAAGAAGGGAATGGCAACAGCAACGATCTTTAGCTAGTAAAACTAGGCTCAACCAGGCTGTAAGGAATCTTAAACTGGCACTTTTCAGTGAAAAGAAAAGAAATCAATATAGTTTTATTCAAAAACTCTCCCCAAATGGAACAAAAAGCTCATCTCTTTGGAAAGCCAACCGTAGTCTGAAAACTCCCACTGAGCCAGAGCCACCAATTAAAGACCCTAGAGGGTACTGGGCTCGAAGCGATGAAGATAAAGCTAACGTCTTTGCAGATCATTTAAGTCAGGTTTTTCAACCAAATCCCGCCATTGGTGCTCTATGTCTACCCTAGCAAACTCTAAACACACAGTCTATTCTCACAAGCATAACTCAAAGCGAGGTTGCAAGTTTTATCAAAAATAAATTAGTTAGTAAAAAATCTCCTGGACTTGATCGCATTACACTTATAAATGCTTATAAACTTACCTTCGCAAGCCATATCATTTATTACCAGGCTATTTATTGCTATAATAGCGTTTGGGCATTTCCCTTCTGATTGGAAAAAATCTCTAATTATAATGGTTCAAAAGCCTGGTAAAGACCCTACCTAAGCATCTTCATATTGACCCATTAGTCTGCTTCCTTGTCTTTCAAAACTTTTTGAAAAACTGTTGCTAGCAAAATTGATGCCATTCTCACAGGAACAAAATCTTATCCCTTCTCATCAGTTTGGATTTAGGGAAAAACACGAAACCATTGAACAGGTAAACCGTATAACTAATGAAATAAGGAAAGCATTCGAGCATCGCGAGTACTGCTCTGCTATGTTCTTTGATGTTCAACAGGCATTCGATAGAGTATGGCATGATGGGCTTATTTATAAAATAAGGTTGCTTTTACCCCAAAATGTTCATAACTTATTAGAGTCTTATTTGGCAAATAGGCTTTTCAGAGTTAAACATAAAACCTCTGCTACATCTGATGTTCCATTTAGAGCAGGAGTACCGCATGGCAGTGTCTTGGGTCCCTTTTTGTATGTTTTATTCACATCAGATATTCCCACAAATGACCATTTAGTTACCTCTACATTTGCTGACGATACGGCAATTTTGAGTCGCCATAAAAATGCTGTAACAGCAACACTTCAGCTTCAATCCCACTTGTTGGCAGTCGAGAGTTGGTTGTCACAATGGCGAATAAAAGTCAAGGAACAAAAATGTCTCCATGTTACTTTTACCCTCCACAAAAGTCTCTCTCCAGCAATATTTCTTAATGGAATCGTTATTCCACAAAAAGATAATGTCACATACCTTGGCATTCATTTGGACAAACGTTTGACATGGCGTAAGCACATAGACGCCAAGAGGTGTCAAATGAAACTTAAAGCTGCTAGCTTGCATTGGCTTATAAACAGAAACTCCCCTCTAAGTTCAGAGTATAAAGTTCTCCTTTACAACCAAGTCATAAAGCCAATTTGGACATATGGCATACAATTTTATGGTAATGCAAGTGCATCAAACATTGAAATTCTACAAAGGGCTCAATCTAAAATATTTAGAACTATTACAGGAGCTCCTTGGTTTATGAGAAACGAATGCATTCACAGAGATCTGCACATCCCAATGGTAAAAGTCGAGTTTGAAAGGCTAAAACAAAAATACATATCAAAATTACAAGGTCATGTTAGTCAATTGGCTAGGACTCTCTGTAACACATTGCTAATTTCGCGACTAAAGAGAGCTGACAGCTGGTTCATCGACTTACATTTTGATCAGATGGGGACTCTGTACCGGGACCTAGATTGTCTCGGGCAATGTCCTCTAATCATAATAAACAAAAAGAAAACCAACCTCGTCAACCCAAGACCGGGACCTAGCTCGTCTCGGCTGTAGCCCGTTGAGTGGCGAGTGCGGCAACAGACAAGTTGGAGCAGCGTGCTCTTAGACCGCTTTTGGGTGCTAGACCGGGATCCAGCCCATCTCGACTACCGCCTTAAAGTTGTTTTCGTGGCACTGGTTCCCCCCAGCGTGACGGACCGGGACCTAGCTCGTCTCGGCTATCACTGTACAATCTTTAGTGGCATCAGTTCTCCCCAACGTGATGGACCGGAACCTAGCTCATCTCGGCTATCACTGCACAAATGTTATCAAGATACTAGTTACGTCCATGGTGGTAGACAGGGACCTAGCTTGTCTCTGCTACCACGCCAATACGGACCGGTACCTCGCTCGTCCTGGCTGTAAATGGATCAAGAGACGCAATAGTCGTGTACTGCACTATAGATGGGTTGTCATGAAACTTTCGCTACGCCACTGCTCCAACGGATTATCCCATTCTCATATACCGTAATTGCAGTAAACAGAAGTGATGTTTGTAAAATTTACTTGCAGACCAGCTAAAATTTTTGGAGTCCCGCTGCACTTTTAGTTACTTATTATAATACATATATCAATTTGTATATAATTTATAATTTTTAATAGTTTTTATTAGAAATAAGAGCCTATAACTTATTGTTAGTCTTTGATTTAAAGAGATACAATAAATAAAAGAAGAGTGAAAAAAAAAATTTTACTATTTAAATGAAGTTTTCACAGTAAACAATCTCTTATTAATATTTTTGCTTTTAATCTTTAGCTTATAAACTTGAATAAAAAATATATAAAAAATTACACATTTTAATTTAAAATAAATCAAATTAAGTAATTCCTTTTTACTATTTATGTGAAGTTTTCACAGAAAACAATTTCTTATTAATATTTTTGCTTTTAATCTTTAGCTTGAATAAAAAATATACAAAAAATTACACATTTTCAATCAAATTAAATAATTCATTTTTACTATTTAAATGAAGTTTTCACTGAAAATAATTATTTATGTATTAATATTTTTGCTTTTTATCTTAAGCTTATAAATTTGATTTTTTGTCAATCGTATCCCTTTACGAATGTTTTTTTCAAATTCTTCATAGCCGTAATTATCATTATTGACTGTATCTAGAGAAGAGAAATATAAAAACAAACATGAGTAATTGGAATCGTTTTTACTTTTTGGTTGAATTGTATGTACAAATGTATTAATTTATAAAACAACATATTTACCTTAAATAAAACTTGTGAACAATTTGTATTTTCTAAGACCATTTTTTTCATTCCTGCCGTCCCAATTTACTTGCAGTAAAACTTCTTCAGTGAATAAAACTTTTAAACATTTTTCTATTCGCCTTCCACAGATAGTTTCTTTTATTAACCAATTCTGTATTGTTCATCGTTTCAAGTCGTTGTTCCAAACTGTCTAAGTCTTCAAGCCGTCTTATTGGGAAGAAATTAAGGGACGATTTTTCAGGAAAACATTTCTCTACTAGCCTTCTGATCATGACACTTTGCGTAGCTAATGTTTGGTGGATTGAAGCCAAACTACCATCAATATGGTCCAATTTTTTTTTTGAGGATAATAAATTCATTTTGTGTATGGGGATAATATAATAAGTATTAGATAAAGATTTATAACATAGTGTTATGCTTACCATTAATATTTCGCTTTCTTTTAATGGAAGGCTGATTTTCTTGTTGGAATTCAAAATTAAAAAGTCACTTTGAGTTGGAGAAGATATAAATCTGTATCTGCTCTGGCGGGAGCATCGCAAATAATTTTCAAAATTTTTATGGTGTATAGTTTTTCACCTAACTTTACTCCTGTTTCATACAAAACTTTCATTCGTTTTCAGGTTTCTTAGGCCCTGCGTATGCCCCAATCAAAAATGGTTTTATATTCAGGAAATTCGTAATTGAACCAAGAACAGGCCAAAGCTGCGAGCCAGAACTCTTAAAAAGTGGCAACCCATCTATGCCAATATCAATAAAAATGCAGTTCGTGGATTCTGAAGGGGAAAGCTTCATCAGTTGGAGCGATTTTTCCAACCCAAAATGAAAGTAACTGCCCGGAGGAACGTCTTGTATATTAAGACTGCAAGTTTTGTATAACATAACCGTTTTACTGCTAGAAGGCACATCAACTTCTGCAGCACGAAATATTATAAAATTAATACGCAGCCAACTTCAACAATTTTGAATAGTTTTAAACATGATTGAATAATAAAGGTTACTGCGCAAAAAGATGCTGCTTCTTCCAAACGTACATGTAGTGTCAAATTGTATTGGATTTTTTTTCGTTTTTTGCTTTGAATACGAATTTTGACACTCAAGCTTTCCGACGTTTGAAATCTTGCAATAACCTTAATAGTTAAATCAGGTTTTAAACAAATTTCTACTGAACTGACTTTTTGTTGTGCTTTTGAAGAAGAGCATTGGGCGTGCTTCGCTTGGAAGCTGCTTCTATATTTCCCGTTGGGAATATTAAGTTTAACACAACATTAAAATGAAATATACATATATGTATGTATTAAAAATTTTAAAAATTAACTGCCGACTAAAACAGTACAAATTTTGATTTTATTTTAATGTTTGCCTGAATGTAATATTATGTTGTAAGTACAGCTGATTTTGTCTTTGTCTTCTTTATTATTCATTGTACTCTTAATTTTTTCCTGTATGCGTAGGTTTTCTCAAGTGTATCGTCCTAATTCTTTTTTGTGTTTGTCCAAAATTTTAGTTTTTGTAAAATCAGCTGTGTGTACAGTCTCTTCTATGTGTTGTGAGAGTACTGTATTGGTTTTTTGTTTTTTTATATCTGCATTGTGTTCTGTTAAACGTGTCGCTAAAGTTCTTTTTGTTGTGCCAATGTAAACTAATGGACAAACTGCACAGGGTATTTGATACACAACATTGTTCTGTAGCTCGTTTGTTATTTTGTCTTTTGTATTCGTGAATATTGTCTTTAATGTAGTGTTAGGTTTATGAGCGTAACTTGTGTTTTCTTGTGATTTGTACTGTTTTAGTCGGCAGTTAGTTAAATGCTTTTCTGTGATTTTTAAATTTTTAATACATATATGTATATTTCATTTTAATCTTGTGTTTAATCAAATATTCAGTAAGTTTGTGCAATAAGATTTTGTCATATAATAGAAGTAACAAAAAATTATGAATGAATGAATGATGAAGGTGGAAACACCCCACCGAAACGTCGGAAAATAATGAAATAAAAATTGAATTGGATTGAATTATTTGCATTAAGAAAGCTATGGACCATTAAGTTCAAAGGTAAACATTAAATAAAGATTAAAAATAATTGGTCAAAGAAAATATTACACATAAAATCTCAATTTTAAGGTGCGACTAAACGATAGCACAAAATTTTTGTAACTTAAACTCGTTCTAGGTGATAAAAAAAAATATAAGTAAAACATTATTTTAATAATGGATGGATCCTCCTTTATTCTTTATCATTTCAGTCATTCAGTTTTGTAAAGATTTAAATAGCCCCAGTGAGCTAATAAGCTGTTTTTAAGCTCGTGGATGGACTCATCCTGCCAGTTTTCTGCATACACCTGTCTAGCCAAGCAACCCCAGCAGTATTTAATAATATTTAGTTCAGGAGAACGAGCTGGATATCCTAGAAGATTTGTGTTGCTGTCCCGGTGCAATTTGATTACGAACAGTCAGCTGAACCAAGCACTTCAGGGAAGAAATCTTTTGAAGACAATTTCTTCTATTCAGTCCTGCATGAAGCTATCGTATCACCTGACGACAGATTTCAGCAAATGAAAAGTCATAGTAATAGTTTTACCTTTTTTTATTTTCATTTTGAAATAGGCCGAGTAAGGGTTAAAGATAAAAATTTTAAATAAATTTTTTAAATGTTTTTATCCTGTTTTGAACCGATTGGGGGGCAATTTTAAAAGTCAAAATATATTGAATGCCATGTTTTCCTGTTCAGGTCCCTGTGAACAGGTCTTTCATGCCTCTTGTGCAAGAATAACTAAAACTATTACTGATTTATTATCCTCATAACGTTCGGGCCTGCATTGGTACTGTCCATCTTGCAGGGCCCTGTCTCCGTCGGTCTTTTTCGACAAAATTAAACAATTGGGGCAAAATCTTAACAATTTGAATATTAATTTCAGAGATATTCTAAATAATTATTTAGACATAACTCCCCAGATTGAAAAAAGCCTTAATGAGGCTGTCTCACCCGATATTAGTTCGTTTCAAAATAAAACTATTACCGAGGCTTCTATGGTTTTTTCTTCTACTTCTTCGATCTCTACTCTACACGGAAAAAACACCAACTCAAATTTTATTAAAAATGAATAGGAGATTATAAAAATTAAAATCTGAAAACAAATATTACTTTTTTATAGTAATAAATAGAAAATCCTTATTAAAAATTCTATTCTAGTTTGTAAATATTTTCATTTTACATTTTTTAATAAGTGCATATTAAAAATTATTTTCTTCATTTTAATTATCACCTAAAATCTTTGAAATTTTACAAAGAATTTATTAAATTTTAATAAATTGCCACATTAGAATTTTTATATATTTCATATTGTAATATATGATTCCCGCTTTATAATTTTTAAAAAGTAGTTATAGAAAAATTATTTCAAGATTATTAATTTTTATTATATTGAATTTTATTTCTCTTTTGTGTTTAATTTGTACTCTGTTTGAGTTCTCAACATGTTCATGCAAAAAATAACTATATAAGGCTTGCCAAACTCTTACTAATTGGCTTTGAAGTAATGTGTTGAACAGAATTGAAACGGGGTCGGGAAAGCGGCAACGGAAACTCGCTGGCAGTCCCAATTTTGTTCAACACACTAAAAATTTTAAAAATAAATTTCAGTTATTATTATTTCATCATAAAAACTTTATAATGTACTTTTTAAAAAATAGTACAGTCCTTTTAAAATATAATAAATTATTGCAGAAATTTTAAAATCTACTTTGTAAAAATTAAAAACTTGCATTCGAAAAACTAATGCCTGCTTGATGCAATTTTTATATTACGCTTAGTAATTTTTAATAGACACTCAAACCGTTTCTAAATTACTAAATAACCTACTAATTTTTCTTAAATTTTGATTAATATTTACAATAATTTCGAGTTTCGTATTTTCCGTGTACCCAAGCAAGCTATTTCCCTGAAGAAGAAAAGAAAACTTAAACGAAAATTAAATAAGAATCGTAAGTCGAATGTGAACCTGGGTAGGGTGGGGGGCGAGTGACACAGCTTTAATCGTGAAAAAACTGCCTTAGGGGACGTCCATTAATTACGTGAGGTGTTTTTTTGAAAATTCGGACCCCCCGCTTTCCTTGGTGAGATTTGGGGAGATCTGGCGGGACACCCCCCTCCCATGAGAATTAAATTATAATTTTCAATGTAAATTCTACGTGAGGTTTTTCTTGACTCCCTCCCCCCCTTGGTGAGATTTTGCCGGACCCCCTCCCCCCCTATTTTAGCTCACGTAATTAATGGACGTCCCCTTAGATCCCCCTCTAAATACCTCTCCATCTACTTCCAACTTTCCCGCTACTGCTCCTATAAATAACCCTCCATCCCTTTCCTCCACTTTCGATACTCCTCTATCCATTTCTGTCATTCCTAATCTGCAAGGTCTTGTTACGATTGGAGGTTTTGTGGCACCTGTCTCCTTGCAAGCTTTGCCAAGGTTGAAATCGATTTTCATTTCACGACTTAATGCTAACACTATCACTGACAATGTTATAACTATATCGAATTGGATTAAAATTGTGTGATCTTGCCAAATAGTCATAAACTTTTTTTTTCAAGCATATAAATTATTGGAATTACAGATGAAATAAAGGCATAGGAGCTACTTAGCTCCCGAGTGGCTTCCTAAAATGGTTTCAATAATTCAAAACAACTTTCGATAGTTTTCCACTCTTCTGGCAAAATAGGGTTAGTCTCACTGTCATTGATGTAGAGACTTACGGCATCCTTTACCTTTATAAAATGATCGAAAATGTAAAATGTACAAGTAAAATGTAGTCATAGCTGGGAATTAACTCGTTAATCCGTTAATCGTTAATTAACGAAGTTAACATTTCGTTAACGGACTCGTTAACTTCCGTTAAATTTCCTCAAGTCCGTTAATCGTTAATCCTATTTACCAAAAAATACCAAAAACAGATTTTGACAACAAGTACCTTCGGTGTCCTCAATCGTATTCAAGTAGAAGCTCAAGCATATCTCGGGTCACAACTACCGACAATTGCAATTGACTTTAAATTAGAAAATATAAATTAAACGGGCCAAGTAAGCTGCACAGCTTTAGCCAATGCCATATTAAATCTCATAGAGAAAAGTTTTGGATCACTTCTGGAAGACCGACAGTGCCAATTCGATGCGGCTTTCCACACGAAGTTCCAGGTGATATGACTGGAAACGTATGATAGCAGTTGAGTGGATGCAGTAAATATACGCTTGGAAGAAAGGTTGAAGAGACGTTACGTCAAGAAACTGCCGAAAGTTCGAAGGACAGAGATAATTTAAATAGCGGAGGCAGCAACGCGAGTAACAACGACGATGATGAAAACTTTTTCAATTTTGTCACTCAATCTGAAGAAAAACCTAAGAGCTACAAATTTTTAAATAGTAAAGCTCAAAATATCGTCAAAATGTGGCTAGACATGAAATCAAAAGACTTGTTCAACGATGCGGCATTCCTTGGGGAACAGATATTCATAAATCTGTATATTAAATATAGTAATAATATATCCTCAAGCGCTGCAGTCGATAATCTCTTTTCTACGGGCAAAGATATTTTAACGCCGAAACGAGCTTCGCTTTCAGAAGAGAACATATTAATGCTCATGAAGGGGAATATCCACATTAAGCCAGATGACTAAAGTAAACACTCCAATTATACACGTCTTTTTTTTTACTAACCTGTTAACTTACAGAACTCAAACCAACAGATTTTATAAGATCACTAACGCAAAGCTAGTGACGGTGCCCAGCTATGAATGTAGTACATCTGCATCCGCATTGATTATTGCGGATGCAGATGCTCAAATCAATGCAGAAGCTCTGCAATTGCGGATGCGAATATTCGCAGCATCCCTGGTATGCACATACATACATATATGTATTAATATTCATACATATAATTTTAGCTCGTTGCCTTATCGGACCAGTTTTTGGTTAATGTTTCATGCATTGCAATTTCATTTTCGACGGCCGCTCTAACACTTGAGCTGTTGGGGATAAGATTTGAGGTGTACAAAATACGCTGAACTACACCTATCCCTCGATTTACGCGGTGCCTCTTTTGCGCGGTTTCAAAATTTTGATTAATTAAATTTTTTTTGCAGTTAAAACACGTATAAGACATGTTTTTCAGTTAAAAACACGTGAACATACATAATATGGCGAAGTTTCGTATATACATATGAAGTAAACATCAGTGTGTAAATACAAAGGTGGAGTAATTAACAGCCCCTTCATGGTTGGCTACTGATTTTTGTCTCCTAAACGATCAGTAAGGGGACAATTTTATTTTTCGGCTTCATGGTTGGCTACCGTTTACTGTCTCCATAGTATTAAGTTCCACACTTTGCGGATAACAAAAATATTGACATTTTTGGATTTTAATGTCAAATTTCGTCACAAATGTCAAGTAAGTCCAGAAATGTCAATATTTTGTCATCCACAAAGTGTGGAACTTAATACTATGAAGACAGTAAACTGTATCCAACCATAAAGCCGAAAAATAAAATTGTCTCGTCTCGGAGATAAAAAAAAAACAGTAGCCAACCATGAAGGGGCTGATAAGCTCCAATTTGCCATTAGCTAGGTATGTACACTATTAGTTCAGTTTACGCGGATTTGCTATTTTCTTTGTGTTCTATTGCTCGATATATAGTGGCTCCAACGAAGCTTTCTATTTTTAAAAATGATATGAAAAAATACGAACCAATTGGAACTTCATAAAGATTGGAATGCCATTCAATTCATCCTAAGTTCAAGTTTGACCGAAGTAATAAGGTGTTAGAAGGAAAAGAAAAGTGAGGAAAGAGTTTTATAAAATAGGTATAGAATAAAAGTAAAAAAAATATATATATATTTAATGATTTGAGTGGTTGCATTAAAAAAATTGCAAAAAATGTTCTATTGTGTATTCCAAAAGATAAAAAAAAACAAAAACAAGAAATATTCAAAGCAGCAAAAAAAAATTTAATTTTAAATTGATAAATATAACAATGTTGCTAAACTGTTTAATATTCTAATTAGTTTTAAGCTGTGTGGTAATTGATTATAAAGTCTATAGGAGAGAATGGGGTAACTATTGCGATAAATTGTCGTACGAAAAGCAGGAATTGTTGCATTTTGAGTGCGTCTAAATAAATATGAATGAGGTCTGCCCAAGAAATTTTGACGTTTAGTATAAAATGTTTTGAGCACATGGAAATAAAAAAGATGACGAACTGGCAAGATGTTAAAATTTTTAAATATGTTCATGGAAGGTGATCTATTTGCGACATTGCTAATCATTCTTACAGCGCATTTTTGTAACGTTATTACTGGTCGTATTTTATTAGCGTAAGAACTGCCCCAGCAAGTAATACCATAATTTAATTTCAAATGGAACAACCCAAAATAAAATATTTTCATCGTATTGGAAGAGCATAACTTGTTTATCTGGTAAAGTTTTCTAATAACCGTACGAAGATATATATGCCTAGATATCTAAAAGATTTGACAGATTGTATTTTAAAACATTCGGAGCTATACGGCAGATTCGCATTAAAAGTACATAAATTACTGGACGATAGATTAAATCTGTTACAATTTGGATCGTGGTAATAAATATCTAATTGAGGCGAGACTTGGTGAGTTAGGCTTACATAAGTCTGGTCTTGTCACTAATTTTAAGCTTATGTCCGGCGAACCATTTCCTTAACCCATATCGTACCAAAATAGTCAGGGAGATTTTTTTTGAAAATCATTGTGATGGGTGGGTGCAGTGGATGAAAAAACCTGACCATGGTGAATTTGAAAAAAATCGGTGAGTGCATTTTCCTAGAATTGCAGATTGAAAATTGATTCGTTAACGCATCAATGGCCACTTCCCATACTCTCAAATCTATATATAAAAGACAAAGTCGGGTTATACTATAGTTACACCATTTATAACTCAAGAACGGCTGGACTGATTTTAATGATCTCTGATTTGTTGGATTCCTCTCCACCTCAAATAGAACATAGGCTGAAAAAAATTTATTTAGGGTGCATAATTAGGGTGGCCCTCATACAAAATTTTTTTTAAAATAGCATTTTCACAAAGACCACTTTATCGATTCAAATGGAATTTACAGCACGAGTCTTTTATATTAATAGGCTTAAAAACTTTACTAAAGGTGCATATTTAGGGTGGTCCTCATAAAAAAAATTATGTTTAAAAAAGCATTTTTACAAAAACTACTTCATCGATTCCCATAAAATTTGCACCTCGTGTCGTTTATATATGTATGAAAGTATATGTACATTAGGGTGATTCAAACTTTTTACTGTTTGTTTTTTCTAGGGTGCTGTTGCTTAAAAAGTAAGTTTATGATGTGAAGAAAAATTTCACGAAAATTCAGCTCTGTACCTCAATTTTATAAGGTGGCGCTGAAGCCTATTAGTTTTACATGTAAATTGTATGGAAAAATTATTTTTTATTAAAAAGGTATCTGAATGAATAGGTTATTAATGTTGTTGGGCTGAACGGGGTCGTTTTTCAAAGTAATTTTTGCGCTGAATCTAAATCTGGCCTCAGAATCGACCCATCATGTCAGAATTCTGAAATATTTGAAATACATTTGTATACCTATGCAAAACTGAATAAAAATCAATTTAAAATGATTTTACGAATTAAAATTATTTTAGTTGTATATTGCATTATAAATAAAGGTATGGAAACAAATAATAAAAACAGTTTTAAAAAATGCATTCAAGAAGGCAAACATATATAAAATTTTAATCTACACTGAGAATGCTAAAATGAATTCATAATTGCGACTAGTTTTTTCCACAACGGTGTTGTCAGCAATCAATTTTTTCATTGCTAACGTTGGGCAAGTTATTATGTGGTCTTGCCAACAATTCAGATAAGTTGGATTCCGCGAAACCCGGTACGATACTCAATAAAGGATTTTTTCACCAGTAGTCTGTAATTTTTGGCACTGTATGAGAGCCTTGAGAGTAATACTATACCCATGCCCCAAAAGCGCTTCAAAGTCCATCGGTCCAATTCTAAGTTTGGTTCGTTCTTTTGTTCGTATACGGACAGTCCGCTTTTGTTTTAACTTTATCACTCAAAAGTGCCTCAGACTTCTTTATGGTCATCAGATCCTTCATCATGAATTATTATTGGTTAACGTTTTCTAGTGTCAGAATAATCACGGCTATGATGGCGATATCTTTGCCTTCATTGGCTAGCTGGCATTCATCTCAAAATGTACACGTTTTGTTACAATCAACTTTCACAAATAACATTTTTATGAACTGAACTAAGAAATAATGATTGCCAACAATTAAAATGTAAATTGCCTGCAAAAATACAAAAATTCAAAATCTTTTCCAACAAAAAATTTGTTAGAAGTGATAAAAAAATCTACCTAGGGAAGTGGCCATTGATTCGTTTACGCATCACCATACTTGCGTGTTATCTTCTGCTCATCTTATCAATCCGACAACTATATTATTCTTGTTTGATATAAGTTTAGCCTATTTCAAGTTATTCTATATGGGTTTAGTTGATAATGGATAATTTTTAATATTTTTACCTAATTTTTTAAAAAAGCTCCAAACTTAAGGTTTTTTTGCACACCCCTTTTAGCTTGAAAAAAGGGCGTGGCATGACCAAAAAAATTTTTTTATGAAAAGCGAATAAATCAAACTATAATATCAGATACATAAACTTTTTATTATACAAGTATATCATGGTGAAAAAACTTTGCAAACATTAGGCATTTTCGTGATTCGTTAACGCATCAACGGTACGATATGGGTTAATATGTCTACATCATTATTTATTTCAACGACAAGGTCTAAATGTGTATAGGATGCATAAGAAATGCATAGGTCATCGGTAAAAGCCGTTACCTTACCACAAAAGCTTTGAGAAAAAATAGAGTTAATGTAAATCAAGAAAAGAATGGGGCCAAGTACGGATCCTTGGGGAACACCAAGATTTATTGTGGCTGGATCGCTAAGACAATTACCAATTTTAACCCTTTGTGTACGGTTATTCATATAAGATGCAAACCAGTCATGTATTTTACCACGAAAACTAATTGCGAGAAGTTTTTTTAGCAGAACTTTATGATCGACCATATCAAAAGCTTATGATATGTCGACAAAAAGGCACGCACATAATTTTTTGTCGTCAAGGTTTTTTAATAAAAAACAGTTAAAATCTAAAAGAGCATCTTCTGTAGACACACCTTTTTTAAATCCAAATTGCTTCGAGCTTAAAAAGTTTGCGTTATTTAGAAAGCTTATAATGCGCTTTTTGATTGCTTTTTCAAATATTTTAGAAATACCAGAAAGAAGCGAAATGGGTCAGTAGTTTTCTTTATTCACCTTCTCACCTTTTTTAAAAAGAGGAATTACGACAGCTTGTTTAAACTCATCTGGAATAGATCCTGTTTTTATACTTAAATTAAAGAGGTACGAAAGAACATCTGGGACATTGTAAACTATCTTTTTCAGCAATTTGTTGGATATATTATCAAAGCCTCGTGAGTTAGAGTTATCCAAGGAATTAATTATCCTAATTATTTCCATAGGACAAATTTCATTGAAATAGAAACTATTTGTGCACTAATCTTGAACCAGATTATTAGGCATGAGTAAGGGGACGTCCATTAATTACGTGAGGTGTTTTTTTGAAAATTCCCCCCCTCCCCTTGGTGAGATTTGGTGAGATCTGGCGGGACCCCTCCCCCCCTCCCGTGAGATTTAAATTATAATTTTTAATGTAAATTCTATGCATTAAAAAGTTGACGTGAGGTTTTCCTTGACCCACTCCCCCCCTTGGTGAGTTTTTGCCGGACCTCCTTCCCCCCTATTTTAGCTCACGTAATTAATGGACGTCCCCTAACCATGCCATTTATATTGTATTTTACAGGATACTCCTGTATTTTCAGCGAATATCCTGTAAAAAATTACTCCTGGGTTTTTGTGAAAAATCCTGTAATTATCCTTTAATTATCCTGTATTTATTTTAAACTTTACATTTCTCTTAAAAGTTACGTATCATTTTCTCGCTTAGTTTGTCGTCGTTAGTTTGTGTTCGGCAACCCTTACGTTGATAACGTGATCACAACTGTTTTACAAAAGATGTTGTCAAATAAGGCATTACCATATCAATTATTTTCCAAGTTCTGAGAATCTTAAAAATTTGTTTTAAAAATGCTGGCATTGTCTTCGAAACAAAGTGTTATTTCAAAAACAGCTGTTTTTTTTTTTTGATAATATGTGACTCCAACAAAATTGGTGCCATTATCGCAAAATAGTTGTTGGCATCGACCTCTACGTGCTACAAATCTCTTCAATGCTGCGATGAATGCTTGTGAGGACAAGCCGGAAACCACCTCCATATGCACCGCCTTTGTTGCAAAGCATATGAGGACAGCAATGTAGCTTTTAGTGATACGTACTCCTCTCTGCTTTGCTGCTGTCATCACTGGACCACAAAAGTCAACACCTGTTGACGTAATTGGCCATGTTGACTCTTTCGGTTGGTAGGTTTCCCATAACTTGTTGCTCAAGATGTGGTCGGCATTTAAAACATCGCAAACACCTTGTCGTTACCGATCTCACCATCTTTCTAGCATGCACGATCCAAAAGCGCTGTCGAATAAGTGCCATCAATGCTTGCGTACCAACATGCATATTCGTTTCATGAATATAGCGAACATAACAGCGCACCCAATTACTATTCCCAGGCAATAATATTGGATGTTTTACATCATAGGGCAAATCAGCATTCCTTAAGCGTCCTCCAACTCGTAAGATATCAACGTCATAGTAATTGTCAATATATACGCTTAAACTTTTCAATTTGCTAAAAGCTGGAACCTCTCTTTTCGATTTTAATGCACGGTATTCTGTACCGAAGAAATGCTGCTGTAAGCAATATACAATCTGGATAGTTGCTTCGTCCAACATATTTGTGGTAAGCTCTGACAATTCAACTTGTGAACCCTTCATTTTTCTAGCGATAGTTGACGAATTCACTGTGCTTTTCTAGCCAATTGACAAAATAATTCTCTTGCTTGTTCATAAGTAACGTCGTAACGCCTTTACGTCGCTCTTCATTAACTTCAACTGATTTGATGCGGACCTTGTTGACTGGCCATCTGCCACAGTTTTCCATTAAAAATGGCGGACCTGAGAACCAAAAAGAGTTTAGTAATTCTTCAATATACGCACCTCTGGAAATAATATTTGCAGGGTTAACTCGTGATGGAACATGTCTCCAAATGGCGGTTTTAGTCGTATCTTGTATTGAAGCCACCCTGTTGGTCACAAAGGTTGTCCATGTTGACGGATGTGCGCTCAGCCATTCGAGCACTATCTCTGAGTCGCTCCACAAATATAAAGCATCAGTTTTGATAGGAAAGTTCTCCTGTGTTTTTTTCCACTAATGTGGCAAGTAAATGAGCTACATCAACTCCAATCTCGGCAAGGATTTTGTTTTAAGGGGTGTGTTGTAGCTTCTAGCATTAAATGCAAATTTAAAACACTTTATTTCGTTTTTTGATTATTTAGTAATTGATTTCATTTATTTATTCAAATAAAGGTTTAAGTTTAAAATAAGTAATAAAATAAGCTTGTGAAGATGTTTTACAATTGTATGTTGCTTACGCTAGTGCGGTCTCAAACAAACTGAATCTTAACAAAGCGAATAAGGTATACATACACATACTTTTTACATCGCTTAAAGAAAAAGTGAGATGAAAGAAAAGAAATGACATATGAGATAAATAAAGCAAAATGAAAGAATTCAATAAAAAGGGTTATGCGAGTTCATACTGCAACATTCCCCCTACGTAAATCAATCTGATTTTCCTAACGTTGAATTGGCCAGTTTATTGACTGGACGACGGAACTCTCCTATCGGTGTTTTGACTTTAACTAATCTAATCTGCTTATCTTTTGCTAGTATTACTTCTATGACTCGTCCCTTCTGCCCCTGGCTCCGTGGCAAACCCGGTTCACAAATGATGACAACGTCGTTGATTCCAATTGGCTGTGTTTTTGTATACCACTTCGGGCGGTGTACTAATTGTGGTAAATACTCCAATACCCATTTCTTCCAAAACCGATCTTTTAGGTTTTGAGCGATACGCCATTGCTTGTTTAGGCATAACTTCTCGTCGTATTCATGTGGTGTTTGTGTAGAGTTCGGGCACCCAATTAAAAAATGGTTCGGTGTTAATGGATCATCTTCTTCCGATTCAAGTGGAAATTCTGTTAAGGAACGCGAGTTTAAAATGTTTTCGGCTTCGATTAACAGGCTACGTAGCGTCTCAATTTTCGGTGCAGCATCTTTGAGAGTGTGTCCGAGTAAGCGTTTGACAATTCGTATAAGACGCTTCTAACACCCACCTGAGCTCGGATTTGCAGGACAGTTGAACACCCACTCGGTATTATGGTTAGCTCCTTCTGCTTGAATGCGATCGACGTCAAGTAAGCGTTCAGATGACTTTAACTCTTTTTGACCCCTATAAATTGTGTGTCATTATCACACCGTATACGGGGCGTTCCACGCCGATTGACGAAATTTCGGAGACTTAAGATAAAGGCATCGGTCGATAAATTTTCCACCATCTCTATGTACGCAGCTCTAGTGGTTTGACAGGTGAAGATAGCTGCCCATCTCTTCTCATGGCGGCGTCCAATGCTAACATTAAGTGGACCAAGCAAATCAACGCCGGTGTATGTAAATGGGCAAATTAATGGTGTCACACGATCTTCCGGCAATTGACCCATTAGCGGTGCCACTGGTCTGGCTCTCTCTATTCGACATTTCGAGCAATCGTTTTGAACGGCTTTCAATACAGCTTTGTCATGTGGTACCCAAAACGCTGGCGGACTTCACTTATCACAACGGTGGCATTCTGGTAGTGTTGAAGCTCGTGATAATGACGGACAATCAATTTGGTTACTATGTGGCTTCGTGGCATTATGATTGGGCGACGAGTCTCTAACGGCAGCCAGATAGCTTCATCGATTCTGCCATACACTCTTAGTAATCCATGATCATCCAAATAAGGCGACAATTTGTATATGCTACTCGCTTTTGATATGCCTTTTTCGTGTTGCAGATCGTTTAACTCATCGGCAAAACACTCTTGCTGCACAAACGACAAATCTTTCACTCGGCGGTGAGAAACTCAAATGTTGTCAACAAATTAGCTGCTACATTAGCGTTTTCACTCAGATTCTTCTTCGTGACGCAATTACACGTTTAAGCTTTAAGAAAGTGGAAAACTTAATAAAATCTATTAGAGAATTACTTGCCTGACATAGAAAAACAGGTTTTATTTCCTCATCCAAATGTTCTGGTGTCATAAGGCTGACAGATGGCCAATGAGACTTGACATCATTCAAAAATTCTTAACCTTGAAGCCAGCGGCTGTTTGTCTCAAATTTTGCAGGAAAAACTAGTCTCGTTGCGGCATCTGCTGAATTCTGATCACTAGGAACCCACTTCCATTGTTCAGGATTGCTGGTGGTGACGATTTCAGCAATTCGATGACCCACAAAAGCTTTGTGCTCTGGATCGGATGAGTGTACTCAGTGCAGAACAGTGCGTGAGTCTGACCAAAATACGACTTCATGTATATGGAAGTCATTGCCCTCTTGGATAGCTTTACTAATGCGAACACCCAACACTGCAGCCTGAAGCTCCAGGTGTGGAATGGACCTCAACTTTTTTAGTGCAGTACGTGTCTTCCCGGCAACAAAACAGACCTCAACTGATTCATCAGTTTCCACTCGAAAATAAGCGGCAGCAGCGAAAGCTAGTTCACTCGCATCCACAGCTAGCTCGACTGACTTAGCGACATTGAAATATGGTGAGTAGCATCTTTGAACTGTAAATGACTTGACCTTTTGAAACTCACTCCACCATTCGACCTAGCGGTTATGCGTATTTTCAGGTATAGGCTCATCCCATGAGATTTGGCTTTTCCACGTTTGTTGAACAAGCACCTTGGAATATAACAGAAAATCTGCAATGAAGCCGTACGGATCGAAAACGGACATTACAATGGACAGCAGCTCTCGTTTTGTTGGTGGACGAATACAGTTTAAGACATCAAATGGCATACGATGAAACTTTGTTTGAAAATTAAATACATCTCCGTCAGTGTTCCAATGCATGCCAAGTATTTTTTCTGTTGTTGATTGGCAATCTATATTGAACGATCTTGCTGCGTCGTTTTCTGCTGCGTTCATTGCGAGTAAAAGTTGCTTAGAATTCGACACAAAATTTCGCGGTTTTTCACGTACTCAGCACAACATGGAGAGCATACTGCCCCAAATATCATCGACTGCATGACACAGTGTTGAACCGGCTTCATTTTATCTCCACCTCCAAATAGAAATCTTTGGGCACGCTGGTCGTTTTCGTTTATGCGCACTTGCGAAAACATTTCGCGTATATCAGCGGCGACTGCGATGAGACCCTGACGAAATTTAAACAAAATATGTAGCAATGGCTTCATCTGCTCAGGGCCTTTTAACAATTTTGAATTTAAAGATGTATTAAGCACTCTAGCGGCGGCGTCAAAAGCGATACGAAATTTTCCAGGCTTATTTGGGTTTAACACTGCAAAATGTGGCAGATACCACACTGGTTGCTGACAGCTACGCACTTCTTCCTCTGCCAAAACTCGAACATACCCTTTTTCAAAATATTTTTGCATCTCGGCGCAGTACTGTGCTTTAAGATTCGGATCTCGATCCATTTTTTTTTCGATTCCTCGAAGTCGATTCATGGCCATGTCGAAACTCTGGGGTAAGTTTGGTGGCG
Organism: Meiosimyza platycephala; assembly: GCA_963662105.1. Classification (NCBI taxonomy): domain Eukaryota; kingdom Metazoa; phylum Arthropoda; class Insecta; order Diptera; family Lauxaniidae; genus Meiosimyza; species Meiosimyza platycephala. The sequence continues at coordinate 57,780,765 of OY759211.1, read as the reverse complement.
ATTGCTTCCAAAGTAAACCGATCTCGAATTGTTGACCAACGCGACGAATTGTTGATTCCATAATTTCTCTGGCATGAGTTTCTTCCTCAGATTCGAGTATGTGACTTAACCAATTAATTCCAAAATTTTCAGTGTTGAAGTATTCCTCAACACTCTTATGAAGCTCATCATCTCGCTGCTGCTTATTAATGTACATTATGATTGGGGGCGGATCTGCAACTGTTCCAAAGGCAACCCAGCCTAACTTTGTTTTACTGACGATCGGATTTCCATTTTGTATAACTTCATTGGTTATACTAAGATGTGCGTTGTCTAATCCAAGTAAAATTACATGTCTTGCGTTGTCATAGCTTTGAATATCGATTCCTTTCAAATGTGAAAACTGCTCTTTGAAAAATGACTGCTTAGGCAAATTTATATTCTGTATGGCATAGATATTTTTAAGTGCTTATGGTTGCTTTATATTACTGCCTGATATTTCAAGAGAAACTTTGCGGCATTTTTCGGTTACGACTTTACCTCCAAGCCACTGCAAGGTAAGTGGCTGATATTTTCCTTTTAGTCCCAATTGGATAGCAACTTTTTCTTCAATGATCGAAATAGCTGATCCACCATCCAAAATGGCATAAACATCTGTGTATGCTTTTGGGCCGCTCAGTCTGACTGGTAAAATCTCAAAAAAATTTTACTGGAAGTACTTGCCTGACAATTCAGAAGCGATTTCGGCTCATCACTTTGTTTGCTAGTGGTATATGTTCCTGTGTCTTCGTGTAGGCTCTCTTGATGTGGACGCCGGCAATCATTTTTACCACACGGCTTTCTTTTCTGACAGTAGCCAATATTATGGCCCTTGCGTAGGCATGAGAAGCATAACTGATTTTGTTTGATAATTGCCCAACGTCCTGACAAATCAACACTCACATATTCCTCGCAGTCCTCAATATTATGACGCCCTCCACATTGATGGCATTTACTTTCAGCTTTTTCTTCCACGTGCATAACTCCGTATGACTTCACTGGTGCGTTATTTCTATTAGCTTGACCTTGAGGGAGTAGACAAATTATGCGAGCAATTTTGCACAGCCATTCTGAAAATGATTTAATCGTGGCATATGGTTTCACACTACTTGCGTATTGAACCCACTCGTACTGTTTGCTTTGTGGTAATTTACGAACTAAATGTTCCAATGTCATTGCATCTGCTAAATAGTGCGCGCAATCTGCGGATTCCAAAAGTGCGACGGCATTGCGAACTTTTGTGGAAAATGGCACAATATTTTCCACTCTGGATTCTCCAACTGCAGGTAACTGTTGCAATTTCGCAAACTTTTCACGCACAATTAAATCAGACCTTCCAAATCGAAATTTTGATTCTTCTATAGCGGTAGGAACATCGTTTGGGTAAATTAAAAGTGACACGACTGCTTCGCGTGCTGCTCCTACTAAGCACTTTTGTAGTCGCATTAAATTTTCGCGATTCCCATATCCAAAAATTCTAGTCCTGTCATTGAAATTGGCAAAAAAAGAGGCCACTCCTCTGGCTTTTTTTTTAAATTAGATACATGAGTTTTCATGCGTTGGTTTTCCTCACGAAGTTCCTCAATTTCTTTTCTGTTCTCGTTACATATAACTTTAAGTTCATTACTACCTTTTAAAATCGCATCCATTTCTTCAGTAGTTAATTGCTGATCTGTCGGCTCTGAAGAAAATTCTACTAACGCTGACTCGCTTTTATTTTCTTCACTAGCCTGTGTACTTGGAAATTCCTCAGTTGGCATCCGTTTTTATGACTTCGTAATTTCATTACTTCTGACGAACGTCCATGTGTTTGTACATGACTTGAAGAAAGATGCAAAGCAATAAACAGCAAGCTGTTGATGCCGTTTTATTCAAATTTTAACGGCAGTAAATTCCTAAAACAAAGGCGGCAGAGAGTTTATGAACTCGTGGCAGCAGAAATCGAACGGCAGTGTCGAATGTTCTCACTTGTGCACACGCAGTCCAAATCGGCAAATAACAAATTCAGCGAAAAACATCAATAAACGAGCGGCGATGTCGAATGAATTGATGTGTCAAATCTGAATAGGCAAATAACAGAGGCGGTGAAGACTTTTTAATGACATCAGTAAACGAACGGCGATGTCGAATAATATGATGGGGCGGCACCCGAAGTTGACTCGGCAATGGCAAACACGAGATGCACAAGCGTACTGCAACAAATTGTAAAACTGTTGTAGCTTCTAGCATTAAATACAAATTTAAAACACTTTATTTCGTTTTTTGATTATTTAGTAATTGATTTCATTTATTTATTCAAATAAAGGTTTAAGTTTAAAATAAGTAATAAAATAAGCTTGTGAAGATGTTTTACAATTGTATGTTGCTTACGCTAGTGCGGTCTCAAACAAACTGAATTTTAACAAAGCGAATAAGGTATACATACACATACTTTTTACATCATTCAAAGAAAAAGTGAGAAATGACATATGAGATAAATAAAGCAAAATGAAAAAATTCAATAAAAAGGGTTATGCGAGTTCACACTACAACTGGGTGCAATCCTTGATTTTGCACTCCACAGTTGTACGGTGACATCATTATTTTCATCCACTGAATGTACGTATACGCAGCATCCATAGGCTCTCTCAGATGCGTCAGCAAACCCATGCATTTCTATGCGTTCGTGGCCTCTTTTACTTAGTATATAGCGCGGCACCTTGACCTTTTGCACTTCATTAAGCTTACTACGAAACACTGACCAATAATTATGCAAATGCATGGGCAGTGACTCATCCCAAGCAACTTTCTTTATCGACAGCTCTTGCATAAAACATTTAGCTTTAACAATGACTGGATTGACGAGACCAAGAGGGTCAAAAAGAGTTGACATCTCTGCCAATACAGTCTTCTTGGTGATAACTTTGTTTTCTGATATATTGGGCCACTCATACCTAAATTAGTCCGCCACAGACTCCCAAATAATACCCAGCGTTTTGATGATTTCCGCGTCATTAACTCGTAACGTATTCTCTTTTTCAGCGGCTGGAACAATTTTCAGAAAATTTTTGTTATTAGAATGCCACTTACGTAAATTCAAATGCGCAGAATTAGTCAACAAGCCATAAGTAATCGTTAGCAGCCGATACACCTCAATTTTTGCTCACTAGAACTCCTCCATAAAATAGCTTGATATGCAGTATCGTCGTAAGTAACCCACGTCTGCCGATACACCTTTGTTACTCGGCCGTGAGTGCAAACCGATAGCAGCGAAACCGAAGCACAATAGACAGGAGATCATCTTGCACTACTGGTCCTTTCATCATAACATCGTTCAGTGATAAACCGCTACTAGTTTTACAGCTACAGTCGAATACCACTCGAAGCTTTGTGCTCGTACAATCTGGACGAACCACATATTGATGTGGTGAAAAATACTTCAACTTATTACCATCCGCTGGCAGTACCTTTGACATATGACCCAGCCTGAGATATTCCTCAATAAATTCTCCATACGCTTTTTTTGTTACTGGATCTTTGTTAAGACGCCTCTCTAATGCTAAAAAACGCCGTTCTGCCGTATGAAATGATTCTCCTAGCTCATTGACATTCTCTTTAAACGGAATTTTTACTACGAATTTACCACTGTCATCTCTATACACGCCTTCCAAAAATATACGCTCACATTGGGCTTCTTCATCTGTTAAAAAACTTGTCTTAGAAGTCATCTGCTCTATCTCCCAGAATCGTTCCACCAAATTATTAAGCTGTACGTCCTGAAAATCTTCGTGTAATTCACTGCATACAAGACTTTGAGCTTTTCCACGTTCACCTTTATATGCTGTCGTCAGTCCTGATGCCACCCAGCCAAGCGTAGTTTTTTGGCAACCGCGGTAAGCCGTCTTTAAGCTTAATTTGACCTACAGCCAATAAATCCAAAAATACTTCTGCTCCGAGCAAAATATCAATACGAGCAGGAATATTGAATCGCGGATCTGCCATTTCTATATTTTTTGGTATATTCCATGCCGAAATATCTACAAATTCATCAGGCTTTTTTCCTGTTATTTTCGGCAAAATATAAAACTGTAAGGCCATTTGATATTCATTTCATCGTGATTATATAGTGGCTTCAACCTTTTTAGTGATTTTCGTATAACTTCCATTAACCCCATTAATGTCTAGTGCGCACTTCGTCTTGTGTAATCCTAAAAGCTGTGCCAAATAATCACACATTAGATTTACCTGTGAGGCCGAATCCAAAATAGCCCTTGCTAGATGGTAATGACCGCTTATGTCTTTAATCATTATGATCGCCGTCTCCAACAGGCAGTTTTCTATGATGTTGACGGACATTCTAAATTTTCTATTTCATTTGCTTCCGTTGAAGTTGATACTGCGTCATCGGTTCTATGCAGCAATATATGATGAGAAAGGTTGCATGTTGTACACTTTGTGGCATTGTTTAGACCAGTGCCCTTTTCTTAAACATACATGCATAGCTTAGAAGCTCGCACTACTGAATAACGTTCCCTTGCACTCATGCGCGTAAATTTTGAACAATTTAAAATATCGTGTCCAGTTTTGTGGCAAATGTTGCAATATATTTGCTCAATAGCAAGAGAAGTTGACGTTTCGCCTGGCGAAATTAGTTTTTTGCTTAGATTCTCGATGAATGTCTTTTCTAAAATTTTGATTAATATCCACTCGTACCGATTTCGTCTCTCGTACTTCTAAAGTTTGACACCGCCGAGATAACACCGCTGAACATTCTTTCCATGAAGACAGCTTCGTATAATCAACCGCTTCTTCCCATTTGGCTTGCGATTCATCGTCTAACCTTTGCGTCACCAAAAAAATGATAAGAGCGTTAGCAACATTTTCATAGCTTCCCAATGATAGCATCGCGCTCAAACGCGCATTAGTGGTATCAATTACATTGTGCAAATGCTCAGCAGATCCTTAGACTGACTTTTGCATTTCAAAAAGCGCTGCAATATGCTCTTCAAACATAAGAGCTTTTTTATCAAAGCATTCTTTTAAACGTTGTAATGCTTTTGGATAATTTGCATCCGTTTCATCGAAATCAGCTATTGCTGAAAGTGGCCTTAAGCCTAAATTCTCTTTAAGTATCAAAAACTTTTCACAATTATCCAACGATTCATCCTTATGAACCATTTTTCTAAATAATGTATTAAATTTCGGAAACTCCGAATATTTTCCATCAAACTTTGGAATTTTAATTTCACGTCGAAGTCGCGGAGATGGCACAGCAGCACTTGTTGCATTATTCAGCATACTAATTTCAGATGTAGATGAACGATTTGGACTAAACTCTATGATTTGCGTTTTTGCGCTTATGTAAATGTCTTCCACTTCACCTATAAAAATTATATTTGCAGCTTTCTCAGTTTCGGAGCAAATTTTATCAATACTCGCCTGTACCGTCAATATTTGCTTGAAATATGACTCTAAAATTCCAAGTCTGCGTTCCAATTCTTCAGGTGGCAAATCCGTCCCTTTTTTAGCAATTAAATATGCGCGAAATGTTGCCTTTCGTCGACGCTCTTAATGACTTAAGCTCTGTCAACTTTTGATCCAACTTTGCTTTACTTTCTACCTCTACTGAAGCTTCTTTTTCATCATAAGAGCCCATTTTATTCTCAACTGTCAAAATACTTTAGAGAAGTCACTCAAACTCTTGCCACTTGCAATATTCACGATGAACTTGATTTGTTCTCTTTCGATTGCAGCTTTAGTGCAGTTATGTTGATTTTAATTATTTCCAAGCTTTACACAGTTGGATGTTGCTAAGACAATAATTGCGAAGAGGCCTGCTCTCACGAAGTTATGTTGAGTTTAATTATTTTCAAGCTGTATACAGTTGAATGTTGTGAAGACAATAATTACGAAGAGGACTGCTCTCACGAAGTTCAATGTTGCAGTACGTCGCTGCTAGTTCTGCTTATTTTTACTGACATTTACGCGTTACGTAACGTGCACCGAAACGTAGAACGGACGAAAAAATGTATTATACTTGATTCATGTTTGCTTAGGTACACACGCGATTGATTTTACTTAAATTTCGCGATTGCTTCCTTTAAAGCAACAACTTTTGTATTTAATATTAAATTGTCCTTCTATGCTTTCACTAAAGCTTAATAAATAATATTACAAAAAAGGACCACTGTCCCGGGCTTCGGCACCAAAATATTAGGACGTAATGGTTTTTAAGCCCCCGAAATCTAAATAAAAATTTTTTCAAAATAAGACGCGTCTTTAACTGTATATGGACTTTATTGCTTATCACGTGATACCGACTTAACTGTTAAGCATGTACAGACTGACTAACTCACTTAGTTTTTGCATAACTCATCTCTTCAATTCTTAAGCTTTACTGTTGCAATATGAAACTGTTAATGCTGGGCAATAATTTACAAAAGCACATTCAAAGACTATACAATAGATACACTAGGTTACAAAATTTTCATATTAATTCAAGTTATGTTTAAAATTCAAAATTAAATAAAATTCAAAATTACTTATTTGCGATTCAGTACGCAACAATGTCCATCGAAGCAAAACGAACACATTTTATAATTGACGATCCCTTCTTGTCATTTACACCCTCCTCAAGCACAGTCGAACCATCAATATTTAAGTTGCGTCTTTTACGATTTTGCCTAACAAAACAATCGATGATATGTCCGTCGGATATCTCAACGTTAAGAGCTTCGCGGAATAATTTTAACGAGAGTTCGCGAACATTTTTATTTGTAACATAGGGGATTCCAACAATATCAATTGCATTTGAAAGCTTCTCTTGTTCAAGCATACGCACTCTTTTTTCAAGCTAATCGACTTTATTGTTAATTTTTTATTCTCTTCAGCGAGCGATTGCATTTTATTAGGTAGGCAGCATTAAGTTTTCTGACGTTAACAAGTTCGTTGTAAACCATTTGCAGAGTAACTTCGCACCCATCGGCAGATTGAGTCTGCGGAGAAGCGGAAATATTTGTTTTATTGTTACGTATGTCATGAGATGGTTTAGGCAAGGGCGAAGGGGTGCCGTCAGATTTTTGTAGATTTGTTGTTATGCTAGAGATCAGAGGCTCTTGTTGTTCCGAAACAGCAGCAATTCTCTTACGGCGGGCATCTTTGCATTTTTCACATCGATAGGGTATAATATTAGAGCGCATTAATTCAGCAACGTTAACATGTAAGTTGACGCACGAAGCATGGAAATAGTCCGAACAATCCGAACACGGTATATACATACGTAAGGTCACCGCGGTCAATTTTCTTATTTCACACCGCGCAAATCATCATTTCGAAAGAGTAGAGATAGAAGACGAATAAATAGAAGGTAGATTAAACTTGACTTTTACAGTTCGTAATATAAGCGGAGACTGAACAAGTGCACGCACAAGCGGTTGACAACCGGTCAGCTCAGCGACTAAATGATAACTTAGAAGAGTTTATGTAGATATACTTTTAATTATTTTCATATAAAAACTAACTTATTGAAAACTTTAAATGTATTTTTCGGTGCCGTGACATAATCCCCACGGACATAATCCCCATTTCGTAAATGGTGATTATGTCGGTGCCGTGACATAATCCCCACGGACATAATCCCCATTTCGTAAATGGTGATTATGTCCGCAAATTAATCGGACATAATCCCCATTTTCGGTATGGGGGTTATGACCGCAACATTTTCGGACATAATCCCCATAAAACAGCGGACATTATCCCCAAAGCTATGGGGATTATGTCGGCATCAGTTTCGGTCATAACCACCATTATGGGGATTTTTTGAAAAAAAAATTATGTCCGTTTGTCCAACACCGGCTTCGCTAGCCGCAGTAATTTTACATAAGAGTAGGGGGTAAGTGAACAAAATCCAACACTGGCTATGTCTATCCTTAGAAGTTGTCATAATCCCAAAACGAAGTGGGGACTATAACCGGAAAAAAAGACGGAAATAAGACCCAAAACTGTTTGCATTAATTAAGTTTTTCGGATATAACCCCCATGGGGATTTTTCACGCATAACCCCCATGGGGATTATGTCCGAAAAATTTTAGGTCATAACCCCCATACCTGAAAATGGGGAATATGTCCGAAAAATTAGCGGACATAATCCCCATTTACGATATGGGGTTATGTCCGTGGGGGCTATGTCCGGTAACCGTATTTTTCTCCCACTTTATGTTTTTTGAGTTATGCCAGTCTTGAAGTAAATGAGCGAAGTGTATTGCAGCTTAATAAATAATTGTTTTGGTTTCTTCTTGTTATTAAATAAATTAAAAGAAAAACCCCGTTATTTCGTACTTTTCTTATTTTAACCTCGTTAATTCGTATTGTTATTTTACCCTCGATAAATGAAAACCTCGTTAAATCGAAAAACCCTGTTATTCGTAAAAAATTTCCGGTCCCTTGCGATTACGAATTATCGGGATTCTACTGTATCTCTGAATAATAGGCTTGGACAGGATATATGTTTGAGCACTGTGTGAAGTGTGGTACATAAGAACGATTTTCATGGTAGAATTGCAAAAATAAGCCATTTATATGCCCAATTAACACAATCAGAATGGTGAAATTTGCAAAAGAATACCTTTTCAAAACTGATGAATTTTGGAAAACCGTAAGCTTTTATTTAATATGTTTAGAATGTTGCCATTTCAACTTTTTTCTGTATATTGAAGACTCTCTATTCTATGTTTTTATATATTTCCCATGATAAAATGTTATTTCGAAAATAACGGTAAAAAAAAGTATGCAGAATGCAAGTAGGATTTGCAGAAAGTAATTTAGAATGATGGTGTAGATATTTGCTTTGAAAATAGTACCGTAGAGTGGCTTGGCAATGATGAAAGAAAAAATTGACATTTTCATTTTGGGGAAAAAATTCTCCTGACCTCAAATGTGGGTTAACATGCATTACACTCATGTCATTTCTCTCTCATATTATTACAAATCTACAATAAAATTTTAAGCGTAAAAAAGATTGGGATTTTTGAAAAAATCAGCCTTGTTTTTTTTCATAAAATGCGCTATAATTCCGCTAATTTTCAACAACTTTCAAAATTTCTTAAAGATTCTGACAGAGAATCAGAAGTTCTATTAGAATCAAAAGACAAAAATTTATTATTTTGATTTGGATGAAAATGCGACTATTTTGAACCAATTTTTAGCGGTTTTTCAAGCTCTGACACTAAAACTTTAAATGGGCATAACTTCATAAAAAATAGTTTTCATACAAATCGGGGGACGGTATATTCCCTTAATTACTTTGAAAAACAACATATTTAATCGGCAACCAATTCCGCAATTTGAAGTTACTCCGACTGCATGCTTTGAGATGGATTTGGTCATTGATACTACGGATTTTGTTGCGTATTCCAAATTGCATATGTTTTTATATAAATCAAAAACTTTTGTCCCTAATTAGTTGCACGGAGCTGCACGTATATAAGAGAGAAAGTAGTATTGGTTTGCCGACCCCTGACTTAAAGACATGCTATGATTTTATTTTTTCGCATTTGTGGCATTGCCACATATTTTTGAAATTGATGTTTTCTCCTTATGCTAAGAAAATTGGTTTTAGCGACTGTTTATTTTAACGCTCAAAAAATTTTTTTGTATGAGAATGACAGTTAATTTAAACGGGTAACCATATTAAAAAAAAACACGGCTATTATTACATTAACCTTACAGTCATTCAGCAAAGACCAATATTAGTGTAAATTTTTACTAATTGATCAATACTTTTTCTTATTCAACAAACATGACAAAAGTAGTACGTGAAAAGTAGTACGTGAAAATCAAGGTTTGTGACTCCGGGGACCGTTTTGGACCTATTTCCGAAAAAAAATAAAATTTTTCACCAATCGATATCCACATTTGTCTCCATATGCTGAATTAACTCTAGCTGATTTTTATGTAGTACTAGCTGTCCCGGCAGACGTTGTCTTGCCCTTTCCGGTAGGTGTTCCGGATGTTGTATGAACTCATGTGATGGAATGTTTAAGCGAAACATCCCATTTTTCCAGTGAAACTTACTTTTTTCCGTACTTTTTGTATCAAGTCTCATTCATATGCGTCCAGTACTTGATGAGATATGATTAATTTGATTTTAGAGGGCGTGTTACTGCCCATTTTTCTAAACCAAACTTTGCAAAAACCTTCCATAGACCATTAGAAACAATTATGAAATCTTTTTTTTTTTTCATACCATTTTAAACACATTTTACATCGTGTTAATTATGATGTTAAATAAAGCAAATACAACTAAAAGGTAACAAAAAAAATGTTCCAACAGCACATTATTGGATCAGATCTAAAACTTAATGAGCTGATACAGAGACTTGCCAAACACGAATAGTGTGATCAGAGTAGCCAGCAAACAAAGTCTGACCATCAGTAGACCAAGCCAGAGACAAGCACTGTCGTGGATCGGCCTTGGAGGTGGGTGAGACTACATCTGGGCGGAGTTCTTCAACGGTCTTCTTGTATGCCAAATCTTGATAGATGGACCATAAGTGACACACAACCAATAACGGATGGGTGAAAAGCATAAGGCATTTATGATGTCATTGTGTTCCAAAGTGTACAAGTTCTTTCCGTCATTCAAATCCCAGAGCAAAGCCTTTGAATCCTTGCCACCAGATGTGCAAAGTGAACCATCAGGAGAAACAGTAACGGTGTTCAAGTAACCATTATGGCCATGATAATTGTTCTTCAACTTGCAGTTGGCCAAATTCCAGGCCTTGACGGTACGATCCCAACCACAAGAGACGATAGTGGGATTGGAGTGATTTGGTGAGAAACGCACACATGATACCAAATCGGTGTGACCATCCTCTTTAATGGTGAATTTACATTCGGCTAATATATTCCACAACTTAATAGTCTTGTCGCGAGATCCCGAAATAATTTGACGATTGTCAGTAGAGAAGGCGACTGTAAGAACATCCTTAGTGTGATCTTCAAATCGACGTGTTGTTTTGCCAGCAGCTAAATCCCAAAGACGTAAAGTTTTGTTCCATGAACCAGACAAAGCGTAGTTGCCATCGGATGAGAAAACGACATCGCTGATAAAGTGAGAATGTCCATACAAACGTTTCTGTGGGAAACCATAATTGGTATCTTCGTCGCGTGTCAACTTCCAGATAATAAGTGTCACGAGAAGCTGAAATTATAGTATCAGGATCCTTAGGATTGGTAGCAATTTGGGTAACCCAGTTACTGTGCCCAATAAGGGATCCACGAGTTGCAAAGTCTCAGACATAATTATTCTTAAATTTTTTGCGGAATGGGATCTTCGTGAAAATTCTATTTAAAAAATACTTTAAGTATGTGACAGCCACTTGGTGTGAATTCCATGTGAATCGATTAAGCGGTCTTCGAGAAAATGAAATTTTGAAATTATGTTTACATGAGGGCCACCCTAAATATGCACCCTATTTAAAAGCTTTAGCTGTTGTTACGGATTTCCTTTTTAAAACGTAAGAAAGACGCGATTGTGACTTGTTGAACATACCTAAACTGAAGTTGAACTGTCAACTTTATTTTCATTTATTTTATTTTTAAAATCAGCCGATAAAATCGCCCAAATACAATCTTACATCTCTTTCTGACTTTTGGCCAATATGAACGCACATTACGGCTTCCCTATTAACACCTTAATCTCCTGTGAAAGAAAAAAAAGTTTTTTAAAAACTTTTGATTTTAATTTCAATATATGAGGAGTCCAGTTGCAAAACCGGCCAAGTGCAAAAAAATAAAATTTTGAGATATTCTCATATATCAAAATCTGGATCATGCTTTATCGTTTTATTTATTTATTTTGATGATTAGGTTTCAAAACCGGCTAAGTGCAAGAACTTGGTTTCAAAACCGGCCAAGTCCATGAACTTGGTTTCAAAACCGGCCAAGTACATGAACTTGATTTCAAAACCGGCCAAGTACATGATCCAATTTTTTTTGTTCAATTGAGCTCTAATTTTGTCACAATTGGAATTCTTTCGAAATTAAGTTGTGAACCTATATATGGGTATTTCCACCGAAAGGTCCACCGTGCCCGAAAAATTTGAAGTTATTAAAAAAAAGTTATTATCTGATATTATGTAAGAAAAATATTTAAATTTTATTAATTCATACAATTTACACCTGAATTCTTTCACCACGGTGAGCAAACCCACTGCAAAATTGAATAGCAGCAAATGAGTGAAAATCGCGATTAGGGTCACTTGGAGTCACCGAGGTGAGTGATTTTTAACGAATTCCACTATAACACCTATAGGCCACGTTGGTGCAAAAACTTATCGCACATAAGTACGTTTTGCGGTGCGTGCGATTTTGGATTTTTTTACTGTAAGGATATTTTCCTTGTCCTTTGGAGTATCCCGGAGGTAGTCACTCCATAAGTGACTACTTATTGATGCGGTTCACTCCGAGTCACTTTGGGTCACTTGGAGTCACCGAAGTGAGTGAAAATTGCGATCTTGTGGCTTGCGATCGATTTTTGTAGAATTGGTCTATAACACCTATAGGCCACGTTAGTGCAAACTCTTATCGCACATAACTACGTTTTGCGGTGCGTGCGATTTTTGGATTTTATTGCTGTAAGGATATTTTCCTTATTCTTTGGAGTATCCCGGAGGTAGTCACTCCATAAGTGACTACTTATCGAGGCGGTTCACTCCGAGTCACTTTGGGTCACTTGGAGTCACCGAGGTGAGTGAAAATCGCGATTTTGGGGTTTTTGTACGATTTGGTATCAAAACCGGCCAAGTCCACTTTTTTCAAACAAATCTTGTTGAATATTGTATCAAAACCGGCCAAGTGCATGTTCCATGGATCAAAACCGGCCAAGTGCAAAATTGTTTCCTCAAAAACATCGGCAGATGAAACTAGAAAAGTCTGATCTAACGTGTTTTGAGTAAGAAATTTTATAAGCTATTATGTGGGAAATAATTTTTAATTTTTCAATGAACATAGATGAAGATAAACGTTTTTCGTTGTTTTTTCAAAAGTATGAAAAAGGCACTTGGCCGGTTTTGCAACTGAACGCCTCATATATTGTGCGCTATATCCACACAAAATTAACGCAAAGAAAAACAAATGTAAACACTCTGTATCCATAAATGAATTCTAATAAGAAAATTTATATGTATCAAACCTGTCAAATAAAAGAAATGTCAGACAGGTCAAAAAGGCTAATGTTGAAACTAATGGGCCAAGGCTGCCGTTTTTTTTTTATTTTTTATTATGTCGGTATGCATGGCGTGATTAGCGGACGGACGGACAAGCGGCATCAAGCGTTGCTGGGTATGGAAAAAGCGTCATTCGGTGGAATATTGTTAAAGCGGTTAGTAGAGGAGTCGGTGCAATATTGTTAAAGCGGTTAGTCGAGGAGTCGCACAGTGGACGGATTTGTATGGAACGGCGGCCATAAATAGTAATAATTGCGCTACACTCTTGAAATTTGGTACATATGTTTAAAATGTAAAAATAGGAAAAATTTGTGAATATGAGTAAAATCGGTTCACTTACACGCCTACCTCCCATACAAAGTTGGGATGTGGTTGAGACCTTTTTTCAAAATGGGCATCATTGCCCTTTGACTTGGCAATGCTGATTTCAAAAATGTTATTAATTTTGCGATATCTTTTATAGTTTTCAGGTTATTAGAGAAAAACCAGAAAAGGTAGCCATTAACAGTAGTAATAGCGCTAGAGTCTTCAAATTTGGCACAGACGTTTTTTGGGTTAAAACAACAAAAACTTATGAATATGATAAAAATCGGTTCACGGACACGCCTATCTTCCATACAAAGGTAGAATGGTTTTTGATGTTTTATTTCAAAATAAGTATTAATTCCCAATAAATTGGCTATGCTGATTTCAAAAATTTTATAAATTTCCCGATATCTTTTATAGTTTACATGTTATTAGAGAAAAATAAAAAACTACATATATTAAACACCACATTTGAAAACTAGACACAGAATATAAATAACGAATTTATTGGAAAATATAAAATAACAATTATAAATATAAACATAAAAATTTTTAATATTTACTGGAAAATATATAATTAGAATAATTAAAATAATAATAATAAAAAAAATAATGATAATAATAAAAATGTTGTAACGAACCTTTCAGCCGGGGGTCTCGGCTCGCCGGTATCCGGGGTTCGTGTACAAAAATTTATATTTTGCAGGTGGCTAACAAAGGTCTAATTTCCGGGAGTTTAAATAAACAAGACCTTCCAAGTATATTTCTTTGATAATCCACTTTTATTTATATCTTGCTACAATATTTATGGTAAATTGTATATATGTATATATATCTAAGAATAAATTATAAATATGATTCGGATCATATCGGATCCGGAGACCTAATTTCTGTGACGGCGTTTTACTACCGCACTCAAGTACAACGCAAAAGCGACTTGCCACTTGTGTACGTTAATTCAACGTACCCGTTGAGCTACGAATGCGACGGATGCGCTGACTACGATGACCTGATTCCTGTGACGGTGTTTTATTACCGCACACAAGTACAACGCAAAAGCGACTTGTCACCAGTGATGGCATTTGGGTTTTGTGAAAATGTACTGAATCGAGACTTCAAATGTACTTTTTAGAGCCCGAATGTACTTTTTTGTCTTAAACACTCAATTTTCCTAAAATGCACGAAATTGTTCTACAATTTACTATCAAAAAAAAAAAAAAGGTCCTTACTTTTCCCATCTCAAAAACCCTAGCAAAATTAGATATATTTCATATTAAATTAATTACAAAATCTACATATTGCGCGATTATTTTGATTTACTAAAAAAAAACGTAATTAATATAATAGGGTAATTATATTATATATAAATCTACTCATTGCGGTTATTTTCATTCACTAAAAAACAAAAAAAAAAGGTAAATATTATAAATTGTCCAAATGTACCGAAAATGTACTGAAAATGTGCTAAGAATTCGGCGAATGTACTGAAAATGCCCCAAATGTACCGAATGTACTGAAAACTTGTCGAATGTACTGACAACGATTTTTCAGGACGCAAATGTACCGAAAAAAGTACAAATGTACCGAAAATGCCATCACAGCTTGTCACTTATGTACGTTAATTCAACGTACCCGTTGAGCTACGAATGCGACGGATGCGCTGACTACGATGACCTGATTCCTGTGACGGTGTTTTATTACCGCACACAAGTACAACGCAAAAGCGACTTGTCACTTGTGTACGTTAATTCAACGTACCCGCAAAAGCGACTTGTCACTTGTGTACGTTAATTCAACGTACCCGTTGAGCTACAAATGCGACGGATGCGCTGACTACGATGACCTGATTCCTGTGACGGTGTTTTATTACCGCACACAAGTACAACGCAAAAGCGACTTGTCACTTGTGTACGTTAATTCAACGTACCCCTTGAGCTACAAATGCGACGGATGCACTGACTACGATGCGGTGTTTTATTACCGCACACAAGTACAACGCAAAAGCATCTTGTCACTTGTGTACAACGCAAAAGCATCTTGTCACTTGTGTACGTTAATTCAACGTACCCGTTGAGCTACAAATGCGACGGATGCGCTGACTACGATGACCTGATTCCTGTGACGGTGTTTTATTACCGCACACAAGTTGTTGCGGGTGGCAGGCGTATCCTTGCTGACTTCCCAGACAGGTTAAAAAAAAAAGTAAAACGAATTTAATATTTTTTTTGAAAAATTTTGTTGTGGTTTGTTGTCGAATTTTTATGTAAACAAATCTGACAGCCAACTTTAGCGAACAAAAAAAAAAAAAAAGAAAAGGGGTTTCGTGCATGATGCAATCATCAAGTAGTAAGGACTGGTTGAGGACATGTCATCTGTCAAGATTGGCTAATGGTGTGTATTGGTGGCGATGACAACTTACGCGGGCGTTTGTAGATTGGGTTTGACAGAACGGTTCTTGCATACAAAGTATGGTCCAATTTGGATGAACCAAAGTAATTCTCAAAAAAACTTTTAAATTGATATATAATAGTGAGAGCCAATGTGCGCGGCATGCGACGGCGGGAGACGGTTGACAGTTTTTAGTGAAAACAAAGACGTCGCATTTAATTGCGCTAAGAGTATACTTGACATTTTCTCAAGTGCCACGATACAATTTTTATTTACACCAAACGCCGCTGCGTTCGTGTACATTGACCCTTCTTTATATATTGACAATGCGATGCCAAAATTAATTTCGCAATCTGTTTGGTGCGGGATCAGATTGTGACAATGGAGGAAAACGGAAGAAGAAGCATGTTACATTACCTCCACCAGTGTGAATGAGCATGGCACATACATGTAAATGGGTGTATTATGGATCTGAGACTTGTCGAAATTACTCTCTCGCTCTCGTAGGTTCCACTTTGCCACAGTCCATAGGTTCGTACCTAAACTTTAAAAGGTAGGATACTGGTTTGCGGATATGATTGGAGTAGTAAAAGTTGCAATTTTTGTTGGATAATTTTATGATCTCCGAAAGTTGCAGAAAAGATGTTGGCATGTTAAAATTTTAGAAGGGAACAGATATAGCACCTACTTAAATTTAATACATGCAATTTTTGTATAGGGGAACATATATATGTTAAAGAATATTCTGGACTGATTTGTTTTTGTTAGGCTTAAGTATATGTTAATCCGTATTAGGTATGTAGGAATATTTAGGTGGCAACTGAAATTTTCTGGACGCTTCATGTGAAAATCCAAAAATCCATCGAAGTGTACGGTCGTGCTGAAATTCGTTCTCTCGAAGTGAAAATTTTCAAAAAAATTAATAGTAGTAATAAAGTGAAAAGGTGTTTAAATTTTAAAAAGTGAGCATTTATATGTTAAAAGTTTAATTTTTGGTACAAAAATTTTCGCTTTTAAGTAGAAGAACGCAGCCGTCGACATATAGGAAGCAAGGAGAAGGCTGACTATTATCGCTTCGAAATTTGGATTCTCACAGAAAGCAGGAAAATGTAAGTGATCTAATTTTTCAAGTGATAGTGTTCATTTTAAAATTCGTTTATTTTGACTGGGCTTAACGTGAGTTAAAATTATTTTTATAGTGTGACTGATCCTGAACTGAGGCTGCAGGAAAACTGGAAATTGCCTGTTTCCACCAAGAGGGATTTGCCAGATAAGTCAGTCACAATTTTCCTATGTATTTTTGGTTTTTTTTTTTGCGATTTGTAGTTTTTTACATACGATATATATGTGGTGCAAGTGTGAGAATTGCCCGAAAATTCTGAATGTCAAAAATTAAAATTTGATTGCGGCTTCGACTTAAATTATCGCCTTAGTCGAACGAGAAAATAACTAAATTTGAAGGAACCAAAAGTGGACGAAGTCTCTATCTAAGAAATTTACTATAATAAAGGGCAATTTGAAATATTGGAGTGAAAATAGGAACCTGTGCGGATCCTCGGAAATCAACGCAGGACCAAATTGTCGCAAATCAGAAATTTTTTTTTTGTCTAAAATTGATTGCACTTGCATGTCCGTGCATATATATTAATTTTATTTAAGTTTATTTGATTTTATTTATCTAAGTGATAGTCAAGTTCGTGGTGTAAATTTAAAGTCCTTGCAAATTCTGGGCATTATTCTTTTTTTTGTTATTCGGAAATTTGATCGCGTTCGTGCAAAGTTTTGTTGTTGTTTTGCTAGTCTTAACTGAGCTCATTTAGGGTTAAGAAAGCACTGTGGGTTTTTGTCGAAATTATTACTGCTGTTGATGTAAGCTTAAAATTCGCGATTCATTTGCATTTTAAAAATAATTTTTATAGATTCTGCAGAATACTTACTCGTAGTTTCTGTTAAAAGAATTTCCGAGTGAAAACAAGAGATTTTAATTTTCATATGTGGTTTTAATTACATGCTACTATTTTTTACATTACAAATTACTTTTTTTTACATCATATTTATATAATTATATTAACATATATACATTTCATTTATATAATATTAATCATTTTTAATTTCAAGGTATTTTTTGTGTTACAGTTATAGGTATTCTTATATATACTTTTAAATTTCATTGCTGGATGTTTTTTTGTTTGTGTATTTTTCCTTGCCATACGTCGTCTGTAAATTTTGGTAGAAGTAGATTTTAAAACACGGTGGTCTGAAAAAAAAAAAAAGAAGAGATTTGTATTAGTTTTAGGTTGAAAATTTATAATTAATAAAATTATGTTTTGAAAGTTGAAAAGAAAAAAATGATGTGCTAAATTTTTGTCAAAAAGGGGGCGGAAAAATATGACCGATGGTAGAAGGTAGTCAAGGGTGATAAGAGGTGACGGTGTTTGCAGTGGGTGTCGTCAAAAGAAGCCATGGAGGCGGCACAGGTTGGGCGGGTGCGAAGGAAATCGACATCTATTTCCTAGTACTGGCGATCCTACTATTTTAATTGCGATCTAGTTCGGGGAATGGTTTTGGTATTTTGGATTCTGAAAAATTTTGAGTTTAGAGTTGTTTTTTTTTGAGATTTTTGAACATTCAGGAATTTTGTTTTGAGATTATTGAATTCAGTTATTACGTTGATTTGATTTTTATTATTCTTCAAACTTTCACTTCCGTCGAAATTCGGGAGTGAAGTTTATTGTTCATCCTTCGGTCTAACGCGGCGGGTTGAGAACCGCCCTAAAGGAACCGCAAGCTAGCCGTGGCGGGGCCGCGTTAGATTCGCTAACTAAGGACATGTAACAAAGTACAACGCAAAAGCGACTTGTCACTTGTGTACGTTAATTCAACGTACCCGTTGAGCTACAAATGCGACGGATGCGCTGACTACGATGACCTGATTCCTGTGACGGTGTTTTATTACCGCACACAAGTACAACGCAAAAGCGACTTGTCACTTGTGTACGCTATTTCAACGTACCCGCCGACCTAATTCCTATGACGGCGTTTTATTACCGCAAACAAGTACAACGCAAAAGCGACTTGTAACTTGTCGGCGTCAATTCAGCGTACCCGCCGACCTAATTTCTATGACGGCGTTTTATTACCGCACACAAGTACAACGAAAAGCGACTTGCCACTTGTGTACGTCAATTCAACGTACCCGCCGACCAAATTCCTATGACGACGTTTTATTTCCACATACAAGTACAACGCAAAAGCGACTTGTAACTTGTCGGCGTCAATTCAACGTGTTCGTCAACCTGCTCTTGCGATGGACGCACTGACTACGGCGACCTACTATTTATGACGGTGTTCTCCTACCGTATGCAAGTACAACGCAAAAGCGACTTGTAACTTGTATACGAGCTGCAACCTAAGAGAAGGTAGGAAAGAAGTTATGATTAATGGTTTTCTTACGGCTGCTGCTGTTGTCCGGAGCTGCTGAACTGCTGCTGGCTGTGGTCCTCAGAAGAATGAATCAACTAAAACCAAAACCTTTGCCAAGTCACCTTTCTTTTCTAATATTCTAGCTTTTCCCACACTAAAGCTCTAACAGCTGTTTTACTGTGGATCGTGGTGACAGCTGTGGGGCAGGGCTACCGTATGCCAATTCTTCGCGTTTTGCTTATGTCTATTCTACTACCATGGCGTTTTTTACGCGTCGGCCCGCTCTAACGTAATGAACTTAACTAAAGGTTTTAACTTATGTTATACATATTTATGATTAATAATTCATAAAAATGGATTTAGATAAATAAACGAAATGATATTAAGAAATAAATACATAATTCGTGAAGTTAAATAAAACCAATAAATACGTTTGCTTATGTTTTCGGGCGTTTCGACGCGCTGCTATGAAAATTGTGGGTGGAAACGAAGCCCACTGACTTCCATCCTCACATTTCCCGCTTACTCCCGCGGCGAAACGGATTTTACTTGAACAAATGCAGTGCGGAGGCTCTTCAATTTAGAAGACTGGCATTTAAAAACGCAGGTCCAGGTTATATATTTTCCCATCAGAAACGGTGCTCGAGGCTATAGCATCACTGTAGGCAGTTTTTCTTCGCGATACTCAAGATATATATAGGTTCAGTGATTAACCATCGGAGGTATCCTCACTATTAGTAGTGACACACCCATCGCTGTTATTAGAGTTGGTGATGTCTGCATCGCTACTCTCAGGACTTATTGTTGCAGTGATGATAATGTTCGTGTTGTATGCTTCGCCACCTTAATTCTCGTCGTTGTCATACTTGAAGCAGATTCTGTTGATTATCGGGATGTAACTTGCTGTAGCGATCGTGGTGCCTCTAATTATTGCTCGTCCAGGCTTAGTTTTTGTTGCTTTGTGGGTTTGTTGACGACTAAAAATTGTAGAAAAGTAAGGAATTAGTTTTGTAACAGAACAGAGGTTTAAATTCTATAAAATGAATGGCTTAATTTCGCTCAGGTGAGCTGTGCGGATAATTCTGTCACCGACTCCCTTGAGATTACAATTTACAGGAGAAATGTAACTTGCGATTGTGTACGGGCCCGCATACTTGGGCGCGAGCTTGGCTGCGAAACTATCGATGGCCTTGGATAGTGGGTGCTGTTTCACTAACACCAGTTCTCCGACGTTAGGTTTCCACTGTCGCCTCCTCAGGTTGTAGTGCCTTGCTTGGTCCTGCGATGCTTTAGAGAGATTGTGCCTGACGATATTGAAGATTTCTTGCAGCTGTGCAGCTCTTGCCTCCGGTTGTTGGCTTGGCGTGCCGGTACCTTGGGTCACTTCGTCGTACAGTGCTCTTGGTAAGCGGGGCTCCCGACCTTGGGTGAGAAATGCTGGACTGTAGCCAGTTGACTCCGATGCGCTGGTATTGATGGCTAGCGAAATCTCTGGCAGGTTGTCGTCCCATACTCTGTGATCATTGTTGACCAGTTGCGCCATCATAGTTTTGATTGTCCGATTCACTCGCTCCGTAGGGTTTTCTTGGGGGGTGTAGGGTGCTGTAAATCGCTGTCGTACTCCAATCTCATCCATGTAGTTCTTCACTATCCTGCTCTTAAACTGGGTCTCGTTGTCCGTAACGAATGTTTTGGGAACTCCGTACCTTGCCACGATCCTTTCTCGAAATGCTTTGACGACCCCTTCTGCCGTCGCCCTTCTAAGGGGTATTAACTCGGTCCATTTTGAGAATTTATCAAAGAACACCAGCAACATAGTGTTTCCGTGTTTGGATCGTGGTAGTGGCCCGATAAAATCTGCGCATACGGTGGACCATGGCTCATTTGGAATGGTTGTCAACATTTCCCCCGCTGGTGCTTGTTGGCTTGCTTTATATCGTTGACAGGAGTCACAGCTTCGCACGTACCGACTTATATCCCGGAACATGCCGGGCCAATAATACCGGTTGGCTATGCGGGAGATGGTTTTCCGGATGCCCAGATGACCAGCGTTCGGGCTGTCATGATTCTCTTCCATGACGCGCTTCCGGAGCGGCGTTGCTACGCAAAGTTTCCACTTAGCACAATCCTCGTCGCCTGTATGTCCTGGTAAATGGCGGTATAAGTGCCCTGCTACTTCGGAGATGTCTGGATACTTTGCGGGTTCGTTTCGAACTTCGGCCTTCTTCTTCTCCAACCAGGTGCAGGTTTCGTCGGATCTGTTGTTCGCTGTTGCCATTTGAATAATCTCTCTAGGTTGTCTGGACAGGGCGTCGGCCACTACGTTGTTCTTCCCCTTCCTGTATTGAATTGTGAACTGATACTGCTGGAGCTCTAGGGCCCATCGGGCTACTCGTCCTGTGGGGCTTTCGATTGAGTTCAACCATTTAAGCGAAAGATGGTCCGTGACTACTATGAATTTATACCCTTCTAGGTAGGGCCGCATTTTCCTGTTCCCCATACGATGGCCAGACATTCTTTCTCTGTTGGCGAGTAATTTTTCTCAGCGTTGTTTAGGCTTCGGCTGGCGGAAGCGATCACCCGCTCTTCTCCTTCTATGACTTGGGTTAAAACTGCGCCTAGGCCCAAATCACTGGCGTCGGTCTGCAGGGTGAATGTCTGGCTGAAATCTGGGCATAAGAGTATGGGTGCCTCCGTTAGTTTCTTTTTCATGGTCTCAAATGCCCTCTGTTGGTCATCGCCCCATTTCCAGTGCTTGCCCTTTCTCAACAAGGCCGTCAGCGGCTGCACTATTGCTGCGAAATCTGGAACGAATCGTCTGTACCATGAAGCAACGCCTAGAAACCGCCGCGATCCTCTAATATTTTCTGGGGGTACCAAGTCCTGGATAACCGCCACTTTCTCTGGATCGGTCTGGATGCCTTCGTTGCCGACGACGTGCCCTAAGTATTTTAACTTGGTCCGGAAGAATTCGCACTTTTCCGGATTAATTCTCAGATTAGCTGCACGTAGTCGTGGAATACCTCCTGCAAGTTTTGCATGTGTTCGTCTAGGGTGGAGCCCGTTACAACTATGTCGTCTAGATAGGCGAAGGCATGAGGCTCCATTTCTGCTCCGATAACTTGATCTAGGGCCCGCTGGAATGTTGCTGGTGCCGAATGGAGTCCGAAAGGCATGACCTTCCACTGATAAAGGCCACGGCCCGGTACGGTAAAGGCCGTAAATTGCTTGCTATTGGCCTCCATTGGTATTTGCCAATATCCATCCTTCAAGTCGAGACTACTAATAAATCTCGCGTTTCGTAATCGGTCCAAGATATGCGTTATTCTAGGCAAAGGATAGGCGTCCGGTACTGATCTGGCGTTGAGTTGGCGATAATCTATACAGAGTCGCCATGCACCCGTCTTCTTTCGCACTAAAACAATCGGTGCGCTATAAGGACTGCGAGATGGTTCGATGCATCCTTTGGTCAATAATTTATCAATTTCCTCGTCAATGATCGCCTGCATGGCCGGGTTTCGCGGGATGTATCGCTGTTTGATCGGTCGATCGTCAGGCATGGTAATCGCGTGTTTGGTGATCTGTGTGACTCCTTCTAGCCTATCAAATTTTGGAAGTTCTTGGATTAAAAATCGATTTGTTACCTCTTCTGAGTAAGATTGCTGCTCTGCTGTAGGCTCTGCCGCTGCTGTGGGTGAGGGCTCTGCCGATGATTCAAGTGTGGGTTCTGCCGCTGATTCGAGTGTGGGCTCCGTCGATGATTCGAGTGTTGGCTCTGCCGCTGATTCGAGTGAGGGTTCTGCCGATGATTCAGGTGTGGGCTCTGTCGCTGATGCATGTGTGGGCTCTGCCGCTGATTCGAGTGTGGGCTCTGCCGCTGATTCGAGTGTGGGCTCTGCCGAGATGACTGGAAGTGGCTCTGTCGCTGCGTTAACTAGTTGAGTTTCTATGCTGCTTCTCCGGACTGGATTCATTTGTTGGGTGTAGGGTCGGTTTACATGGTGTTTCTTTCGACTTCTCTGCTGCTGTGGACGTAGTTGTGGGTTCTGTTGGTGACGTTGTCGAAGATGTTGACTGCGTGGCTGCTCTGGATTGGACCCTAGGCCTTCTTGTTGTTTTACACCGGGTCTTTTGTTGTGTATCGAGCTGACCATGCACCTTTCCGTTTGGAGCAGTGTGCCTTCTCTTATCGTAATTATTTCGCCTCTGATATTTAGCGAGGCGCCACACCGTTTGAGGAAATCTAACCCCAGAACGACGTCTTCGGTAGCGTCAGGCATGACTACGAACAGAAATTTCAATTTCAGGTCCCTGAATTCTAATTCGGTTTCCACCGCGTGTTCGAGTGGCCTAATTGAGCCATCCGCTAACGCTACTTCACCTCAATACGATATCCTTTTGGCCTGGTGACCCAATTCCGCAGCGAATGCCTCCCTAACGAAGCTTATGGTTGCCCCTGTGTCGATGGTGGCTGCTATGTTTCTCTGCCCAACGATAACGTTGGCGAAAACTCGACTGCAGGGGCGTTGGAGGTGATGTTGTTCTATACCAGCCGAGGGGGATCTTCTGGAGTACCTGCCCCCCCTCGCTCTGGGCGGTCTCCGTTGTCGTTTCCCGATGTACGGCAACAAGCTATGGTACGTGTTCCAATTCGGCCACAGACCCAGCAGAACAACCGCTGAGGATGCTGACAGTTCCCGGCAAAATGGCCCTCTTGGCCACAGCGTCGGCAAGCAGTTCGAGTGTTGATTCTTTCTTCTTCTTGAGTGGGGCCCACCATCCGGTGCTGTTCGGTGCGACTTCTAATCGCTGCTGGTCGTTCGGGCTCCCGTTGTTGAATTCCTTCCAAATCCTCCGCTAATTGAATTAGTTCCTCTAGTGTCGAGAAATCTTTCCGTTTAATGTACCATTGGTACTCCGGCCGACAATTCCTAAAAATCCGTTCTAACATTTGTTGTTCGGTAAAATTCGCGTGACGCATCATCGTCTGTAGTGGTAGCAAAAATTCTTTGAATTTCTCCCGAGGCTGTTGACACCGCTTTCTTATTTCGTCGTCCAAAGTTTCAAAGTAACGTGGCGGAAGGAAAAAACTTAGGAAATTTCCCTTAAATTTGGTCCACGAAATTTCTTGTTGATGGTTGTTCCGGTACCATGCTAAGGCCTTGTCCTTTAATAGTTCAGGCATTGCCCGGGGAAGATGGTTGGTGGCTACTCCGTAGGCTGCAGCCAGTTCCTCAACTCTTTCTATAAAGGCCAGTGGCTCTTTGGCTCCGTCGTACTTTAGGGACCACTTCCGAACTTGTTCCATTATTATGGGGTTGTAAGGGCCGGTTCCGTCATTTGGTGCGTTAAACCCTTGGGTGGAAAACCGATAGCTGGTTTCGTCATGCTTGTGTACTGGCTGCGCTGTTGCGGCCGTTGCCACGATTTGTTCCGCACCACCGCCTGGTTTGAGATAGGGCCCGGCTTTGTCGTCCGTCTGTGATGATTCTTCCGTGCCGTCTGTCTGGGTTCTATGCTGTGATGAAGATCTCTTGTGACGAGTCTGAAGCTCAAGTAAGCGTTGCTTCACTTCCGGTGTATGGTCTTCTGCCACGAAAACTTTGAACCTCTTCCGTAGGTCATCAACTGTTCCTGTTACCTCGAGGCCGAATTCTTCACCATACGTGACCAACTCCTCCTTTCTTAGACCATGGCACCACGACACATTCAACATGTTTTTTTTTTCTTATTATTTTTTTTTTTTTTGTCTATAGTTTTTCTTTCTTTTCTTTTTTGGGTTTTTTTTTTCACTAAAGTTTACTATTATTTCGCTTTTTTTTTCTATCGTTTGATTTCACTGGGTATTGTTTTGTTTTTTACTTCGCGCACTAAGGATGGGATAGGTACACTTTCACTGTATCTGCTGTATGCTGCCGGGGCTGCTGCTGTTGAATTTACGGCTGGGCTGTTGCTGTAGAATTTACGGCTGGGCTGTTGGGCTGCTGCTGGGGCTGCTGCTGTTGAATTTACGGCTGGGCTGTTGCTGTAGAATTTACAGCTAAAATATTTGGGGGGGGAGGGGGCTATTGCCTTGATTAATTGTTATTTATAATTAATATAGTGTCTTTAATTCTCGAGGAGCCGCGTATTCTCGTAAATATATATACTCTCGTTTGGAAAAAACAGTGGATTTGCAAACACATGGAAGGAAACTCATCCGGTCGTATTTTATAAATTTTCATATGTTAGCCTAGGGTCCCTGCTCGGGCGCGATTGTAACGAACCTTTCAGCCGGGGGCCTCGGCTCGCCGGTATCCGGGGTTTGTGTACAAAAATTTATATTTTGCAGGTGGCTAACAAAGGTCTAATTTCCGGGAGTTTAAATAAACAAGACCTTCCATGTATATTTCTTTGATAATCCACTTTTATTTATATCTTGCTACAATATTTATGGTAAATTGTATATATGTATATATATCTAAGAATAAATTATAAATATGATTCGGATCATATCGGATCCGGAGACCTAATTTCTGTGACGGCGTTTTACTACCGCACACAAGTACAAAGCAAAAGCGACTTGCCACTTGTGTACGTTAATTCAACGTACCCGTTGAGCTACGAATGCGACGGATGCGCTGACTACGATGACCTGATTCCTGTGACGGTGTTTTATTACCGCACACAAGTACAACGCAAAAGCGACTTGTCACTTGTGTACGTTAATTCAACGTACCCGTTGAGCTACAAATGCGACGGATGCGCTGACTACGATGACCTGATTCCTGTGACGGTGTTTTATTACCGCACACAAGTACAACGCAAAAGCGACTTGTCACTTGTGTACGTTAATTCAACGTACCCGTTGAGCTACAAATGCGACGGATGCGCTGACTACGATGACCTGATTCCTGTGACGGTGTTTTATTCCCGCACACAAGTACAACGCAAAAGCGACTTGTCACTTGTGTACGTTAATTCAACGTACCCGTTGAGCTACAAATGCGACGGATGCGCTGACTACGATGACCTGATTCCTGTGACGGTGTTTTATTACCGCACACAAGTACAACGCAAAAGCGACTTGTCACTTGTGTACGCTACTTCAACGTACCCGCCGACCTAATTCCTATGACGGCGTTTTATTTCCACATACAAGTACAACGCAAAAGCGACTTGTAACTTGTCGGCGTTAATTCAACGTACCCGCCGACCTAATTCCTATGACGGCGTTTTATTACCGCACACAAGTACAACGCAAAAGCGACTTGTAACTTGTCGGCGTCAATTCAACGTACCCGCCGACCTAATTTCTATGACGGCGTTTTATTACCGCACACAAGTACAACGCAAAAGCGACTTGCCACTTGTGTACGTCAATTCAACGTACCCGCCGACCTAATTTCTATGACGGCGTTTTATTACCGCACACAAGTACAACGCAAAAGCGACTTGCCACTTGTGTACGTCAATTCAACGTACCCGCCGACCAAATTCCTATGACGACGTTTTATTTTCACATACAAGTACAATGCAAAAGCGACTTGTAACTTGTCGGCGTCAATTCAACGTGTTCGTCAACCTGCTCTTGCGATGGACGCACTGACTACGGCGACCTACTATTTATGACGGTGTTCTCCTACCGTATGCTAGTACAACGCAAAAGCGACTTGTAACCAGTGATGGCATTTGGGTTTTGTGAAAATGTACTGAATCGAGACTTCAAATGTACTTTTTAGAGCCCGAATGTACTTTTTTGTCTTGAACACCCAATTTTCCTACTATGCACCAAATTGTTATAAAATTTACTATCAAAAAAAAAAAAAAAAGGTCCTCACTTTTCCTTTTCCCATCTCAAAAACCCTAGCAAAATGAGATATATTTCACATTAAATTAATTATAAAATCTACACATTGCGCGATTATTTTCATTTACTAAGAAAAAACAAAAAAAAAACGTAATTAATATAATATTATTTACAGGTAATTACTATAAATCTACTCATTGCGGTTATTTTCATTTACTAAAAGACAAAAAAAAAAAAACGTAAATATTATATTTTGTCCAAATGTACCGAAAAAGTACTGAATATGTGTTAAAAATTTGGCGAATGTACTGAAAATATCCCAAATGTACCGAATGTACTGAAAACTTGTCGAATGTACTGACAATGAATTTTCAGGACGCAAATGTACCGAAAAAAGTACAAATGTACCGAAAATGCCATCACTGCTTGTAACTTGTATACGAGCTGCAACCTAAGAGAAGATAGGAAAGAAGTTATGGTTAATGGTTTTCTTACAGCTGCTGCTGTTGTCCGCGTTTTGCTTATGTCTATTCTACTACTATGGCGTTTTTTACGCGTCGCCCCGCGCTAACGTAATGAACTTAACTAAAGGTTTTAACTTATGTTATACATATTTATGATTAATAATTCATAAAAATGGATTTAGATAAATAAACGAAATGATATTAAGAAATAAATACATAATTCGTGAAGTTAAATAAAACCAATAAATACGTTTGCTTATGTTTTCGGGCGTTTCGACGCGCTGCTATGAAAATTGTGGGTGGAAACGAAGCCCACTGACTTCCATCCTCACAATGTTCATAATCGGACTTGAGCCCCATATGCTGCATCTACCATACCTTCACTACGTTATATTCAGGTATAAAAAGGGTGAACCCCAAGGGGGATAGAAAGAGAAAAAATATCCCTTTTCAGTTCCCCTCTACTATAAGGAACTTCTTTCAAAATTTATGCATCTTATTTCACACTGTAAGCCTTTACAATCGATAAAATTATTGTAAAGCGTTGCAAAATGTGAAGAAATAAAAATATTTTTTCCTTCAAATGTTGCAGTAGAAAAATAATCATAAAAAAAAAGTTCTGAAAAAAAGCAGCTGAAATCTTGGATTTTGCTTAACCATACTTTCTCACATAACATATTAAAAAATTTCCGAAATCCGGGGATACACTTTTTTTTTTTTTTTGTCAAAGTTTGCCAATTTTCTCAATTATGACTTTTACAGCCCTAATTTTAAAAAAATTACCATAATTCACATATAGAATACAGAAGCTCAAGTAAACATTTTTTGAAAAGCATGATCTATAAACTTTATGCTAATATGCAATTTCGGTATATTTCAATAAAAATAAATTAATAAGAGCATTTCATAAAAGTCAGTATTTTTTGTTCCTTCTAAAACTACATTAGGAAAAACTTGATAAAAAAAAAATTTGTTTTTTAGCTAACCATACTTTCTTTCATTACATATAAAAAAATTTTCGAAATCCGGAGATATACTTTTTTTTTTTTTTTTGTCAAAGTTTGCTAATTTTCCACTTTTATCATTTTTCAATATAATTTTTGAAAAATCCGTACAATTCATATAAAGACGATAAAAAGAAATAAAATTGATTTTTATAAAGTGGAAGTAATGTACTTTCCGCCAATATGCTATATTATAGCATTTTGTTTCAAACAAGTCAACTAGAGCGCTTTATCCAACAAGCGCTTTTATAAAAAGTTTCATAGAACATTTTTGGTGTACAAAGTTCAACTTTGAGCCCACTGTGTCACTAAACTCAAAACAAATTTAATACTTTTGTAGTTTTTTTTTCATTTCATTTCATTCAATCGAGTGGCGCTATAATTCGCTAGATACCAATAAAAAATTTGCGGCTTCGATGCCAAACCGTCTTTAAGCTGTAGTTGACCAAGGAGGCTACCACACTGCATATTTAAAATTATAAAATTATTATTTTAAACAATGTTTTTTCAATTTATAAATGTCTGCGTGAAATAAGCTGTGACATGAAATTCAGTATTATATTTTGATTTTCTATTATAAAAACTCCAGGTAATATATTTTTACAATAAATAAAAATTTTTTTAAATTACAGTTTTTGTTCTTTCAAATGACATTAAAATTTTTTCCATATTCCACTTAGTTTCAAAGTTACAGAGCAATGAAGTTAAAAGTATGCACTGCATGAAATAAGCTGTGAGCCACTGTATTTAAATGCTCGCACTAATTTAAATTTGGATCAAGCCATAGTCCCAGATATTTCATTGTAATGACTCTAGATATTAGAGTATTACGGACGAAAATTCCTGGAAGCTCTTTTAAATCTGGTAATTGCCTATAATTATTGAAAATAATTAAGCTGGTTTTTGCCAGATTAATTTTCAATAAGTTCTTTTTGAACCATTGGCTGATTTTTTCTATATCAGACCTTATATTTGTAATAAGCTCTTCTATAGACTCTGCTGCATACAAAAATGATCCGTCGCACGTTGGGAAAAACATAGGCAAAACGCCCGCATTGGAGGTATTTCAAAAGTTGCAGTGATGAATTTTTTTTTCATTTTTTGTAATTAAGACACATTCAGTATGTCAAAAAACAATTATGCAACTTATTTGACCGAAGAGCCTTTGCAGAACCGCCATCTGAAGTTGAGCTTCTAATGATTTTTTTTGTTAGATAAAAGTATTATTATCAAGGCATTTTACCATTTTTTTATGGGTAGAATAAAAATATTCCCATAATTGATTTTTTAATAAAATTTTATTTCAGTCGTACTTATTTACGCAGATATGGGTAAATAAAGTTAGGTATAATTTTTTGAGATTTAAAAAAAATAAGTTTTTTATGGATTAGGACTCTTGAGGTTCCCCATGGATCCACTAAATTTCCTCGGTACTGAATAGTAGAATCAATTACCTAAATGATGGTACCAAAGTCAGCTGCAGTTGTTTGCAGTAGCTTCAGATTTATCAATTTTAAGATGTCGACTCAAGTAAGTATATTTATGAAAAAATTTAAAAAAAATTTTTTGTATAATAAATATTTTTTTTTTCAATCAATTCAAAGCTTATAGCTTTTTTAATAATTATGCGACCAACTCATTAACAGTTTTTTACACTGAGGTTGACGTACTTAGACTTATAATATGGTCCACGAATGTTAAATTTAGGTTCGTCAGACCATAATACAGTCTTCCTTATTATTTCTGGGGGAATAAAATAGTTATTCCTCGCAACATCAGTGTGCAAAGCTCAATCCCAAATACAGAACACCTAAAATTAAACACGGAGGTTAGAACGTGATGGCCTGGAGTTGCTTCTCGATGGATAGAGTTGGGCCCATTAAGCGCATTGAAGGCACGATGATAGCAGCTGGCTACAAAACCATTTTATGCAATATTATTTTCCCATTTACTGGGGGGAACAAGCCACTTCCTTGGACAACTCAACATGATAATGGTCGAAATCATAGTTTAAAATCTTGGCTTGTGAAAAAACAAGTTAATATCATGTCATGGACGACACAGTCTCCCAATCTCAACCAGATTGAGAACATGTGGATGGTGGTAAAACGAATAATAGGTAAGAAAATGTTCAAAAGTGGTAATGACCCATTCGCTGAGATAGAAAAAGAAAGGAACGTGATTTCACCTTATAAATAAATAAATTTATGAATCAATGTCCAGGAGATGTCATGTAGTCATCAGATAAAACGGTTTTGGAACCAAATATAAGTTGGTTATGCATTATTTCATGGTATTGTGATGAGTTGCACATGTTTTGAGCGCTTGTTTTTTCGCTACATTTGTTTACCTTGAATTTTTGTTGTTGTTAGCTAACGGAATAAAATTTTTGTTTTTGGTAAAAAATCAGCACTAAGTGAAGTTAATAAACCTAACATTTTTTTTTTTTTTAACTTCTTTTCTTTTTATTGAATCTTCTTTTTAGAGACTAACAATAAGTTTTAAAATCTTATACTAATTAACATTATTATAGATTAACATTATGTATAATTAATTTATAATTCAATAATGAGCTCGTCTCCAGCAACAAAAAGTTAGCAGGGACTTATACTTTTTGTATAGTGGTGGTATCCGAGACGAACTAGGTCTCTTGTTGCTGCACTCTCCAATTCATCGGACAGCGGCTGAGACGAACTAGGTCTCGTTCACGCATCCTCATCGGAAGAGGAGCTGGCTGCGATGAGTTGCCAAGGTCGGATTGTATTGGAGGACAGTGCCCGAGACGAACTAGGTCCCGGTACAGAGTCCTCATCTGCTTCACGATGATTGCACGATGACGTTAGAGCTGATAAGTTCGGTTCGGTGCTGTGCAGTATGTACAACTTCCATAGAAGGACGATCCTTTCTTTTCAGTTTGGAGTGATTCTCTATGTTTATTAAATTACGAGCCAATGGGTTAGGATGGTGCATCAACCTTATGGCGTAAGTTTGTTTATTTTTATTTATTTCATCTTTTACCAATGGGATGCATAGATCTCGGTGAATAATTTCATTCCTTATGTACCATGGTGCAGCTGTAATTATTCTTAATATTTTGGACTGAGCCCTTTGTATTAGTTCTATGTTTGAAGAGCTGGCGTTACCCTAAAGTTGGGCACCATATAACCAAATTGGCTTAAAAATTGTTTTCTATAAAAGGATTTTATATTCAAGCTTCAAAGGGGAACGATGATTAATTAGCCAGTGAAAACTGGAGGTTTTTAACTTTAACTGAGTTATTTTGGCTTCAATGTGCCTACGCCATGTAAGGCGTCGATCTAATTGAATACCTAGATATGTTACAATTTCACTTTGTGGGACTGATGTATTATTTAGAACAATTGGAGGGCATTCACCACGCCTAAGGGTAAAAGTAACTTGCTTACATTTTTGCTCATTTATTTTTATACGCCATTTCGACAACCATTCTTCTATTGATTTTATATGAAGCTGGAGCTTTCGAGAAGCTTCTAATGGGCAACGGTTACAACTTAAAACTGCAGTATCATCTACGAATGTTGAGATGGTCGTGTTAGCATTAATTGGTAAGTCTGAGGTATACAATACATATGGAAATGGTCCTAGTACGCTACCTTGAGGGACACCTGCTCTTATATTGAAGTGAGTAGAAATAAAATCTCTGTGTTTTATTTTAAAGAGCCTGCTTTCGAGGTAAGAAGTAAATGTTTTGTGAACATTGAGAGGCAATAAGTGTTTAATTTTATTGATAAGGCCTTCATGCCATACTTTATCGAACGCCTGTGCGACAGCGAGAAATATTGCTGTGCAGTATTCGCTCATAAGCCTTTCTTATTTCATTTGTGATCCTATTAACCTGTTCGATTGTGCCGTGTTGTTTTCGGAAACCGAATTAGTGAGGCGGAAATAAATTGTTATGGGTAAGATAAGGAATTAATTTTGCTAGAATTAATTTCTCAAATAATTTTGACAAGCAAGGTAAAAGACTTATGGGTCTGTACGATGATGGTAATGTACGATCTTTCCCAAGTTTTGGTATCATGGTTATTAAAGAGTTTTTCCATTCCTTTGGGTAATATCCGTAATGAATTATAGCATTAAAAAGTCGGGTCAAAAAGTTAATGCCTGAATAAGGTAATTCCTTAATCATTTTGGGTGTGATGTTATCACATCCTGGAGCTTTTTTAGGACACATTTCTTGAATTAAACTGATTAAGTTGCTGCTGTGGAAACTCATTTGGATAGTATCGTTATTTATTGGCAGTTGGGGAGACATGAAACCTTGAATGTTCGTATTTGGCTGAAAAACTGTACTTAAGTGATATGCAAAAGCCTCAGCTTTTTCATCATTTCGAGCCCAATTTCCGTGGGAGTCTCTAATCGGCGATTCATTTTCGGTGGGGGCTCTTATTTTTTTGCTGGCTTTCCACAAGGACTTTTTCCCATTAGCATTGGGGACAAGTTTCGAGACATACTTTTGCTGCTCCGAGTCTTCTTCGTTATTTAACGCAAACCTAAGTTTATGTGTAGCAATTTTTAGGATTGCTTTAGAAGCTGGGGATCTATGGACCTGCCACGCTCGCCTTAACCTTCGCTTTTCGGCTACGAGGATTTCGATTTCACTATTAGTAAGGAAACGGCTTTTTGTATTTTTCACAGCCTGATCAGAAGTTGAGTACTCTGCTGCTGAATACAGTATTGAGTTAAAAACAGCAACAGCATCGTCAATGTGCTCGTTGTGTTCTATCGAATAGTTTGAGTGGATGTGTGAGCTTATGTATTTTTTGTACTTAAGCCAATTGGTCTTATGTGATGTTAGTCTCATAGGGGGCTTAAGATCAGCTGATTTTTCTAGAAGGCAAAAAATTATTGGAGAATGATCAGAAGAGAGATCATACTTTGCCTCGGCTGTTAATAAGGATCTATCGATACCTCTTGTGATAGCAAAGTCAATGAGGTCTGGGATTTTCCTTCGATCGGCTGACCAATATATTGTTGACCAGGTGAAGCATAGTCGAACGTGGTGCGATGTCCCATTAACATGTTATATAACTATTTGCCTTTAGGATTTATAAGACGAGATCCCCAGTATGTATATCGAGCCGTTTCTTCGCTCAAATTGTAGCTCCTAAAAAGCTGGCGTGAAAGATTGACAGAATTCAAATTGGCGGATCCAATATGGCGGTCAAAAATCCAATATGGAGGCCGGATTTTTAAGAAGTCAACCGATTTGCACCAAATTTGGTATACAGGGATCTTGGTGATCACTGATCACGAATCCGAGATCAACTTTTACAAAAACAAGATGGTGGACGAAATTTTCGAAAGTCAACCGATTTGCACCAAATTTAATATACTGGTGTCTTGAGAATCACTGATCTTGAATCCAAGATAAGATTTTATAAAATCAAGATGGCGGATCCAAGAAGGCGGACAAAATTTTCGAAAGTCAAGTGATTTGCACCAAATTTAATATACGGGAGTCTTTAGAATCACTGATCATGAATCCAAGATCAGATTTTACAAAACTAAGATAGCGGATCCAAGATGGCGGAACAATTTTTTAAAAGCATACGATTTGTACCAAATTTGGTATAAGAGGGTCTTGGGGTTCTTTGATCACGAATCCAAGATCAGATTTTACAAAATCAAGATGGCAGATCCAATATGGTGGACGAAATTCTCGAAAAACAGCTGATTTTCATCAAATTTTTTTTACAGAAGTTTTTGGGGTCACCAATAAGTGATTCTCAAAACTTCCGTATACTTAATTTGGTGCAAATCGGTTGACTTTCGGAAATTTCGTCCACCATCTTGATTTTGTAAAAGTTGATCTCGGATTCGTAATCAGTGATCACCAAGATCCCCGTATACTAAATTTGGTGCAAATTGCTTGACTTCCGAAAATTTCGTCCACCATCCGCCATCTTGATTTTGTAAAAGTTTATCTCGGACTAGTGATCAACGATAACCAAGACCCCCGTATACCAAATTTGGTGCAAATCAACTTCCTAAAAATTCAGCCACCATATTGGATTTTTGACCACCATATTGGATTCGCCATTCTGAATTCTGTCAATCTTCCACGTCAGCTTTTTAGCAGCTACAATTTGAGCCAAGAAACGGCTTGATCGGCTGAGAATTTTTACAAGCTTTTTTGTCTGGACACTCGATTTTTCTCCGGCTTCCGGCCGTTATATTGGATCCGCCATTTTGAATTTCTTAACGGACACACGGCTTTTAGAAGATTTTTATAAGACAAACATTTTAAGACCTCATACGTCTTGCTCGGTATAGCCAATTTTTGGCCCCGAAGGTGATCCGCTGGACGTGATACGATTTGGTACAAATTGATCGTGATCAGTAAACCCTAAGACCCCTATGTACCGAATTTGGTGCAAATCCGCTGACTTTCAAAAATTCGGCCACCATATTGGATTTTTGGCCGCCATATTGGATCCGCCATTTTGGATTCTGTCAATTTTCCACGCCAGCTTTTTAGAGCTACAATTTACCCATTAAAAGCAAATACGTTTTCGATAGGAAATTTTGAATAGAATGCGATGGTGATATTAAAAATTAGATACAGGGTGGGGGAGATTCTTAAAAATCAATTTAAACAATTTAATTGCTTATAACAATATTAATTTGTTAATAATTTAAAAAAAAAATATTTTTTTATTAAAGATAATATTCTTAGCTTTAAAATGGCAATAAAATCACAGAAACGGAGTTACGAATTTTTGAAAGTGAGCTTCCAAGCCAAAAATCACGAAATTCTCAAAATTTGAATTCGTTCTATTTTGAAAAAAAAAATTTTTGTTTTCAAAATCCTTGAATACGTATTTCTTCTTTTTCGATATAGAACCCATAAAAAAAATTTCAGCCAAATCAAAAATGCGTCGTCCGAAAAGTCTTCGGTTTGTAAAAGACCGTCCCATATATTTACATATGCTTATTAAAGATTCTGTCTGGCTTAAAAACTTTCAAAATTCCAAACATAATGAGAATTTTTCATAAAAATAAATAAAAATATAGTGAAGTTTTATTATTAAAGAGCCTTTTCCAATCGATATCTTTTTACTCACTAGATGAAATTTTAAAATTTCTGAGGTGAATTTGAAAATTGAATTTGAGGGGCTAGTAGAAATCTTGACAATGTTAATCAATTGTATGAGAACGTACTTAGAGTCGCTCCGGTAATTAAATTAAAAAATAAGCATAAAAAGCTTAATAAAAAAAATCAAACCACATTTGAAACAATCCTAAACTAATCTTGAGTGCAACGAAGGTGAATAATAAAGAAAAAAATTAACATAAGAACAAAAAATCTTAAAAACAAAAATTGAGAATATGTTATCTAAACATAAAAACAAGAAGAAATAAAAAACAAAATCATAAAGAGAAAGAGCCAACTTCAAGTGAATCTAGCGATGAGGATGAAACCAAAACTCAAATCTCTCTGGTATAATTGAGAATATGCAAAAACAATTCAAACTGCAAGAAAAAGCCATGAGTGAAATTAAAGATTCTCAGCAACTTATCAGCGATAGCTTTGATGAGCTCAAGAAAAAAATAGCAAGATTAGGGGAGGAAAATAAACAAATAAAAAAAGAACTTACAGAAATAAAAGCTCAAAACTCAAATGTCAAGTTGAAAGTGAAGAATTTAGAGCGAGATGTGATGATGCTACAACAAAAAGAAAATAAAAACAACTTAATAATAACAAATTTGCGAAAATAGAAAACAATGACTTGAAAGAAGTTATAGTGAAGATTAGCGAACAAGTAAACGTAGTCATAGACAAAAAAGACATTACCGATATTTATCAAAGCGAAAATAAGAAATTTAAAACATATCCGTTGATAGTGAAAATGAGCAACGAAGAATTCAAAAATAAATGTATTGAATTCTGGAAGAATAAGCAACAGATAGATGTTAAAAAAATTTACTCCAATTTTGATATCAAAGGAAAAAATGTAAACTTTCATCATTATTTGGAAAAGGAGCTTAGTGAACAAATGAAGAAATCAAAATCAGAAGCCAAAAAAAAAACAATACTAATTTGTATGGATAAAAGATGCAAAAACTCTAGTTAGAAAAAATGATGGTGCTGCGATTATTCAAATTGAAACAATAGATGATCTATATAAATTGAAATAATTCAAACAAATAATGTTTCTATTACCAAGTATATTTAACAAAATGTAATATTTTTATGGAACTAACTAGCATTAGTTTAGATGATGTTATTGAAAAAAATATAAGGTATCAATGTAATAATTTATTTTTTGAAACAGAAGAATGCCACCTTAATATTATGTATCTGAATATCAAAGTATTAGAAATAAATTAAACGATCTCAATAATATAGTTGAAGCGAATAAGAGAGAAAATAAATTAATTCATGTAATTGCTTTAAGTGAAATTTGGATAAATGAAAATATTTACTATAATTTACCAAATTATAACTAGTATATTTTGCTAACAGGGAAACAGATAGAGCTAGATAATTTCTGTGCACGAAAGACTCAGCTCAACACTTCTATTATCGTTAGAATATGAAAAAAGTAGTTTTCTTACTGTCAAGCTTTTAAAAACCGGAATATGCATAACATGTGTGTATATATAGATATTGTTCTTCTGATGTAGAATCATTTATAAATGTATTTGAAGATGAAATTTTAAAAATTAGAAACTCTATTATAGTGGGTGATTTTAATATTAATATACTTGGCAATAGTAGTGATGAATCTCTCAACTATCTCAATAGTATTTATAGCAATGGTTTCCTTTGTCTAAACAAGTTGAGTAAAGACATGTTCACTAGGAAGGGCAACAGCATTCAAACAATAATTGATCAAGTTATAACCGATAACCTGAAATATGATTATGTGCTTTTATTGGAAGATAGTTCTATTTCAGACCATAGAATAATTTCTGTGGCGGTAAATCTAAAAAAGGAACTAAGTCTTTCTAAAAGAAATAACTATATTGATGTTTTTGATTATCACTTATTTGAAGAAAAAGGAATAATCAATGCGATTATACGAAAACCCTCATTTTCCGAATTTCACATATCAATGTGTGATGGTATTAACAAAAATATAAAACGTATTAAAAAATCCAACGAAAAATATCGAAGCCCGTGGATGAATGGTGCAATCTTTGCATTGATAAAAAACAAAAACAAATTTTACAAACTCAAATCGAAATATAGAAATAATATACATTTCGACAATGAATTTAAAAAAATTAAAATTAAAGTTAGAAATGAAATTAACTACCGAAAAAAACAGTATTACGGCAACAAAATTGAAAAAAATATACACTCAAGTAATAAAACATGGGCGATTTTAAAAGAAATAATCTATGGAAAGAGATTCAAAAAAATAAATTAAATTAGCCAAATTACATATTAAGATAAGGTTATAACGGACCCCTGGGGGTCCTCGAAGCCATTCCAGGAGTCCGCGAAACAATTTTTATATCAATAATTTTACATCATCAAACTTTTCGCTTTATTTAAATAACTCATTTATTAAAAATTCTACAAGGACATGGCTTTTTGAATGATTGCACATATTTAATTTTTAAAAAAACTGTGCATTTACTTTTGTTCAAACAGTTAGATGCCCACTCCACTCTTTCCACTGTTTGACAACATCATCAATTTTTGTAAATTTTAATTTGAGCCTACAAGGTGCAGCTTCAAATAAATTTAAAGTTGAAGTTAAGAGCTAAACACAGTTGGGACGTGCGATATCGTCCATATTTTCTTATACGTTAATAGTGCGTACAAAATTGACACTAGAAAATTTATCGCAGAGAAATAGAACAAAATCTTCTTCTTCTTCTTTTCCCTGTTCTGATTCTGGCAACGACTGG
Organism: Meiosimyza platycephala; assembly: GCA_963662105.1. Classification (NCBI taxonomy): domain Eukaryota; kingdom Metazoa; phylum Arthropoda; class Insecta; order Diptera; family Lauxaniidae; genus Meiosimyza; species Meiosimyza platycephala. The sequence continues at coordinate 57,742,262 of OY759211.1, read as the reverse complement.
ATCAGGGATCCCTTCGACTTTAGTATTGCTAAGCAATTATCGATATTAGAGCAAGATATACTCGTGGCTATCCCTTGCTATTGAAACTAAAGTTCAATAAAATTGAACCAACTAACTTTTAGTTACTCCTAAAGTCCGATTACTCTGAACTTGCAACTAAGGGCAACCAAAACTTGATGCTGTTTTGTACGAAGTAAGGAGTGCATTGAAAAATAAATATATCTCAATAACCACAGATTCAATTTTCAAAAAGATTAAGGGAAACTCGAAAAGCCTCGAAAACTCGAAAACATTTTCCAGCCACGAAAATAATTTGTATGAAAAAAAGTTTACGCAACTCTCGAAAACTTTCGAGGCAAATTTGATGCGAAAGTAGCTTCGAAAGTTGGAAAATGAAAAATTTGAGCGAGAAGAGCGCAATTGTTCTCAAAAAGATAAAAAAGGGTCAAAAACGAAAATTAAATTAAAACAATTTTTCGATTTTCAAAACAAATTTAATTCGCTACAAACTTTTTATTTTGATTCAGTTAAGCAATTTTATGTTTCTATTTGATCAATATGGGTATCAGTTGATAAGTAATTTATTAAGTTATAATATTAGTGTGAAAAAGTATCAAATCGGTTCATCTATAATCAAGAAGAATGGTTTAAAATTAATCCAAAAAAATGAATTTTTTAACAAATTAAAGTTTTTTTATTTAATTTTTTTGATTGACAACTAAGATACATGTTGATTTCTCTCAAACGAGTTAGGCAGTTTTAGGCAACAAAAGGCGTTTCTCATTCGTTTGCACGTTTGCATAGATTGGGGTGTTCCCTTAAACAAGCTCGAAAACTTTCGAGGTTTCCATGCTTTCGAGTTTTCGCGTTTAGAGGAATACCCTTATTATATTTTTTTAATGCAAATTTAATTAAAATGCCGAAAATAATATTAAAAAAAAAATATTAATTTTGAAGCGTAAAATTTTTTACTTTCTCTGGGACACCTCTTATTAGTGCTTTGATGGTATTTTTTTTGGATTTTTTGGCCTGACGCGCACCACTTGCGTCTAAAATGAAATGTGTCCTTACATGTCTCTTTTGTTGCCTTTAATTGCCTCTTCACTAGAACCTAATATCTCTCGATTGGCAGGAGTTGGTGAATTGGGTGGGTTTGCTTCTCTAGGAACAAAAGTAATGTTATTTTACTGGTACCACTCAAGAGCCGCTTTACTGTAGCATCCATGATGAAGATTTCGATGTTCATTGTGCCTCTGGTCACGAAATTTTGGCTTCTTTTACCACAACTGTAAATTGCTCACCAAACAAGAAGTTTTCTGGGAAATTTTTTATTTATTTTGTGTTTTAAATTTTTTGGGACATGTCCAATAGCGTTGGCAAAATAAAATTCTTGGTCAGGAAACTGAAAAATGTCGGAAAGGACGAACGTTTCGACATTCATAATGCCACATTCGAATTTGGACATAACATCTTTTCTCAGTTTTTGAGCTCGTATTATTGCTTCGAAATTGTTTTCAGCATTCCGATCTGGCACTTTCTGAACTTTGTAGGTCTTCAGCCTAGCCTCCTCTTTCATTTTTCGAACAAATGATACAGAGAAATCTGGAGTTTTCTTCAGCATGGTTACGACTTTCTTTGCGTTATTACGGTCATCACAACCTTTTTTCCAGAGCGCTTCCTGCGTTTTATTCATGCTAACGTCTGTTTTAAAAATTTTCATTACCCAAGATACCGAATTTATGTTAACTTTAGCATCCCTTGCAATCCTCTTGAAAGTATATTGCAGGTTATTTAAAAAGAATTTTTAATTTCACGCATTTCTATTTTGCTGCTCATGTCTTCGCAAAGTAATAGATGAGAATGCAAAGTGATATGAAATAGTATTTGACATGATTTTCTAAGCTAACCTGATCAAAATAATTTATTTTTTTTTTTATGAAAGAAGTTATAAGCAAAAACGTTTGCACATATTTCTTATGACGCACTCCTTATTTGTGTGAACAGGCTTTTTGGTACTATTATATATAACATCAAATTTTAGAAACCAGCTTAATGTAGAAGCAGACCTGAGAATAAAACTTCCGAATATAGAGCCCGACATTGTGGATTTGGAAAACAACATCATCCATCTCATTAAGTAAAAACTTTTACAGAAGAAAATATAACAAATTTCGCTTATACAATGACTAATAATCACCAAAAAAATTAATTTTCATTTTGAGCTTTATTATTATTATATCTATCTACTATTATTGAACGAGCAATAATTGTATGTATTTATATATTTATATATATATATTTATTTATTTATAGTACCTGGAGACCGACCACTGTTCGGTTTTTCGATTTGAGGTTGAAAACATCGAAAAAATATGGAATTTGTTAAAAAAAGTTGACTTTTCACTTTCACGCTTCAACTTCTCTTTACTTTTTTCTGTTCCATTTTTTTCAACAATTTTGCTTCGTTTTTAGTTTCGTCAAATTGTTGTCTGATGCAAAAGTGTTTATAAAAAGAGTGGATTGGGACCAAGAGTGAATAGAAATGAAAAGGATAATGCAAAATAGCTCGATTTCATTTAAATTGGACACTAAATCGACTGAGATATCGCAGCATTTATATAAAAGAGCGCAACCGATTGTACAGTTAGTACGAGGGGTAAAACCTATAAGCCACTTTGGTACAAAAACTTATCGCACCTTATTACGTTTTGCGGTTGGTGCTATTTTTTAAATTTTATTGCTGTAAGGATATTTTCGTTGTTCTTCGGCTTATCCCGGAGGTAATCACTTCATAAGTGACAACTCATCGAGGCGGTTCACCCCGAGTAACGTTGGGTCACTTAAAGTCACTTTGGTTCACGAAATTCGTAAAAATCAAAAAAAAAAAAAAATTCCACGCACCGCAAAACGTAATAAGGTGCGCAACGTTTTTGCAACAAGGTGGCCTAAAGGTGTTATAGTGCAATTCTACAAAAATCGCACGCAAACCACAAAATCACGATTAACACTCACCTCGGTGACTCCAAGTGACCCAAAGTGACTCGGGGTGAACCGCCTCGATGAGTAGTCAGTTATGGAGTAATTACCTCCGGGATAGTCCGAAGAACAAGGAAAATATCCTTCAGCAATAAAATCCAAAAAATCGCACGCACCGCAAAACGTTATTAGGTGCGCAAAGTTTTTACACCAACGTGGCCAATAGGTGTTATAGAGCAATTCTACAAAAATCGCACGCAAACCGCAATATCGCGATTTTCACTCATCTCGGTGACTCCAAGTGACCCAAAGTGACTCGGGCTGAACCACCTCGATGAGTAGTCACTTATGGAGTGATTACCTCCGGGATAATCCGAAGAACAAGGAAAATATCCTTACAGTAGTAAAATCAAAAAATCGCACGCACCGCAAAACATAATTAGATGCGCTAAGAGTTTGTACCAACGTGGCCCATAGGTGTTATAGACCAATTCTACAAAAATCGCACGCAAACCACAAAATCGCGACTTTCACTCACCTCGGTGACTCCAAGTGACCCAAAGTGACTCGGAGTGAACCGCCTCGATAAGTAGTCACTTATGGAGTGACTACTTCCGGGATACTCCAAAGGTATAGGAAAATATCCTTACAGCAATAATATCCAAAAAATCGCACGCATCGCAAAACATAATTAGGTGCGATAAGAGTTTGCACCAACGTGGCCTATAGGTGTCATAGACCAATTCTACCAAAATCGCACGCAAATCACAAAATTGCGATTTCCATTCACCTCGGTGACTCCAAGTGACCGAAAGTGACTGAAAGTGAACTGCCTCGATAAGTAGTCATTTATGGAGTGACTACTTCCGGGATACTCCAAAGGACAAGGAAAATATCCCTACAGCAATAATATCCAAAAAATCGCACGCATCGCAAAACATAATTAAGTGCGATAAGAGTTTGCACCAACGTGGCCTATAGGTGTTATAGACCAATTCTACAAAAATTGCACGCAAACCACAAAATTGCGATTTTCTCTCATCTCGGTGACTCCAAGTGACCTAAAGTGACTCGGAGTGAACCGCCTCGATAAGTAGTCACTTATGGAGTGACTACTTCCGGGATACTCCAAAGAACAAGGAAAATATCCTTACAGCAATAATATTCAAAAAAATCGCACGCATCGCAAAACATAATTAGGTGCGATAAGAGATTGCACCAACGTGGCCTAAAGGTGTTATAGACCAATTCTAAAAAAATCGAACGCAAACCACAAAATCGCGATTTTTTCTCATTCGGTGACTCCAAGTGACCCAAAGTGACTCGGAGTGAACCGCCTCGATGAGTAGTTATTTATGGAGTGACTACTTCCGGGATACTCCAAAGGACAAGGAAAATATCCTTACAGCAACAAATTCCGCAAATCGCTCAGGACGCACTAAGTGGTCAAATATTAAAAATGACCACTACAATATTAACACTACACCACTGTAATTAAAGGTCTATTGGAAGAAAAAATTTTTTTTTATTTTTCGTGCTTTCTCTATCGATTGGAACAAAAAATTTAAAAAAATTACTCCCATAGTACACTAAATAACATTTAACGTTTTTCGTATATATGGGAAGTGCCACGCCCACTGATGAAATCCCGTCGAAATCCAATTAATTTTGAAGCTTATGGGAACCGACATCTCAGCACCAAATTTTAGAAAGATTACTCTCATAGCACACTAAATATAACATTTAACGTTTTTTGCTTGTATGGGAGGTGCCACGCCCACTGGTACTATTGCACCCATTTTTGGTCTTGAGATACCTTAGAGCAAGCATATCTGCCATATGAAATTTCAGAACGATTGCGTTGTTAATTCTCTTATTATAGCGTTTATAAATATTGTGGGCTGTGCCCTTCAACGAGTTGTGCTAGTATAGAGAAATGGCTTGTTATGATGACTGCCTTCAGTGGTACTATCTTTAAAATTTTTATGAAAATCGTCAGTGCCGTTTTCGAGTAATATTGAATCAAAATTTTCAATTATTGAAAAATGGCACGCCCACTTTTGGCAAAAACTTTTTTTTTTTTTCTACTCCTTTATTTATTGTATCTCTTTAAATCAAACACTAACAATAAGTTATAGGCTCTTACTTCTAATAAAAACTATTACAAATTATAAATTATGTACAAATTCATATATGTATTATAATAAGTAACTAAAAGTGCAGCGGGACTCCAAAAATCTTAGCTGGTCTGAAAGTTGATTTTACAAACATCACTTCTGTTGATTATTGCAATTGCGGTAGGTGAGGATGGGATAACCCGGCGTGCCGACAGGTTCATGACAATTCATCTATAGTAAAGTTGACGACTATTGCGTCTCTTCACGGTGCGCCTGCAGGGAATCTAATAAAAAATCTTGCTACCTCCAATTTTTTTCTTTTCATGTACAGAAATGTTTTCTGTAAATTAGAAAATAATCCATGTGGCGCTTTTTTTATCACGTTAAATCAATATTTTAATTTTTTTTTATATTTAACCCGAATCACCCTGAGTAAATTTTTTTTCGAAATTCAAAAAGATTTTTTAGAAGTATACTATTTAAGACTTAAATTAAAAAACTGCATCATTAGTTTTTAGATCCTGCTTCATTTCACGACAATCTTCGTAATTGCTTTCTGGAAAAGTGAGAGCAATGGCATGGAATCAAATTTGTGCCATGTTAATTTGCTGAACTTATTAGCTGGTGGAATTGGCAGATTATGTTTGGATGGTTGAAGTCGGCATATTCCTTTTGATGAGCTTTGCAAACAAAGAATTTCATCAATGTATCAGAACTAGGTTGCTCTCGTTCTAAGCTGTCAATCCGTTTGCCGTTTTCAAAAATAATTTCCAAACCAGACTTGAGTTGCTCTGGACAAACATTGTCTGGTAGTCCCACAACATTATCACCATCATCTTCGCCACTTAAGTCTCCACGGTGCGTTTTAAATGATTTAAATGAAAATCTTTTGTCACCGAAAATTTCCTTTTGGGTATTGTTTGTTATTCCAAAAGAAACATTTTCGCGTGAAAATGAAAATCACTTTACGTAGAGATTTTTTTTTATCTCAATTTTTAAAAAAAATTACCTTTTTTTTACGTTTTTAGGTACTTTTTTGATAAAAAAGGTAGGTAAATAATCATATATATATATATAAGAAAATTCAAATATATTTTACATAATTAATAATGAGTAGGAGAACCTTTTTGTTTCATAAATGATGAGAATCGGGTTGGCATGCTACCTACCAGGCGTGCTCATTGGTCTGGAGTAATTTTATGCCAATTCTCTTGATTAACTTGCCAAAAGCTGCGGGGTTTCGCGGGTTTTTGTGCGGTTACGACCCGTTTGATTATGCCTCATAAGTTCTCTATAGAATTTAAGTCGAAACTTTGAGGTGGCCAGTTCAGAATCTTGGTGGATTGTGTGTCGAGCCAAGATTGGACAAGTGGAGATTATTGTTTTGGACCATTATCAAGCTGGAAAATCCTTCTAAGCGGAAAATTTTTGGTGTAATCGGTGGCCAAATGTTCCCTTAGTATATTCCTATATAAAAAATTTGAATGTATGCGTTGCCAGAGCAACAAACAAACAAATAAACAAAAAATACATCAAAAAAAGTCTTCGGTTCGCAAACGGAACACTTTTTCAAAGGACTGACTTTTAGAATATGATTTATTCTTTGAGTGAAGTATATTGCACTTAGATACTAACATCGCTCCTAAGTACGTAGAACTTGGATTCATCGCTTTAAATAATCATTCTCCAAAAATTCTGGAGTTCCGTTTGCGAACCGAAGACTTTTTTTTATGTTTTTTTGTTTGTTTGTTGCCCTGGCAACCTATACATTCAAATTTTTTATATAGGAATATACTAAAAGTCTGCAGGAAATGGTTTGAAATGCATTTCAAAACATTCTATTGCAGATCAAACACTCACTTCACTCCATTCACTGCTTGCAAAGCATCTGTATTTGTTCAGAAATCATCCCTTGTTAGTACGAAAACAAACAAAAGAGAGAACAAAAATATTCAATCATTTTACTCATTAGAATAATTTTCACTACAAACAAAGTGTTTGAATATATTGTTCAATGAAGGTGTACAGCAAATGTTGTGGTGTACAGCAAATATACTAGTATACAATGAGCATAGTCAAACAAAATTATGGCTGCTTATCCTGAATTTTTTTTTTATTACTTTGATTTGCTACAACTTTGACACATGTACATACTTACATATCTACATTAGGGTGTTTTTATTCTTTCAACAAACAGATTAAGGAGCTAAGGTACATGGGAAAAAAATTGAATTGAGTAATGTGTAATTAATTCATTTATTCAATGTCAAAAAATACAATATTTCATGTTCAAATAAATTTATTTCAATGAAGCAATTAAAAAATATCATAACATTGCGTAATAAAATAAAACTAACATGTAATTCATATAAGAAACAACAAATCCAATATTTATAAAAATTTTATTCAGATCAAGCACTTACTTTATTCTATTCATTGTTTTCAAAACATGTATACTTATATAACATTTTTATGCGCGAAATCATACAGAGTTTTTGAATTTATTAGTTTCTGAATTTGACCTGGATTTGAGTAATTTTTACTGTTCTAGGTGCACTTGAATTTTTTTACCTAGCGAAGCTTTATGACTTACTAACTAACAGGAAAAGGTAAGCCCCTATTGATGTGGAATACCTGTAAATATGCTTCAACAATGTCGAACCCTCCGTAAGGCGTTGACCTGTTTGAGGTTAATTTTATTACAACACAACAATAGTCATCAACGGGTTGTGTTTTTATTACACGAACCTTTATATAAAAATGTCCCAATTTTTTAAAATGTGTGTGTCATAAATAAGAAATATGACTTCATTACGTACTATGATTTGAGTTAGCTAATAACAGGTAGTTTTATGTTTACCTATCATTCAATATTTATTAAGACTTTTACCTGTAAATAACTTCATGAATTAACTCTGAATGAAGTACACTTTTTTTGTATTTTTCTGTGTAACGTTATAGTAAATGTGAAAACGAAATTTGTACGTAAATGTTAGACTACCTGCAAAAAAACTAAAATTCATCTCGAAATTATATTCATACACAAATTTTTAAGTGTAATTTTTGAGTTCAGCAGCCCATTTGCGTAACAAAAAAATAGTAACAACTGCAAACATTTTTTTTTTCTTTCATTTTGTAAACTAGCGTTGCTACAGTCTGAAATGCTTAGTAACATATCAAACCATTCAAAGCATTCCCTTTATTTACTATATTCGGTAGGTTTTTTGACATTCATATTTTGTTTTTGTTTGCTGAAACTGGCACTCTAGTCGAAGAAGAGAGTAGAATGTAACGCGCGAATTTACTTCAATGCAACTAGAACTGTAAATGTTTTGTTCTCTATTATGTTCTCATTTTACTTCATTCTCTATTGCTTGCTTATTTCAGTAATGCAGTGTTTAATGAAATAGTGTGCCCTACTGTAGACGAAGAAGGGAATGCGTTCCTGCTGACCTTTAGAATATACTAAGGGAACATTTGACCATCGATTACACCAAAAATTTTCCTCTTAGGTGGATTTTCCAGCTTGATAATGGTGTCAAATCTTGGCTCGACACACAATCCACCAAGATTCTTAGCTGGCCACCTCAAAGTTCCGACTTAAATTCTGTAGAGAACTTATGAGGCATAATCAAATGGGTCGTAGCAGCACGAAAACCCGCGAGAAAAGCAGCTTGTGGCAAGTTAATCAAGAGAATTGGCATAAAATTACTCCAGACCAAAGTACACGCCTGGTAGGCAGCATGCCAAACCGATTCTCATCATTTATGAAACAAAAAGGTTCTGCTACTCATTATTAATTATGTAAAATATATTTTAATTTTCTTATATATATATATATGATTATTTACCTACCTTTTTTTTATCAAAAAAGTACCTAAAAACGTAAAAAAAAGTTAATTTTTTTTTAAAAATTGAGATAAAAAAAAATCTCTACGTAAAGTGATTTTCACGCAAAAATGTTTCTTTTGGAATAACAAACAATACCCAAAAGGAAATTCTCGGTGACAAAAGATTTTCATTTAAATCATTTAAAACGCACCGTGTCTACTTCTATATGGGGTGGCTCAATGCAAAGTGCCTGGACATTAGTTGGAGCGTCATTTTCGTCATCGACACACATTACTTCTAAAAAATCCTGCGCCACTTTTAAGGATAGTGGTCTTTACATATTTGAAAATAAATTAGGAAAATGAAAAACTACGAAAATATCTTTTATAATACAGTAAAAGCAAATAAATTAATAAAAACGTATCAAAACAGCTAAACCGTAAAATAGTGCCTTAGCCTGCCTAGCGTTGCCATATGGCAACAAGACATTTCAAGGATACCATGAGCAGGATCTAAAAACTAATGATACAGTTTTTTTCATTTAAGTCTAAAATAGTATATTTTGGAGGTAGCAAGATTTATTAGATTCTCTGTAGGCGCACCGTGTCTTCTGATCCATTTACAGCCGAGACGAGTGAGGTCCCGGTCTGTGTTGGGGTGGTAGCAGAGACGAGCAAGGTCCCTGTCTACCACCATGGACGTAACTGGTATCTTGATAACGATTGTGCAGTGATAGCCGAGACGAGCTAGGTTCCGGTCCATCACGTTGGGAAGAACTAGTGCCACTAAGGATTGTGCAGTGATAGCCGAGACGAGCTAGGTCCCGGTCCATCACGTTTGGGGAACTGTTGCCACGAGAACAACTTTAAGGCGGTAGCCGAGATGGGCTGGATCACGGTCTAGCACCCAAAAGCGATCTAAGAGCACGCTGTTCCATCGTTCCTGTTGCCGCACTTGCCACTCAACCGGCTGCAGCCGAGACGAGCTAGGTCCCGGTCCACGCCAAACAGCTGGTGGGGATGGGTTGACGAGGTTGGTTTTCTTCTTGTTTTTGTTTTTTTTTTTAATTTTTTTTTATTTATTATGACTAGAGGACAGTGCCCGAGACGATCTAGGGCCCGGTACAGAGTCCCCATCTGATCATAATGTAAGTCGATGAACTAGCTGAATTTGGGTTGTGATATTGCAGGACTCATCTGGGGTGTCAATTTTCAACACCCGCTCTGTCAGCTTTCTTTAGTCGCGAAAATGGCTATGTGTTACAGAGCGTCCTAGCCAATTGACTAACGTGACCATGTAATTTTGATATGTATTTATGTTTTAGCCTTTCAAACTCGATTTTTACCATTGGGATGTGCAGATCTTTGTGAATGCATTCATTTCTCATAAGCCAATGAGCTCCACTAATAGTTCTTAATATTTTAGATTGAGCCCTTTGTAGAATTTCAATGTTTGATGCACTTGCATTACCATACAATTGTATGCCATATGTCCAAATTGGCTTTATGACTTGGTTGTAAAGGAGAACTTTATACTCTAAACTTAGAGGGGAGTTTCTGTTTATAAGCCAATACACCTCTTGGCTTCTATGTGCTTATGCCATGTCAATCGTTTATCCAAATGAATGCCAAGGTATGTGATATTATCTGTTTGTGGAATAACGATTCCCTTAAGAAATATTGCTGGAGAGAGACTTTTGTTGAGGGTAAAAGTAACATGGAGACATTTTTGTTCATAAAAATAGGCAGTTTGGACAGTTCGAGAGTCACAAAACGCACAGTAATATCAGACCTCGCAAAGATTTTCGATCCGTTAGGACTGGTACGCCCAGTTGTTGTGTCAGCAAAAATATTCATTCAACAACTATGGCAACTCCAAATAAACTGGGATGATGAACTGCCAGGAGACTTAAGTACGACATGGCTTAAATTCAGAGAAGGACTGAGAACTCTCAACAATAAGAAAATAGAGCGGCATGTTTTTAGCCAAGAAAAACCCGAATCTATTCAGCTTCATACTTTTGTCGACGCATCAGAAAAGGAATATGGTACGGCAATTTACATGAGAATATTGTGCAAGAACAACACCGTCATCGTAAGACTTTTATGTTCAAAAAGTCGTGTTGCTCCATTGAAAAAACAAACTCTACCACGGCTAGAGTTGTGTGCAGCACTTCTTGGTGCACAATTCACAACAAGAGTACGCAAAGACTTGAAATAGGAAAAAATTTCATCATTCTTTTGGACAGATACCTCAATAGTATTATCCTGGATCAATTCCAAAACAAGTTTGTTTCACACATTCGTAGCACATAGAGTGGCTAAGATTCAGGAAAGCACCATAACAGGACAATGGCGGCATGTAGGGACCAAAGAAAATCCAGCCGATATCATATCACGGGGACTTACTCCTGAACATATACATGATAAAACTATGTGGTTTTATGGTCCATTATTTTTAAGCGGAAACGAAGCACAATGGCCAAAACCACTTGATCACAATTTAGCAATTGAATGTGGCACGGAACGCAGGCAGCAGAAACCAATTGTCGCAGTTGCAGCCAGTATACCAAACAGTGCAGGCATCATTTACAATATCAGATCAGGAAATTCGTTCACAAAATTAAAGCGAATTGTTGGATATGTTCTCAGATTTATCCAACACGCAAGCGATCCAAACAATAAACAATCATCTTTGGTTCTAAGCGCAATCAAACTAGAATCTGCACTGAATATTATTATAAAGTCTGTGCAACAAACCGAATTTATGGAAGAAATGCACCAGATAACTAGCAATGGAACAGTGAACAAAAACAGTACTTTAATAAGTTTGAGCCCTTTTATAGATGACAATGGGTTATTGCGAGTCGGAGGACGATTACACTCATCAAGTCTATCTTACAATGCTAAACATCCTATGCTGCTTCCTTACAATGACATAATTACAAAGTGTATCATGCAAAATTTACACGTAAGACACATGCATTGTGGACCACAGACGTTATTGGCCCAAGTAAGATTAAAATTTTGGCCAATTAATGGAAAAATAATGGCACGTTCAATAGTTCAACATTGCGTCAGATGCACTTGAAGTAAACCTGTAACCTTTCAACAACTTATGGGAAATCTTCCAGCCACACGAATTCAACCTGCTCGTCCATTCTTAAATGCAGGAGCAGACTTTTGTGGACCAATATGGGTACATTACAAAGTACGAGGAAAACGGCCTCAAAAAGCGTACATTGCAGTGTACTGCTGTTTTGCTACAAAGGCAGTTCATCTAGAAATTGTCAGCGATCTCACAACCAATGCATTTATTGGATCACTCAAAAGATTTATTGGCTGACGAGGGCATTGCCAGAATTTATACTGTGATAATGCCACAAACTTCGTTGGTGCCAGCAATAAACTAAGTGAATTAACAGAAATAATTCACTCAAAATCAGCACAGGACAATATTATAAAGGAATGCAGCGAAAGAGGTATGACCTTCAACTTCATTTCATCTAGAGCGCCAAATTTTGGAGGACTTTGGGAGGCAGCAGTCAAATCAGCTAAACTTCTTTTGATCCGCAGCGTATCAACCGCTTCTTTGACCTATGAAGAATTGGAAACAGTAATAGTTGAAGTGGAAGCAATACTTAATTCAAGGCCAATAACACCAATGTCATCCAATCCAAATGATCTTGCAGCCCTTACTCCTGGTCATTTTCTTATTGGAGAACCACTTACAACTCCAATAAATCCAAAGCTCACGGAAATCAAGATGAACAGGTTGACCAGATGGGAACTAGTACAACATATTAAGCAAGAGTTTTGGAGACGCTAGAATAGTGAGTATTTGACTGAGCTCCAACACCGAAATAAATGGAAAGATATTTGCAAAAACATCAAGGAAGATACTATGGTCATCATCAAGGAGGACAACATACCCTCGCTTCAATGGCCCTTAGGACGAATCCTTAAGGTGTACAAGGGAGATGATGGAATAGTGCGTGTAGTGGATGTTAAAACATCAACAGGAACCATCAAGCGCCCTATAACTAGATTAGCTCCACTATTTCCAGCAAACGAAGAAAAAGTCTCGCAACAAGCACTAAGGCGATCGCATTCAGATCCAGATCCCTGTCAAGATGACATGACAAATACATCACCAAAAAAAAGAGTCCGAACAACCGCAAGCCCGATTTTACTAACGATTATCATGGCCCTGATGTTGTTACCTCTGGCGCTATGTAATCCAATAAATGTAACTAAGTTTGGCTGCAATCTTGGCATATTCTTTGAGTCAATTGGATCCACAAAAATTGCGACAGCTGAATGGAAAATGATAGTCTATTACGATCTTAAACCTTTTTGGACAGAAATGGATGCTCTTCATAATGGAACCATAGCCCTTCAGCAATTGTGTAAGGAATGGCAGCAACAATCAGCTTGCGATTCCCTTATCTCACATTTTGAGCATGCAAGTAATGAACTGCTTCAGGATAAATTATTAATGTCAACAAAACGCCATAAACGAGCTGCAGTCAATTTTATAGGAAACATAGCACGCTCATTATTTGGAGTATTAGATTCAGATTACGCAGAGGAAATGTCAAATACCATTATTCAATTGAAGGATAACGACAACTACGCAATAAACCTCCTTCAAAACCAAACATCAATTATTGATTCTACACTCAATATCATCAAACGGGATGAAATTCAAACTCAATCTAGAATGACACATTTTCAACGGCAAATTGATGAATTCACAAACAGAATTGGACAAGATACAGAACAAATTCGAGTGACACAACTCTTGTTATCTTTAGCCGCAGAACTATCACTAATAACAGGAAACCTTCAACGTACACAGTCTGAAATTCTAAATGTACTCACAGACACACATCATGGAAAAATTAGTCCAATGCTGCTCTCACCTCAACAACTAAGAAGTGAAATTATTTACATCAGGACCCATCTTCCACGATCACGATCATTGCCGATTGCAGAAGAAAATCTTATTGAACTTTATAAGATTATGAACGTTAAGGCAGCAATAAGTAGTCATCATGTTTTATTCCTTATGGAAATACCTTTAGTAGACCAACAACACTTCAACTTGCTTAAATTGATTCCCATTCCTACTATAATTAATGAAACCATGGTAGCTATACTTACAGAAATAGCATTTTTCGCTGTAAATATGCATCGTGATCAATATATTCCATTTACCAGCGCTGAACTACACGAGTGTTCTGTGACCAGAGAAGAAATATATATCTGCTCAACCAAATAAATAAAATTCAGCAAAGAATCATCACAGCATCTCCAAATTGCCATGTTTCACGAATTGAAGGAAACCTTATGCTGCAACAATTAAAGGACCCGAATAAATGGATCTACACATCGATCAAGGATAACGAAATGTCAGCAGTTGTGGTTCCGAACTCACTCAATTCACATTATATGGATCAGGACTACTCGCACTACATCCAACATGTACCATTAAAAATAGAGAACTCATGTTACACGGTCACTATGCAGTTTCCAACACAGTTACAATTTCATTCCCACGATTTGGCAACATTCTGTCCATCACATCTCCGAAGGAAAGAAAAACAATATTTAACACAACTGATACCAAGATAGAGACACAATTGGATCAACTCATTGCACTACAACACCAATTAAACGACGAACAATTCGTCTACCTTCCAACACAGTTGCGGTCAAACAGTATACACCACCATACTGTTAGTTATGTTGCTCTGTTAATTTCTTTGGCATTATTAATATTTTGCGCATCAAAAATCAAATGCCAACGACAAAATCCAATGCCAAATGCAGCAATATTGAGATTTCCAGCCACGATCATGAAGTCACAGCCAACGCAACCGATCAACCAATTGCTCCAGTACCATTACCTCGCCAGCAAAATAACAAATTCGCAGTAATCGTTTAGAGGTTGGTCGAATATACGCCCAACGGGGGGGAGAATGTTGGGAATTAAACTCCAACATTTAGTTAAGTTATCAATTTGGTTTCAAAATATTAAAATTAATTTAAATTCATTAACATTTTTAGTTGAGTGTAACATAGTGACATTCTGACATTCAAACATTCTGCTGAGTTGCACTTACTACCTTAGTAGAGCAACGACTGACATAGTTGCACTTACTACCTTAACATGACATAGTTTAATAATTATTTAGTTCCTGATTGCTTGCTAAGCAGTATTTCGTTTATTTGTTTTTATTGTACTTTTCGTATTGTTGTTGTTATTTTTTATAATTATTGTTAAGCATTTTATTTGTATATAAACTTGAATATTTTAACCAATAAATCAGATGCAATTTGAAATTTAAAGTTTTAAAAAAATCAATAAACTGAGCTTCAGTTACGGCAAAACGAGGTGGGCAATATATTTCCGTCAAAGTTAGATCTTTACCATGACTTTGTAGACAAATTGAAGTCGCTTAAATATAATATAAGCTTAGCCAAGAAATTCGACGAGTTTCGTTCCTTATTCGAAGCTTCAAATATAGATGTTGTCTGTGTGTCAGAAACGTGGTTTGCACCAAATTTAAATGATTCGTTACTTAAACTCGAAGGATACACAATTTTTAGAGCTGATAGGGAGAACCATGCTGGCGGAGTCTACATTTATGTTAAAAACAATATTTAGTGCAGGATATGTTGTAGATCTGAATTCAGTAATTCTATGGAATATATTTTCTTAGAAATTTCTAATAAATTAGAAAGAGCACTAGTTGGATGTGTTAACAGACCCAACCGCAACGTTGATTTGGAGCCACTTATAGTAATTTTTGAAGGCTTACTGTTATCGTCCACAAACATTATTGTAACAGGAGACTTCAACAGCAATATTCTTTTTAATAATAGCTTGTTAAACAAAATGTTTTCCATTGGTTTCTATCCTGCCAATACCAAGAATCCTACTCATTTCACTAAAACTTGTTTCACATTCTTAGATATGTTTTTCGTTAACAGCATTGATCACTTACTTTTATACGAACAGTTATCAGCACCAGTTTTCTCAAAACACGACCTAATATATCTAAAATATAACTTTAAGCTTGAAGCATCTGAAGAAACATTTAGCTATCGTGACTTTAAAAATATCAATTACCAGTTACTGATTGATGTAATAAAAAGGGTTGATTGGACGCAGATACTTCAAATGGTAAATGTTGATGAACTAGTTGATTTTTTGCAAAGCAATATTTCTAATCTTTTCAATCAATTCGTACCTATGAAAACTAAAAGGATTCGATGTGACGAAAAATCTTGGTTTAGTATGGAAATAAAAAACTTATTTGTGATCGAAATTATGCATTTAACAAATGGAAAGGATATAAAACTCCTCAACTGTATGATAAATTCAAACAGCTCAGGGCTGTCATTGTAAAAAAAATAAAAATTGATAAATCAAAATTTTACGAAAACAAGTTTAACTCTTGCATTAATTCTAAGCAAAAGTGGCAACATATCCGAAAAATCCTCATCAGTTGACTATTCTGAAATTGAAATCAACGAAATAAATGAAAATTTTTTAAATATACCCATATACTCAGCCAATATCACTTAAAATACGAGTAACTGTATCACTAACTGCAATAGAAACGTCAACAACTTATTTAGTTTTGCTTGCGTTGACCAGATAGAGGTTCTGCAAGCTTTTTTAGCGGTGAAATCAAACTCTGTGGGTTTTGGCGAAATTCACCCCGTTTTCATAAAATCCTTGCTACCAATATTGTTGCCTTTTTTGACTTATATTTTTAATTCAATTCTCACCACTTCAATTTTTCCTCAAACCTGCAAAGTTGCAAAAATCATTCCAATACCTAAAGCCAATGGCGATCTCAGGCCAATTGCGATTTTACCATACATATCAAAAGTTCTAGAAAACATTGCACACAAGCAGATTAGCAGCTTTCTCACGCAAAATAATCTCATTACTGAAAGGCAATCCGGTTTCAGACAGAAACGTAGTTGCATGACAGCTCTTATTGATGTCTCGGAAGACATAAGATCAGCATTGTATTCAAATCGTGCATGTATTTTAACACTCTTAGACCACTCAAAAGCGTTTGATTCCGTCAATCAAAACATTCTTTTTTCTAAGCTTGAAAACAACTTTGAATTCTCTAAGGGTGCTATTGACTTGCTGAAATCATATCTTTCAAACAGATTCCAAACAGTAAGTGTGAATGGTCTTATCTCTGCGTAGCTGTCTTTCCCAAAGGCGTTCCTCAAGGGTCGGCGCTAGGCCTATTGATTTTCATCATGTACGTTAATGACCTACCAAAAGATCTTAAGCACTGTAAAGTTCACATATATGCGGACGATGTTCAACTTTACACGAATAGTGACCTCCGTTGCATCGATTCTTGTGTTGCAAATCTTAATGGAGACTTGGATCGAATTCGGACTTGGGCTCAAAATAATGATCTTTGCTTGAATCCTGCAAAATGTAAATGTATGTTAATCTACAAAAAAACTCTAGAACACGAAATTTCACCAAAAATTATCCTTAATGGCTCTGACCTCGAAGTGGTTAGAACAGCCAAAAATCTTGGTGTAACCTTCAGTAGCACCTTAACTTGGAATGACCACATTTATAAAGCTATGGGTAAGGTTTATGGGATGTTACGAACTCTGTGGGTCACGCAGTATTATACTCCGCAAAAGATTCGTTTATTGCTAGCCAAAAGTTATCTTATTCCGACGTTGCTTTATGGATGTGAACTGTTTGCCAACTGTGATAGCATTTGTGCGCAAAAACTAAATGTTTTTTTCAACAACATAGCCAAATACATCTACATCTCTGCCTGCTCGAAAAAAATTTTTGGTGTCTCTTTTACAAACATCTTGAAAATCCGTACACTGCTGCAACCACACAAAATTATCTACACCAAAGAACCAGAATATCTTTATTCACGGCTCAAATTTCTCCGCTCTGCTCGAGCGAAACAAATCGCACAATTCAAACATAAAATCTTAACGTCGGACCGCCAGTTCTATATCTATTCAATTCGCCTTTGGAATGCTTTACCAACACGCTTCCATAATTTTAGTAATGCACAGCAATTTAAGTTTCTACTCCTGAATTATTTTTCTACTCAGTAGTTCTTTTTTTTTTGATTAATTTTTTTAAGCCTCAGCTTCCCCCAAAACTTTTCGTTATATTTTGTATTTTAAGTTGACTTACTGACAGTTCATTTTATATTTTTCAACATACTTTTAAGTTTTATATTATTTAAAAATTATCAAATTAAATTATTATTTTCTGTGACTTTAAGCCTCAGCTTCCCCCAAAACTTTTCGTTATATTTTGTATTTTAAGTTGACTTACTGACAGTTCATTTTATATTTTTCAACATACTTTTAAGTTTTATATTATTTAAAAATGATCAAATTAAATTATTATTTTCTGTGACTTAAAACTGCTTATGACTTAAGCTTGGTGTCATAAGACCCGAAAAAATTATGTTTTAATCTCTGACGAATAAGAATTCCAGTGCCACCATGTGCTTTGGCATCAGCGTGGTTGGTTTTGTAAAATGTATAGCCAGGAATGGTGAAAAATATCTATTAGTTAAGTGGGTTTCTGATAGGAGCATCACAGAGAAAGTTCGAAATTTCTAACTTACGTCGGAAAAAACACCACCTCAAATTTTATTAAAAATTAATAGGAGATTATAAAAATTAAAATCTGAAAACAAATATTGCTCTTTTATAGTAATAAATAAAAAATCATTATTAAAAATTCTATTCTAGTTTGTAATTATTTTCATTTTACATTTTTTAATAAGTGCATATTAAAAATTAATTTCTTCATTTTAATTATCACATAAAAACTATGAAATTTTACAAGGTCTTTATTAAATTTTAATAAATTGCGACATTAGAATTTTTACATATTTCATATTGAAATATATGATTCCCGCTTTATAATTTTCAAAAAGCACTTATAGAAAAATTATTTCAAGATTTGTAATTTTTATTATATTGAATTTTATTTCTCTTTTGTTTTTAATTTGTACTCTGTTTGAGTTCTCAACATGTTCATGCAAAAAAATAACTATATAAGGCTTGCCAAACTCTTACTAATTGGCTTTGAAGTAATGGATTGAACAGAATTGGGACGGGGTCGGGAAAGCGGCAACGGAAACTCGCTGGCCGTCCCAATTTTGTTCAACACACAAAAAATTTTAAAAATCAATTTCAGTTATTATTATTTCAACATAAAAACTTTATAACGTACTTTTTAAAAAATAGTACAGTCCTTTTAAAATATAATAAATTATTGCAGAAATTTTATTATCTACTTTGTAAAAATTAAAAACTTGCATTCGAAAAATAAATGCCTGCTTGATGCAATTTTTATATTACTCTTAGTAATTTTTAATAGACACTTGAACCGTTTCTAAATTACTAAATTACCTACTAATTTTTCTTAAATTTTGATTAATATTTACAATAATTTCGAGTTTATTTTTTTCCGTGTAGGATAGGTGTTAGGATGATTGAAAGCGATCAAACCTAGAGGTAAGCCGTACGTTAGGGTGATTAAAACACAAAAAAAAGTTTATGAAAATCGTTCTTTTTCAAGTATATCGTTCTATAGATATGTCCTCTAAAATAAGTATGCATTTTTTTAGAACTTTAAATGCATTCTAGAAGTCGCTTAATCCGCCCAGGCATTTAAGGTGTCAATTTTTAATACAACATATAGTTTTGTTCACCTTCTATCTTCAAACTACTTTTATGCACTTAAAACAAAAAAAAAAAACTCAGGTTTAGCGCCTACGACGCTATAAAAGCTAATCAAAAGCATTTTATCGGCATTTTTAATTCAATTAATTTACCGCCGCTAAGACCGGCTCTGCGAGAAGCCCTAAAATAAATAATTTTTAGCCCTTATGGGGATTAGTCTACCCCCTACATGTACTCATTTGCCTAAATTAAAGTAGGATTTGTTAAATAAGTTAAATTTTTATATTTTACCATAGTTATTCATTTTTTTTTTGAGAAGTATTACTAAGAATGTTGGCCAGTTACTATGTTTCTGCCTAAAACAGCTATAATATTTTAGCTAAAAACAAAAATGTTTTTTTCAATACTCGTATTATTTTATTTAGATTTCTTCCCATAAAAGGCTTAGAGAAAATTTGCCTACTTTCATAGCAATATTTCATCAAAAATAAATTAAAAATTAAAATATATTATTATTTTAAAAATAAAAATTTAGGGAAAGGACTATAGGAAGGAGGTAGATTGTGTAGCATATAACGTTTTATTCTATGGTCTATATTTTGGCAAGTGATTGGCTGCGGGTGCACGCAGGGGACCCGGCTCTGGCTCGTCGGCTAATGGGGGTAGGGTCTTGCGTCCTATCGCCTGCTTAAATACCACTACAGAGCTAAATAACAACAAAAAAAAAAGTTTGCGTGCGGAAAAGAACCATAGATGGCGGAAATAAAGTAGAGAGGAAAAAGGAAATGAGAATTTTTATAGTTGTTGGGCCTACATCTATGAGACATGGTGTTGTCGTCTCATTATACCCTCCCAACCGTGATCAACAGATTGACGATCAATAAAAATACTCTGAAGATCCCACGAATACTTATGTCACAACTGAAACTGCCTTACCTTGAAATCAAAACACGAAAAAAATTAAGCGTTCATTTTAAATAACAAAATTTAATTCAAAAAAATATAAATTCCATAGATATGTACTTAATATGTATAGCCACTTAAGGACAAAACCATATATATATAGTATAATGCTTATAAAAATAAGGTACATAATATTGAGTTAATATTACAAATTTACAGCCCAATGGTTTTTAACAATAAAAAAAATCTTTGAAGTTAATCTAAATAGAGAAGTATAATTCCTAACTATGTTTCAATCCACATATGTTTCAATTAATCGTAAGGGGAATATTGAGAAAATTAAAATTTCAGAGTTCATTGACACCTCAAAATTTCAATTTTATTTTGTTCCATTAACTTTAGTTTTCCTGACGTTGCAAAATAAAAAAAATATGATCTATGTTAAACTGCGCTTAACTCTCAGCACAACAACAAAAATGCACTTCTTGTTATTCTGAATTAGGGTTACCCTCAACACAAATTTAATCAATAATATTAAGTTAATTAAATCGTTGAAATTGTTTAATTTCGAAATTCGGGACCGGTTATTTGCAATTCAAAAGAAACAGAAAAAAAAATATTTATGCGGTATAAAATAATACTGATTACCATACTTCACGTGATCAGGAGAAAATTTTTTAATGAAAATTGTAGAAATTTTTATATATTTTTTCTTTTGCAATTTAAGATTGATATTATTTAACACTTCATATTAATCTTTGCAGCATGTTGCTTTTTACTTTTTACAAAAATCTTTATTTATTGAAATGTGGTAATCACGTTTATTTTTGTTATTTTGTTTCATAAAAAAATATATTGTAAGAAAGAGAGTATGTTGAATACCATGATTTAACTAACATGGTTACTGCTCTGAAAAATGTTGCCTCTTTTTCGAGTGCTGGAAATGTCAAACTACACGTAATAATTTTGTCAACAACAACAACTATTTTATTTTTATATGATTTTGACTTTTCCAGCACTTCTCTCTCAGTGTTGCAATTTCATTTTTTGACAAGATGCTTTTACCTTATATGATTATAACATGGTTGAATACTATTTAATAACTCACTTTGACATGGTGTTGCTCCCACGTTGAAAGATCTTTCAATGTGTTGTAAGCTATGAGAGATTTTATGATTAAAAAAATTACAGACGGTGCTCAGCGTTAACAGCGAAATTTAACATAGCAGCGTTCTGTACATTGCGACTGCAACTTATGTTTTGATGCAATACATGTATGAGTGCAACTTGTGGCTTGCATAAAAACATATTGCAAAAGGTTTTTGGATTGCAACAAAATTATGTTTATGGCTTAAACCATAAGTATGAAGGTTCTAACCCAACTAAAAACAAATTTTAGATTAGATGCGATCTAATTATTTTAAGTTAATTGCAGATAAATGTTTATTTTTTTTTCTTCTATTTCAGGTAAAAAGATTTAGTTATTCATTTTTGCATTTTTGGCTTTATATTTTGAGTGCATAAAAGAGAATGTTTAGGTGCATCACAGTGTGTTTACATATGAACATATATATTTTTATTTTTCTCTTTTGATAGTTTGCCCGCATAAAACATGTGTATATATGAACATTTGTATGTACATATTTTTGAAGTGAGAACTTCTTTAGGCACGTTGTGCGGGTGAGGAAAAATGTATAAACTGGCGACAGGCCACCGACATTCATGACGTCACAATGACAATATTTTTAAAATTATGTAGCATGCTTTTAGGTCTATGTTAATAGATCAGTAGCTAAGATAACAATCATGTGATGACGTCATGGTTGTTGTCTTGGTTGTTGGTATATGGTAATTTTAGAAATTTGCTGCGTGCTTTTGAGCGTATGCATAAATTGAGTTACGGCACAGGATGACACTGGATTTTAAAAGCTGAAAACTTGACATTAGCTTTCCTCCATTTATTTTTTCTTTACTGGTGTGAAAGAGACAGCCATGAGGTGCTTGGTGTGGTGAATAAAGTTTGACAATTAATTTGTTTTTTAAGACTTCACTTGGCAATAATGCTGACAGTAACGATGATGCTAGAGCTGTTGAAGTTATGGATGAAAATTGATTTTTTTTAGTGCTTAACTTAACTTAGTTTTGTATAGTAACTGTAATAATACTGAAATGTAATGTTTTTTAAGTGAAAAATTCTTATTTTATGTATAATATGTATGTATAATAAATGAATATTGTAATTTACCCAAAATTTATAGTAATTTCTATTGATAAATAAAACAATTCGTAAAAAATTATTCCATAAACATTACAAAACATCATGAAAACAAATTTCAATTATATTATTTTAAGTTCTCACTTCTGTCGGCACTCCCAGAGTGCAACCCGCCGTTTTTTTTTTTATGCGAATGATATGTAAACTTCGAAATAACTGTGACGATCTAGTTTATGCATCCAAAATGATACAAATGCACATTTATCTTTTGCACTTTAATTTAGCAAATAAAACAATTTAAGAACACGTTATGCCGATTAGTTTTCCCAATATTTTATGAAAATTTTATTTAATAAAAAAAATAGATAAAAATTTACCACTTTTTACGATTTTTCTATAATTTTTTTTTCTAGCAAAATTTAACACTTTGACTTTAAATGTCTATTATTATTTGCAACTTTTTAGCTATATTTTATTAAATTATTCTTAACTTTCGCGACCTTATGGGATGATTTTTTTTTCTAACAAAATCTAACACCTTTAGCACAAATTCAAGCTTTCTCTTCTTTGAAATTTTCTAAGCTAGCAATTTAAACTTTTCTAACACTTATTTTAATGTTATTGAGTTTTTTTCCTCTAATTTAAAAATATGTATTAAACATTTTATATTAAAAAAAATCACTACTTAGGTTTATAATTATTGTTTTTCTTTGACGATTTTTGCGATCTCGCGAAAGAGTCACCGCAGCCGCTTTGGTGGTAGATTTACACTGATTATGCGTGTTTCTTTATGACGCAAGTGACGTCTTGTAAAAAGAACGAAGAAAGGTGAAATTCAATGAGCTCCATAATAATGAAGAGATAGGTATATGTATGTAATGATGTAAATTCCAAATTTTTCATGAATTTGTCAATTTTTGCTTTTTGCAAATGCTGCTACCAATTGAAGAAAAAAAATTTTGTGTGACCATATCCTGATGCTTTTTAGATTAAATTTTCCAAATTTTCCAGGTCCACTTAAATTCTGCAACACTTATCTTCGTTTTAATTATTTTTAGAATTATGAAGATTCTTGTTGAAAGAAAATAAATTATTCTCTATATACAGTATCATGTTGACTGTACTTTCAATTTTTAGAAAAATAAACTTTTAAATTTTCTGAATTTAGGATGATACGTGCTATGACGATGAAGATCAAAATTGTAAGAGACAGAATAATTTTTCTGCAAATCTTAGCTAACGTAGAAACGTATGGCGTGATACCGAAAATCGAAGTAATAACATTACATTTCCAAAAAGCTTTGGTATATTTGTATGTTACATCGAGTGTGAGTTTCGAATGAAATGAATCTATCGTTTTACAGCGGTTTACAAAAGTTTACACAGAGAAACTTATTTTATCCATTCAATCAAGTTTGAAGCAAAAAGTAAAAAAATATTTGACCATTTTTATTTTATATGAAGTCG
This sequence comes from Meiosimyza platycephala, assembly GCA_963662105.1. Taxonomy (NCBI): domain Eukaryota; kingdom Metazoa; phylum Arthropoda; class Insecta; order Diptera; family Lauxaniidae; genus Meiosimyza; species Meiosimyza platycephala. Next base: position 57,718,026 of record OY759211.1, on the reverse strand, counting down.
CTTAGGGGGGGCTTTAGCTCCCTCAGATTATCCTTTATCAATAATATTGGTTTGGTTCGGCATAAAAGAACCATATTTGCAAATTATTATTAAAAACGGAAATTTCATTAGCCTTACACGGCAGGTTTAAACAAATTTAAATTTTTTTTCATACCACTCGCAATTTTTTTTTTTTAACTTTGTTTTCACATAGTAGAAAAAAAAATCTTATGAAACACGTTGTTAAAAAAACCCGATTTTGAATTCGTGACACAGTGTATCCTCGCTTTGTTCGGGTGATTAACCTTACGCTCCTTTGAAATGTGTCGCTTTTTCTACTACCTCGCCATAATGTACTATTTTTATTTTAGGACCGTTCTTCATTGTGTGTGTAGATGATCCAAACGATCGACTCGTTTCGTTGAAGAAACTACCACTGACGATGCTGAATCCGATTTCAATGGATAAGTAAATGGATCTCATTGGAGTCATTGCTTTTAAGGGTAGCAGCAATAGAAAATCTTCGGCGACGGAGGTCTCCTCCTCATTCATTGGCCATTATCCAGGCATTGTAAAAAGTGCCAATTCATGGATTGAATATGATGACCTCACATGTAAAGCAAACCACCGAAAACTAACATGCAGATTCGTACCTCGAATACTTTTATATAAGTGACATAGGCACTCTTAATATTCCTTAGGTTAGCATATAAGTATTCCTCGTCGCTTCACATTTCATTTTCTTTAACTTCTTTTTATCAACATAAATATATATTGTGTTTATGCTTAGCTTGCGTCTTTGTATGCGCAGTTAAAAGCTAAGCTTGCATTTTATGCTTAAAATAAATGTGAAGCAACGATAGCATTAAGTAATTATATTGTCATATTGAAGATTTAGAATAAAGAGAACAATCAAACTATACACACCAATCGTGGTTATTATTTAGAAACGTTAGTGGCGCAGTCGGCTGGGATCACATCATTGATTCCATAAACGGACATTAAGAATAATTTTATTTGAATGGCAGCAGATGACTTAAGTCAAGCGTTACAGAACTTAAATTTAAATAACCGAGACAACGAGGATTTCTCACATCAAAATATTAGCAACAGCAATAACCGAAGCATGGATTGACGGGAAAAACGGGAAATTTTATTACAAAATTTCAAGCTAATTGACCACTTTAGTGGGGAAAAGCATAAATTAATGACATATATTGGGGTGACAACATTGCCACAAGACGACAGAACATTATTTTTCAATTGCATCATGCGGATATTGAAGGGAGATGCAAAGGATATAGTCCGAAGGGAACAACCAGCGGATTGGACGTCTTTGAAAACTCTACTAGTGGAGGAATTCGGTGAGAGTCCACCAATAAGTTCATTAATTATGAAATTAGAATTTATTAAGTATAAAAATAGTGTTAAAGGTCTGTGTGACGAAATTAATTATAATTTGTGGACGATTAAAGATACTATTAGATTAAGCAGTGAAGACAATACTCGTAAAGATTTTTACTCAAACTAAGCAGAAACTGTTTGCCTTAGAGTTTTAAAAAGAGAGCTACCGTGTGAATTTACAGCTTTAATAAACGCGAACTTAGCTACTACACTTAGAAAGGCGCTCAAGATTTTGCGCGAAAATTTTGCTTTTGAAGAAAATAAAACTAAACCAAATCCAGTTTACAAAAACAATTCAAACGAAAAAAAAATTCAACAGAAACCTAATCCCCAATTTAGCCCCTACAACACTCCTATTTTTGTGCCGTATAGTAACTATCAACAGCATAGATTTCCACAATATTATTTTCCTACTATCGGACAAAATTTTAATACACAAGGTAACTATGGACAGTTTTCAGCACCGCGCACTCCTTTTAGCTAACAAGTTACTACCCAAACTTTACCTAATACATTGAATAACCAACCAACTCAGAGCTTAACAAACCCTCAAGGACACAATTCTAATCAATCGCGTATTCGGAGATACGGCGCTCCTAAGAAAATGGATGTAGACGAGGCAAATTTTCAGTTAGTGGCCTCGGAACCTTGCCAGCCATCAAACTAGTAATCGAAGGAGTTCCTTATATATTCCTCATAGACACGGGATCTTCTGTAAGCTTAATAAACCCAAATACATTAGAAAGCCCTAAGAAGACAATTAATCCTATTCAATTACACACAGCCACAGGAAATATTACTTTAAATAAAATTCAGGAGCTCTTTAACAATAGTAAAACAAAAAAGGTTAATTTATACGTGCATCACTTTTCCGATCATTATGATGGTCTGTTAGGTTACGATGCATTGCAATTATTCGGCGCGAAGTTTGATTTTACAAGTAAATACTTTGAATTTAACGGACTCCAGTATGAGATTCTCACAGGAAGTAGTGTTAGCGTAGAAAAAAAATTAAGCAATCTAATGAATGAATTACAACAAAAGGAATCAAAATTTAGGCTCGATCATTTAAATTCAGAAGAATCAAGTGAACTCAAATATATTCTAAGCAAATATAAAAACATTTTTTATAAAGAAGGGGACAATCTCACGTTTACAAGCGCAGTCAAACATAAAATAAGCACCAAACATGAGGACCCAATTTATGTTAAGTCATATAGGTACCCACAAATTCACAGAAATGAAGTTGACAATCAAATTAAAGACATGTTAAAACAAAATATAATTTGTAACAGTGAATCACCCTACTCTGCCCCAATTTGGGTTGTCCCTAAGAAGCAAGACGCTTCGGGAGAAACAAAATGGAGGATCGTGGTGGACTATCGTAAGCTGAACGATAATACCATCGACGATAAATACCCAATACCTAATATCGATGAGATATTAGATAAATTGGGGCGGTGCATGTACTTTAGTACAATAGACCTAGCAAAGGGCTTCCACCAAATTGAAGTGGATCCCAAAGATAGAAAAAAAACTGCGTTCTCTACACAAAGCTGGCACTATGAATTGTTGAGAATGCCCTTTGGCCTCAAAAATGCTCCCGCAACGTTTCAGCGATTGATGAATACAGTCCTGAACGGTTTATTAGGAATAGACTGTTTGGTGTATTTGGATGATATTATTATATTCAGTACGTCTTTACAAGAACACATTGAGAAATTAGACAAAGTTTTCCATAAGCTTTCTCAAGCGAACCTCAAAATCCAATTAGACAAATCGGAATTTTTAAAAAAAGAAACTGAATTTCTCGGATACATTGTTACTCCCGCAGGAATAAAACCGAATCCCAAAAAGGTTCAAGTAATAGTAAAATATCCTTTACCAACCACACAGAAACAAATTAAACAATTTTTGGGACTTGCAGGATTCTATAGGAAGTTTATAAAAAATTTCGCACAAATAACTAAGCCTCTTACTAAATGTCTAAAAAAAAGGAAACAATGTGAACCCCACCGATAAAGAGTTTATAAAATCGGTAGATACCATTAAACTACTTATAACGAAAGAACCAATTTTGGCTTACCCAATATATGAAAAAACGTTCACTTTGACCACGGATGCTTCTGAAATGGCTTTGGGAGCCGTTTTAAGTCAAGAAGGTCATCCAGTCTGCTTTGGAAGTCGTACTCTAAGTGAGCACGAACTCAACTATTCCACTACAGAAAAGGAGTTGCTGGCCATAGTATGGGCGACTAAATATTTCCGTCCTTATATCTTTGGAAGGAAATTTTTTATTATTAATAGCGACCATAGGCCATTGCAATGGCTCCATAATCTTAAGGAGCCGAACGCAAAATTGCAGAGGTGGAAGATAAGATTGAACGAATATAATTTCGATATTAAATATATACCTGGGAGGGAAAATCACGTTGCAGATGCGCTCTCTCGAGTGAAAATTGAAGAGTTTAACGTTGGAGAAGTAGAATTAGACGAAATATCATCAAACATAGCTACCATGCATTCTGCAGAAGAAGATTCGCAAAATTTTATTGGAATAGCAGAAAGGCCATTAAATGTGTTTAAAAATCAAATGAAATTATTTAAAGGCAATACGAACAAAATCCATACTTATAAAGAATTTTCCAATAGGTTAACCGTAATTACTTATAAAGAATTAACTGAAGAAGCAGCAAAGGATATAATAAAAACCTATCTACTTAGTAACAGTACAACGATGTTTCAAACAATTTACAATAGGCTTTTTTGCAATAAAACAAGTAAGATCCTAAGAGCAATGAGAGTTTTAAAAACCATCAAAACCTACCCAGATTTCAAAAACATAATTCTCGACTTACATATAACCGGTCTTCATCAAGGAATAGAAAAGGTTGCTAAAGCATTTAAAATAAAATATTACTACCCTAACTACCTTAAAGAAATAACAAATATTATAAACGATTGCGAACTCTGCAATCGATGTAAAGCAGATCACATTGAACATAAAATTCCATTCAAAATTACACCTCCAACATATAATGTTAGAGAAAAATTTGTAGTCGATTTTTGGCAATGGAATAAACAGTATTACCTTACGTGCATCGACTTGTTCTCGAAGTTTACTGCTGTAGAAGCGGTAACCTCCTTAAATTGCATAGAGGCAAAACGAGCTTTACTAAAAGTCTTCAATATTATGGGACCTCCCAAAATACTAAAAATTGACCAAGATCAGGGGTTAAATAACGTCAACATTAAGCAGTGGTGCGAAGCACTAAATGTAAAATTGGAAGTCACAACAGGGAAAACAGGAATAGGCGACATAGAACGCTTCCACAAAACACTGAATGAAAAATTGAGAATAATAAACACTTCGGCAGATAAAGAATTAACCTATTTACAAGTAGAACAGACGGTCTTTACATATAATCACACTATAGCCCACTCGACGACAGGTGAAACCCCCTATAACATATTCTTTAACAAAAACCCACCATAAACCAATCCCCAAGAGCTTAAAGAAAGAAGAATTAACCATATTAATAGTAGAAGGACAGAAAATCCTATAGATACAAATTATATTAACGCAGAAATTTCCCGTAAACGGCTTGATAAACGTAGCAATCCTTATAAAAGAGCACAAGTCTTACAAACAGAAGACGACAATGAGCATTTTGTTGTAAAATTTAAAGATAGAAACGTTAGGAAATATAAAGACCAATTTAACCCTCCGTTGGAGTATTAGTCACCTGGGTGACTTTTGCAGATTTTTTTCTATATTTCTCCATATTAAAATTTACCTAGGATGGAAAGCGTTACTGACTTTACTACGATTTTAGTTAGGACCATTTTAAGTCATATTTCAAATTTTTAGCTCATACCCATGGGCGTATATATTTTAAAATTCAAGTCTGATCTCTTGTTGTTGTATTTGTCACCCCGGTGACTACGTACAGAATGCTTGCAACACATATTGCAAAAACCGAAATATGAAAGAAAGATGTTAATTTTTTTGACAAATTTTATTGAAGGATATTTCCTTTTTGGTGTATTGATCGCATACAGACTCAAATTGTGTTTTCAGAGGCAATTCATTACCAAGCATGTCGCATGTTTCGGACCTAAGATACGGTTTCCCTATAACATTTCAATAACAATTGTATGAGGAATTGAAGGCGCGTCAAATTGGCTGGCATTGTTTTAGCTGATTGTCCTCAGTGTGTACGATGTATGCGGCAATGGCAGCGATGTCGTATTATCCTAGATAATTATCGGTTTGCGAGCTTCGCAGCTTATGTCCACAGCATCGCTGCTGTGGATGGTTGAAAGTAAGACCACCGATACCTTTTTCTTGATCACATATGATTCCAACGTCGTGTCCTTCTGCTAGCGCCAATCTGTTAAAATAATTATCCATTGTGATGTTTCACCCGGGCATTCCCAATTTTTTACCAATCGCAGAACAACTTTCTCACCATATTTGGCTGACTTACGTGGAATGTACTTTACTGACGAAAAGGACAGCACCCTTGAAATCCAAAAAGTTGTTAATCGATTGTTATGGACTCATAAGGCCGATAATTATTTCGAATAGATTTCAAAAATTGGCGCTGCCTTATCGGTTAGTCTTCTCGTTTCACGAGTCCTGGAATTGTTAAAACTAATAACCTTCAAGATGGCAAAAAACCAAGCATTGGCATTGACCCTCGGTAAAGAAGATGCTCACGCCGGTTCCACAAATCGACCGCTCGATCACTAGTAGCATTGTGATGTCAAAATTTGGGCTTATTCTGTGTATTCTGCGGCATATTTCGCACCTCATTGGTTCCTGCAGCGAACTGCATTCGGTAAAAATCAAATTGAGCGTCTCTTGATTCGAAAAGGATTTGTGTTAACAGAGACGCTTGTAAATATGAAATGAAAATGGCTACAGCATATTTATCCCCGATATTTGACAGAGATAACGAATTATACACACCGTTGACGCTCATGATATTTTGTGATCGTACACGACCAATATTAGATAATAGCTTTCTAGACCAGTTTATACCATCTTTGGATGTGTAAATCGTATCCGGCTCTTAAGTATTCATAAATGAATTCCAAAGTGGTACCTGAACTGCTTCTCCCTCCGTCGGATCTTTCATAACGATCTCACTCAACATTATAACAGACACAACAACAACAAAAAATCTAAAAGTTCGTCGAAAGTAGTCGACTAGGCTGTCGGCAATAGCCAACATGCATTTTCCCTATCAATCTTATGCCTATTCACTTGCGGGTCATACACCTAACGTACATTTTTCACTTAGTCACCTGGGTGACTAATACTCAAACGACCGATTAAAAATTCTTCACTAAACGAAGGGTTAAAAGAAAAAAAAATAACTACACTCGATCTTTCAGGAACACCTCTGCAAATGAACAGCAAATATCCCCACGGTCAAATCCGTAGACGATATGGAATACCATTATTGGTTACAATTTTTCTTGTTTGGTTACCGTTGTTTGAAGGCCAATCCATCCAAATTAATCAAGTAAATAATGATTTTGGTAATGTTATAATAGAACAAGGAAAATTTTTGTATCCAACCAAGTTTAAAAATCATGTAGTATTTATAAATCAAACTGATATCGAACTGGCATACGTTAGTTTATTAGAACAATTTAAAGAAGATCCATATCTAAACACTAGCACTATAAGGAGATATTTACTAATTGCTTATAAGGAAAAATAATTATTTACAATAAGACATAAACGTGGCTTAGCTAATGTAATTGGTAGTGGGCTCAAATTTTTATTTGGTACATTAGATGCAGAAGACCGCACCAATATCGAAAATTCAATCCATGAGATAAAAGACAAGTTAATTACATCTGAAGAAATGAATGCTATTGTAGATCACATAAATAACGAAAATAAGTTACTAACGGAATTAGGAAATTCCACAAATAAACTTCAGAACGATTTAATAAAAAAAATAATAACTGATGTTTTCCTCGATAATATCAAAACGTTTTTGGATCATATTCAAGATATACAATTAGGAATTCAGATGGCCAGACTAGGAATTATTAATCCAAAACTCATAGATATAGAAACAATCTCTAATTTAAGTACGGAACAGTTTGAAAACATCAAAACCTCAGTTTGGAAAGAAAATGATAGATTATATTTTGTGCTGTCAATACCAGAAACATTTAACGCATATAGTAGAATTAAAATAGTACCTATTCCAGATAGAAATTATCAGGAGCTAATTATCGATGAAAATATTTATTACTAAAGGCATGAAAATAGTATCTTCCGACTTGAAAATAGTAAACCTGTCAAACTCAATAATCAATGTATATCAAATCTTATAAATAATGAAAAAACAACTTGTAAGCTAATAGAGAATCGGAAGCAAAGTATAACATTCATAGAGCCAAATGTCATTGTTACACCGAAAAAAAAACTTACTTCGTTTAAGGAAAAATGCCTAAATGTAAGGAAAAAATGCCCTTTAATACGAGCTAAAGCCATGGGTTCCTCAAAATAAGTGAGTTGGATTCCTTAGTACAAGTAAATGTTGCTGCTTTGAAATAAGGAAAAGTTTACTCAATGTGAGGACAAGGTTAAAAAACTGAGGAAAATTTTACTTTTTCTAAGGATGAAGGTATCCTTAAATGAAAGAAATTTGCTTAAAATAAATTCGTTGATTTCAAAAAAAAATTTGTTAATTTTCTATTTCCTCTATTTTCTTATTTGTTGTTGTTGACTACTTATTTTATTTGTCAGTCATTCTTATTTTAATTGTAATACGTTTTTAAAACTTCAAAGAGAATTTAATTTTTTTTTTACCTGTCACTCGATCAGAGAATTGAACCTGTGTGTTCTGAGCCATGCCACTGTTCAAAGATGCTCATCTTACCCAACTCAGCCACCGACAGCATTTTTAAGACATACTAAAATGATGTTGTTAAACTGCGCATGTAACAACCATCGTCTGATCAGGGAAACTTCGGTTCAAATCCCGGCGACGACATAATTTTTTTTTTTTTTAATTTTTTAATTTTTTTATTTAAAAAACAAGTAAAGAACTATAAATGTATAGACAAAAACAGAATACTTACGAGAAGAATAGATATTAATTTCAGCGAGTAAAGCAGCGAGTGTTGCCACTCATTCATTAAGGAAAATTTTCCTACGTTATAGTAAATTTTTTGAAGAAACTAACTAAAACTGAGTACGATTTTCCTTAAACAAAACATTACATTAGATTGAGGAAATTTTTACTCAAATGAGGAACAAGTTGTCCTCAAAAATTCTTCCCAAAGAAAAATTTACTATTTCAAAGGAAAATTTTACTAAAACCACAAACTCTATATTTGAGGAAGAGCTTTGACTTGCTTTAATGAAACATGAACTCATTTCAAAGGACTCAATTACTGAATGAAACGATATTTTCATCAATATGAGGAAAAATAACTTAGATTAAGGAAAATTTTACACTAAACCGGAGGAAGGCAGTTCTTCAAATTTAGTACGGTCTTTTTTTTCGGTGTACTAAGAATCTAGATGTAAGCCTCATTGAACAGAATTGTAATAAACTTCCCATAAAAATTCAGGGAAATTATTTAATTAGTTTTAACCAATGCAAAGTTAAAATAAAAGAAATTGAAATCAGTATCGGAAAAAGTTATGTCATGTTAAATACTTTACCATATGTAAAAGATATTGGAAACTTAATTAAACTAAATTTAACATTACCTGATTTAAAAAGATATGTTGAAGAAATCCATAAAAAAAATGAAACTCACATTGTAATTCTTGCAAGCATAATATTTATTTTAATAATACTTGTAACTCCAGTAGTACTTATAAAAAAACTTAATAATTGCAAAAATAATAAAAAAATCAATGAGGACATTGAATTATCTAATGAAGGGAGGAGTGACATAGGCACTCTTAATATTCCTTAGGTTAGCATATAAGTATTCCTCGTCGCTTCACATTTCATTTTCTTTAACTTCTTTTTATCAACATAAATATATATTGTGTTTATGCTTAGCTTGCGTCTTTGTATGCGCAGTTAAAAGCTTAGCTTGCATTTTATGCTTAAAATAAATGTGAAGCAACGATAGCATTAAGTAATTATATTGTCATATTGAAGATTTAGAATAAAGAGAACAATCAAACTATACACACCAATCGTGGTTATTATTTAGAAACGTTAGTTATATTAAAACATAATTAACCGGTTACCGCCCAACAAAAAAAAATTACGAATTTCCAAAAGATTTTTGGAGGAATAACTCATCTTGATCAGAAATGTTCAAAAATCAAATTTAAAAATTTTAAGACTTCTAGTTTCGGTTTGAAGGACTGTTGACTATTGCGCAACACTTGTTTAAATGGCTTAAATATAAATTGGGTTCAGCAAATGTAATACTTTTGAATAATTCACTTAGAAAAGAGTTCAATTTAAGCTCCTGCTAGCTTTCTTCAGTCATTTCACTTTTTTATATTATTTTGAAGATTTTTTTTTAAAAATTATCTATTTTGTCAACAATTTTATCCGAACACAGGTATTTATTAAAAAAAAAAAATTTATTTATATATATATTGGATATGTATATTTTATTTTCTGATAATTTTAAGTCTTTTTAATATACATATGTACATTAGGCTGGTTCAAAATCGTATGGAAAAATTAAATACCGTCAAATTTCTGGTGCTCAGGCCTGAAAAAATACATTGAGCCTATGAAGCCCATGTGCCAAAATTTCACCCGAATCGGACCATGGGAAGGCGTGTCAGTGGACCGATTTGTATGATTTTTGTGCATTTTCGAGATGATTTTTTAGTATTATTTCTTTTAATTAAAAAAAATATCAACTTCGAAGTATATTCGTGGTTATCATTTTTTACGGACTCACTATGATGTGAAATATGTGTGAAAATTATAAATCAGAAAATCGCCACAAATTTGAGTATTGATTCATTGATACGAATATGAAAAATGCTGAAAAATCTAATATTTGTCCACTTTGCTCGTCCAAAACAAAATTAAAAAATGCCGATTTTCTACTTTCAAGTTGCAAAATCTTGATATGATATTTTACCGCCGATCTAGTGGTACATTATTTTTAATGTACCTTTATTTGCATATGTATATATGTATGTCAACGCCGAATAGTCTATTAATTTAGAAAAATGCAGATATCTTGGTTTTGAAAGCAGATATTGCTATGCGGTTTTTTCTTAAGCAAATAAAGGTACATTAAAAATAATGTACCACTAGATCCGCGGTCAAATATTATATCAACATTTTGCAACTTGAAAGTAGAAAATCGGTATTTTTTAATTTTTGTCCAGGAAATTTTAAATTTTTTTATAAAAAAAAGAAGAAGAAGAAAAACTGATCACGGATTCGAATTCCTCGATCGATAGTAGTTCGAAAAGCATACCCTTTTTGTTGCGAAATTTGATAACCTCTTTAGCTTGCACGATTTTTTAAATCAATATTTTCGAAAATGGGTAGGCAAATTAAAAAAGGCAGCGGCAATCCAGTTTTCAAAATTGATGAAAATCCTTATGGGTTGTTTTGTCTAGACAAATAGGGCTATCGTAATCCACTGACACATCGTGAAAAAATCAAAAAGTTTTTTTTTTAACCGTTCTAATGTACATATATTTGACATGTCAGATCGCCATAAAAAAATGCAAATTTTAGCCACAAATTTTTTTTAGAGTGTTACTTATATGTATGTCCAAGCTTTATTAAAATTGAAACATTTTTATCTCACCTCACCTACCTCATAACTTTATGCATATGTATTAGGGTGGTCCAGAAATTCTTTTTTTTTAGTTTCTAACCGCCTTCTCGAAGCCATAGGTTCCTTATGGTTTGAAATGAGGATCCTATTTTTTTCAGAGGAAAAAAAAAATTTTAGAGGTCGCGCTACTCGTTTTTGTATTAAAAATGAAGGTCTCATAACATTTTAATTTTTAAAACATACTACACGGAAAAAACGAAACTCGAAATTATTGCAAATATTAATCAAAATTTAAGAAAAATTAGTAGGTAATTTAGTAATTTAGAAACGGTTCAAGTGTCTTTTAAATATTACTAAGCGTAATATAAAAATTGCGTCAAGCAGACATTAATTTTTCGAATGCAAGTTTTTAATTTTTACAAAGTAGATTTTAAAATTTCTGCAATAATTTATTATACTTTAAAAGGACTGTACTATTTTTTAAAAAGCACATTATAAAGTTTTTATGATGAAATAATAATAACTGAAATTTATTTTTAAAATTTTTTGTGTGTTGAGCAAAATTGGGACGGCCAGCGAGTTTCCGTTGCCGCTTTCCCGACCCCGTCCCAATTCTATTCAACTCATTACTTCAAAGCCAATTAGAGTTAGGCAAGCCTTATATATTTATTTTTTTGCATGAACATGTTGAGAACTCAAACAGAGTACAAATTAAACACAAAAGAGAAATAAAATTTAATATAATAAAAATTAATAATCCTGAAATAATTTTTCTATAAGTACTTTTTAAAAATTATAAAGCGGGAATCATATATTACAATATGAAATATATAAAAACTCTAATGTGGCAATTTATTAAAATTTAATAAATTCTTTGCAAAATTTCAAAGTTTTTAGGTGATAATTAAAATGAAGAAAATAATTTTTAATATGCACTTATTAAAAAATGTAAAATAAATATATTTACAAACTAGAATAGAATTTTTAATAAGGATTTTCTATTTATTACTGTAAAAGAGTAATATTTGTTTTCAGATTTTAATTTTTATAACCTCCTATTAATTTTTAATAAAATTTGAGTTGGTTTTTTTCCGTGTAGCTGTTATTTTCTAAAAGCTTTTATTTGCTGAAAATGTTATCTAATATTATGCACGCAATTTCAAATTTTTTTAGATACAAAATAAAAACAACAACAAACAGGTGTTAAACATAGCAAATACATAGGAACCATATCATATAAGTACCAATATGTACCCTTAAACCTTTTTTTTCAGGTTCGCCAAAATTCAAGGATACTCTCCACACCACAGGGTAGGAATGTGATATAACAAATTGTTTTAAAAATTCAATGTAAACTGTGAAAAATCAAAGAAACAAATTTTATTTATTTTTGTAAGAAAAGTACTTATAACACAGGCTGACAAATTTTTAAAACAGAGACCAGACCTATTGTTCCCGAAGGACTTTGATGCGCTGAACCCGAATCTGAGCTCAGAATTTCTTCTATACGTTAGGTTTTCGAAATATTCTAACCTAAAAGTGCAAAAAACACGGTTTTTGGCTATATTTGAGGTTGGTTTGGTTTGAGATTGGTACTTACAGTGTTGGAAAAAATACTAGGGACAAATGCATCAAAATATTTATTATTGCAAAATTTTTTTCTGCTACAGTCTGTTTATAATGGAATCGACTGTAAAGTTACGTTATTTAATAGGACTTAATATAACAATATTATTCAAGTATGAAAGCGCACCCATTTTTCATAGAACCGCCATTGAATGTGCACAGTTCGTTTTTGGCTGGAAAAAATAATAGCGACAAAAGTTATTATTTAAATACATGAATACAGTTTTTTAAATATTGCTTACAAAATTTTTATACAATGGTCGACTTTCAATACTTAACACGAGTATGGAATCAAAAGTTGGGTGGCGCCTCTAGTTTCGGAGAAATAGCCATCGGAAGTTGGGGATATAGCTTTTAATTAAATCGTTATCATAATTTGGGAACCCCTGAGTCGGCTTTCAAAATATGGATGGCATATGAAAAATAATTTAATGAACTATAATATAAGCTCATAAAAGTTTGAAATTTCAGCTGTAGTTTTTGATAGTTTTCGAGATATGACAATTTATCTAAATTTCTGGTCAACTATTTTTTTTAAAAACCGTTATTTTTTTTGGAAAAATTTTTATTTACAAATATTTTTATTAATACATAAGAAAGCGCATTTTATGCCCTTTCAAATGGTATGCTATTCTAAGTTGGATTTTTCTTGGCCAACCGGATTTTTTACGGAAGGAAAATGAACGAGTTCTAGAAATTTACTTGAAGTTTTGAGATTTGTCGAAAAAACAAAAGCCAGAACACCAACAACAATAAAAAGAACAACTACAGCAATAGTATCAACAATAACAACAATAAAAACTAAACATATTTACTTGCGGTGGTATTTTTCACAAAAAAACTACAAATTTTAATAAAAAATCAAGCGATCTAATATTTTTACATTTTGAATTAATCGTTGGTTTTCATACCCAATACCCCAGTGTGCGTCGCGACGTAATACGCGTCATCTATACTATTTATATAAAATTGCTTATATGGAAATTGTTTGTTTGTAACGCTAAACCGCAAAATACACTGAACCGATTTTAATAATTTCTTTTTTACAACAACATATTTTTGCTAAACATGGTTATTGTATACTTATTTGTTTCATTTTTGAAAATTAAATATGCTTTATTTTAGGATTAAGTTTTTGCAAAATCACACACAAAAATTGTCGTCGGATTTTTCGTTGTTTATGCTTATGCTGCTTCTTGAATTCTGTGTTGTTATTGTTGTTTTCATTTGTACTGTTTGTATTTGACTTCGAGGTTCAAAGAACAAACTATCTTTCATTAGTTTTTGTTTTTTTATTATTACTTTTGATGAGAGAGTACGAAGTTAGAGTTTGGAAAAAAAGTGTACATTACTTATTACAGTTAAACTGCAATTTGTTGTTTTTATTTTTTCAGTGAATAACCCCGCATTATCTACTATGTATGTCTGTATATATGTAGGTATGTCTGTATGTATTAAAGGGCTGCAAGTGACACCTTGAAGCGCAAACATTGTTATGACTCTACCCAGCAGGCAATTGAGCAAGGCCATCCTCGGAGAAGGCCTGCTAGCACTGCTGCGATTATAAGATGCCTTCTCAAAACAAAATATTCATGCAAATAAAAATATGTATACACATTTTTTTTATTATGATGTTTGTTTTTGTTTAGTAGTGAAATTTTAATTAGCAGAATAGTTACACTCCATTGAGTCTCTGTTTGATGTTATGGCAGAGTGTTGTGTATTCAATGTCAAATTATAAAGCAAGAAAATGTTACAACAAATAAACATTAAAAATATCATCATGAATTTTGAAACGGTTTCGTAGGTTTTTCACACTGTGGCAGCACAATTTCACTTCAATTTCTAAATACAGTTACTGTACTGGTAAAAAATACTTTTTTTTTTGCAGTGAGAAAAAAATTATTATGCACCAATGTAGCTTGAATTTAAGGACAATTTGTATCAAATTTATATTATTATTATACTCTTTTTAACCCAAAAGACAAAGCACTTTGGCTTTCTTTAACCAATCGCCGCAATGGACTTGATTATGTCTCAACTGGCCAACCAACCTACTTGTGGCCATCAGACCGTCAAAAGACTCCAGACCTTATGGACTTTACAATTATTAAAGGAATCAATAAGAGGGAAATTTCAGTATAATCATGTTTTGATTTAAGCTCTGATCATTCTCCTGTCATTATGCATCTATATATTAATACGTGAACATCGAAACTTATGGTACACTTTTTTAGTATTTACATATTATAAAGAGAGGTGAATGAAACTTATATCATTTGAAAAGTACTGTTTCGTAGATGTGCACAAAAAACAAAATAATTTAATATATGTGCCGTAAAGGCAAGTAAAATAAAGAAAACATGCGCGCATGATTCCCCCATACAAAACGTTTTAACCAACGGATTTTGATCGCGTTCATGGCTGCATGAGGTACAGGCAAGGCGAGGTGAGATGAGGTGAGGTGAAATGAGGTTAGGTGAAAAGTAAAATTAAAGAAGATTATGGTCCATGGACAAAGACGTTTTGTTCGTCATAGGTCGGCAAAATTCTTCCAAAGTTAAAACTTGGTGGGTACGGTCGAATTTCGATCACAATACGATAATAGTATTAATAAATATGTGGAAATATTGCAGGCACCTGATGGGCTTACAACAAATAAAACGAATTGGCTAAAATATAAAAAATACATCAGTAGCCATCTGTCTGTTAATGCAAGCCTTAAAGACTAGGAGAAGCTGGAATCGGCCTTACAGTCATTTAACAGCATGCTTGTATCAGCTGATTTTCATGTAACTCCTGTGCATTCAGTGTCATCCCACAAAACGCAACGCCTCAACTCTTCTCACATAGAACGTTTAGTGATGGAAAAAAGACGACTCAGGCGTCAATGGCAAGAGGTTAGGTCACCCACACATAAACTAACGCTTGCCAAAATGGAACTAAGAAAGGCCCTACGAGAAGAGTCTGAAAGAGGTATAGACACGTATATCAAAAAGCTGAGCCCTTTGCAGTCTTCTAACTACTCTTTATGGAAAGCCATCAGGGGTATGAAAATCCCCACTGACTTAGATTCCCCGATAAGACTAAGCAATGAACACTGGGCCAGAAGTAACGAAGAAAAATGCCAAGCATTTGCTCACCACCTAAAACATGTATTTCAGCCAAATCCCCAGGGCAACAGCTTCGAAATACCACAAGAAACTCAAAATATGAGACAAATTCTGTTGTGCATCACAACTAAAGACGTTCGATCTTTCATACAAACGCAACTTAACAAGAAGAAAGCACCTGGTCATGATCTTATAACTGCTAATATGCTGATTGAATTACCTTGTTGTGCAGTCAGACATTTAATCATACTTTTCAATGGTATTACTCGATTGGGCCACTACCCAGAAGTGTGGAAAATGTCTCAAATAACAATGATTCCTAAACCTAGGAAAAATCCCACACAAGTTTCATCATATCGGCCAATAAGCTTGCTGCCCACCACATCAAAACTCTTCGAAAAGCTGTTACTTTCGAAAATTATGCCCCACGTAACCCAAATGAGTATAATACCTCAACACCAATTTGGCTTCCGCAGAAAACATGGAACTATAGAGCAAGTTCACAGGATAGTAGCGCAAATTCGAAATAAAAAATACTGCTCTGTAGCGTAAGCTTTTGATAAGGTGTGGCACGAAGGACTTTTATATAAAGTAAAAAAATTACTCCCTAAAAATACACACGTTTTACTAGGGTCCTATCTTACAGGGCGAAAGTTTCGTGTAAAATGTAAAAATTACATTTCAGATGATGTGGAAATTTTTGCAGGCGTGCCGTAAGGTAGCGTTCTTGGCCCAATTCTTTACTTTTTATACACTTATGACTTTCCAACAAACAACTCTATGCTTACATCTACTTTTGCTGATGACACTGCAATTTTGTCTTGTCACGCAGACCCTAATAGTGCGTCACATACCCTCGATGCACATATGCGCCTAGTTGGAACATGGCTTTTAAACTGGCGAATAAGTGTAAATGAACAAAAAAGTACACATGTAACTTTTACACTTAATAAAAAGACTTGCCCCACAGTTCACCAAAATAACACCGTAATACCTCAGAGCGCTGAAGTCAAATACTTAGGTATGCACCTTGATAGACGGCTTACTTGGAAAGCTCATATTGAAAAGAAAAAAATTCAAATGAAGTTGAAAGCGTCTAGCATTAATTGGCTTCTACATAAACATTAAAAACTAAATCTTGAATTTAAAGTACTTTTGTGTAAAGCTATTATAATACCTATTTGGTCATACGTGGGGCAACGCAAGCTTATCTAATATAGAACTATTGCAGAGGTCTCAGTCAAAAATACTTCGAACTATTTCCGGCGCACCTTGGTATGTCAAGAATATAAACATACACGAAGACCTTGGTATACCTTTTATTAAGCAGCTACAGGAAATCAAAAAGCGATCATATCAACTTAAACTGCAGCAACATCCAAACACGCTGGCTAGGAACCTACTCCTAATATCGAATACATCTCGACTAAAGAGACAAGACTTACCACCACTGTAGCCATTATGTATACTGGCAACTCCTTCAACAACTCAAGACAGAGTTTAAATTGAATAAAAAAAAACATTTCTCAGCAATGGCTTAGAAAAGTTCAACTCCATTAGTTTTTAAGATCTGTATACTTATTGTTAGTCTCCAAGTGAGTTGTTCCAATAAATAAATATTAAGTTTGAAAAAAAAAATTTATATTATTTACCAGAAAAAAGCCAGAAGACACTATGAATTTAATTTAGAT
The DNA here is from genome assembly GCA_963662105.1 of Meiosimyza platycephala. Classification (NCBI taxonomy): domain Eukaryota; kingdom Metazoa; phylum Arthropoda; class Insecta; order Diptera; family Lauxaniidae; genus Meiosimyza; species Meiosimyza platycephala. The sequence continues at coordinate 57,700,454 of OY759211.1, read as the reverse complement.
ATCCAAAAATGAAGAAAAAACGAACTTAATTAGCACAAATGTAAACAGCGAGCTGTAGGAAACGGAGTTATCGTACCTTAATCAATTTAAACATATGTATGTAAGACCAATGAATAAAAATAATGTAATTTGAAGTGAAAACTGTGCTTATTGCGTCGTTGAAAAATTAGAGAGAAACTTTCTCAACAAAATAAAAATTTCCATAAGATTTGAATTAGAGCTGTTAAAAAATTTTTTTTTGATAATGTGTCAGCGGATTACAATAGCGTTGTATGTATAGACAAAGCCCCTCAAAAGGATTTTCATTAATATTGAAAACTGGATTAGCGCCACCTGTTTCAAGTTGTCTACTATTTACAAAAGAAAACAATGATTTTAAAAATGGCGCAAGTTAAAGAGGTTATCAAGTTTTCCAAAAAAGTGGGGGTGGTTTTAGGGCTATTATCGGTCAAATAGTTCGAATCCGTGATTGGTTTTTCTTCTTTTATAAAAAATTTGAAAATTGACCGGAAAACAATCAAAAACATACCGATTTTCTACTTTAAAGTTGGAAAATCGTCCCCTTTTTTTCACCGCCGATCCCGTTGTACATCAGTTTTAATGTATTCTTAAGCCGCATATCTAAATCTCATTTCAAAAGCAAAATCTCTGCATTTTTCTAATTTACTAGACATGACATTCTTCGAATCGGAGTCGACAAATAAACATAATTTTTCTTTTAACCGCTATAGTATCCATTTTCGATGCCAAAGGCCCTTAACGTATAGGAAGTTAATCCGAAGGCAAAATTCCATTCAATTATTTCGATAAAAAACTATCTCGTAAATTTATCTGAAGTTTTGCCATTGTTTAACACTGTGATGCGGAAATAAAACCACGTCTAGAGACGCACGTCAATGGTAAAAAAACTAGGTGCGCCATTGAATGCTGTATTTTTGATATCAACATATCAATCAACATTTATATACACATATTGGCTAAAGCATAATCATTTCGAAAAATTAAACTGCTGGTAAAAATTGTTTCCTTCAAACATGCTTGTTTATCTATGTTCCTGGGTAAAGGTCAATCAACATTCAATGCAGTAGTACGATAAGAATAAGAATGAAAATTACCTGTTAGCATTCTTATGAACAAAACTATAAGGTCTTGTGCTATGTTTGGAAAACTTAAATCTGACTTATTTTACACAACGCTTTTCATCTCTTCACTTTGTGGAGTTAGTTCACTCTTCACTAAAAATGATTTCTATACAGTTACTAAGACAAACTAGGTGTTATCTTTGGATAGGCCGAAAAACAAATACCCTACATTGCTTAAAGGTGTGGCTGTAAGCCCTACATCACCTCTCATATTAACTAGATTTAGTTGTGATTTTACTACATACTCGTACGGTGAAAAATTTAATTGAAGGGTGAAGATTATATGAAAGATAATTTAATATGCTATATTTGTTCACAAAATTTTGAAATATTCTATACTTTTTTTGAAAATTTTAGGGTGTACACTGAAAAAAAAGACCGTACTAAATTTGAAGAACTGCCTTCCTCCGATTTAGTGTAAAAATTTTCCTTAATCTAAGTTATTTTTCCTCATATTGATGAAAATATCGTCTCATTTAGTAATTGAGTCCTTTGAAATGAGTTCATGTTTCATTAAAACAAGTCAACGCTCTTCCTCAAATATAGAGTTTGTGGTTTTAGTAAAACTTTCCTTTGAAATAGTAAATTTTTCTTTGGGAAGAATTTTTGAGGACAACTTGTTCCTCATTTGAGTAAAAATTTCCTCAATCTAATGGAATGTTTTGTTTAAGGAAAATCGTACTCAGTTTTAGTTAGTTTCTTTAATAAATTTACTATAACGTAATAAATTAGTGGCAACACTCGCTGCTTTACTCGCTGAAATTAATATCTATTCTTCTCGTAAGTATTCTGTTTTTGTCTATATATTTATAATTCTCTACTTGTTTTTTAAATAAAAAAATAAAAAAATTAAAAAAAAAATTATGTCGTCGCCGGGATTTGAACCGAAGCTCTCCTGATCAGACAATGGTTGTAACATGCGCAGTTTAACAACTTCATTTTAGTATATCTTACAAATGCTGTCGGTGGCTGAGTTGGGTAAGATGAGCATCTTTGAACAGTGGCATGGCGCAGAACACAGATTCAATTCTCTGATCGGGTGACAGGTAAAAAAAAATTTAAGTTCTTCTTTGAAGTTTTAAAAACGTATTACAATTAAAATAAGAATGACTGACAATAAGTAACCAACAAATAAGAAAATAGAGGAAATAGAAAATTAACAAATTTTTTTTGAAATCAACGAATTTATTTTAAGTAAATTTCTTTCATTTAAGGATACCTTCATCCTTAGAAAAAGTAAATTTTTCCTCAGTTTTATAACCTTGTCCTCCCATTGAGTAAACTTTTCCTTATTTCAAAGCAGCAACATTTACTTGTACTAAGGAATCCAACTTACTTATTTTGAGGAACCCATGGCTTTAGCTCGTATTGAAGGACATTTTTTCCTTACATTTAGGCATTTTTCCTTAAACGGAGTAAGTTTTTTTTTCGGTGTACCTTCGCGACCGCGCCAATACTGTCAGATTTTGATTTTCTTATTTAACTACTACTAAATCAAGCATAGACAAAATTTTAGCTTTGACTATAAGCCATTTACGGCAAATGATATTCTCGAAGCATTTCCGGTAGTGCACCGTAGAGGGGGGACTGTATATAAAAACATTTCTCACTCATTTCTCCCTCATTACAGGTTGTCACGGCAATAGTGAGCTCCACCAATGAACATTAAGAAATATTTGATTAAAATTATATTTAAACTATTTATTTCTATTTATTTTAAATCGTTTCTTTTTTTCATCACATAGCAAAGAAAAAGAGATAGATTTTTCAAAATAGCTTCCCTTAATGAGAGAAAAGTTGTTAAACTGGCAACAATATACTACTTATACATATATATCTAGGACTATCTGCAGGCGATTTTTAAATGCAGTTTTTACCTACTCTGGCAAATCTAGTCTATAAAAAATATTTCGATTTGTTACAAACGGTTGACTGAATTAATATGCACTTTGTGTAGGGTATAAGAATATATTAATTATTTTCGAAGTAAACAAAATTGTGTAGTTAATTTAAATGCCAAAATGTCAAAAAGCCTTAGGTATGAAAATTGTATTTTGTATTGTATGATATATCTATACTTTTTAATAAAAAAACATTGCAAATATTTCGTTCCTTGTATGCTATGTAAATGGACATATGTAAGCATAACTTTTCTGTATGTAGTTTGTTTTTTCATTTAAGACGATGAAAAATTTATCCAAGATTTCAATTAACTTAACTTTTTCTCTTTAAAATAGAAAGTGAAAAAAGCGAAAAATATTATTTAAAATTTTGGCTAAATTTGGAAGCAAGTTAAAGTAATTCAAACACATAAAATGTAAGTACATGTTTACATATGTTTTAAATAAAAATAACAGGAGACAGTAGCGTATCAAGGGGGTAGGCCGCTTTGGGCCCTGCTTGTGGATGGGTTTGTCTGGAAAGGAGGCCATATTTAGTTATAATTGCGCTAGACTCTTGAAATTTTGTACAGATGTTTTTAAGATGAAAACAACGAAAATTTGTGAATATGAAAAAATTGGTTCACGGACACGCCTACCGCCCATACAAAGGTGGGATGTGGTTGAAACTTTTTCTTCAAAATGGGTATCAATTTCCATACATTCGGTAATGTTGTTTTCAAAACTGTTACAAATTTTGCGATATATTTTATAGTTTACAAATAATTAGAGAAAAACAGTTTCAAAAACTAATCTAACTGTTTTTGAAAAACATTAGAACTTTGTTAATGTGGTGAAACTTGTAGAACTTTTTGAGATTCTGTCGCTATATGTAGTTGGATGATTGCTGAAAGCTGGGAGTCCGCAGAGAGAAGCCTAGTAGCCAAATTATATGAAATTCTTGTAAAAATTGCAAACCTCGAACAAGTTTACAATTTTTAAAAGCCGAAATGAAATAGAAAGTAAGCGTTAGGTACTATTTGAATTTTATTTGGACAGAGAAAATTTCTTCTTACCGTACAATTTGCTGGTTAATTTAATAGTGAATTTAGTTTTTGCTCGTAGCTTTAAATATGTTATTAAACAACAAATATGCAAATCACAAAATGAAATCTTAAATAAACGGATAATGGATAATAAGTAGCGAGTAATGTTTTCAAATATTAATCCTAAAACTAGACTACAACTATGTTTGACGTACGGCTGCAAGAAAAAAAGGAAAAATTCATTTACAGATAATTTAAATTCAAAGTTTATCTGTGAACAGATTTTTCTTTTTAAAGATATAGCTTAAATATTTTTTTTTTTTTTTCAAAATTTATATATGAGTTCAAATAAAACTTAAAATACGAAAAACTTAAGTAATACGTTTGCATTTATAAATTATAGTTCAGTACTTCATTGAATATTAATTATTTGTGGAAGGGAAATTGATATAAATGTCAGTTTTTTTATGCAGCGATGTTTCCTGAAAGGATCCATCCAAAAACAGTGTTTTGTGCGACTGGAAGGCCAGTGTTGCTAGGAATGACCCCAGTTAGAATAATTTTTTGATACAAGTCTGCACCCAAAACTAAAGCGATCGGAGATGATTCATGGAAATTTGGGTCAGCGAGTAGCAAATTTGAAAAATTATTCTTTGATGTGGAACATAAAGACTTGACCGGGGTTTTCATATTGTTGATGAGAACAGCAAAAAAACTTCTAATGGTCAAAGAGACTCCAAATGATTAGCGGAATATATAATAAAAAAGTATATGAAAATTCAAGTTGTTAAGTATTAAGATTTTATTTAATGTATAGGATTTTTCTTACGTGCATACGCTTCAATGTTCCAAAAATGGAAGAGAAGCTAATTATACAAAAATGGTTTAAAGTAACCTAATCATCATTATGATTATCAAAAAATCATATTTTATATGTTGGTAACTATACGTTACTAATGAGATGTAAAACATATTTTTAGGGATATGATATTACAGTGAATGTTAAACTTAAAACTAGCAAGGCAACTTTTGGCATGAACATTGCCGGCCACCTTGCAGTAACTTAGCTGCAAAAATAAATTAATATCGAAATAAAAATATGTGGTAAAGCTACATTAAATATAAAGATACGTGATTCTTGATATTCGTCATAGAGTATAAATTTAATGAGCATTTCGGTATTTTGACGTTTTTCTTAATCCTAAAGCTTTGTCTTTTCCTTCGTATATGGATATGTAATAAGAAGAAGTGTAGAGTTCATTTAATTATGTATATTTATTTAAAAAATAAATTCTTGAATTCAAATATATATATTTTTTTTTACACAAATTAGTTTTTAATGATTTTTCGTGTTTTAAAGAACACGGGTCAGAAAGGACCTATTAAAATATGTCTTAAAGGACACATGGGCCAGAGAGGACCTAGCCAAAAAGTGTGTTTTGGGCCAAAGGGTGCCCAGGATAGGTTATCATTTCGGAGCGAACTATTTTGTGATAAATGCCCGCTCCCAAAATAATAGCTACTGCCGATGAAGTGAAAAAGTTTGGATCGGCCAACATTAAGTTCACAAACTTTTCTTTTATCAATCCACTAGCGTGTTTTGATGGCGTTTTAAAGTTAAAATCGTGGCCAACACGGGTATGCAGACTTATGCACACTGTTACGTCATGACATGAAGCTATGATGATTTCGCATATTTTTCTTTCTCCAAAATTTGAAGTGGGAATATTCATATTCTTCACGAAAGACGCACTTATTTTGCTCACTTCGTAGCAAGGGTCTAGAAGGGCCCTTGCAACAAAAAAGGAATTGCGTACACGCACTTTTACAACTGCTGTTGGTAATAGCGACATTGGCTGGTTTATGGTGGAGATCGATGGCTGTTGTTTGCACGGATCTTCTTTCGATGACTCCTTCAATCTTAAATTTGAGTGCAGCAGGCTGTTGTGCTTTTTGTTGCAATAACTGCACGATGAATGACTCTTACATTCTCTAGCTTGATGGGAGTGAGCAAGACATCTTGAGCAATATCGGTGCAGAAGTACAGTTCTTAGGCGTTTTAAATAGTTCATGGCTAAGAACTTGTGGCAAAATCTGAGGGGATGATTTCGTTCACACACCCTGCAGGAAAAATAACCTTTACCACTTTGAACATTTTTAGATGAATCCATTGAATCTAACAAAACGAAATAGAAAATATATATGGAAAGTAAAAGAAATAAAAAAAAAACAACTAATTCGACAGGACAATTAATTTCACAAGTGGCCGTGTAATCACACCTTTTTGCGTTTTGATATCCGCGACTCGAATTCGTTTGTCAATCCCTTGATAAACCTTGATTATTCTATCTAAACGCCATTCCGTTGTTGGAAGGTTTTCTTGTCGGACTATGTCTAAGTCATCGATGGCTATATCTCTCACCGGATACTTCCATTTATAGCTTTTGTGGAGCTCTTTCAAATATTCCTCCTTCCATCTTAAGCTAAGCTGTTGGGCGAAAGCCTTAAGCCTTTGCCATCGATTTAATAGGCTCAATGGGTTTTTTTCAATGCTGGGCTCAGCAGGTGCCAGTATGGGAGCTCCAATAAGAAAATGACCGGGTGTAAGTGCAGCGCAATCAGAGGCACTGCTGGACATAGGACTAAGTGGTCTTGAGTTTAAACACGCTTCAATACGACATAAAAGTGTACCAAGTTCCTCAAAAGTGTATTTGTGAGAAATGGCCATTTTCCGAAAAAGTGTTTTGAAGCTTTTTACGCCAGCTTCCCATAAACCCCCCATATGAGGTGCCCCAGCAGGAATAAAGTTCCAAGTTATTTCGTGACTACTATAAGTGGAGCAAACTTTTTCCTGCGAAGAACTAAGAAATTGTTGAAAGTCATTTTTAAGAGCTTTCGAAGCACCCACAAAGTTGGTGCCATTGTCAGAAAATATTTTAAGTGGGCAACCTCTTCTAGAAACAAATCTAGCGAATGCAGCAAGAAATGTGACGGTTGACAAGTCACTCGTTGGCTCTAAATGAATAGCCTTTGTTGAAAACAAACAAATACACAAACATATCCTTTTGTCAAGCGACATGCACGGCCAACGTAACTCTTCACTTCTATTGGTCCTGCAAAATCAGCACCTGTAGTCTCAAAAGGACGAGAAAGAATCGTACGCTCCAGCGGTAACGCAGCCATAATCTGACTTTGCTGCTTCTTTTTAGTTAAAAGACATATTTTACATTTGTTGATCGTCGTTTTATAAGATTTTTTGCTTTTGGTATCCAGTATTGCTGTCTTATTAATCGCAAGACGAGTTGATTGCCACCATGTAATGAGGATTCATGAATAAATTTTACTAAAAGTTGAGTGTATCTATAGCCATATGGTAATAAAATCGGATATTTTTCGTTAAAAGAGAGAATAGGGGAATTTATCAAACGACCATTGACTCGCAAGATGCCTTTAGGATCTAAAAAAGGATTTAGCGTGAGAATGCTGCTCTTTGATTGCAGAGGTAATTGACTCAAAAGTTGTTTGTATTCATCTGGGTAGTGAACTTTTTGAGCCAACATGACCAGCCTTGACTTTACACTTGCAACCTCATGACCTGAAATCCATAAATGGTTAAAGTGCTCTGATTGGCTTTGGTAAATCTTATGGGATCTAACAAAAAATCGAAAAATATACGCTATAACTCGAAATGCTCGAGAAAGCGAAGAAAATCTATCCAATATGTCTTCGTAATGGCTAAAAAATGTAGCATGGGTCTTAACAACCTTCAATTCTAATGTTGTTTCCTCTACACAACTTTGAGAAAGTGGCCAAAAATACTTTTCTGATTTTAGCCATCTTGGTCCATGCCACCACAAGTCATGGTTGCACAATTCTTGAGGAAGAGTACCTCTGCTGCCTAAATCAGCAGGATTTTCTTTTGTATCAACGTGATACCATTTTCGGCATTCCTTACTGTCTTGAATTTTTGCAACACGATTTGCTACAAAACAGGTCCATGAACAAGGTGGTTTTTGCAACCAGGAAAGGACAATCGTAGAATCCGTCCAACAAAAGATTTCTTTGACTTTTATATTAAGTTCAGCAAGAAGTGAATCAAGCATTTCAGACACCAAAACTGCACCACAAAGTTCCAAACGCGGTAAAGACAGAGTTTTTACCGGCGCTACCTTTGTTTTGGCCATAAGCAAGTGTGAAAAGATATTCGTCTCAGTTTCACTTCTAACATAAATCGCCCCAGCGTATGCTTTTTCCGAGGCGTCAGAAAAAGCATGGATTTGTACAGTCGAATCTTCAGTGTACTGAATCCATCTAGGAATTTTTATTTCATTAATAAAATGGTAATTTTTAACGAAATTTTGCCATTTAGAAAGTGTTTGAGATGTCAAAACTTCATCCCATTGTGTTTGGTCTAACCAGATTTGTTGCATTATTATTTTTGCTACGACAATAATAGGAGCTAGCCAACCAGCTGGATCAAAAAGTTTTGCAGTCGCAGATAAAACCTCTCTTTTGGTAAATGATGACTTATTACCGATCGATTCAGCAATGAAGTAAAAGTTATCATACCGAGCATTCCATCTAACCCCCAGTGCTTTTGCATGACAAGAGTCCTCCAGATCCAAAAAATCTGTCTGCAGCAGATGATCCTTAGGAATGTTCTCAAGGATTTCTTTACTATTGGATGTCCATTTTCGAAGTGAAAATCCGGCGGTACTAAGTGACTTGATTAGCTGATCTCTCGCCACCGACGCGGTGGGCACATCATGAGCTCCTGCTAGCACATCATCAACATACATACATTTTCGAAGAATATATGCGGCTAAGGGGTAGTCTTCTTGGGTGTCCTGAGCAAGTTGCAACAAAGTGCGTATTGCTAAATAAGGAGCACAGTTAACTCCAAATGTCACAGTTCTTAGCTGATAGTCTGATATATCTTCATCTGGAGATTCTCTGAACAAAATTCTTTGAAATGGACAATGTGAAGGTTCCACTAAAATTTGTCGATACATCTTCTGAATGTCACTATTGAAAACATACTTAAACATCCTCCATCGCAGAATCAAAAATATGAGATCAGCCTGTAAAACTGGACCAACGTGAAGGACGTCGTTTAAGCTATTTCCATTCGAAGTTGCACTAGTTGCATTGAAAACGACACGTAGGGCAGTAGTACGACTATCTGGTTTACTGACAGAATGATGTGGAAGGTAACAATGTAATGGAAAATGGTCAAACTTAGGAGCCTCTGTTTTTTCCATGTGTTCCAGCTGTAGGTACTCTTTTACGACGTTGTCGTAATGGCCTTTGAACGATGGATTTTTAAGAAGTGACGTTTCATTTCGGAGAAATTGCTTGTATGCTATATGTCGAGAAGAGCCAAGCTTAAGTTCTGAAGGAAAATTATTTTTGAATGGCAATGAAACGATATATTTTCCATCAGGGTCTCTTCTCGTCGTTTTTTGAAAAATTTCCTCACAAACTTTATCTGCAGAAGTTAAAAATTTTTTCTTTGGAACTTCTTCAAGTTCCCAAAAGCGTTGAAGCTGCAGGTCGAATGAAGTTTCATTGGAAAACTTTACGTTTGTAGCGAAGCAAGAAACTCGAGTAGTAGATATTGACCCAGTGATAATCCACCCGAAAACGGTTTCTTGTGCAATAAGTGATCCTAGAAAGTTTCGTTTAACCCCATCTAATAAAACTAATGGGTACAGGTCACCGCCAATCAAGATATCAACAGGTTCACTTTGTAAGAAGTTGACATCGGCCAATTGAATATTAGGCAACTGATGACCGTGCGGCAGAGTAAGAGAAGTAGATGGCAGGTTGTCAGTTATTTGAGGAAGCACCAGAGCTGTAGCCTCAATTTGTAAATTTGAGTCCAATAATGACCCTAGTATAAATGAACAAATTTGCGAAGGATTCCCTGAAACTTTTTGGTTAATACTCGATATGATAGCCTTAGCACTAAATATAGGGAGTTTAAGAAGCTTTCTAAGTCGTTCCGAAATGAACGAGGCTTCAGATGCAGAATCTATCAGGGCACGCGCTGAATATGTTACACCAAGATGACATATTAAGACTCTAGCTGTCCCTAGAAGTATATTGTTGCAGGATGTTGAACGCAACTTCTGATTATGAACAGATGGCAAAGTGGACTGTATTGCATTGTGAAATGTTTGAGAAACATTTTTTGACGAAGAAGGTTGTAAACCTGATCCAGAAGGAATGTCATCAGTAGGACGTGATCCTAACCCTAAAGAATTTTCTGTGGAGATACTTTTATGCAAAAGTGTATGATGTCGCTTTTTGCATACCGAGCAGTTAAAAGTGCTGCGGCATTCTTTTACAGAATGGTTTTTGGTCAAACAATTTATACAGCACGAATGTTTTTTAACCATTGAAAATCTATCAGATATATTCATGTTAAGAAATTTAGGACAAGTCCTTAACTGTTGCTGTTTTGAGCACAGAACGCAAGAGTTAGGTGAAAAGTTCACGTGAACAGCATTAAGTTTTTTTTGTTGTGGTTGTACAAACGTCGGTTTCCTATTCACAAATTTTGAAGAAGAGCTTCCTTTGATATCAATAATAGCCTCGAGCGTTTTGTATCTTTCGGTGAGAAAAGCATCTAAAGCACTCCATTTGGGAATAAGAGTTTTATCAGTTAAGCTCTGCTCCCATAAAGAAAGAGTAGTATCTGGAAGTCTTTGGCAACAATGGTAAATTAGAATAGGATCCCAATTGGATACATCTATGTCATACAATTGAAGTGCGGATAAGCAATTGTTGAAACCTCTTTGAAGATTTTTCAAGGCTGTACTATTCTCCGAGCCCACAGGTTGAAGGTCAAATAATAACTTCAATTGACTGTTAACTAAAATCCTCTTATTTTCAAAGGTTTCCTTCAAGTTTTGCCAAGCCAATTCAAATCCTTCGTTTGTCAAAGGAGATTTCTTAACTATCTCCTTTGCTTCTCCACTAGTTTTATGTATCAGATGGTACAATCGCTCAACATTACTGAGTCTAGAACTATTAATATAGACTGCAGTAAATATATCCCGAAATGTTGGCCAAGACAGGTAGTCTCCGTGGAAAACTTCCGTATCACATGGAGGCAGCTTCAGATGAGTGGCAGGCGGTTGTTCATTGGATTGGTGACTTAAATTGCCGGTCAATGGATTGCAAAGCGATTGTATCTTCTCGTTGATTTTTGAAAGACACGAAACATATGCCTTAAATATAGCAGTATATTTGCCCTTAGCAGTCTGACAATCATCAGTATCACCTATGTCCTTTTCCTTTTTTTTTTTTTTGGATCCTTTGAGGATTCAAAAGACAAAAGACAGGCATCGTAGGATAATTTTGCCTGATTCAATAGTTCCTTCAGTTCATCTTTATAAATTTCTAAAGTGAATTGAGAGTGATCTTTCGATGGTATGCCAGAAAAATTAATGTCAAATTCAAAAATTTTATCAGACTTCCGAATAAAAGAGTCTAGAGCAGACATTTTATTTTCTTTATGAAACAATAAAAAGAACGAAAATTTGTTTGATTAAGAACAAAAATTCAACAACGCAACCGTCACGAGATGATAGAAACCCCAAAGCAAAAACAAAAAAACCAAATCAGAAATTTACTGAAGCTGGTGTACTAAATAACAAAATAATTTTTGTATTCAAAGTATGAAATAGATTTACTATTCACTAATAGATATTTGCACAGCTGAAAACAAGAAAGAATATAAAAAATAGATATCCAAAAAAAAATTACAAAATTTTAATGGATAAAATAAAGCAAAAAACAACAAAATTAATCGAAAACCGAATCGACTTTTTTTTGTTTTTTATTTCGAATAAAAATTTACGGATTTTATGTGCAACGGTGCTACAATTGTATTTGCACAAAATGTTGGTTACCAACCAAAATTTATAGCTCGTATATATATGTATGTATGTATATACAAACATATATGTAAGCGATACACGATATGAAAAATCAATAAAATTAAAGATAAAACAGAATCCAATTTAAGAATAATTATTTCTTTAATTTTTGAGAGCGGCAAAAAAAAGATATATAATTTTCCTTCAAATTTGTATGCAAAATGAAAATTTATAGAATTCCTAAACGAAGCATATGTATGTAAGTACGAGCATAAAGAAAAAAAAAACTTACGTCGACAGAGAAAAATGGCGCCAAATACCAATGGTGGTGGATGATCTGCAACCTCCAATTTTATTTATTTTTGCTCATTTAATTTTTTTTTGTTTTTAAGTAATAATTTCACGGTTTTCAATACTTTTTCTTCCACTTTTTCTTAGCACCTTTTTTATTTCCTTTTTTATTTCATTTACATACTTCGTTTAAAAACCACTTTCCTAGTCTTTTTTTTCTTTTGATTTCAATGCTCCTAACAATTCTTTAAGCATTAGCTTTCACTTAGTTATTTTTATTTTTTAGTATGGAACACCGTTTTTTCATAAGGAATACCGTCTTGCTCACAAATTTAACACAAAAATTTTAAACGAATAAAAAAAGAACCACGCACCTTATAGAATCCGTGTAGAGACTGATGTCCGTATACAAAAGTTTGATTTTCCAAGTATGAAAATGTAGACTTCAAAGAGAACTTTACAATTCCGCAACTGGTCTTTCTGCTGACAATCAAGAGATGCAATCTGAAGATCTGGCTCGAATGGACCAAAAATGTTGATGAGAACAGCAAAAAAAACTTCTAATGGTCAGAGAGACTCCAAATGATTAGCGGAATATATAATAAAAAAGTATATGAAAATTCAAGTTGTTAAGTATTAAGATTTTATTTAATGTATAGGATTTCTCTTACGTGCATACGCTTCAATGTTCCAAAAATGGAAGAGAAGCTAATTATACAAAAATGGTTTAAAGTAACCTAATCATCATTATGATTATCAAAAAATCATATTTTATATGTTACTAATGAGATGTAAAACATATCTTTAGGGATATGATATTACAGTGAATGTTAAACTTAAAACTAGCAAGGCAACTTTTGGCATGAACACATATTAATACGGTTATCGACACGCATAATAGCTTCTATTTTAACATTTCGATCCGAATGCGCTCGAATTGTTACAGCACAAACTTTATCGTTTCCAATAGTTGAAATTGGAATTTTAAGCTGTTGTACCAGCTTTATTGAAATTCTGCTTGCAGGAGCGCAAGAGTCTATCAAAGTCCTGGCCACATGCAAACTTCCATTACATTGCAACTGAACTAAAGCCGTAGGCAACAAGGTCACAACATGTTGTCGCAGTATTGAATTAACGGTTGGAGCCTCGTTAAGGCGTGGGGTTATTATACTATTGGAATGGTCTCTTAGGCGCTCATGCATATGCAGTAGTGTATGGTGCTCTTCATGGCAGTAATGACATCCTGTCTTGCTGAAACATTTTGATCTCTTTGAGTGCTGATGTGCCAAGCAGTTCGGGCAATATTTGTGTATTAGTACCGCTCTCATCCTCTTCTCAGTGTTCATTGCCAAAAATTTTGGACAAAAGCGTAATGCATGATTGCGCCTACAAACTCGACAATGGAAAACTCTAAATTTATAAGTATGCATGTTGGCAACGGTGCCGTTGTTTTTATTGTAACGAGAATTCATAATATTGCTACATTAGGAAAAGATAAATAGATTGAAAACACATTTATATATTGCACTTAATATTAGTTTCCGGGAAGAACTACTAATTTTACAACTGGACGCGTAATAACACCCCGGATCGTGCGAATATCTGCTACGCGCACGCGCTTGTCGTTGCCGAAGTAAACCTTTACTACCCTACCCAAGCGCCATTCATTTGGAGGAAGATTTTCTTCCCGCACGACAACTAAAGTGTTGACTTCGATATTTACTTGTGGATTTTTCCATTTATTACGCTTGTGGAGTTCCTTTAAATATTCATTTTTCCACTGTGAACAAAGAGTTTGTTGTAGAGCTTTAACTCTTTGCCAACGATTGATAATGGAGATTGCTTGTTCTGGAATTTTAGGCTCACTTGGGGCCAACAGAGGACCTCCAAAGAGAAAATGGCCAGGAGTCAGAGCCGAGGGATCGTCAGGATTTTCTGACATTGGCGATATTGGACGGAAATTGAGGCAGGCTTCTATTTTGGATAATAGAGTAGAGAACTCTTCAAAAGTATACCGGAAGGAACCGGCGACTTTCCGAAAATGAGTTTTGAAACTCTTTACACCGGCTTCCCACAAACCACCCATGTGAGGAGAGCCTGGAGGAATAAAGTTCCAGGATATATTTTGATGAGCGAAATTGGAGCATATGTTTGATCCTATGCTTTTGAGGAAATCACGAGCCAACTTTTTGGAAGCACCAACGAAGTTTTTTCCGTTATCGGAGTATAAGTGAGTTTGACAGCCGCGCCTAGCCACGAATCGATTAAAAGCTGCTAAGAATGTTGGAGTGGAAAGAGTACTGGTGGCTTCCAAATGTATTGCCTTTGTAGAAAAGCACACAAACACACAAACGTACCCTTTTGTTATCAGGCAAGCTCTGCCGGTGTAATTTTTAATCTCAAATGGACCGGCAAAGTCTAACCCAGTACGAGCAAATGGACGACTTAAAACAGTACGCTCCGGCGGCAGCACACCCATTATTTGCGTTCTTATCTTTTGCTTGTAGAGAACACATGTTTTGCAGTTATTGATGGTTGTCTTAATAAGATTTTTTACTTTCGGAATCCAAAACTGTAGACGAACTAGTCGTAACATCAGCTGGTTTCCACCGTGAAGGGAAATTTCATGAGTGAACTTAACCATTAGCCTTGAAAATTGACAGTTATAGGGAAGTATTATAGGATGCCGCTCGTCATATTGCATCATTGGAGACGGCCACATACCCGAAGCACATTATTTTCATCTAAAATAGGATTAAGATTTAGCAATCTGCTTGACGATGAAATATTTTCTATTCGCGAAAGTGCCTGATACTCATTGGGATATGCAACCTTTTAGCTCAAAATGATTAGACGGGTTTTAATAGCCATAACCTCGCCATGTGTTATCTTTTGAGAAGTGTATACATATGAAGAGCGATGCACAGGATGTGCACGATTGAAAAAACGAAAAATGTATGCAACTACACGGATAGCTTTTGAAAAATTTGAAAACCGTTCAAGAATATCTTCATGATTTTTGAAAAAAGTATAATGCGATTGTGTAGGTTTCGTTTCTAGTTTAGTTTCGAGATTTTGTGTTAAATTAGAAGTTGGCCAAAAACTTGGGTCAAGTTTAAGCCACTCAGGCCCACACCACCACAAATCATGATTTAGTAAATCTTGAGGTTGCACGCCACGGCTTGCTAAATCTGCTGGATTACTTTCTGAATTTACGTGAAACCAATTAGAAATTTTAATACTTTGCGTTATTTTTGACACACGATTTGCAACAAATGTTTTCCATTGGCATGGTGGCTTTTGCAGCCAGGCCAGGACAATGGTGGAATCTGTCCAGCAAAATAACTGTGAATTGGAAATATTTAGCTGTGGTATAATGGATTCAACCATGTCGGCTAACAGGACAGCGCCGCATAGTTCCAGTCGTGGAATGGAAATGGTTTTTACTGGTGCAACTTTTGTTTTTGCAGCCAATAAATGCGCACTAATGGAACCTGATTTTGATAAAACGCGAACATACAAGCATGCAGCATATGCCTTTTCCGAGGCATCGCAGAATGCATGAAATTGGATCTCACACTCAGGAGTAAAAGTAACCCATCTTGGAATACGGCTTTGGTTAATCGTTGGAAAGCTAGCAAGAAAATTCTGCCAAGAATGCATGATTTTTTCAGGTAATTTTTCATCCCAGCCAACCTTGTGTATCCATATACTTTGCATCAAAATCTTTGCTAGGACAATGCATGGAGCAAGCCAGCCAGCAGGATCAAAAAGTTTGGAAATCTGAGAAAGAACTTCGCGTTTTGCAAACTCAGATTTGTGATCAAGCGGCTTTGCTGTAAAGTAAAAATGGTCAGAATGGGCGTTTCAACACACACCTAATGTTTTTGCATTGTTACTTGCATCCAATTCTAAAAATTCTTCATTGAAAAGATGGTCTCGTGGAAGATCATGCAAAATGCTTTTGGAATTGGAGGTCCACTTTTGTAAAGGGAACCCCGCAGACTTAAGGGCAGCGATGAGTTCATCACGCGCTTTTATTGCTTCAGAAATGCTGTGACTACCAGCTAATGCGTCATCAACATACATTGAAGTGCGTAGAATACTGCTAGCACGAGGTAAGGATTTCTCTACATCCTTTGCTAGTTGAAGTAGCGTACGAATCGCTAAATAAGGAGCACAGTTGACGCCGAATGTCACTGTTTTTAGTTCATAATCACTAATCTCCTTATTAAATGAGTCCCGATATAGAATTCGTTGAAAAGAAGTTTGCTCAGGGTTAACGAGAATTTGGCGATACATTTTCTGTATATCGCAATTAAAAACGAATTGATAAAATCGCCACTTTAAAATAAGCAAGGTCAGATCTGCTTGTAACACCGGACCGGTATACAAAATGTCATTTAGACTTATCCCACTTGACGATGGACAAGATGCATTAAATACCACACGCACTTTCGTGGACGCACTGTCTGGCTTAATTATTGCATGATGTGGTAAGTAGTAATTTGGGGATGACCATATTTTTGGAGAAATCTTGTCCATGTGACCTAAGTCTAAGTATTTGCGCACTACGTTGTCGTATTCGCTTTTTAAATCAATGTTTTTGCGCAAACGTGCTTCATTTCTAAGAAACTGTGCGAATGCTATTGAACGCGATTGACCGAGCTGTAATTTCATAGGAAATTCTTTCTTAAAAGGAAGTGATACAATGTATCTGCCGTCTTTATTTCTTTTCGTTGATTTCACATACAAATCTTCACAAAAACGGTCAGAATTGGAAATGAATGGCGTTTGGGGGAGATCTTCCACCTCCCAAAAACGAGAAATTTCTTTGTCAAGAGAAACTTCATTGAAATTCACCGAATAAGTAACAGAGCAAGAATTTACTTTGCTTGTTACAGGACCAGTAAGAATCCATCCGAAAATGGTTTCTTGAGCGAGAAGTGAATCGCAAATGTTTCGTTTTATACTATCGAGAATTATGGAAGGAAATAGATCGCCGCCTATTAATAGGTCAACGTGTAAACTGTTATAGAATTCAGCATCAGCAAGTTGTATATTAGGAAGAAATTTGACCACTGATGGGTCAACCGAACACGTTGGCAGATTTCCTGTCAAGTGTGAAAGAACTAATGCTGATGCCATAATTTGGATATTTGGGTCAGAAGCGGATCCTAAAACAAATGAACAGATTTTTTGGGCTTTTGCTGAAATTGTGCTATTAAGCCCCGAAATTTGGGCTTGAATAGCCTTTGTAGGAAGTTTTAGTAAACGATGCAAACGCTCAGAAATGAATGTTGCTTCTGAACCGGAATCTATCAACGCTCTTGCTGAATAGGTGGTTCCAAGATGATGGATATTCACGATAGCTGTGCCTAGTAGTACACGCTTTGTACTGGATGCAAAGCATGTTTGCACATTATTAGAGGAGCTATCGTTTTCAGTGGACTGTATTTGTGAAACGTGTGCTCGCTGCACTGCAGAACCCCTGTTATGGCATATCCCGGTTGATGTTGAAGGTAACGATGGATGACTAGAATTAGTAAATTCACGGTGCAAAAGAGTGTGATGTCTCTTATGACACGTGAAGCAATTGTGAAGGCTCTTGCGTGCAAAGCAATTTATGCATAAGCCTAACTTTTTAACGCATGATAACCGATCATCAGGATTCATTTTTAAAAAGTTAGGGCATTGACGTAATGTATGTTGCTCTTTTGGACAAAGCTTACATTGTAAATTGGAAGAACTTACATGGTATGCGTTAACTTTTTTGGAAAGCACACGATTTTTCGAATTTGAAATGGATTTGGAAGAATAAGATTGATGTGAATTGACAGATTTGATATCGCAAACCGTTTCAAGGGTTTGGTATCTACTAGTTAAAAATGAATCTAACTCTTTCCAAGTTTGAATCTCTGTTTTGTTTTGCAGGGATTGCTCCCACAGAGCCAAAGTAGCATCAGGAAGACGAGTGGAGCAAAGATATATGAATATTGAGTCCCAATTCTCAATTTTTATACGATATAATTGAAGAGCGGAGATACAACTATTTATATCCCGCTGTAATTTTTTAATGGAGCTACCACATTCGCTACTAATTGAGGACAAATTGAACAAAATGCGAAGCTGTGAGTTTACACGGATTCTTTTATTTTCGAAACGATCCTTCAAATTTGCCCACGCCAAGGCAAAACCCTCATTTGTCAATGGAGATTTCTTCACGATATCTCGTGCTATCTCGTCTTCGCATTTAAATGGAACAATTTTTCTACGTTACTCAACCTATTATTGTTGACGTAGATTGCCGTAAACAGGTCACGGAATGACGGCCATGTTAAATAGTCGCCAGTGAAAACATCGATTTCATATGGCGATACACGGAAGCTATGGCCTGCTGACTCTGAGTTTCTTTGACTGATTTCTGCTGATATTGGAACTTCTGGAACAGCTAATTGTTGTATAAGTTCGCCTATCTCGGATAAACATCGCACGTATGTCTGATAGGAGGACCTGTAACGGGACTTAAGGGTTTCGACGTTTACCTCCGGTGCCTTGCCTTTTCCACCACTCGTGGAGGCATCGAGCGTATCCAAGCATCCTTCATATGCTGTCTTGACCTTTTCCCAAATTGATCGGACTTCTTCACGATGAACTTCCAATGAATGTTTGGTGTAGCTTTCCTGCCTTAAATCCTCAAAAGCAGCGTCAAATTCAATGAGGTTGTCAGTCACGCGAATAAAAGTCTCAAGAGTGGCCATTGCTTCTAAATAATTTCACCCATAAATGAAAAAGAAATTGGCAAAAAAAAATGCGAATAAAATTCACAAATCAACAAAGAAACTGTAGAAAGTCAAATAAATTCAACTTCACAATAAAAGTTTTGGAAGGAAAATTCACCAAAATACGA
Source organism: Meiosimyza platycephala (assembly GCA_963662105.1). NCBI lineage: Eukaryota > Metazoa > Arthropoda > Insecta > Diptera > Lauxaniidae > Meiosimyza > Meiosimyza platycephala. The sequence continues at coordinate 57,681,299 of OY759211.1, read as the reverse complement.
TTTTGTTCAAATAATTTTGCGCGTGTTTGAAAAAATGCGCAAAAGAAACAAATATTTTAGAAGAGTAGCAAAAAATTAATAAAAATCAAATAAATTCAACTTCACAACTAGAAAATTCACCGAAAATACCAATAAACTCGCAATTTATTTGAAATATATCTGAAAAGTAATTCGTAGAAAAAAAATACACAAATCAAATATATACAATATAAAGGAATTACAACCTTTCTCAGATAATAAAAGGCGGATGCAGAAATTTTCAAAATTAAAACAAATTGCATATATTGGCTAAAATTATAAAATGTTTTATAATTTGAAATCAAAAAATATAAGCACATTTTCAAAATAGTGTTTTTTTTTTTGAAATCTGGAACAAGAATCGTTTTGTAATTTTTTTGAAAATAAATAGATTTTAAATTTTGAAAATATCACTTCTGCTACACATTCATCCAAAAAAAATTTATTTTTTCAAAACAAATTTAGAATAAAAACAACTCAACTTTAAAATATTTTGATCACATTCAAAAAAAACTCGACTAAAAATTCGCAATTTATTTTATGCGTGAAAATAATATTTGCACTGGGCACCTATGTACATATGTATATTAAATAATTTAGGAAAATAATATATGCAATATGTTTTTTCCTTGTAACACTGAAGATTTGAAAACGAAATTTTTATACGCGATTTAAATGTTGATCAAAAAATATGTAGATCATTTACATTGTCTTTTGTTTTGATTACGCTATTTCGGAACATAAAAAAACAAAAAATTACTGCACTTTGATGACAATTGGAAATTCCAAAATTGGAAACCTTTTATAAACAAGAGTAAAAGCCAATATTCGAAAAAAAAATCAAAGCGCTGCAATCCTCCGTTGATGTAATGTAAACAAAACAAAAAAGAAATGGAAGATGTGTATAAGAACGGAGAGCTTTTGAGCTTTGCCTAAATTCGAACAAGTCTCAAAACTGAGGTGAAAAATGTTGATAAACAAATATCGGAATAGGAAAATGATAAAAATATGTTGCTAGCGATTAGAGCTTGACTTGAGAAAAAAAAAAACGAAGAGAAAGTCACGCTCAAAAACACGAACCAAAGCTGTAAATTCGAATAACCGCGAGTTTGCTATATACCAAACGGAACTTGCATATAGCAACAAAGAAAAAACAAATTGAACTCAAAATTAGCGCACTTTTTGTTATATACACGTTTGTATATAACAATTTTAAACTAACGTTAAAATTAAAGGAAAACTGGACAAGTTTATATGTTTAATGTATATATATATATTATGGAATTTCGTAAAATTTAAGGAAACTGTACCTTAATTTTCCTCGATTTTTCTTCCTAATTTGATGAAATATGGTAATCCAATAGTTTTCTATTTTCCAGAATGCACTTAAAATTTAACCTTCAAAAATTTAATTTACTTTTTTATAACTTGTTCAGTATTTTTAAGCCAAACTTAAAGCACACAATAGAAACCAATTTTTTCTTTAGTTTTTATATTTATACACTTTTCTTGTTTTTGCTTTTAACCAGAAGGGTGAAATTTTTGAAGGTTAATTTTATGATTTTTGATATGAAATTTTTTCACTTTTGGATCACTTTTTTATCTATATTTTTTCAATTGTATAATATTAACCACTTTTGTGGGTCGGGAGGAAAAACACAATTTGGTTTTATTGGAAAAAATCGCAATTTTTAGATTAAAAAAAATACGACGCTTAGGTTGCGCGAGGGAGTTACGATTTTTACGGATTTTTGCTGGAAAAATCACTCTTCTAAACAATTTAAAATACTGTTTCTAGGTCAAACGAAAAATATTAACGTTTTATATTAGAAAAAACGCGATTTCTGCGATTAAAACAAAACGACGCTTAGGCTGCGCAAGGGAGTTTTTCTGATTCACAACTTTTTCGGCAACGACCGCACGCACTGACATAAAAAACCTACTGAAGCACTGATACTTAAATAAAATGCAAACGTACCTTTGTGGTGAGTTTTAGACCGCCGAAATTCGAAGAAAGAGAGCTTGATGAAAATCTGATGTGGGATTTCAATCGCTTGGAAATCTTCCTCTGTGGACCTTTTCTCCGGTTCGTAATGTTAATGTGGTGAAACTTGTAGAACTTTTTGAGATTCTGTCGCTATATGTAGTTGGATGATTGCTGAAAGCTGGGAGTCCGCAGAGAGAAGCCTAGTAGCCAAATTATATGAAATTCTTGTAAAAATTGCAAACCTCGAACAAGTTTACAATTTTTAAAAGCCGAAATGAAATAGAAAGTAAGCGTTAGGTACTATTTGAATTTTATTTGGACAGAGAAAATTTCTTGTTACCGTACAATTTGCTGGTTAATTTAATAGTGAATTTAGTTTTTGCTCGTAGCTTTAAATATGTTATTAAACAACAAATATGCAAATCACAAAATGAAATCTTAAATAAACGGATAATGGATAATAAGTAGCGAGTAATGTTTTCAAATATTAATCCTAAAACTAGACTACGACTATGTTTGACATAAACATACTTAAATCTTTTAACCCAAGGGGGACAAAAAGGAAAAAATAGCCCTTACCTGTTACCCTCTGCTGAAAGGAACTTCTTTCCAAATTCAAACAACTTCCTTGACACTGTTAACTTTTACAATTGATAAAATTATTGTCCAGAAATAAAAATATTTTTACTTTCAAATGATGCTGTGGAAAAATAATCATAAAAAAAGTTGTGAAAAAACCATTCTTTCTTACATAATTTGATACATAAAAAAATTTCAGAAATCCGGGGATACGTATTTTTTTACTGATAAAGTTTGCAAAATTTCTCAATTATGACTTTTTAAGCCCTAACTTAAAAAAAAAAAATCAGCATAATTCACATATAGAATGCAACACGGTTCGCTTGAAGCAAGATCAAGATCGACAAAATTGTCAACTAAATCTGACAATGCACAATTATTATATAGTGTCTTGAGATTCCAAATACATAATCCACGAAATCGGATCTGCTCATTTACTCGTTTTATGGCCATTTTAAGGTTTTACTTCGGCCGACATGGTTCGTTTCAAGCAAGATCAAAATCGGTAAAAATTGTCAACCAAACCTGAAAATGCACAATTATTATCTAGTGTTCGGAGATTCCAAAAACATGATCCGCAAAATCGTACCTAATCACTCGTTTTATGACCATTTTAAGGTAAAATTTTACCGATAATATTGATAAAAGTGCGTTCTGGGAAAAATTGTGAATAAGTCATTAAAAATTAAAACTTTTTTATTTTGCTTTTCTTTGTGGACATTGTTATTAAAAACACACTTAAAAACCCTTAAAACAAAAATATATAAAAATTATTTTTCATTAGTTTTTAGGCCCAAAATTGTTTTTTAAATTTTTTTTTCATGAAAAACGGTGAATAACACAACAAATATAAAAGTTTTTTTATTTATTGTTTTTTGGTGAGCTTTGTAGTCAAAAATACTTCAAAAATCCATTAAACAAGATTATAATTTAAAATATGTTTCACTAGTTTTAAGGCCCAAAAGAATTTTTTTTTAAATTTTCAATTCTTTTCCATGGAAAATGATGAATAACATATATATGTCGTAGATAAATTTGAATTATTAGTTTCACTACTGTGCTCTTAAAGTACTTGTTAAGAAAATGTAAAAGGAGGTTTGTCTAAATTTGACAAATTTGAAAAACTAGAAAATTATAAAATTCAGAAAGAAAAAGAAAACGATTTGAAACACACACGTCAGCGGTGAGATTGTCGCGTCATATAAAATTGGTTAACTAAAATAAATTTATAATTAAATAAAATGAACAATTCGACATCAGAAGTGGGATCACCTGCCTGTTGCTGGCGAAATTGCAGGTGACTGTGGTAATGGCGTTGAAGCAAGATGGCGGATTTTGTTTGAGCAGCATAATCGAAATTTTATGGCCCTGTTGCAGGCGATGAATGAGCCAAAAGAAAACAAACGGAGTGTTACATTGCCAGAGTTTAATCCAGACATGGGAACTATAGACGCATCTGCCTGGATTTCAACAGCAGATATGTGTATGGGTGAGCAGCCACTGCAGGGTGCAGACCTTATGATTGCGCTGAGCACCTCATTGAAAGGTTCAGCATCTGTATGGCTATCGCAGGTATGTTTTCCAGTCATGAACTGACTTGAGTTCAAGAGTATTTTTTCGACCCGATACGAAATACAGAAACAGCGGCAGCATTCTTAATTAAGTTGCAAAAGGATAGACCAAAGCATGGTGAATGCTTGGCATCGTACACCTCAACTTTGATTACGTCACTTATGATGAGGTGTAAAGGTTTGTCATCAGAAGAAATGATGATTTCTGTTGCATTGGCTCACATTGCGCAATTTCAACCACGTATGAGACATTTGGCTTTCACATCGGCAATTGTAAGCAGAAATCAAATATTAAATGAACTGAAAGCTTTGTCAGTTGACAAGACAGCATTTGTTTTTTCCAAAGAAGAAGGGCCTGAAACTAAACGATCCAAATTATCAATGAGTGAAGCGATAATAACATATTATCGGTGCGGAAGGTCAGGGCACAATGCAGCATCGTGCAACACAAATGAAAGCAGAACATCGCATTCCGATTTTTCAAAGAAACCTCCGCTGTCATCAATTGTATGCTACAAATGTAACGAAATGGGACATAATGCCTCCACTTGTCCAACTAAAGATGTTTTCAATGGATCCGGCCAAAGTGTTGAGAAGCGTGTCAACTTATGTACAGTCAGCAGTCCAACGGGTCTTATGCAGCATGTGGGTGAGAAATTTCAATTTTATTTTGATTCTGGAGCGGAGTGTTCGCTTATTAAAGAATAAATATGCGGCAAAATTAAAGGAAAGAGTTTGTATAGTAATGTAAGAATGATAGGTATAGATAAAATCAGTACTGTACGAATTTTGCCAATTGTTAAAATTAATAATATTAAATATTAAATTAATAATATCTCATGCAATACCAGCTTCAAGCTTGAGTTACAACATAATAATTAGCCGCGATATTTTGGGTCAGGATATTTTGGTACAAATAATAACAGACTGTGTAAAATTTGATCGATGCAGAAACTTGGGAAGATCAGGTAGATTAGATAGACACTTAAAATCACTTAATCCCATAATCGTTTAAAGAAAATGACTGTTAACACTGTTGGTGATGATGAGGAGAAAAAAAAGATGATCATAATGAAAATAACGATAATTAATTTTTATGTTGTTTTGTAACGAATTTAAAAAAAAATTAATAAAAATTGATAATTACAATAATAATGAAACAAGGAAATTTATGTGTAATTGAAAGTTATTACCACGTTAGGTGGTGAACAGCATGATGAAATGCTGAAAGATTATGGCCACGGTAAGTAGTGAAGAGCATGTGAAGTGCTGAAAGATTATGGCCACGGTAGGTGGTGAAGAGCATGTGAAGTGCTGAAAGTTTGTGGCCACAGTAGGTGGTGAAGAGCATGTGAAGTGCTGAAAGATTATGACCACAGTATGTGGTGGAGAGCATGATGGAGTGCTAAGAATGTATTACCACGTTGGGTGGTGGAGAGTATTTGTAGTTTTTACTTTATGACAGTTGTCTTGGATTACAGAAAACCATTGACACATGAGGACGTGTGTAATGTCAGAACGGTCGTGTAGTATTAAAGGGTTAAAATTGTATTCTGAAGTTGACGTCAAGCAGAACTTTTCTTGGATGAAATCACCGCTGACGGAAAAGACGTGAAATGCGCATATGTAGTGCTATGATATGGTAAATATTATCAAAGGTGATAATAGTTATGAACAAAGAACAAAGTATATGCTGTCCACAAGCAGGGAGACGCGGCGCTTTGGATCGTACATTACTGTGAACACCTATACTTTCGAAGATGTCAAGGAATTCACCTATCTTGGCACCGCCATGAACACCCAAAACGATATCAGCTTGGAGATAAAGCGAAGACTCACTCTTGCTAATAGGTGTAACTACGGTCTCAGTAAGCAAATGAGTAGTAGAGACCTCTCTCGCCCGACAAAACTAACACTCTACAACACGCTCATCTTACCCGTGCTACCCTACGGTGCAGAAATATATAGATCACACGAGGTCGTGTGATATGTCAGAATAACCGTGTCGTAGATAAGTTTGATTTATTAGCTTTACTACTGTGCTCTTAAAGTACTTGTTAACCCTTCGTTGCATGGCATTGCATATATGCAATGTTAACTTCTTGTGGATCTGGAAAGTATTCTATTACTCATTTTACCGTTATTTTTTCACTAGCTATCTTTTTTGTTGTACAACACTCAGTTTGTAACGTGATTTCGTAAAGATCAGTTGAAACACAAGTAAACAAGTACAGAAAGAAATTAGTGTTTTGAGTACGTGAAAAATTTGTGTTTTTTTCTTTTAATATTGTGAAATATTGCAAATATTAACTAAAATGTAAGTATTATATGAAAAGTTTATTATATTTTCTTTATAAATGTTCAAAAGTTTTCAAATATAAAACTTATGAGCTGCATGTCATATATGCAATGTCATGCGTTTGCGACGATATGAATTGATATTGCATATATGTTGTTATATTGCATATTTGCAATTCCATGCATTCTGACAAATAATTTTTAGGGCACTTACTGATGATGAAATTGGGTGAAGCATTTTGTAAAGTAGGGAAAACGACGACGACACATGGAAGACCTTCAGATCTTTCAAAAAATTTGGCTATAAAATGAAAACACCAAAGAAATTTGCCACTTCCCCAAAACGATGTCCGCTTAGACCACATGGACCACTGGCTAAAATTGGAAGACAATCGTACTACATGCAAATTGCCAGGATGTGATGGATTCACTTTCGTTAAATGTGAAAAGTGCGAAACAAGTTTATGTTTTAACAAATCATGAAATTGTTTCAAAAAGTTTCTTACAGATTAATGTTTGAAATGCGTTTATTTTAACTTTATAAATATAAGGAATGTAATTCTTTTAAAATTTTTTGAATAAACATTTTTTTATAAAAATTTAAACTCATAAATTCAAAATTTATATATGTTTGTTCATTATAATAATCCAATAAATGTAAGAAAAATCAATTAAACAATAAATTTAAATGGTCTTTAATTCTTATGCATTTGCTGCATGAAATTGCAGATATGCAATGTTACCTAACTCCCACCTTGGACACAAGATCCCCACCAAATTTCATATTTGCAATCTTAACTTACCCCATATCAATAATAACATCTGAAAAAATTTTTATATGTGAAGAAAAAAAATCATGCAACGAAGGGTTAAGAAAATGTAAAAGGAGGTTTGTCTAAATTTAACAAACTTGAAAAACTAGAAAATTATAAAATTCAGAAAGAAAAAGAAAACGATTTGATTCACACGTCAGCGGTGAGATTGTCGCGTCATATAAAATTAGTTAAATAAAATAAATTTATAATTAAATAAAATGAACAATTCGACATATAAAAATTTTTTTATTTTTTTTTTCGTGAGCTTTGTAGTCAAAAATACTTTTTAAGTTCACAAAATGTATTAAAAAAATTTTATTTTTCACAAGTTTTTCGGCCGACAAAAAAAAATTTTTTGTATCGGTTTTTTTTCCATGAAAAATGGTGAATAACACAAATGCGTTTACTTATTTGCAAAAATAAGTGACTTCATCGTGTTCAGCGACTCAAATTACATAAACAACAGTTATCATAGCATATTTCAAAATTTCGCTTGATCTTAAAAGCATCAAAAACTACACGGTTCGCTTCATAATTTTATTAAAATTAACTGTAAAAGCGTTTACCTTAAAATGGCCATAAAACCAATAAATGACCAGGTACGATTTTACGGATCATGTTTTTGGAATCTCCAAACACTAGATAATAATTGTCAGATTTGGTTAACAATTTTTACCGATCTTGACTACGCTTGAAACGAACCGTGTCGCCAAAGTGCTAACCTTAAACTGGCCATAAAACGAGTAAATGAGCAGATCCGATTTCACGGATTATATATTTGGAATCGCAAAACACTATATAATAATTGTGCATTGTCAGATTTGGTTGACAATTTTATGGATCTTGATGTTGCTTAAAATGTTGTTTAAAATGCAGCTGAAACTCTGGCTTTTAGTAAACCATATTTTCTCACATATATAAAAAAATTTCCGAATTCCGGGGATATGTATTTTTTTTTAGTAAATGCAAAGAAAAAGCAAATGTTCCACTTTTACGATTTTCATTCTAAATAAATTAATAAATTAATTTTTATAATATGAAAACAATGTACTTTCCACCAATTTACTATATTATTGCATTTTGTTTCAAACAAGTTAACCAGAGCGCCTTATCTAACAATTGCTTTTATAGAAAGTTTCATAGAACATTCTTGGTGTATAAAGTTCAACTTTAAACCCACTGTGTCACTAAACAAATTTTAATCTTTTATAAATTTTTATTTTATTCCCAAAGTATTTTCTGACCATTGTCTTAAAAACTTTTTCAATCTCTAGAACTTTTATTTTCTTCCTATTTATGGCCACAATATTCCACTGGGCCCCGGTTTAATTTTAATGTTTTTTGAGAATACTTTAAGGTAAAGAAAAACTTATTTTCACGAACAATAGTTTTTTTATTTACAACTCTGAAAATTAGGTTCAATGTTTCAACACCTAACTTTAGAAAATTTAAGGCCCTTTCACACCGCGTGTCTCAAGTTAACATGTATGTTGTACATCATGTAAGGATATGAATAGCAGATTTTAAGAAGTGATCGAAATATCGATATTGGCCAACACTAAAGTAGTAGTCTAAGAGCTGGCTACATAAAAATGAGCTGATCGACTATACTCGTGATTTTTGTTTTATTAGTTCCCAATGACATTGTCAAAACAAGCGTCCATTTTGCAGAAGTCCCATTGGAGGGGAAGAGCGCGGGTGGTCGGTCAAACGTGTCAAATTTTCGTAAAAAAAAACTGATAAAATATAATTCTGAAAATTGGTATAGTATTAGATTTTGTGTATATATATAGATATATTTCTGCAAATTTGTTTGCTGTAAGTTTACAATACAATTAGACAACTTACAAATTTGCAGAAGTTAAAAGTGAGGGTAGTTGGCAAAAATACGTATTTTTCACCGTGCGCACTAGGGTGGCACCAAAAGTTTTGTATTGATGCCACTAAAAACCACGTAAAATTTGGTCCATTTCAGAAATCATTTGATGGACCCGCGACCGTTTTGGAAACTGGAAAATGGTCCTTAATCTATCGAAAATCATTAATATCTCCCTGAAGCTACCTCGCAGAGGGTATAGGACAAAATCCCATTATTCTTTCTCCTCCAATATTTTTTTCGATCATACATACCCCCTATCACCACCAATTAGGGGGGCTCCCCTGAAAAAATTACATTCTTGTGAAATTATAAAATATGCTCCTCTCTTCTCAGACGCCTCTGGAGGGGTAAAATGTAAGACCATTTTCTATTATTTTTACTCTCCCAAACTTTTCTCTTGTCACACCTACCCCCTATCTGCCACCCTTTTGAGGGTCCCCCTACAAAAATACAAAAAATTAGGAAAATTTCGAAAAACAATTCATAGCTTTCCCGGAGTGACCCGTAGAGGGGTCAAATGTATTGCCAGGTCCTCCCTACATTTCTTCCGAACATACTTACCCCCTATCTCAAACCATTTGGGGGATCCCTTTGAAAAAAGAGTTTCTCAATAACACAGACCGACAAAAATAAAAAAAAGTCCAAAACCAGAGATCAGACCTATCATATCCAAAGGACTTTGATGCGCTGAATCCGAATCCGAGCTCAGAATTTCTCCTATACGTCAGGTTTTCGAGATATCCTAACCTAAAAGTACAAAAACACGGTTTTTGGTTATATTTGAGGTTATTTTACATCGCGAATAAAATTGTTTTTCCAAAACTGGTTGCGGAATCTGAAAGTATTACTCTTACCCCTCAAAACCTATTTTAAATTTTGTCGATATCTCTTTTAATCACCGAAATATCATAAATGTGTGCGTTGGCACTATTAGTTGCAAGGTTCTTTGAGTTCTAGCAAGCTTTATTTTAGAGTAGAGATATTCAGGCTCTTTACTAGTTACAATTTTTCGGTAAATCGATAGACAATTCAGTGAACAATTAGCAATATTTCTAGAGAAGTGAGAGATATGTTGGTGTCTACTGATGCTGTAAACATATCTCCCACAACTGTTATATGCAACGGTAAGCATTCTCTTGGAGTCTTGCCCCATGTCGGAAAATATCTCGCAACCATACAAAATGATCGGTAGAATGTACGATTTCACAAGCTTGAGCTTGACATTTACCAGTAGATACCTTGTTGTTGGGCATAGACCGCGGAGGGCACCCTAAATTTTCGATACTAATCTATTTATATGAAGATCCCAACTCAGGCATTTATTAAAGTGAATCCCAAGGTTACTAATATTATCAACGTATTCTACAGGTGTATTGTTAAGGTAAATTAATGGCAAATCTTCCGAACCTCTACTTCTACAAATTCCTAAAGCTTTAGTCTTTGTTGGATTTAGATGTAGATGATGATGTAGATGTAGTTCAGAATTTAGACTACCTACTGCTGCAGTTTTATCAGTTTTCTGAAATACCGTGTAAATTTGCACGTCGTCTGCATAAATGTGATGATCACAGGATATGGTACAATCAGAAATATCATTTATGAAACAACTAAATAATAAGGGGCCCAGCACAGAGCCTTGGGGCACACCCGCGTAAACAGGTAAGCGGGACGAGCATTAATTTCTGCTTACTACATATTGGGACCGGCTCGACAGATAGGAAGCAATAAGTTTTAAGAAAGGACCACTAAACTGAAATTGATTTTTTAGCTTATTAAGCAATATATTGTGGTCTACGCAGTCAAACGCTTTAGAAAAATCTAAAAAGACAATTATAGCCATTAGGTCTCGGTCTAGACCTGCACGTATGTGATGGGAAACTTTTAAAAGAGCCGTACAGCTGTGATTTGCTCAGATTTGCTTAGAATAGTTTCAAAAACTTTGCTAAGAAAAGGTAGGATAGCAATAGGTCTATATTCAGTATTGGGTAATATCGCTAAAGGTAAAACCTTTGAAACTTTCCAGTCATTAGGAAATGTTGACGTAGTGATGATTGTGTTGAAAATATGTGTAATTTGATGGAATAAAGAAGGAAGAAGAATTTTAATAAAGTCCGGATGGACATTATCGGATCCTATAGCTTTTGATTTAATACTTAAAATGGCTCCTCCTACACTTATATAATCAAGATTTGTAAGTAAAAAATTGTTAGTTTGGGATGTTACTTCAAAGAAGCCATGTGGGTCAGAATTTATGAACTGGGCCACTTTTAAAAAAATATTTAAATTTTTTAATGAAATTTTGTTATTTAGATAGTTGTATGTGCTAGAAATTAAAATATGAAGTGATTTTTTTTTAAATTTTTTTTGTTGTTATAGGCAATTGAAATTCGGGGACAAAATTTTTTCAAAAGCTTATAACTTTTGAACGGATTCGACGATTTTTATAAATTTAACGGTGTTCGATTCGTATTCAAATAGAGTATAAGTGAGTTCCAAAAAATTCTAAGCACCACCAACATGTTCAGCATCCTCGTAAATGGGGAGTGACAAATATTTTACCGATGGAAGACGTGGAATATGCGATTCCCCCATTTTGGGGCGGTTTTTAGCCATTTTAGGGGTGGGGTAGACTCCAAAATAATTTTCAACACCACCATCGTGTTCAGCATCCTCGAAAACGGGGGTAGAGGTGGTTCGGTTGCTGCTTTAAATATTTGTATTTTTCAAGTTTTTCCCGACTCACAGAATCTTCTATAAGCCCATTGTGCAGAGTTACAAATATGTAAATAAAAATTACGTCAAGAGCGATCCATTTTTTATTTCTCAACGGAATATTGTACTTTAATATTTTTAACATTTATATAATTTTTTTCGTTTTTCGATCGGACAGGGATGGCTGTTTTTCATTAAAATTTAATAAATAAACATGTTTTAAACATTGAAAAATACATTATTTAAAATTGAAAAAAATTTCACATATACTATTATACTACTATGTAAATACGAATCGAATACCGTTAAATTTATAAAAATCGTCGAATTCGTTCAAAAGTTAAAAGCTTTTGAAAAAATTTTGTCCCCGAATTTCAATTGCCTATAACAACAAAAAAATTTAAAAACAAAATCACTTCATATTTAAATTTCTAGCACATACCACTATCTAAATAACAAAATTTCATTAAAAAATAAAAATATTTTTTTAAAAGTGGCCCAGTTCGTAAATTCTGACCCTTGTGGTAAATTAAATGATGAAGATCTGAACTGCACGAACTTTTTGTTAAGCTCTTCGACGTTTATTTCATTTATGTTTACTTGATTCTTCGATCTTATTCCGACCTGACGGATATTTCTCCAAAACTGGGTACTAGACTGACAAGAACCGAACTTACTTTCATAAAAAGATTTTTTATTTGAACGAATTAGCTGGGTAACTGCGTTACGTACAACCTTGTAATTGTTGAATATTGCTGAACATTTAAATCGTCTCCATCAACTGTATAATTGATCGCGTTTTATGATGAGATTTTAACCTCTTGGTTATGCCAAGGAAAATGTGATTTTTTTATTGTTTTGACCTTTTTAGGGACATGTTTATCGAAAAGGTAGCAAATGTGACCATTAAAATATTTAACTTGCCTGTTTACATCATTGGTTGTATATACATGAGACCAATTTAAATTATTGCAATCGTTAAATAAAGAGACCAAGTTTACCTTTGCAAAGTCACGATATTCTATGCGGACATCGTCAGCAAGGGATGGAAAGACATCAGCTGTTAAAAAAAAAATTAGGTCATGATGAGAAAAGCCTGAGACGTGCAATTGGTCTTAGTGTGAAACGAAAGTTTTACTTGAAACTAAAAATACATCCAATAGAGATGGGGTTTTATTTGGCATGCAGTGCGTAGGTTCACTGTTGTTTACAAATTCAAGATTAATGGACTTGACCATTTCAATGAAGATTTTGTTGTTATTGTCTAGGATATTAAGATTTAGATCACCACAAACGATAATATCCATGTATAAGGGAAACAGGTCTTCCAATAAATTACGAATTAAAACATAATCAGCAATGTTAGGAGCCATGTATGTATATGCAACCAATTAAAATTTTGCCATTATTGTGATTTAATTCAATAAACGCATATTCGAATAAATCGTTTGCTGTTTATTTTTGACCAACTTTAAACTTAAATGAATTTTTAATAAAAATACCAACACCAGCTCCTGATTAATTTAACCTATCCGAGCGAATAAATTTATAATTATTTAATGTAAACAAATCACTACTTATCTCAGGCTTGAGCCAGGTTTCAGAGAGGCAAATTATATCAATTGTCCCCTCATCAAAAATAAAACGCAGGTCATTAACTTTGTTTTTAATGCTTTGTAAATTTAAGTGGCAAATATTAGTGCCTGGTTTTTGTTTACAAAGTATGTTAATCAAAGTCTTTGTGTCATAAATGGAACTGCCCAAAAAGTGAGTATTACTCACGCTAAAGAAAAGCTCATAAAACTACCAGCAAAACATGCCACTAAGAAAAAATGTGTTAATACTATCGATATTAAGTTATAAAGAACTAATAATAAATTGAAAATATGACAAGCAAATCGTAATACTAAACTAACCAATTTTGTATGTTTTTATCCCCTTAGTCACGCAATATGCATGAGTTTAATCATCGTCAGTTGAAGATCTCTCGGCAATCGAATGCAGTAACTCGGCATGGTTTACTTTAATTAAGCTCCCAGTTTTAGACTTTTTTATGTAAAAATATCCATACCTAGTGGTATACCTTACCACTTTATCACTTCTGGGAGCGGTTAATCCCCCACCTACACTTCTGGGAATACTTTTTTTGTCATTTGTATACTCAAAATCTAATACTATACCAATTTCAGAATTATATCTTATCAGTTTGTTTTTACGAAAATTTGACACGTTTGATCGACCACCCACGCTCTTCCCCTCCAATGAGACTTCTGCAAAATGGACGCTTGTTTTGACAATGTCATTGGGAACTTATAAAACAAAAATCACGAGTATAGTCGATCAGTTCATTTTTATGCAGCCAGCTCTCCGTCTATAGCGCCTGATTGCGGGATGAAAGCATGCATGGCAGATAGAGAGCAATCGAAAAATTCAAATAAAAATATATGGCAACTTCTGAAGTAAAATTTTAAAGATATACGTGCCTCACATAAGTATTCGGAATTTTAAATATTTTGAAAGAATCTTAAAATTTTTTTATAGCGAATGAGTCAAACATGAATTAAACTAAGTAATTGTAGCTGTGCATATCTAGTTTTATTTAATTAGAAAAATTTTTCGTATATGTAGCTTAAAATTATAAAAATGAATTTATAAACAAAAACTTAATGAAATTCAGTGCACAAAAGTATTCGGAATTTCGAACAATATCTTAAATAGTAGATCAAAAAGAAATCCAAAAATAGTGGAACACTCTTCAAAATCAATTTACAGTTAGATTTAAGTAGTCCAGTTCAGTTAGTTTTCGGTATTTAGAGTTGGACTTTTTTATTTTGATTTTGTAAAAAGAAATATGGGCTGAAAATCAAAAAAATAAGACTTTCGAAGGAAGAAAAATTGTTTTTGATTTGTGTAAGCGAGAAAGAACCCTTAAGGAGATTGATGGCAGCGTTGGAAGAACTATTTCGACTATCCACAGCATTTTAGAAAGGAACCCATTTCAAAATTCTCAACGCTCCGGTAGGACAGCGAAACTAATCATTCGAGACAAGGCGGCTATCACACGAAAAATTAAAAATCAACATCGTTTTTCTGCAGTGAAAATAAATAAAAGCCTACACTAGTTTACAGCCAAAATGAACTTTGAATACCGTTATTCATTTTATATGTAAAATCGGCTGCTGATTCTGAAAATCACATTATTTTTTTTTCTTTCACGTCGTTTTCGAGATAGCGGTCATTTTCGGTTTTAGGACCAAAAAAAAAGTTGGTTTCACTTATTTACAAATATCTTAAGAACCAATATCTATATATAAATTTACTATATGTCAAATTAAAGGTAATTAAATTTCCTATAAATAATGTTTTGGTTGGCTTGTTAGTTTCGGTGAAATAAATTGATTTCTAAAAAATTTTTTTTTCGAAAAAATGAGAAATAAGTCAATCGACTGCAAATTTATAAAAGAAAAAAAAAATTGGAAAAATCATTTTATTTTTTTATATCATAGTATATATATCTATGAAGAAAATAAGATACTATTTAAGAAAATCGATTAAGAACTGGAAAAGTTATATAATATTGAATAAAAATGGCGACAAGCTAATAAAAATCTTATAATTAATAACACTACTTAAAAATAATTAAAAAATGTATGAACTTTAGGTGCCACTATTCATTTCTTATGTAAAATCTGCTGTTGATTCTGAAAATCAAATTTTTTTTTCACGGCGTTTTCGAGATATCGGTCACTTTCAGTTTTTGGACCAAAGAAAAAAGTTGGTATCGCATATTCCATCAGTAAAACATTTGTCATCCCCCGTTTTCGAAGATGCTGAATACGATAGCAGTATTCAAAATTCTTATGGAGTTGGCCCCACCCCTCAAAATGGACAAAAACCGCCCCCAATATGACGAAATCGCATATTCCGCGTCTTCTATCGGTAAAATATTGGTCACCCCCCCCCCCCGTTTTCGGGGATGCTGAGCACGATGGCGGTGTTTAAAATTCTTTCGTAACTGGCCCTACGCCCCAAAATGGCCTAAAATGGGAATTTGGGTCCGTTATGGCGGTTTTTGCCCATTTCGGGGGGTGGAGCCAACATTTTAATTTCTAGCATAGTATATGTACATACCAGTATCTACATAACAAAATTTTATTAAAAAATTTGCAATTTTATATAACTTTTCCATTTTATAATAGATTTTCAAAAATAGTATCTTATTTTCTTTATAAATATATAGACTATGATATAAATAAACAAAATGTTTTTTCCAATTTTTTTTTCTTTTAAAAATTGGCAGTAGATTTTTACTTTTTTCTCATTTTTTCGAAAAAAAAAAAAAATTTTTTTAAAATCAATTTTTTTCACCGAAACTATCATGCCAACGAAAAAGTGATGTGAGCAGGAAATTTAATTACCTTTAATTTGACATATAATATGTTTATATATAGGTATTTTCTCTTGAGATATTTGTAATTAAGTTGAACCAACTTTTTTTTTGGTCCAAAAACCGAAAGTGACCGATATCTCGAAAACGACGTGAAAGAAAAAAAAAAATAATTTTATTTTCAGAATCAGCAGTCGATTTGACATAAGGAATGAATAGTGGCATCTAAAGTTCATAAATTTTTTAATTATTTGTAAACTAGTGTTATTAGTTTCGCTGTCCTACCGGAGCGTTGAAAATTTTTACTGGCAGCAATCTCTTTAAGGGTTCTTTCTCGCTTACGCAAATCAAAAACAATTTTTCTTCTTCTTTTTACAAAATCAAAATAAAAAAGTCAACTCTAGACTACCGAAAACAAAATGGAAACTGAACTGGACTACTTAAATCTAAGTGTAAATTGATTTTGAAGAGTGTTCCACTATTTTTGGATTTCTTTTTGATCTACTATTTAAGATATTGTTCGAAATTACGAATAATTTTGTGCACTGAATTTCATTAAGTTTTTGTGTATAAATTCATTTTTATAATTTTAAGCTACATATACGAAAAATTTTGTTAATAAATAAAACTAGATATACACAGCTACAATTACTTAGTTTGATTTTAAAAAAAACTCATTCGCTATAAAAAAAATTTAAGATTCTTTCAAAAAATTTAAAATTCCGAATACTTATATGAGGCACGTAGGGCTTCAAATTTGTTTAAAAAAATAGAAAAAAAGGGATTTTTTAACTAATTTTGGTCACAACAGCCATATTTCAGATATCATTGTCACGTTTTATACCTTTAAGTCTTTGTCTGGCTTTCTTCTAGAACATACAGAAATTTAAAAATTATTGACTGACAATAAAGTTTTTACAAGCATTTATGTGAAGTATGTGCTCTCAACAGTGCATTTTCTTGAATTTGGCAATTTATATGGAAAATTGGGGCCAATGGAAAAAAATTATTAGCATATTCGGATTTTACGGAAAATTTCACTATAGAAAATGTTATCGCCATTCGTTGTGGTGAAAGTTTTTGTAAATTTGTAGAGTAGTGTAATTAGTCACTCTGTAAAAAAATGCAAATTATTACTTTCAAAAAATAAAAAATTAAATTTTTATAATTTTTGGATTATATTATTAAATTTTTTTCTCATTTATTTTTCTTTAGGAATATGTATTTATGTACTTATTGGCATTGACAATTTCAAATAATTGTGTATTAAAATTAATATACATAAAGTGTTGGAAAATATAATAGGGACAAACGCATCAATTTATTTATTATTGCATAATTTTTTCTACTAAAATCTGTTTTTAATGGAATTGACTGTAAAGTATCGTTATCTAACAGGACTTAATTTAGCAATATTATTCAAGTGAATGTCCTTTGGCTGGGAAAAATAATAGGGACAAAAGTTATAATTCAAAAAAATGAATACATTTTTTTAAATATTGCTTACATAATTTTTATACAGTGGTCGGCTTTCAATACTGACACGAGTATGGAATCAAAAGTTGGGTGGCGCATCTAGTTTCTGAAATATAGCCATCGGAAGTCGGAGATATAGCTTTTAATGAAATCGTCATAATTTGAGAACCCCGGCCCACTTACCCCTACT
This sequence comes from Meiosimyza platycephala, assembly GCA_963662105.1. Classification (NCBI taxonomy): domain Eukaryota; kingdom Metazoa; phylum Arthropoda; class Insecta; order Diptera; family Lauxaniidae; genus Meiosimyza; species Meiosimyza platycephala. The sequence goes on along the minus strand of OY759211.1, from coordinate 57,663,387 downwards.
CTTGTGTAAAATTACTGTGGCTAGCAAACTAGGTGTTGAACATATCATAAAAATTTTTCAAGGGGTGACCACCGACTAAATCCAACGGAATTATGTTCAGAGTACTCCTTGTGAACTACACCGGGAACCCCCACTCCCTGTGAAAATGGGTCAAAAAGTACATAATTACCCTCAAAACATTTGATTTAGAAAAAACTAGTTAATCCTAGGCCAAACTAGTTTGTCCTGAAATGGTAACACGCATCGGATAAACTAGTTTGGCCTAGGAAAAACTAGTTTATCCTAAAACCTAGTTAGGCCGGTAACATATACAAATATATTGTACGCACATATGTATGTACATTAGCTATGGAATAGTGCAGGATTTTTCGATTTCGATACGCTGGGAACTTTTTTTTTGTGAGGTTTGATTTGTTGTCATTTTATGGTCGATTTTCTTTTGGTATATCTTAATTTTTGTGTAAATGTACGAGCATGAAGCATAATTATTTTTGTTTATTTTATTTCTATTTTTCCGTGGCCATAGATCAAATGTAAAATTAGATTTTTTTTAAATCTGGCCTTTTTTCATGGATATCTTGTGCACCGCTTACTCAATAGAATATGTAATTATACATGTTTATTTGTCATTTTAATACCTTTAATTTGGTGCTAAGCACGATGAAATTGGACATTTATAGCTCAAGATATGTATTTTAAAGTGAAAGAAGGTCGAAAAAATGAAAAAACCACAATATCTCGAAAACTGCGCCATTCAAAAAATTTTTATTTTTATTTCCGAACTCAGCAGGAAAAACTACATAAGAAAAGCAACTTCTTATCAATGGAACATTTTGAGTGTAAACTAGTGTTACACTTATGTTAAAATGTAATTTTTGCATATTGACAGGGGTAACTACATATGTGGAAAAAATGTTGGGGATGAAAAAATTTATGTGGGTCGGTGATACAAAGGAATCCGCTTTGGACACGCTGGAAGCGGTGGAAAGGTAAGAGTAGTCAGCCAAATTCCGTATGAAGTTCAATTTTGTATGGAGAACCCCTTAAGGGGTTGAAATAGGGGTTCGTATATTCTGAAGAAATGTTGAGAAGAATAAATTAGGGGGGGTTGGGCATATACTTGAATCTCCTAGGGGCACCCTGGTAGCATTGGGAACGTTGGGAGTAAATTTCATAAAAACATCCCTTTTGTATGGAAGCCTCCCAAAGGGGTGGAGAGAGGGGATAAGTATGTTTGAAAAAAATGTTGGCCATAACAAATAATTGAGGGTCGGTCATACAACCTTCTGCTCTATGGGCTACTCCTTAGCAGCTATGGGCTGATTTGTCTGAAAATCTCCCAAATTTTGTAACTTTAACCTTGATGAGACGCCATTTAGCTCTTTCCAATCCACTTAATTTTTTGGCTCACGCAATTTTTTTATCAAACCTCACAAAAAAAATGGTCCCAGCGTTTTGAAATACAAATATTAATAATCTCCATATGTCACTATTCCATAGCTAATGTACATTAAGGTGGTCCTTAAAAACAAAAACAGTCTGGGACGCCCCTTCAATTGGTTCGAAATAGGATAAAAAAGTTTTAGAAATTTTTTCAAATTTTTATCTTTAACCCATGCTGACCTTATTTCAATGTGAAATTTGGCATTAGACACAACTTTTAGCTACTGGTTCTTATGAAAAAAATATGACGACGCCTCCTCAATTGATTCAAAATAAAATAAAAAAAATCTAGGAGTTTTTTCAAATTTTTATCTTTAACCTTAATGATCCTATTTCAATGTGAAGTTTGGCCTAAGCCGCCATTTTTTTTAACCACTTATTCTTACGTGGTTTTTAATTTTAAAAAAGAATGTCGCTCGAATCTATTTTCCGAGATATAGTCATGGAAAGATGCGGATATAGCTTTTCTAAAAATCTTATTTGTTTTTAGTCGACTGATATTATTAATTAATTGAACATAATTTGATCGAATTTTACAGTCATTAGCAGAAACCGATATTCATGTGAAATTTCACAAATCGGTCAATGCTTCTTTTTAACAAACATGACAGAGACAACAAACGGGCTTCAAATCCTTGTACAAATTAACCAAAACTGGTCTGATGAGGCTATGTATATATGTATATGAATATGTATATATGTACATATGTGGTAATAGTCGAAACTTATGTCACAAATTACCAGGTTAAATTGTTCCATTTGTTGTCTCTGTCATGTTTGTTAAAAAGAAGCATTGACCGATTTGTGAAATTTCACATGAATATCGGTTTCTGCTAATGACTGTAAAATTCGATCAAATTATGTTCAATTTTCTAAAAACCAGTATAAGCTGGGAATTCCTTCAAGGATTTTCAATATTTTGATGTCATATGGCAGGTAATTTTACATTCTATAAAATTGGTTCATAAAAGTTTGAAATTAGTTCCATATATTTTGTGATATGGCTGTTTTTAAAAATTTTTTACCATATTTTTTTCAAATAACCGTTATTTTCTCTAAAATTGTAATAATAATTTAAACTTTTTTACAGTTTTAAGAAAGCCCAATTAATTGCCTTTAATTCAATATGTTTCTTGCTACTAATTTTTTATTTTCTAAGCGAATTATATACAAAAATAATGAGCAAACCGATGTCTTTTTATTAAGTACTTACATAAATATTTATTTATTTTAATCAATTATTATCTGAAAGATCATATGACTTAAAGAGATTGAGAACTATTCGCTAATAAGGAATTTATTTAAAGAGGTGGACTCTGTGAAAGCCTATAAGGACCTGATCATCTTAGCCACATAAGATGTTTTGGTAAAATTAGAATCAAATGTTAGAATTTATGTAATTTTCTCTGTTAACCTGATAAATTACACGGCTATATCACGAATGCGCAATAGCATTTCAGAAGGATTTTAGTGTATTGAATCCAAATTCAGCCTCAGAATTGCTCTATCACGTTAGATTTTTGAGATATCCTAACCATGTTGTACAAAAAAGTAAAAATTTCGTTATTAAAGGCCTTTCCCAATCGATATCTTTTTACTTTTGATGAAATTTTTGATGAAACTTTGACAGTTCTGAGGTGAATATGAAATGCCAACAGCCTCGGGGCTAGTGGAAATTTTGACAAGTGATAGAAATTGTAATAACAATAACAAATTGTAAAGTTACGTCAAACGTCTGACATTCAACAACAAATCAGCAGGCAGCTAAATATTTTTATTTTATTATTATTAATATGCAACTTACGAGTACTGGAAGAAAAAAATTGTTTGGTACCGGTGTCGGCGATATAAATTGCAATTCACGGTGCGTTTTAAATGTTTTAAATCAAAATCATTTGTCACCGAAAATTTTTTTGGATATTGTTTATTATTCCAAAAGAAACATTTTCGCGTGAAAATGAAAAACATTTAACGTAGAGATTTTTTTTTGTCTCAATTTAAAAAAAAAAAATTAGTTTTTTTTACGTTTTTAGGTTCTTTTTTTGATAAAAAAGGTAGGTAAATAATCATATATATATATAAGAAAATTAAAATATGTTTTACATAATTAATAATGAGTAGCAGAACATTTTTGTTTCATAAATGATGAGAATCGGTTTGGCATGCTGCCTACCAGGCGTGCACTTTGGTCTGGAGTAATTTTATGCCAATTCTCTTGATTAACTTGCCACAAGCTGCTTTTCTCGCGGGTTTTCGTGCTGCTACGACCCATTTGATTATGCCTCATAAGTTCTCTATAGAATTTAAGTCGGAACTTTGAGGTGGCCCGTTCAGAATTTTGGTGGATTGTGTGTCGAGCCAAGATTTGACACCATAATCAAGCTGGAAAATCCACCTAAGCGGAAAACTTTTGGTGTAATCGGTGGTCAAATGTTCCCTTAGTATATTCCTATATAAAAAATTTGAATGTATGGGTTGCCAGGGCAACAAATAAACAAAAAAACAAATTAAAACATCAAAAAAAGTCTTCGATTCGCAAACGGAACACTTTTTCAAAGGCCAGAATTTTTGGAATATGATTATTTATAGCGATGAATCCAAGTTCTACGTACTTAGGAGCGATGTTAGTATCTATGTGCAATAGAGCATCCATATTTGCAAAAGTGTTATTTGTTTCGCTCCACAAGCATTTTCTAATAGAATGAGGGTAAATAATAAGATCTGCAAAAAAAGTTTGTGTTTCTATTGGAAAACACATTTGATCCAAAGCCTGAAAGATTCATTTAAAATGAGTTTTTTTATTTATCGATCTACAATTACGAAATGAACGATTTTTAGTGATAATGACCTGGAACATTTTGATGTAAAATTAAATGGTTAATACATCTTTCATACACTAGTTTTATCTATATGTGTGCGTGCGTGGTCTTAAATGATGTTAAAATAGAATTTTAAGAAAAATTTCCACATTTTTTTTTTTTTACGGTTCTCATTATTTATCCAAGAAAGGTAAAAATATTTTCGTTGTACTGTTTAATAGAGACTAGAATGTAGTTTAAGCAAACATTTTTTTTTTTTTTGAATATTAAGTTTTGGTGCCAAAAAAAAAGCTCTGAAAATTAATTAAAAACGGTTTTTTTGACTTATCGACCTATACCTCTTAAAACGACGGTCTTAGGTGGTATGAAATAAGGACCAATTTTATACAATACGAAGTGATAAATATATAATATATATTATATATATATATATTATATATATATATATATATAATATATATATATAAATAGTCTTGCATTGAACGTGAAATTATCTACCCTATACGGTTAAATGAGGCATTAGGCTTAGTATAAATAATTTTTTTGTTGTGAATTTTTTTCATTAATATGATTTTATTTATATAGAATTTAATATATTTAATTGTGTACATTAAAAAAGCAAATTAATGGTCTAAATAAAAGACTAGTAGCTGTGAGTTTTATACATACGTATGATCGTTTAAGGTACTTAAAGTCGTTATATTTAAGTTGATATTTTAAAAAATGAGACAGTAAACGTATCTTTCGGTGTAAAATGTGATTTGATTTGATCGATATCTCTTGAACAGCTTACTCAATGGAATATGTTATTATACATGTTTGTTTGTCATTTTAATACCTTTAATTTGGTGCTAAGCACGATGACATTGGCCATTTAGAGCTCAAGATATGGATTTTAAAGTGAAAGAAGGTCGAAAAAATTAAAAAAACCACAATATCTCGAAAACTGTGCCATTCAAAAAATTTCTATTTTCATTTCCGAATTCAGCAGGAGAAAATACATAAGAAAAGTAACTTCTTCAATAGAACATTTCCAGTGTAAGCTAGTGTAGTTATCTCAAAAAAATCAGAATACGACTTTTGCAACTTTTGAAATAAATATAACTCTAGAATGGTAGTTCGAAGAGAAAAATATTATGAGCCATTTTTGTGGACAATTGTATGATCTACAATTTTTTCAAACCAACTTTTACGATGACGCTCGCCATTTAAGAGAAATATGTGAAAAACCGATATTTCTCAGTTTGACCTTGATTAAAAATGTTTGCAGAACTAGGATCGGCGGGAACTTTTGACATTTTATTTGTATTAGTAAGTGTATTTAAGACGTATACCAATTTTCAGCTCTTTGCGAATTATTGTAAACCTACGCCTTTTTATGTCTAATTTGACTGGAGTAAGAACAAATAAAATGATATTTTAGAAAGCTTTTAAGGCTCCAAAGCCAAAAAATTATTTATATTTACTAAGCCTAATGCCTCATTTAACCGTATAGGGTAGATAATTTCACGTTCAATGCATGACTAACAAGTGCAGTTAAAAATTTTGAATTTTTGTTTTGAATTTGAGCTTAACATCTTCTTATACCATGATCGGTTACATAAAGCTGAACATTTTATATGAGAAAGATATTTATCAATTCGTATTGTATAAAATGTTTGCTGAATTTACATTCTAGTCTCTATTAAACAGAACAACGAAAATATTTTTACCTTCCTTGGATAAATAATGAGAACCGTTTAAAAAAAAAAAAATGTGGAAATTTTTTTCAAATTCTATTTTAACATCATTTAAGACCACGAACGCACACATATAGATCAAACTAGTGTATCAAAGATGTATTAACCATTTAATTTTACATCAAAATGTCCAAGGTCATTATCACTAAAAATCGTTAATTTCATAATTGAAGTTCGATAAATAAAATAACTTATTTTAAATGAATTTTTCAGGCTTTGGATCAAATGCGACTGGCCGGTTTCCAATAGAAACACAAAATTTTTTTGCAGATCTTATTTTTTACCCTCATTCTATTAGGAAATGCTTGTGGAGCGAAACAAATAACACTTTTGCATATTTCATACATTTTGTGGGTGCTCTAATGTGCAACATACTTCACTCAAAGAATAAATCATATTCTAAAAGTCAGTCCTTTGAAAAAGTGTTCCGTTTGCGAACCGAAGACTTTTTTTGATGTTTTTTTTGTTTATTTGTTTGTTTGTTGCCCTGGCAACGCATACATTCAAATTTTTTATATAGAAATATACTAAGGGAACATTTGGCCACCGATTACACCAAAAGTTTTCCGCTTAGAAGGATTTTCCAGCTTGATAATGGTCCAAAACATTAATCTCCACTTGTCAAATCTTGGCTCGACACACAATCCACCAAGATTCTGAACTGGCCACCTCAAAGTTCCGACTTAAATTCTATAGAGAACTTATGAGGCATAATCAAACGGGTCGTAAGCGCACGAAAACCCGCGAGAAAAGCAGCTTGTGGCAAGTTAATCAAGAGAATTGGCATAAAATTACTCCAGACCAATGTGCACGCCTGGTAGGCAGCTTGCCAAACCGATTCTCCTCATTTATGAAACAAAAAGGTTCTCCTACTCATTATTAATTATGTAAAATATATTTTAGTTTTCTTATATATATATATGATTATTTACCTACCTTTTTTATCAAAAAAGTACCTAAAAACGTAAAAAAAAGTTAATTGTTTTTTAAAATTGAGATAAAAAAAAATCTCTACGTTAAGTGATTTTCATTTTCACTCGATAATGTTTCTTTTGGAATAACAAACAATAGCCAAAAGGAAATTTTCGGTGACAAATGATTTTCATTTAAAACATTTAAAACGCACCGTTTATTGTAAGTGTCTGGTGGCGCATGGATCAAAAACAAAATTGTAAGTTACATGGTTTATTTAGAAAATCTGGTTAGAAATTTTACAATATACATATTTCTATTACCCACAGAATTTGCTCCGCAACCATCAAAACGTGAGCATTTCACTGGAGCTGAATTTCATCGTCTATGCAAAGCACGTTGTATTGTGCATTCCTTTAGTCAGCAGCCAAATAAATAAAAAATTATAAAAATCTGACGATTAGGACATACAAATCTCCTGCGTTATGCTCTGAATGAGAATAATTATGCACTCACTCTTATGTTATTGACAGTATCGATCATCAATCATTGGATCAAAGTGATATCCAACTATATTGAGTCTGAAATTGGAACCAGCAGAAAACAAGAGGCACGTCAACATTTGATCACAACGTGGCAAAGTTATTGTGAAGCTGATGATGATTTAGATTCTGGCTCGCAAGTTAAATGAACAATGAGAAAAAATTCTTAAACAATGTTGTGAAGTTGCTGCTGCGAAGTAGATCATCTGGCGAGGAGTGTTAAAAAGGAAACAGATATTTCACTACGACTTCCGTTAGATGATTTCTCATCTAAGACGCATGTCTCAAGTGACCTGCCTGTTTGTTTTTTTTTTTTTGCAAAGTAAATCATTCCTAAAATCATTTTCGTTATTGCTGCATAAACCCTATTTCCTATTTTAATGTATGTTTAATTTATAAAAAAGTATTAAAATAAAATACATGTTCAACTCAATGTAATATTGTACATGTTCAATAAACAAATTAATTTTTTAGAATTTTCATCTTTATTTTATTATTCTTTTTGGCTTAAGTTAACTTTAATCCTTCTTTCTTCTTTAAACTAAATTTTTCTAACTTAGTTTTTTAATCTAATATGTAATCAAAAAGAATCGCTCGGATCTGTTTTCGGAGATATAACCATCGGAAGTTGCGGATATAACTTTTATAAAACACTATACAAGGTAGGAGCCCATGATCAGATTTCCAAAATATGGATATCATATCAAAGGTAATATAATAAGGTATAAAATTGTGGCATAAATATTAGAATTCTGTTGTTTAGCTTTCGAGATATGAGGATTTTTTAAACATTTTGACTTTTTTTTATAATGCGGGACTTTTTCCAAAAATTTTACTGTTTTTGTTTTCTGGTAATAAATGGGTTAATATAAAAATATTTTTTACATGTAATACATACATTTTAAGGGAAAAGAATTAGGCTTTCTTGAAACTTTAAAAAAATATTCGTTAATTATACATTTTCTGGAAAAAATATCGGTTTTCTGAAAAAAAAAATGGTCACAATTTTACAAAAATCGTCATATCTTGATGACTATGGGACGTTCTTTTACAAACCGCACAAAATTCAGGAAAAAAAACTCGACTTCTCCAAATGCGACGAACATTTTTTTCTTGCATCTTCTAACAAATTCAGTTGACCCATGTTTTTTGTTTTTGCTGAAAAAATTTTTTTTTTGAATATATCCACATATGAATTTTTTATAACTGGCTGGATTTTGTCAAATGTACTCATACTTGGATTCTATTATCTCCAGTTCTTCTAATCCGATCAATGTCGAATTTTTTTTTATTTAATAGTCTATAACGTTAGCTTCTGCAACAAATTAAAAACAAATATTTATACTGTCAAAAAAATAAAAATAATAACCATTTAATTGTTTAAATAGTTTTAATATGATTTTTCCCCAACTAGAATACATTGAAAAAAAAAAACATTTTATTCATTATTCTTCTATCTACAAAACCCATTTTACAAAAAAGTGGAGTCTCTGTTAGATCGGAAGTTATTAAATATTTTTCAGCGCAAGTCATGAATTCCAGAACAAATTTAAGTGTGCAGCGTGCGACGAATCAAAATTTAATATCGAGTGTTAAGTACTCGTTTCTTTGTTTTGACTGGTCGCACGCTGCACACTTAAATTTGTTCTGGAATTCATGACTTGCGCTGGAAAATATTTAATAACTTCCGATCTAACAGAGACTCCACTTTTTTGTAAAATGAGTTTTGTAGATAAAAGAATAAGGAATAAAATGTTATTTTTTTCAATGTATTCTAGTTGGGGAAACATTATATTAAAACTATTTAAACAATTAAATTATTATTATTTTTCATTTTTTGACAGTATAAATTTTTTTTTTTTAATTTATTGCAGAAGCTAACGTTATAGACTATTAAATAAAAAGAATTCGACATTGATCGGATCAGTAGAACTGGAGATAATAGACTTCAAGTATGAGTACATTTGACAAAATCCAGCCAATTATCAAAAACTCATATGTGGATATTTTCGAAAAAAAATTTTTTCAGCAAAAAAAAAACATGGGTCTAGTAATTTTATGTATACAAGCTGCAAAAAAAATTTCGGGTGATTCTAAAATACCAAGTCCAAAATCCTATGCGGTTTGTAAAAGAACGTCCCCTATACGAATTTCAAATATTTAATTATCGATATACCTTATCAAATTACCATTCATATGGTACCCATATTTTAGAAATATGTTTAATGTTTCCTAACTTACACCGTTTTTTACATAGCTATATCCGCAACTTCCTAGCCATCGGAAACTAGACCGTGACATTTTTTTTTGAAGATTTATTATTTATTCCTACAACGCTACTTCACCTAAAACACAAAAATATCGGATATCCCTTAAATATATGTACCTGTGCCTTCTTTTTAGCACCCATTGATAATTCAACGGTTGATTTTTGATCACAATAAACTAGACGTGCAAATTTTTACAGCTTCGTTTTGAAATGAACCTTCTTCATTGGATTTTCTTCCCCTGTCTCATGCCGTATAAATTCCTGAAAAGTGGAGGGAAATCAATTTTGGTTGATAAAATTTGTTCTTGCGCTTATTTCTTATTCTCTAAATGTTTTATTTCATCTATAGGCTCCAAAACATAGTCTGCCTTGTAGCTGGTGCCATAAATAGTAATGGGTTTTGGTAAAGTGGTGCCACTCCAAGTCTTTTCAACCGTGACTTTTACTTTAGGTTACCTTTGTGCTCTACTTTAGGAATTTTTCTCGCCAAGAACGAATTGCACAAATTCGTCATCATCCGATTGGGCTACATTCATCAGGGTCATTAGCATAGACTTTGCTCCTTAGCATGCGAATATGATTTTTAATTATAATACGCATTTCAAAGTACAAATAATTTATTTCAATATCAAAACTCGACAAATGCATTTTACTTTTGCACACTTTCAATATGAAATGTCAAAATTTCATGCTGTCAAAATTTACATCGGCAAAATTGAAAACTTTAGTCACCAGAGTGAAAAATTTACTCACCAGGCAAAAAATGGTTTTCACTGCGATTTGCCTAGGTAAAAAGATATCGATTGGGAAAGGCCCTAAATAACTTTTAAGATCTATCGATTACACAGGCACACAAAAAAAAAAAATTTCGTGACCCAGAGGGTAGACCCCTCTATTCCCACATTATCGATGTTGCTGAATCCGAATATGACATTTAAAAATGGTTTGAACTGCCAGTTTTCTCGCTACCACCCCCTTGGGGGTCGAAATTCAAATTGGCATACAAAGTTGAAATGGATGTGCATTTCTACGTTTCTTCGCATGCTAAAACCGAAAATTATAACAAAAAATAAGTTCGACCCTTCCATCACCCCCTAGCGCCCCTTTATTACCCCTAGAAAGGGGATCAAACTTCAATTTTCATGCAAAATTGAAATAGATGTGCATTTCTATGTCTATCACCAACTAGCACCTCCCTTTTTTTTATGAAAATTTTCAATTTTAATTTTCGGTTTTAGCATGCGAAGAAACGTAGAAAACGCGGAAGGGGGAAAACTGGCATTTGAAACCATTTTTGAAGGTCATATTCGGATTCAGCGACCTCGAAAATGTGGGAATAGAGGGTCTAATTCTGGGTCACGAAATTTTTTTTTGTGTGCCTGTGTTATTTTCAGAAAGCTATACTTATACAATACTTTTTTCTTTCCCAGGCCACCTTCGAGATATATGGACATCGAAGGAACAAAAAAAAATAGCGTTTCTAGTTCTTCCAAGGTAGTTTCGATTCCCAATACTATTAAGCTTAGTATGTTAAATGGCGGTCTTCTATCTTTTGGTGAGTATTTGTTTTTCTTAAGGAAATATGGGATTACATATTACATAAATTTAGTGTTATGGGTATGGTGGCATTTGTTTTGAATTGTCTTTCAGGACACGGATAAAAATGTTCATAAGTTGAGTATTTAGTACGTCTTATACAAAAAATTAAATAAAACATCCATTAGAAATATTCGTAAATAATTAATAAGGGTTTGGGTTCAAAGTCCTGACAAAAGTCAACAACATCAAACCACATCTTTTAAACATGCTTTTATATATTCCAACAGTGGCTAGCTTACAGTTAAAGCAACAAAATCTGATTTCTACCATATGAAAACATTATTATTCGATTACTGGATCGATTTGCAAAGAAAAGCCTATGTATAGTCGCTTAAAAAGATCGGAAAAGGGCTTCTGCTTCATAACTGGAAAAGTAAGTCTCAAATAGAAATATAAAGTGAAGACAATGTCTTGGAAAATTTAAAAAAAACACAAAGTTTTCGATCCAAAAATACTTAGTCCGACCACCACTCATAGTTGCAAAATTTTCAACAAAAAGCGTATTTATCGATCAAAATTCGTTATTTTTGCGAAAAATTGAGCCTTTAGATTTCATTTAGATGTGCATGTGGCTTTGTTGGCATTTAAAATGATGACAAGTGGGCAGGAAATATATGTATGCATAATGCTGCTAACTGTACTTATTTTAGGAGTACAATACTCCTTTGCAGTTGTCTGTACTTCTAGAGATATTGTACTTCCATTTGTACTCCTGTTTGCGTTCAAACAAAGCGGAAAGAACGTAGATGTAACTGGGCGTTTACACACACAAATTCTTGCCAAAAAGCTTCCTTGTTTGTGGGAAAGAGGGGAAAAATCAAAGGGACGAGGTACAAAATTTGTCGTATGGTGCAAATGCCAGACAAAAACTACAAAAGAGAATAGACAATAATTTGTTTCACCGAATTTGCCTGTGTAAACGCCGAGTAAGCGGACGAAATGCAAACCGCACTCAGAAAAACACTTGTCAGATGATATGTTTGAAGCTTTGATGCAGCATTTTCTGAATGCTACCAATATCATTATTCTGTCAGTCGTTCAGTAACGCTCTTTTGGCCGCTTATTGTAATTTTTGGGTTCGGTATTGGTTGATATATTATTAAAAATTAAAAAAATGAAAGCGCGGCGTATTAATGTTTTTATATGTAATAAGTGTAATTCCGAATTTAACATTGCAAATTCTGAGAAAACAGCTATTGAAAAGCATTTGCTTATTAGTAAACACCTAAGTGCATTGAAATCTGCTTCAATTAGTCGTCCAGTGACCGGATATTTATTTATTATCTTCACTTGATCTTACAATGGTACAATATGAAGTCCTTTGGTCCTATCACGTGATTAAAGCAAAATTACAGTTTTAATTCCAGCAAATGTGTATCAAATATACATATTTCGAACATGCATCGAATTGAGAACATTTTTTTTTAGATATTTCACAGATAAATGTACTGCTTTTGCCGTGCAGAAGTCGTTTTTATTCCATTCGTGCCCTTTTTTTTATTTTACTGAAATGTACTGCTTTTTGTCGGTCCAGAGTTGGCAGCATTATGTATGGTATATGTGGGCGATTTTCATCTAACTGTTACTTTTATGTCCCCTGGTGATTCCAGCTATATATTCATATTTTGTTTTTAAATGATTGACTCCCTTGCTTTGATATTTTGTTTTTCTTTAAAATCATAATGACTCTAACCAAAAATAGTGGGTTGCCTTACTCTCACACTGGTAATCAACCATAAAAGTCCGTACTTTCATCGGAGATGGGTTATAACTGTACTGCATGGTTCAAAAAGTCTCGGGAAAAATGATGAAAACACAAACATTTTGATAAAAATCTATTTTATTCTTCAACATAGTTCCCTTCGAGGGAGATAGACTTCATCCAATGATCCTCCAACATTTCGATACCTTTTTTATAGTAGTCGACGTCGAGGCTATCAAAATAGGCATCAGTTTCGAACTTGACCTCCTCATTTGAGTAAAATCTCTTTCCCTGGAACCATCTTGTCAAGTTTGAAAACAGATAATAGTCGCTGGGGGCCAAGTCTGGAGAATACGGTGGGTGGGGCAATAATTCGTTCAATTTTGCCATTGCTTTGAATCACCGACACGACATCTTTTTCATTTCGAAATGCTCATGCAAAATATTGAAAATACTACTGATCGACAACTTCATTATGTCTGCTAGCTCTCTCACTTTCACTTTGTGGTCTTTCAAAACGATCAGATGAATTTTCTTGATGTTTTCTGAAGTACTAGCCTCAGTCGTTATCGACGGAGCAGATGTGCTGTGATGTTTTTAGAGCCATTTCAGTGATTCAGAAGAACCACGCAAAAACGAGTTTGGTACGCATTACGGTCCTAATCCACCAACCGAAATGTGCATGTCAGATGATGAAGATAAACTCATGCGAATATATACATAGTAGCGAAGATATAAAACAAGAAGGCCCAGGAAATGGTGAAAATAATGAAAATAAATCTAAAATCGCTGACTGGCGATATGGTCCTGCACAAATATGATACAATATGCTGGAGGTACCCTATTGAGGAGATGGTTTTAATTATGGATGTGTCTCTCGGGGGAATGTTGGAGGGGAAAATCACTTTAAATTAAACCTTTCAAAATAAAAAACTAAAACTACGGCGGAAATAAAAAGACACGGCGGTTCAAACTTTATTACAAATTTATTCTTCAAAAGACAAAGCGGAAGAATCAAAAATATAAAAAAAGAGAGGGAGCGAGATGCGCTGCCCATAAAAAAAGAAAAAAAAATTGATTATTGGCGTAAACATGCCTCCCGCCTTGCAGGAATGCAATATGCAAATAAATAATATTAAAAAAAAATAAAAAATGGAGCGGGAGCCCCACAAACAGTATGCGCAAGTGGCAGACCTCTTACGGTCGGGTAGACGCCTACCGGCAGCATTAATAATAATAATAATAGAATTTAGCTACTACAGCTATTAGCTTTCTTAGCAATTTAGCTTGAAGCTTTAAAACCAAGTAAAAAGCTTATATATTAAGGGAAATGAAAAAATTATACATGCAATTAATTTGTTATATTTTTATAATTTTACCTTAGCTTTATTACACTTTCTCAACATACCCACCCAGATCATATGTATATAAACATACAATTGCATGAATGTAATTGAATGAATTTATTAATATGGTCCAAGGCATAAATGTTATAAAAAATTTGCCCATCATGCTGTGGGGCTCGGACAACACAAACATAAAGACCAACAACCATTAAGCTACTACTTAAATTAACTATAGTTATTTTTCAATCTAAGCTTGAGTTGACTAATATTGAATTAGTTGAAATATTTAAAAAACATTGAAAAGAGTAGAAAAGCCGAAAATAAAAATTAAGAAAGATGAAAGAGGTTGAAAAACGTCAAAAGAGGTTAAAAATTGGTATCGCATGAGGTTGAAAAAGTCGAAAAAAGTTGAATAACGTTGAAAAAGTCGGAAAAATATGGAAAATTTTAAAAAAATTGAAAGAGGTTGAAAAATGTTGAAACAGTTGAAAGAAGTTGAACATTTCTAAAAAAGTTCAATGAGGTTGAATAAGTAAAAAAAATATTGAATGGGATTGAAAAAGTCGGAAAAATATGGAAAATGTTTAAAAAATTGATAAATGTTGAAACAGTTGAAAGAAATTGAATAACTGAAAAAAAAATTAATGAGGTTGGAAAGGTCAAAATAAATTGGAAGAGGTTCAAAAACTCCAAAAGAGTTGAATATCTGTAAAATAATTGAATGAGCTTGAAAAAGTCGAAAAAAGCTGAAAGAGTTTGACAAAGTCAGAAAAATATGGAATATGTTGAAAACAGTTGAAAGAGGTTAAAAAATGTTGAAAAAGTTGAAAGAAATTGAATAACTCAAAAAAAGTTGAATGAGGTTCAAAAAGTCGAAGTAAATTGAAAGAGGTTGAAAAACTTGAGAAAAGTATAATATCTCTAAAAAAAATTGAAAGAGGTTGAAAAATGTTGAAACAGTTGAAAGAAGTTGAACAACTCGGAAAAAAGTTGAATAAGGTTTGAAAAGTCAAAAAAATTGAATCAGGTTGAATAAGTTGAAAGAGGTTGAAAAACTCGAAAGAAGTTGAATAACTCAAAAAAAGTTGAATGAGGTTGAAAAAGTCGGAAAAAGTTGAATAAGGTTGAAAAAGTTGAAAACAGTTGAATAAGGTTGAAAAAGTCGAATAAATTAAAAAAGGGTGAAAGAGGTTGAAAGATTCGAAAAAGTTGAAAGTGAAAAATATCGAAAAAAATTTGAACATCTTAGTAGTTTAAAGAGGTTGAAAAAGTCGAAAGGAAAATGGTGAAAAAAGCGTTTTGCTTTTATTGGAGGTGCCACGCCTACTCCCGTCGAAGTTCAATTAATTTTAAAGCTTATTGTAACAGACATCTCTGTACCAAATTTTACTAGGATTACTCTTATAGTTCACCAAATATAGCACAAAACATTTTTGGCTTGAATGGGAGGTGCCACGCCCACTAACACAATCCTGTCGACCTCCATTTAATTTCAAAGCTTATAGTAATTGACATCTCTATAGGGTCAGAATTTACGAACTGGGCCACTTTTTAAAAAATATTTTTATTTTTTAATGAAATTTTGTTATTTTGTGGTATGTGCTAGAAATTAAAATATGAAGTAATTTTTTTTTTAAATTTTTTTTGCTGTTATAGGCCAGGGGTTCTTAAACTTATGTAGTCCGAGGACCCCTTATCGAGCTAAATTTTTTTTGCGGACCCCATCCCAACTCTAGATATTTGACATCGTTCTAAGCTTAATTTCTGACTCAATAATGA
The DNA here is from genome assembly GCA_963662105.1 of Meiosimyza platycephala. Classification (NCBI taxonomy): domain Eukaryota; kingdom Metazoa; phylum Arthropoda; class Insecta; order Diptera; family Lauxaniidae; genus Meiosimyza; species Meiosimyza platycephala. The sequence continues at coordinate 57,647,237 of OY759211.1, read as the reverse complement.
CAAAGACACTCAGGCTTGCCAACCAATGTCAAACTTAACCAGACATAAAATGACCGGTTTTCTGACCGGTGAAGGAACAAAGAACTTATATTTTGCTTTAACTTTTCCTGTTTTTAAAGGTCTTTTCAACACTATGTATGTCCAGTTTTTGAAGATCCAAAAGTTGAAAAGCATGCAGACACTACTTTCTAATAAATATTGATACCTATACCATATATCTCTCTGCATTTTAGCAAATCTTGCGCATTTATAGAGGCAAACATTTTTTATTAGGATTTTCATGTAATTGAAATACAAAATGAATAAAAATTGGGGAAATGTAAAAGAATTAAAAAAGTTTCAAATCAAAATATGTACATTAAACTCAGACAAATATTTCTTGGTCAAAATAAAGCCTAGAAAATAATTTGTTTTTTTTTCATATATTTTTTAATAAATAATATAATAATAATAAAGCTTAAAATGAAAATTACTTTTTTGATGACTATTGGTCGTTTTATAAGCGAAATTTGTTATATTTTCTTCTGTGAAAGTTTTTACTTAATGAGAAGGATGATGTTGTTTTCTTGAAACCATATCCACAATGTCGGGCTCTATATTCGGAAGTTTTATTCTCAGGTCTGCTTCTACATTAAGCTGATTTCTATACTTTGATTGCATATATAATAGTACCGAAAAGCCTTTTTACACAAATACGTTGTACAAAACGGAATCAAGTTTTGGATGCCCTTATTTGCAGAGAATTCGAATTTTAGAAGTAACGAAAAGTTAGTTAAATTTCATAGAACTTTAGTTTCAAAGAAGTATCGCAAGAGATAGCCATGAGTATATCATGCTCTAATGTCGATAATTGCTTAGCAATACCAATACTAACGCCTGTGTTGAATGGATCCCTGATCCAGTCGTTGTCAGAAACAGGACAGGGAAAATACTTCCGGAAGCTGCTTTTTAGAGGCATTAAATGTTCGATAAAAAGTAGGTGCGTTTTATTATCGAGCACTTAATTAGAAAATTCTATAAAATAGCTGAGTGTTGAAAAAGATTCATACCCATACTTTTGAATGCGCTTTGACCATAATTCGTGTTATTGTAATCGCTTATATTTTAAATAGCTCACCATAGTTGGGACTTGTGATTTAGCTTCTGTGTCAAATCGCACCAAAAAGTAGAATTTGTTCTATTTCTCTGCGATAAATTGTCTAGTGTCAATTTTGTACGCACTATTAACGTATAGAAAAAATATGGACGATATCGAACGTCCCAACTGTGTTTAGCTCTTCACTTCAACGTTAAATTTATTTGAAGCTGCACCTTGTAGGCTCAAATTAAAATTTACAAAAATTGATGATGTTATCAAACAGTGGGAAGAGTGGAAACAGTTAGGTGCTGGGCATCCCGAGTTTACACAAAAGTAAATGCACACTTTGTTTTTTAAAAATATGTGCAATCATTCAAAAAGCCGTCTGCATGTAGAATTTTTAATGAATTTGTTATTTAAATAAAGCGAAAAGTTTGATGATGTAAAATTGATGTAAAAATTGTTTCGCGAACCCCTGGAATGGCTTCGCGGACCCCCAGGAGTCCGCGGACCACAGTTTAAGAATCGCTGTTATAGGCAATTGAAATTCGGGGACAAAATTTTTTCAAAAGCTTATAACTTTTGAACGAATTCGATGATTTTTACAAATTTAACGGTGTTCGATTCGTATTGAAATAAAGAATAAGTGAGATTTCAATTTTCAATTTTAAATAATGTATTTTTCAATGTTTAAAACATGTTTATTTATTAAATGTTAATGAAAAACAGCCTTCCCTGTCCGATCGAAAAACGAAAAAAATTATATAAATGTTAAAAATATTAAAGTACAATATTCCGTTGAGAAAAAAAATGGATCGCTCTTGACGTAATTTTTATTTTCATATTTGTAACTCTGCACAATGGGCTTATAGTGGATTCTGTGAGTCGGAAAAAAACTTGAAAAATACAAATATTTAAAGCGGCAACCAAACCACCTCTACCCCCCGTTTTCGAGGGTGCTGAACACGATGGTGATGTTGAAAATTATTTTTGAGTTGACCCCACCCCTAAAATGGCCAAAAACCGCCCCAAAATGGGGGAATCGCATATTCCGCGTCTTCCATCGGTAAAATATTTGTCACCCCCCATTTTCGAGGATGCTGAACGCGATGGCGGTGCTTAGAATTATTTTGGAACTGGTCCCACCCTCCAAAGTAGCCAAAAACCGCCCCAATGGACCCAAATTAAAATTTTTTTTTACCATTTAGGGGCATGAGCATTTTTATGAATTTTCATCAGTGCCGTTTGTGAGTAATATTGAATCAAAACTTTCAATTATTGAAAAGTGACACGCTCACTTTTCCGGTTCCACCCACTTTTGGCAAAATTTAAGATATTTATGATCTGCATCTGTGTACCAAATTTCATTACAATATCTTGAATGGCTTGCGAGATATGACGTTATAAAAAATAAAGGATAGGGCTGTGCCACGCCCCTGTTATAGTCTTTAAAAACTTAAAACCTACCACGATCTTAATTTTGTTTACATGTGCACTTAATCCACAAATTTTATCAAAATCCCAAGAAATATGGTGGCGGGTTCACAATGGTTTGAGGTAAAAAAATGAATGAGGATAAAAAATGATATTTAGCTTTTCCCCGTTCTAAGGTGCCATCTCCCGTAATGGAGTTGGTCCGTTGGCCAAAATAAATGGAATCATGAATGCAAGCATCTATCTCGGGATCCTTTAAGAGCAAATACTGCAATATTATATCGTTAAAATGGCTCCCGGCAGTATATTTCGGCACGATAATGACCCCAAACGCTCAAGTCGCTTAGCTTGGGGATTTTAAAGTGACCCTGATGTTGGAAATTTTAGAAAGGAAAGCTCAGTTACCGAATCTCACCTCCTTAGAGAATCTATGGTAGCTATCAGATCACGATGTGATAAAGAAAAACTACTACAATATAAAGAACTTGGTAAAAATCCTTCAGGAGGAGTGGAATTAGACAGCCATGGAGACTTTAATGTACTAAATGGATCCTATGCCTTTTGGATTTTATGCAGTCATGCAGTCCTGTAAGAATACTTAAACTATTTTGAAGAGTTGCATTTTTTTTTGCTCGCTTGATTTTTAAAGCTATCTTATACTTTGATGCATTACAGAATACTGGATACAGATAACTCAACAAAAACTTTCATCAGGAACGTGAGGGATCATCTGCATGTACATGTAAAATTATAATACTCTAACATAATTCTTTTCAAAGATACCACACATTTTGTGTTTCAGTGACCGCAGTTGCATTTTTTATGCTCGCTACTGTACATACATACAATTATTGCTCGTTTAATATAATAGGAGATATCGCAATTGTTAATGAGAGTAGTCATGCGATTAAAAGGAGCTGTAGCCATATAATTAGTTCTACTGATAGGTTGGTAAAATAATTGATAAGAGTTACGATTACTCCTGCGATTAGTGTTTAAGTGAATATAATTAAGAAGCTCTGGTGCAGCAAGAGACCCAGTTACAAAATGATGCAGATAAAGTATATCCGCAATATTTTACGCGAGCTCAAAGACTGCATCTTCAAACGATCCTCATAAGGAGCAAGGTTTAAAGAGCAAAACGAATAAAATTTTTTTGAATTCTCTCAATTCTAATAATATGAATATTATAAAATGGTGACCATACTTGGCTGTGGTACTCTAAGTGAGGACGCACTATTGTAATATATAAAGTCACCGTTACTAAAGCGCTGTCAAATTCTTTTGTCCACCTCTTAATAAAGCCAAGCAGAGATGATGATTTTTTACAAATTTGATTAATGTGCTCAATAAAAGTTAATTTAACATCAAAATGTATACCTAGGTCTTTGACTAAATCGACACGACAAATTTTCTTAACTTTTAATTTATAATCAAACTCCACAATATTTTTCTCCTGGTGAAAATCATAGTTTGGCATCTATTAGGATTAAGATACAAGTTATTTTTAGAACACCAAATCTCAAAGGATTTCAAGTCAGACTGAAGTGGAATAGTATCACCAACCCCCTTCACGTTCCTGTAAATTTTCAGTTCATCTGCATATACTAACAGATGGGAGTTTTCAATGACATGTGTAACATCATTAATGGCTAAAATGAACAGGAGCGTCCCCAGGTGTCTTCCTTGTGGAACACCTGGTGTCGCGCTAAATGGGGAGGAAAACACCCTCCGAAATCTTATTTGATATGAACGATCAGATTCAATCCAGCTGACAAAACTTTAAGGAAATCCAAGCTTCCTTAACTTAAATAAAATCAAATTATTCCTGGCTACAAACGTATTTGTTCCTTGCCCTATTACGGCCATTGCGAATTTTTTTAAATCCCTTTTGTACCAAGGGTACGAAGAATTATTAACATACCTCTTTGTATATGGCACCGACAATGCTATGGCGGAAAAAAGTTCACCATAAAAAAATCTGTTACACTCATCAAACGAATTACTTGTATTATTAAAAAAAATTAATAAGTCCTCTAATTTGTTCCTTAAATTTTCATTCAACTATAAAAAGTTAGCTTTTTAAAATTGAATTCATAAACATTGATGGAAGAACATTCATTAATTAAATTTTCATTGTCAAATTGGTACACAATACTCAAAGGTGGATGATAGGAATCAACCACAGAAAGAGCACGGATAGCATTACTTACAACAACATTGCTACTATTTGTAGCTAAGGCTAAGTCAAGTTGTCGTCCTTGAGAATTAGTTATACAACTTACTTGTTGTAAATTTGAAAGTATTTTGTCAACAAAAATTTGTTGTTGTCGAGTTTTTGGACACGATGCATAAAAATATGTACCATCATCCGATGCGTGAGCGTAGCTCAAATGTTATTGTTTCTAATATTGCTAAAATTCAGATTAAAACTGAAAATAATTATCGTACAATTGTTAGAGACTTTGAGTCTAATGGTAAAAATTATTACACTTACCAACTTAAAAGCAGCAAAGGGCTTACAGTCGTGGTAAAAGGCATTGAGTTCGATGTAGATACTGAAGAAATAAAAAAATGCTTTTGGCGAGAAAGGCTTTCATGCTAGGGCAGTCATTAATATTGTCAACAAAGATAGAGTTCTATAACCCATGTTCAAAGTGGACCTCTTACCAGATGCTGCAAAGCTTAAGAAAAATGAGATCCATCCGATATATAAACTGCAATATTTATTGCATAGTAGAATCTCTCTTGAAGAGCCTTACAAACGTAACGGTTCGGTTCAATGTTCAAACTGTCAAGAATATGGCCACACAAAATCGTACTGCACTCTACGTTCTGTGTGTGTCGCATGTGGTGAACTTCATCACAGCTCCCAATGTGATAAAAAAACGAACGATGATCCTAATTTAAAAAAATGTATTAATTGCCAAGGAAATCATACGGCTGCTCCTCAGCATTTTACTCCAAGTCCAATTATTCCAGGTGTGTCTTTTGCTAGTGCATTAAGGTCAGGCACCGCTACGGAACATAAGATTCCCTTACCAACAAATAACAACCTGGAGATATTAATATCTAACCTTACCCAGAGCTTGTCACAATTCATGCTAGCAATGCAAAATTCTTTTGATAGAATAGAATATTAATGACGGCTCTTTTGACTAAAAAATGCCATTAAGATCTGGGCATGGAACTCAAACAGTGTGGGCCAGAGAACTGCAATGGGTGATTGATAAATGCTCAGACATAAATCAACAACCAATAAAGTAAGATGTTAGGCTCAACCGATCAAACTTGCTCAATCACTTGCGTTCCCTGATGACTTTTAATCAATCAAACCTGTGGTTGCATGTGAGCATTGTGAGTAAAATCAGCTGTCGTGCTCGAATCTTTCACTTTGGATGTGCATCAGTTAGCTGATCGAACATGTTTGCATCACTCACAATTGAACATATTTGTATTTTGCTGATTGATTTGATCGGTAACAAAAAACAAAGTGATTGCAACCAAAGCATACAAAAATTGAAAAGAAAAGAAATCAACGCGTATACCTTATTGCAGGGGTTGGCATAGCAATAGCACTTTCTCTTTCTCTCTTGTTGTATACGTATACAAGAAAATTAGCATACACTCATATTCATACCCATTTGATTGCTGTTATATTCGGGTTCTATTCATGCAATTTGTGGGTGCTTTGATTGCGATCATTTCGATATTTTTACCGATCAAATCAGTTGGGATAAGACAAGTATGCTCATGCATGAATGGAGTGAAGTTGTTCGATCAGCCAACTGACGCATACACAAAATGAGTAATTTTTTCCTAAAGCTGATTATACTCAGGGTTTGGTTTGAGTTGCAGTGATCGATTGTGAGTGGAAACTTTTGAGTATGCAACAATCAACAAAAATGTGAGTTAGAAGTTTCGAACTTTCTCTGTGATGCTCCTATCAGAAACCCACTTAACTAATAGATATTTTTTAACCATTCCTGGCTATACATTTTACAAAACCAACCACCCTGATGGCAAACACATGGTGGCACTGGAATCCTAATTCGTCAGAGATTAAAACATAATTTTTTCGGGTCTTATGACACCAATTATATTTAAGCGATTTCCATTTGTCTACAAAGTCATGGTAAAGATCTAACTTTGACGGAAATACGTTGCCCACCTCGTTTCGCCGTAACTGAAGCTCAGTTTATTGATTTTTTTAAAACTTTAGGCCATAAGTTTGTTGTAGCTAGGGACTACAATGCAAAGCATACGTTCTCGGGATCTCGCATTAGTAACCATAAAGGTAAACAACTTTATAATGCCATTAGTAATAATAACTTCGATGTTGCTTCTCCTGGGCAACCAACATATTGGCCAACGGACAGAAACAAAACGCCTGATCTCATTGATTTTGCAATCACGAAAGGAGTGCGTAGGGAGAACATTTCTGTACGCATAAGACTCGAGTTGTCCTCTGATCACTCCCCTGTTATAATCCACATACTCGAAGAGCCTAAACAGATTGATGACTCTCATTATCTCACAACACCTTTCACCAACTGGCTTAAGTATAAAAAGTACATAAGCACACATATTCATACAAATAATAAATTTGAATGTAAGGAACATATTGATGACGCTGTTGCTATTTTGAACTTCATTATAACAACAGCAGCAGAAAACTCTACTCCTAAATATAAAATAAATTGGAATGCAGCCGTTTTTTTCATAAATGCTGAAATTGAAAGATTAGTCCTAGAAAATCGAAGACTAAATAGGGAATGGCAACAGTAATGATCTTTAGCTAGTAAAACTAGGCTCAACCAGGTTGTAAAGAATCTTAAACTGGCACTTCTCAGAAAAAAGGAGGGAAATCAATATAGTTTTATTCAAAAAATCTCCCCAAATGGAACAAAAAGCTCATCTCTTTTGAAAACTAACCGTAGTCTTAAAAGTCCCACTGAGCCAGAGTCACCCATTAAGGACCCTAGAGAGCACTGAGCTCGAAGCGATGAAGATAAAGCTAACGTCTTTGCAGATAATTAAAGTCAGTTTTTTCAACCGAATCCCGCCATTGGTGGTCTATGTCTACCCCAGAAAACTCTAAACACACAGTCTATTGGCACAAGCATAGCTCAAAACGAGGTTGCAAGTTTTATCAAAAATAAATTAGTTAGTAAAAAATCGCTTGGACTTGATCGCATTACACCCATTATGCTTATAAAGCTACCTTCTCAAGCCTTATCATTTATTGCTATTTAATGCAATAATAGCGTTTGGGCATTTCCCTTCTGATTGGAAAAAATCTCTAATTATAATGGTTCAAAAGCCTGGTAAAGACCCTATTTTAGCATCTTCATATAGACCCATTAGTCTGCTTCCTTGTCTTTCAAAAATTTTTGAAAAACTGTTGCTAGCAAAATTGATGCCATATTCCAAAGAATAAAATCTTATCCCTTCTCATAAGTTTGGATTTAGGGAAAAACACGGAACTATTGAACAGGTAAACCGTATAACTAATGAAATAAGGAAAGCATTCGAGCACCGCGAGTACTGCTCTGCTATGTTCCTTGATGTTCAACAGGCATTCGATAGAGTATGGCATGATGAGCTTATTTATAAAATAAGGTAGCTTTTACCCCAAAAAGTTCATAACGTATTAGAGTCTTATTTCAGAGTTAATCATAAGACCTCTACTATATCTGATTTTCCAATTAGAGCAGGAGCACCGCATGGCAGTGTCTTGGGTCCCTTTTTGTATGTTTTATTCACATCAGATATTCCCACAAATGACCATTTAGTTACCTCTACATTTGCTGACGATACAGCAATTTTGAGTCGTCAAAAAAATGCTATAACAGCAACACGTCAGCTTCAATTCCACTTGTCGTCAGTCGATAGTTGGTTGTCATTACAAGGTCACGTTAGTCAATTGGCCAGGACGCTATGTTACACATTGCCATTTTTGCGACTAAAGAAAGCTAACAGAGCGGGTGTTGAAAATAGACACCCCAGATGAGTCCTGTAATATCACAACCCAAATTCAGCTGGTTCATCGACTTAAATTTTGATCAGATGGGGACTCTGTACCGGGACCTAGATTGTCTCGGGCACTGTCCTCTAGTCATAATAAATAAAATAAAGTAAAAAATAAAAAAAAAAACAAAAAGAAAACCAACCTCGTCAACCCATCACCGCCAGCTGTTTGGCGCGGACCGGGACCTAACTCGTCTCGGCTGCAGTCCGTTGAGTGGCGAGTGCGGCAGCAGAAACGTTGGAGCAGCGTGCTCTTAGACCGGTTTTGGGTTCTAGACCGGGATCCAGCTATCTCGGCTACCGCCTTAAAGTTGTTCTCGTGGCAATAGTTCTCCCCAACGTGATGGACCGGGACCTTGCTCGTTTCGGCTATCACTGCACAATCCTTAGTGGCACTAGTTCTCCCCAACGTAATGGACCGGGACCTAGGTCCTCTCGGCTATCACTGCACAATCGTTATCAAGATACTAGTTACGTCCATGGTGGTAGACAGGGACCTAGCTCGTCTCTGCTTCCACGCCAACAGAGACCGGGACATCGCTCGTCTCGGCTGTAAATGGATCAGAAGAGACGCAATAGTCGTCAACTGTACTATACATGAGTTATCATGAAACTGTCGCCACGCCGCACAGTGGCTTGCTTTTCAAAAAAGCGTTGCAAAAATCAATTTTAGTGTGGGTCTGTTTGACAAATTTGATACTCGCATCGAATAGTGAGATGTCTAGAAGTGATAAATTTAAAATTTCAACCCACACGGATAAGTAGTTTTTAGTTTTTACAGTTAGTCAAAGTGGAGACATTTTTGAAGTTTGCAAAAAAATATTTTTTTTGGATAAAAATTTCATGTTTGAGCTAAAAAGCTCAACAAATGCTGAGAGAAAATATATATCTTTTTTTGTAAAAGCATTATTGGTTTTAATAAAACAAAAAAAAATTAGTCCACCAAATTTTTTCTTTTTTTTTTTTGTTTTTTGAAACACTATTTCTAGCGATGTTTTTGAGCTTTAATATAAGTTTAAAAATAAAATTTACAAAACTTCAAGCTGAGCTTCCACACAAATCATCACTAATTCTTTCTTAACATATCTCCAGAACAAACTAGGCACCGGTGTTTGCTCGTTTGGGTGCTAGAGCGATTTTTATCGACAAACCTGTGGATATAGCACCCATAAATATTAATTCTTAAACCTTTAACTAGAAAACATTTAACTAGGTGTGCAATGCCTATTTCATTGGTCATAGTTCATAATTAACGGATTAACGAGTTAATGCCCACCTATGGAACTTACCATAAATTACGTTTCCGCTAGACGCTTGGTCGCCGAAAAATTTGATCAACCCTAATGCGTGCAGTTATTAATGTAATGAACGATATCATAAAAACTTTTTTTTATGGGGTAATGGTTAAAAATAACTTCATTTTGGAGGAAAAAATATTTAGTTACGGATAACATTATGAATAAACTTAACTTAATATTCGCCAAAAAAATTTAATTATCATAAAAAGTTTTTTGGGGAAAATTTTTCAAAATAGGTCTATTTTGGGGAAAAAAAAAACTTTGTTGGGGAATTTTCAAAGATTTCATCTGGGAACCCTGACTGCGTACCCATAACCAGATTTCCATTTCCATCTTTACAGGTAAATCCTTTTTTATATCGTTTTATCTAAGCTACCTGAAGCCCGCAACTTTGTATTGTAGCCTGTTCCTTTGTTTTTTCTTTAAAGGGAAACAAACAAAATTTTTTAGTATATCGGTTATTTTTGATTATTCTTCACAAATCACGAGTTGTTGTTGTGTTAATGTAAATTGAAAATTTGAGAATTAGAGCGATAGAGTAAAATTTCAATATTCCGTTGTTTCTCTTCCATAAATATTCCATTGCGTTGCTATGGAAAAAAGAAAAATAAAACGCACACACACAAACACATTACCTTGCCACTAAACGATTTGATATGCTTGTTTCTTTTTGCGCAATCATTTTTTTTTAAACAATTTTAAAACTTTAATACCCTGATATTTAATAAGATGTATCATGATAATTGGAGATTGAGACCAAGCGTCTAAGGTAGGGTTGGCCATTTACCCTCCCGCGGTCACAATCTATGAAACGTGCCATCATTCGTCCCGCCGCACAGTGGCTTGCTTTTCAAAAAAGCGTTGCAAAAATCAATTTTAGTGTGGGTCTGTTTGACAAATTTGATACTCGCATCGAATAGAGAAATGTCTAGAGCTGATAAATTTGAAATTTCAACTTCAAATTAATTTTTTTAGATAAAAATTCATGTTTGAGCTGATAAATTCAACAAATGCTGAGAGAAAAAAAATATATTTTTTTTTGTAAAAGCATAATTGGTTTTAATTAAACAAAAAAAAATTAGTCCACCAACTTTTTTTTTTGTTTTTATTATTTTGAAACACTGTTTTTTGCGATGTTTTTGAGCTTTCATTTGAGTTTAAAAATAAACTTCACAAAACTTCAAGATGAGTTCCACACAAATCATCACTAACTCTTCCTCAACATATCCCCAGAACAAACTAGGCACCGGTGTTTGCCTGTTTGGGTGCTAGAGCGATTTTTATCGACAATCCTGTGGATATAGCACCCTAAGTCCATACGCATATTAGAAATATTAATTCTTAAACCTTTAACTAGAAAACATTTAATTAGGTGTGCAATGCCTATTTCATTGGTCATAGTTCATAATTAAAACGGTTTAAATAAAACTACAGCCACGCCCACTTTTTTTAATAGTGGGCGAACCATTGTGTTTTGGTCAAAAACTACCTCTTATAGTTTGGGAATTTATAATATACAATAAGACACCAACTAAAAACTTTTCTGATTGCACTAATACTGTTGAAGGTAAAATTCCTGAAATCTTAAAATTTACGTAAGGATTACAGGAACAGGTAAAAAGTTGTCAAACGATTTGTGTAGAGAAAAACCAAACTAAATTTTAGAATATGTAAAACGGCAGTTATACAGTTTTTTTAAATTTTTTGCTAAGAAGAGCATAATTATGAGTATGGAGTTTCACCACTGCATGCAAGAATAAGGTGTATGGAATTCATTTTGAAACTGACGTATACAATTCCAGAAGATAGTAGTGATTTAAAGAAGTTTCTTGTAATCAAAGAGGAAATAGCTGATAGGAAGAAAAAAATTCAAGCTGCGTTTTATGCAGAAATTGGTTTGAAAGTTGATCAACCAAAACAAGGGTTTGGTAATACCAATGATGGAAACACTTCCAGAACATTTTTTGAAAAGGATGAAGTCACAACGCGAATTACTGGAGTTGATAAAGAGATAATTAAAAGGCTACAAGTCATGCTGCAAGGAAAAAGTTGACGCAAAAAGATATGGAGAGTTTGCAACAAGAATTGCTGCTTAAAAAATATCCGCATAAAAAACTTACACCTACGGTTCACAAAATTCTGGCCCATGGTGAAAATATAATAGAGTTTCAGCCTTTACCAATTGGTGAACTATCAGAAGAAGCAAAGGAATCCAAAAACAAAGATTACAAAAAATACAGACATCTCAACACGTGCAAGATATCAAGAAAGTGACAAAACCAGGACCTTTCTAACATGCTGGCCGCCTCGTCTGACCCAATTATTGCATCTCTAAGGCACACCCAATCATCAAAAGAGCTGAAAGAATGTTACTCTCAAGAAATGCTATTATATAGCCATTCAGATACTCTTGATTATTTTGAAAGAAATTAAATTATTAATTTAAGTAATAAAAAAATATTTAGTTTATAAATAAAAAAAAAATAAATATCTCACCAAAATTTAAATTTATTAAATTTTTTTTCTCCAAATTACAGTATGTAAGAGGGCTTTGGGCCTGCTTATTGTATATTGTATATATAAGCATAACCATCAATAAAAAAAAAAAAAAAGTTTAAAAATCCGCTTTGAATTTTTTTACAATTCTAGTTTTATATACTAAGCCCAAGAACATTTCTATCACACTTTCCAGCAGTTTTCTATGTCTACTTGCGACAAAAAAAACATAAATTACATTTTTACATGAATAAGATATGTAATTTTTCCTCCCTACAAAAAAGTTAACTTCAACAATCAATTGCCCCGGATTCTGCAAACCTATTTCAGCAAAATTTACCACTGTATTAGCTATAAGAATTTCCTATCATATAAAAAACAAATTATCAAAAAATCTTTATTCGTTCAGAAGTTATGATTTTTGCAATCAAAAAGTCATATCTTGCCACTGAGCGCCGGGTTATCCCATCCTCACCTACCGCAATTGCAGTGATAAACAGAAGTTATGTTTGTATCTACTTCAAGACCAGCTTAGATTTTTGAAGTCCCGCTGCACTTTTAGTTACTTATTATAATACAATACATATATCAATTTGTATATAATTTATAATTTGCAATAGTTTTTATTAGAAATAAGAGCCTATAACTTATTGTTAGTCTTTGATTTAAAGATATACAATAAATAAAAGAAGAGTGAAAAAAAAAATCATCCGAAGGAGTCCATTTTAGGTCAGGTAAATTAAAATCACCTATCAACAAAATGTCGTCATTAGCGTCTAATTCATTCATAATGTATTCTACGGCCATCAAAAGACATTCGTAGACATCTGCGCTACTATTATGTGGAACATAAGTGTTAAGAATTTATAAATTAGAGTTACAATGTGTAACTTTATCACATAAAAGTTCAATATTAGATGCACAGGCAATTTCTATTAGTGAACTGGTCAAATGATTTTTTATAGCTATGTACTAAGACGTCTCCACCAACAGAAGAAATATCTTCCAAGTGTCTGTCTCTTCTAAAAACATTGAAACTATTATCAAAAGTTCCAAATTGACAAAACTGTTATTTAACCAAGTTTCGGTAAAAACGATAATATCCTCAGAGAAATACTGAGTTGAGTTGGATAACCGTTTCAGTTTTTTGAATTGGAACGGACAACTTGTGGGGAAGTCTTATTATTTTTATTTGACTTAAAATCTGAAATATAGATAGTATCTGCCCATGCTTTAGAATTAATAATGTTTGAAACATAAGAAGACGCCACCTTTATTTTAAAAGACGCATGAGTTGGTTTATTACCAATTCTCCTGCAAGAAATGAAGGCGTCGGCAGGAATGATTTGATTTTGTCTAATAAAGTTTTTAACGTTGTCAGTGGTAGTGTTAGATTGTACTCGTGATAAGAAAATTGATTTCAACCTAGGCAATGCTTGCAAGGAAACTGCAGCCACAGAGCCACCAATCGTATTGGGAATGACAGAAATGGATAAAGGAGTATTTAATGTAGAGGAAGGGGATGGAGAGTTCCTTACAGGAATGTTAGCAGGAAAGTTGGAAGTAGATGGAGCGGGATCCACGGAAGTTTTGGCACGATTGACGGCCGCGGCAGCAGCTCCTTGCACACTACCCAGATTCTTCCTTAATTTCCGTTTAGATTTTCTTTTATTTTCCAAGGAAATTGCTTGCTTAGGTAGAGTGCAGATCGAAGGAGTGGAAACAGAAACCATACGAGCCTCGGTAATAGTTTGATTTTGAAGCAAAATAACATCCGGAGAAATAGCCTCATTAAGGCTTTTTTCAATTTGGGAAGTTATGTCAATATAATTATTGAGAATATCTCTGAAATTCGTATTCAGATTATTAAGGTTTTCCCCAAATTTCTTAATTTTATCAAAAAATACCGACGGGGAAAGGGCTCTGCAAGATGGACAGTACCAATGCAGGCCTGAACGTACAGAGCATGATAAATCTGTAATGGATTTTGTTAAATTTGCACAAGAGGCATGAAACACCTGTTCACAGGGACCTGAACAGGAAAACATAGAATTTAATATATTTTGGCTCTTGCATTGATCTCCTAAAGAGCAAGCTAATACATTTTCTGATGAAATATAGTCCATCATGAAATAGAACAAAAAGCTAAAAAAGAAAAGAAACAAATAAAATACAAAAAAAAAATTATTGGTAAAAAAAGAGTTAATAATTGTGCAAAATGCACCCACTAATCAGCAACAACAAAAACACCACAGTGTTTAAAGTCAAGCTTTGTATACGAACAAAGCACAAAAGCAAATTGAAAACAAAAACTGTTGAACTGCTTGCTTACACTGTTTTTGCTTGCAGAAAAAAGAGAATATTCACATATGTATTTATGTATGCATTAATTTAAATGTGATATTCTGCAAACAAAAGCAAGTAAACTAATGCACAAAATTTACGCAAAATTATTGATTCAAGCAATTTTAAATTGGCTACGACACTGAATTAAAAACAAATATAGAAAATTATTATTTAGAAAGATTTTATAACAAATACAATCAACAAATCACAATACACTTTGTAACGATTGACCACGGACCTCGTGTAAACAAACATAACAGATTCTCATCGTATTTTCATCTCTATTAACGCCTAGTAACAATTTAGGTCCTCTACGCTAATACAGGTTATGCGCCTCCGAACCCCAACTGAGCTCTCAAACTTTCGAGACCAACCAACGTACTTTCACCTCTATTAGCGCGTGGTAGCGATTTAGGTCCTCTACGCTAATACAGGTTACGCGCCTTCGAACCCCAACTGAGCTCTCGAACTTTCTAGACCAACCAACGTACTTTCGCCTCTATTAACACGTAGTAGCGATTTAGTTCCTCTACGCTAATACAGGTTACGCGCCTTCGAACCCCAACTGAGCTCTCGAACTTTCGAGACGAACCAACGTACTTTCGCCTCTATTAGCGCGTAGTAGCGATTTAGGTCCTCTACGCTAATACAAGTTACGCGCCTTCGAACCCCAACTGAGCTCTCGTACTTTCGAGACCAACAAACGTATTTTCGCCTCTATTAGTGCGTAGTAGTGATTTAGGTCCTCTACGCTAATACGGGTTACGCGCCATCGAACTTTTCGGGGCCAAGACTCAAGCTCAAACTTATTGAGCAAGACACATGTAAAGTTAATAAAATATAATATACACTTAAGTTTACATATACACTACTCGACAAGAAAAATTGCGGCAAATAAAACCGCCATTCCTATAGGAAAATTTCCTGCTGAATCCGAAAATTATAGTGGTTTTGCTGGATCAGGTCTGGTTTTTGAGATAAAGATAAACCAAAAACATGCAAATTCCCGGGAGGTAACGCCATATAGGCTCGATTAAAAAAGTTATTTTACATGATACTCATTTCAAATTTTTTTGTTTCCTAAAATAAGAGATCACGACAAGAATTTTGAAGTAATATATGTTACAACAGCACCACTAGTTATTTAAAAATAAGGAAAATAATAAATAAACACTATATAGTTTTAAAAATCTAACCATGCATATAAATATTTTTGTAACGACCCCTTTTAGGTAGATTGATCCTAGACACCGACTGGTGTATACCCCGGCACTCTTTTACTTCATGAGAATTCGCTAAACAATTGATGCAATAATGATGCTCCTTTGCGGCCAATTTTAAAAATCGAGGGCAAAAGCACAGCGCATGCTGTTCCGGTGAACATAATTTACAATTTGCTAAAGTGATTTTAATTTGGCCGAGAAATCGCACCACTTGAGTTGCGAATGTCAGAAACGGTTTCTAGCGTTTGAAATCGACTTGTCAAAAATTGGTCGAAGTCTGTCCGTTTTGGGATTTCATTCTTGTTTTGAATAGATTGCTCCCATAATGAAAGCGTGACATCTGGCAATCGTGTAGAACAAAGGTACACAAGAATTGCATCCCAATTCGATGCATTAATTTTGAGCGCGAAATACAACTATTTATATCTCTCTGAAGTTGTTTGAGTTCAGTGCCAGATTGTTTAGGCACGTTGAACATAATTTTTAGCTGGATACGTTTGATACGTTAGACCAGAGGTTGGCAAAATTAAAAGTGTGATTGTGTTGGTGAGAGGAGAGAGGCTGCACCGCAAGAAATTTTTCGCAGAAATCGTTTGCGAAATGAATGTTGCGGCAGAAAGTGAAAAATAAAAAAAGATTAGAAAAGGTATTCTGATTCTAAAAATTAGAGCGCAATGCATTTTTTGTTATATGTTGTCAAAAGATAATAACGAATTGGCGACGAAAAGGCATCTGAAATGATTCGTAATGCCTTTTCGTTGTAAATTCGTTCATTTGGCATAGCTGTAAAAAAAATTCTCTATGGGCATAACAGACGATAATAACTACATCCGCGCATGATGTTGCTTTGTCAATAGTTTTTCGACAACTGAATGAAAGAGCATAAGAATGCGTGTAATATTTGAGCGCACAATTGTGCTATGTAGTGACGAACCCTGCGTTAGAATAAGATACGTTTATTTTCGTATCTGTCAGACAAATTTTGCCAGGCTTAAACAAAACCTTCGTTTGTTGAAGGAGATTTCCGCACAATCTTCTTTGCTTCGCCACGTGTTTTTTGACTTAAGTGAAAAACTTTCACGATTTGCGTAAGGAGGAAAATCTTCTGAACCATTATCACAGTAAACAGGGCGGCGTTATGGTATGGCCTGCAGTTTTATACTACGGCTTTATTGATCTTATCATACAAAGTACCCGAATGATCGGAGATCATAACAACAATCTTTTGGAAGAAATTTTTCTAAAGATTAAAGATATTTTTGGACCACTAGAGTGGATTTATCAATTTGATAATGCACCAATACACATGGCACGTGGCGTGAAATCATGGACTTCTAGCCAAAATATTGAAAATTTAATTTGGCCGCCCTACTCACCGCAATGGAAATGTTTGGGGTTTGCTAACCCGTAAGGTCTACGAAGGAGGAAAATAGTGCGAAACTAAGGATGAGCTTATTGAAGGAATAAAAGCAGAATGGACTGGTTTTTTGTGTTGATTACTTAAAATCTCTACTCGAGTCAATGAAATACAGAATTTATTAAGTTATTGCGAATAACGGTAAAAGTATACATTTTTAAATAAATATTCAGATGAAACAATTACAATAAAAACAATTTTTTAATACAAATAATTTATTTTTGTTTTATTTATAGAGCAATTAAAAATTGATTCTATTCTACTGAACCAAGAAAAAAAGAAGAATTTCATACATTATTAGAAACAATTTAAGATAAGTACAGTTATAATGCATTGCTAATTGATTTTTAGTCTTTAAGTAGCGCATTACAAGTGCTTTTATATTTCTGAAAAGTTGGAGTATTTATTGTTTCTGCATTCACAATTTATAGAGATTTCTTTGCATAAAATTCAGTTGGTTCTATCCTGATGAGCCACAGTGTATGCTGTCTGTACGAAGCACTTTGTCAAATGTGAGCGGGTTTCAAAATCGGTGTGGCCCTTCTCGTACAACAAAACCACTTAAAGTGCTATATCTTGGTACCTATGGCAGCTATGGCTTAAAATTTAATATATGGAAGTATTTAGTTTGCACTTAGCCACTCGAAGAATGTGAGCGTGGTTTGAAAACAGGGTGGGGCACTTCCCTTACAAATGAAGCACCTAAAGCGCTATATCTTGGTACTTATGGCAGCTACAGTTTCGAAATTCGGTACTTGTATCTATACTGTCTTCGCTTAACAACATGCAAATGTGAGCAGGATTTAATTAAAGGGCGTGGTAGCTCTAATATAACAAAATCACTTAAAACGCTCTAATATAACAAAATCGCTTAAGCGCTATCTCGGAACCTATGGAAGCTATTAGCTTAAAATTTGGTATTGAGATGTAAATTGCTCACTTTCAGCCACTCGAAAAATGTGGGAATGGTTTAATATCAGGGTGTGACACCTCCCATACGACTAGAATACTTAAAACGCTATATCTTGGCACCTATGGTATTTTTTTTACGTTTTAGTAAAAGTCGTCAATTAAATTGGAAACAAACTGATTGCACATGTATGATCTAGAAAGCTGAAATTTTTGGGGTATTCCCTTCGGATCCAATCCAATCCAATGCTAAAACATAGGCTAAAATGCCCACAAATTTAAAAAAAAAACTCCCCTTTGGGTGTATTTTGTCCGCATTTTCAGCAAGATGAAAAGTGTGGATGTAGTTTAACAACAGTGGGTGGCATCTCACATACAAATAAAATACCTGAAACCCTACATATATCTTCGCACCTAAGGCAGACTTTTTCTACGTTTTAGCAAGTCGCTTTTTTCGTAAAATTTCAACGAAATTGGACATAAACTCTGTCCGTACTGTTTACAGGTTTGTGATTGGAGCTCAAATATTGAGACAACTATTTTTATTCCTCAAGCTAAAATATAGGCAAAAAAAAAAAATTAAATCCATCTCCAAAACTTTGAAAATAAACACCCTAATTCTTATATGTCAATTTCTGCTTGATCAGTTGAAGCTGATAATTTGCGTCAACAAGTATCATAAGCAGCTTTGAATTTGCTCCATGGAGCTTTTAGGTCTTCATTTTGGGCATCCAGAGAAAATACTTGCAAAAAAAATACCGAAAATTTCAGCAAGTGAGTTTGTTGATTTCCTAGCACAAAGCGCTGTGTTAGCTTTGACCAGAACGGACACTACACAAAGCGAAATGGAAAAGAGCCTATTGAGTACAAGAGCAAGATCACTTGGTACAAAAAACTGCGGTGAAAATTTGCATTTCATCAAGCACAGAGTGTAACTTTGGCTTCGGTAGTTACTTAAAAATCTTTTTTTGAAACAAAAATCACAACATTACACGTTATGCGCTGAAAACAAGAAAAAACTTAGACCTAGCGAACCGAACCGAAACGAATTTATGGGCGGAATTCGAAACCGAAACTTTGAAAAAATTTATACAATGCAATGGTTGAATTTAAATTCAACAAAGTTTCGCTTTTTTTTAAATTTCAAATAAATCCACGTACCCTGTTATTTTCTGTTTGAAGAAAATTTAAGACAAAAAATCCAAAAGCCGTCGGTAAAACGCAATAGTTTTATGTTGTGGCCGTTGTAGTTGCTGCTGTTGCAGGTGATGCTGGATCAGATGATATTATTGATGATGGAGCAGTTGGCTTAAACACCAAAATGTCTTTATATTTTTAAAAATGGTTTATTGTTTTTTTTTTATAAAATTTTTAACTAGGAAACACTCGCCGCGGGAGTTGTAGTTTTGTATTTTTATTTTTATAATTTTTTTTTTTAAAACGCGGCACTAAAAATAACGGTTCGAGAAGGACCAAATGTTTCTCTCGGGGGGTTGTTGGAGGGGAAAATCACTTTAAATTAAACCTTTAAAATAAAAAACTAAAATTATAAATGAAATAAAAAAAATTAAATTAATTAATTCATATTTTGCTAGTGTGATAGTTTTTTCTCCACTCTTTTACTTAACTTTTTCAAATCGATCTCAGTTTGGGTATTTGCACATCGTAATTGGTGTTGCAGGTAAGCGTTAGTGTTTTGCGCTTAACTTTGGCGAACGGTCAATTCAAATGTTATGAATGCCAAAAAAAAAACAAATAGGATTTCCAATTGAAAATCGATTTACTCTCACGTTCTCAAAATGGCTTCAATCCAAAAATCAAAGTGAATTTTTTCTCATAATTTCGACAGTTAATTTTTGAATATAGAGAAGCGCAAATATGTAAGGTACATTAGGGGTATGACTTTTAACAATATTTCGAAAACATGTTTCGAAATGATACAAATAGCTGAAAAGTAACAATAGTTTTTTTAATTACAAAAAAAACTCCGGCATAAATCAAAAAACACTTTGCAGGCAAATTTCAAATATTTCCCTAATAAAAAACAAGAAGGCGTTTCTGTACGAATATAACTTTTTGCTTTGTTTTGTTTTCAATTTCTTTTACTCGTATTCTGTTGTTACGGATTTCGATTTATCTTTTAAAAAAATATACGGGAACATACCTCAACTGAAGTTGTAATGTCAATTTTGCTTTCAGCCATCTGTTGGCAATAAAATAAACTTCAATTGAGCAAAGAAAATGATTGAAATCACCCGATAAAGTCTCCCAATCGTAAATTGACACATCTTTCTAGCAGCTCAACCAATAGGAATGAACACTCAGGCTTCCCTATTAACACCTTTTTGTTTTTAAATATATTTTTTTTTAAAAAAAAAAGAAAAAAAAACTTTCTGAATTTTTCATTTCAATTCAATAAGTAGTACCTACCATTACCTTGTATTTAAATAAGAGTAATGCTAAATTTTGTCCACCCTGTAGCTTTACGGAAAAAAAGCTTGCTAAGAATAAATTCATATGCATCAAATCTGTCAAAAATTAAAGAAAATGTCAAACAGGTTAAAAGGGAATAGGAGGCATTAACGGGCCAAGGCTACCGTAGCTTAGTTTTTTGGTATGGATGTATGTATATATGGCGCGAGCGGACAAGCGGCATCATACGATAAAATGACAAGCAAGGTTGCTAAGAAGTTTTTAAAGCGGCAGTTGCGGAAATTTTTGGTAGCGAGCAGTTGGAGAATTTTATTTGATAGCGTGCGGTACGTCAGCGTAAAAAAAAAATTAGCTGAAAAAACTCAAAAACTAATGCGACGCGGTTAATTGTATTGAGCTCTATACGAGAAATAAAAAAAGAAAATCCCGCAAATCGAATTGATATTTGTGAGTTTCGTCAAAACTTTTTTTTTAAAAGAAAAAAATGAAAAGGCAAAAGCCATTGACCAATTGGATCAAAGCCTACGGCCAGTGTCGAGTCAATCTCAAATGTGTATGACTATGGAACAAAAACTATAATTCCATAATAATGTCTTAATGAATCGTAAGTTGAAAAAATTCAACCTTAAAACGCGTTCGCGGAAGTCTCATGGGTAAGGTGCTGGCGCTCCTTTAAATAGAAGAAAAATTTGCATAGCAAAAAGAAATGGTGACATTATAACAAGTGACAGTATAAGAGGAAAAGGGACAACGAAAGGTACAGAAGAGAAGACAGAAACAACCATACATACATGTACCAAAAACTACGATAGCAAAGTGACGTTTAAAGTGACATAAAACTAGACCTAGCCAAAACAACAAAATAAAATGTGACATTTAATGAAAGAAAAGCAAATTAGAATGTAATCGGATATTATAAAATTGACCAGTGCAAGAAATATTTCTGCAAAAATATAAAAAGAAAATATATTGAAAGTGAACTCGGTAAAATACAATTTAAAAAGAAAAAAAAAAATCAGTGACTCTCCAAGTATGCGACAAAACAATTCTATGCATTAATAACCTAATTAAAATCCGTGTAAATAACATAAGCGGAATAACAAAAAATTCATCGAAAAAGGCAGCAAAAATTTAACAACGTAAAATATCAACTTTAACAACAACACCAGCTACGACCAGGGAAAAGACAACAACAACTACAATAAAACAGTCAGAGCTGTCCATTATTACACCCGCCAGTTAAGGGATAAATATTATGTACCTTTCTTTATGATTATATAACGTAAATATACTTTTAAGGTGTAAATGTACATTCCAATTACAGACTCTATCTGATAATATTTCTTTTGAATTTTTGTCATATCATTGGATAATCGAATTAAATTTAAATTAAAATGTTTTATCTAAATCAGATTGTTACCAAGTAAAATTAAAAAATTTTAGTATGTACTTATAATAAATTAAGTAAGTTAACGTAAATATATACTATGTAAGCTTACAACTTAAAATTTAATTGAATCAAAGAAAAATAGCACAAAAATCTGCAGATTGCTATAAAAGGGCTATATTGAATTTTGTTTTACTTCAAGATTTTCATTGAAGCACATTTTTTTATAGTTATTACTTTCCATAAATTTTAAGAATTTTCAAAAACTGTTCAAAACCCAAAAATGAATTTAGAATAAAAATCCAAATTCAACAAAATTAAAAATAATTCTTTTAATAGATTAAACCAATATGAAGAGTTGCTAGATAGATAATTTGAGGAGGTGCCATAGGTGAGTGACCGCGATGCCATAGGCATAAAATTTAATTAAAATCAAAACGTGACCTGGGGTTTTTCTTCCTCTGCTACCCGTTGGAAAAAATTAATAAAATTTTTTTTTTCAAGTTAATTTTTTCGTAAATATTTCTATGCGTACGCCATAAAGCGGCAAAGAGAAAACCGCGCCCTAGCTGGGAGATGGTTTACATATTTAGCGTGTTTCTTAGATTTGCCAGGCGTAACACTGTACCTAACTACAATTATATATGTACCTAAGTATATAATGTTTTGAAAAAAAAAAGTGAAAATATAGTTTTAAAAAATGTTAAGGTATGGAAAAATAGTCTTAGCCATTTTGAAAAAAGTAAAACTGAAAGACGAGAAATCGGTAATACTAAAAAATATTTAAGCAAAATGTGCAAAATTCCAAAGCAGACGGTTATAATAAGCAGGTATAATGCATTGGCGAATATTGAAAAAAATAAAAAAAAGAGTTCAGATTCAACAAAGGCAGCAGTGACAAAGAACTTAAGGAAATTTTTGAAAAATTTCAGCTTTGGAACTCAATGTGATACAACAAATGTTATTAGTGGAAGAAAAAATGGAGTTGTAAAGTTGCTGCAAGATCTTTTTAAATCATAGACTTTGTCTCCACTGCAATATGTTGGTTATCAGCATCACGTTTAGATTTAATTTTGAAACATGTCGGAAAATCAACATCACCAAATATTTCATATGATATCTTTTCGGTACCTTAAACAAAACTTCATTCAAAACGATGAAAAATTGAAAATTAAATGCATCAAGTGGCGTGATGATATGCACTTGGACAAATTCACCCTTATTTTGTAAGTCGTCTTCGTCTTCGCTTTTTGTCGTCTCTAATAAATTGGCATAGCCTAAAACGACTTTCGATAACTATCGAAATCTTCGCCTATTTTTGGTATTTACGAAGTCACGTTTTGGCGAAAGCGACTCTCGCTTTCTTTGATTAAATGTCGCCTAAGTTTTTACAGACCACGACCGTTCGTTCGTGTGAATTTGAATGTTTTTTGTGGAAATTTTATATTTTATTTAATAAAAAAATGAAATGCACTAATCAAGACCAGTTGGGAAAGTTGGTCGAGTTGATGCATGCAAATATTGGCCTAGCAAATGCTTTTAAAAAAGGCATTACCGTCGATTTTAAAAAAGAATGGCCATTCGTGATGGTGATGGTTTAAATAGGTAAAATTTTAAAGTTTAATCATTAAAAAACCAAAATAAAACTGTTTTCTTTTTTTTCAAAAAGGTTTTTAAAGATTTCAAATTCAAACCAAAAAAAAGTCATTCATAACAGCAAAGAAAACAGAGCCACTGGTGGTGGCATTTTCAATAAATACTGCGCTCTATATGAGTATTTGGCCTTTCGTCATCACTGCTTGACAAAAACCAAACTTCAATTGAATCCATAATTTTTTTTTTATTTCAATTATTTTATTTGAATTGAATTGAATTCTTTATTGAGACTAACAAGAATACGTCAGTTTGACAATTATTTCAATTTGTGAGCACTTGTTATTTAGAAATTTATTAGAATCAACATTATTTGTAAGTAATTTCATTGTATTTTAAAAGAAAGAATATTTGATTGAATTAAGATACTCAAGCTTGAAACATCAGATGTGGGGTATATAAAAAAAAAATAAAAAAAATATTTTCTTAAAAATTTAATTTTCAAAAAAAAAGAAAATGGAAAAATTTTCAAAACTGAGGAAACTGCATGAACTGCAGGAAGCTGGTGTGGAATTTCCACAAACAGCAACCACATGTCAATAGCGTTTATACGCGGAAAATTTTCAAAGAAATGCTGTCGTTGTTGGAAGAGCTTCTGTTGCTGTTGCTGTTGAAGCTCTAATTCGAAACGGAATTTTTGAAGGCGAAGGTATGCATGGAAATGACGAAGAGAGATTGAACTTAGGTAATGCAGTTGAAGTCAATTATGTCTCTAATACTACTGCTGCAGTTCCAACTGGTATTGATGACGATCTTATATTAGAGAGGGAGCTAATTGTGCTTAAAAAGAGAAAGGAAATTCTAGAATTACGACAAAAAATTAAGGAACTTGAAAACGCTAGTACTTGTTTGGAAAGGAAATGTGACTTTGCTGAAATTGAACATACTATCCCAAAGTTTTCTGCTGATGGAAATTTATGCTCGATTAAAGATTTCATTCATGATTTCGAAGAAATAATGAACACTATTAACGCAGATAGTAAGTTTAAGTTGTTGAGTTTGCGACGTTCTCTCGTTGGAACTGCTCGCATTTTTCTTTCAACAACTACTGCCTTAACTTATGAAGAATTAAAACATGCGCTAATAAAAGAATTTGATGTTTCCGTAACTCGGCAGGATGTTTACCGAGTTCTAGCTGAACGTCGTTGGAATAAACAAGAAGAATCTCTTCATTGCTATATTCTTAATATGCAAGCAATTGCTAGACGTTCGGATATTATAATAGAAGGAATTGGTATGAATATTGCCAATGTTAATTTCTTACTTGGTGCTCGAACTATTGAGTAATTAAAATCATTAATTAATCGTTTTCAACTAAAATATTTAAACAATGGAACTTATGGAACCAAGTCAAATGTAGAAGTAAATCTGACGGGACGAAGTATCAAGACTGATCTGAATCCAGATAAATTGAAAAGGTGTTTCAACTGTTCACAAGCTGGGCATATGCAGTCTGATTGCCCGTTTTCAATGCGACCTCGTGGGTCTTGTCCAATTTTAAAAATCGAGGGCAAAAGCACAGCGCATGCTGTTCCGGTGAACATAATTTACAATTTGCTAAAGTGATTTTAATTTGGCCGAGAAATCGCACCACTTGAGTTGCGAATGTCAGAAACGGTTTCTAGCGTTTGAAATCGACTTGTCAAAAATTGGTCGAAGTCTGTCCGTTTTGGGATTTCATTCTTGTTTTGAATAGATTGCTCCCATAATGAAAGCGTGACATCTGGCAATCGTGTAGAACAAAGGTACACAAGAATTGCATCCCAATTCGATGCATTAATTTTGAGCGCGAAATACAACTATTTATATCTCTCTGAAGTTGTTTGAGTTCAGTGCCAGATTGTTTAGGCACGTTGAACATAATTTTTAGCTGGATACGTTTGATACGTTAGACCAGAGGTCGGCAAAATTAAAAGTGTGATTGTGTTGGTGAGAGGAGAGAGGCTGCACCGCAAGAAATTTTTCGCAGAAATCGTTTGCGAAATGAATGTTGCGGCAGAAAGTGAAAAATAAAAAAAGATTAGAAAAGGTATTCTGATTCTAAAAATTAGAGCGCAATGCATTTTTTGTTATATGTTGTCAAAAGATAATAACGGATTGGCGACGAAAAGGCATCTGAAATGATTCGTAATGCCTTTTCGTTGTAAATTCGTTCATTTGGCATAGCTGTAAAAAAATTCTCTATGGGCATAACAGACGATAATAACTACATCCGCGCATGATGTTGCTTTGTCAATAGTTTTTCGACAACTGAATGAAAGAGCATAAGAATGCGTGTAATATTTGAGCGCACAATTGTGCTATGTAGTGACGAACCCTGCGTTAGAATAAGATACGTTTATTTTCGTATCTGTCAGACAAATTTTGCCAGGCTTAAACAAAACCTTCGTTTGTTGAAGGAGATTTCCGCACAATCTTCTTTGCTTCGCCACGTGTTTTTTGACTTAAGTGAAAAACTTTCACGATTTGCGTAAGGAGGAAAATCTTCTGAACCATTATCACAGTAAACAGGGCGGCGTTATGGTATGGCCTGCAGTTTTATACTACGGCTTTATTGATCTTATCATACAAAGTACCCGAATGATCGGAGATCATAACAACAATCTTTTGGAAGAAATTTTTCTAAAGATTAAAGATATTTTTGGACCACTAGAGTGGATTTATCAATTTGATAATGCACCAATACACATGGCACGTGGAGTGAAATCATGGACTTCTAGCCAAAATATTGAAAATTTAATTTGGCCGCCCTACTCACCGCAATGGAAATGTTTGGGGTTTGCTAACCCGTAAGGTCTACGAAGGAGGAAAATAGTGCGAAACTAAGGATGAGCTTATTGAAGGAATAAAAGCAGAATGGACCGGTTTTTTGTGTTGATTACTTAAAATCTCTACTCGAGTCAATGAAATACAGAATTTATTAAGTTATTGCGAATAACGGTAAAAGTATACATTTTTAAATAAATATTCAGATGAAACAATTACAATAAAAACAATTTTTTAATACAAATAATTTATTTTTGTTTTATTTATAGAGCAATTAAAAATTGATTCTATTCTACTGAACCAAGAAAAAAAGAAGAATTTCATACATTATTAGAAACAATTTAAGATAAGTACAGTTATAATGCATTGCTAATTGATTTTTAGTCTTTAAGTAGCGCATTACAAGTGCTTTTATATTTCTGAAAAGTTGGAGTATTTATTGTTTCTGCATTCACAATTTATAGAGATTTCTTTGCATAAAATTCAGTTGGTTCTATCCTGATGAACCACAGTGTATGCTGTCTGTACGAAGCACTTTGTCAAATGTGAGCAGGTTTCAAAATCGGTGTGGCCCTTCTCGTACAACAAAACCACTTAAAGTGCTATATCTTGGTACCTATGGCAGCTATGGCTTAAAATTTAATATATGGAAGTATTTAGTTTGCACTTAGCCACTCGAAGAATGTGAGCCTGGTTTGAAAACAGGGTGGGGCACTTCCCTTACAAATGAAGCACCTAAAGCGCTATATCTTGGTACTTATGGCAGCTACAGTTTCGAAATTCGGTACTTGTATCTATACTGTCTTCGCTTAACAACATGCAAATGTGAGCAGGATTTAATTAAAGGGCGTGGTAGCTCTAATATAACAAAATCACTTAAAACGCTCTAATATAACAAAATCGCTTAAGCGCTATCTCGGAACCTATGGAAGCTATTAGCTTAAAATTTGGTATTGAGATGTAAATTGCTCACTTTCAGCCACTCGAAAAATGTGGGAATGGTTTAATATCAGGGTGTGACACCTCCCATACGACTAGAATACTTAAAACGCTATATCTTGGCACCTATGGTATTTTTTTTACGTTTTAGTAAAAAGTCGTCAATTAAATTGGAAACAAACTGATTGCACATGTATGATCTAGAAAGCTGAAATTTTTGGGGTATTCCCTTCGGATCCAATCCAATCCAATGCTAAAACATAGGCTAAAATGCCCACAAATTTAAAAAAAAAAACTCCCCTTTGGGTGTATTTTGTCCGCATTTTCAGCAAGATGAAAAGTGTGGATGTAGTTTAACAACAGTGGGTGGCATCTCACATACAAATAAAATACCTGAAACCCTACATATATCTTCGCACCTAAGGCAGACTTTTTCTACGTTTTAGCAAGTCGCTTTTTTCGTAAAATTTCAACGAAATTGGACATAAACTCTGTCCGTACTGTTTACAGGTTTGTGATTGGAGCTCAAATATTGAGACAACTATTTTTATTCCTCAAGCTAAAATATAGGCAAAAAAAAAAAATTAAATCCATCTCCAAAACTTTGAAAATAAACACCCTAATTCTTATATGTCAATTTCTGCTTGATCAGTTGAAGCTGATAATTTGCGTCAACAAGTATCATAAGCAGCTTTGAATTTGCTCCATGGAGCTTTTAGGTCTTCATTTTGGGCATCCAGAGAAAATACTTGCAAAAAAAATACCGAAAATTTCAGCAAGTGAGTTTGTTGATTTCCTAGCACAAAGCGCTGTGTTAGCTTTGACCAGAACGGACACTACACAAAGCGAAATGGAAAAGAGCCTATTGAGTACAAGAGCAAGATCACTTGGTACAAAAAACTGCGGTGAAAATTTGCATTTCATCAAGCACAGAGTGTAACTTTGGCATCGGTAGTTACTTAAAAATCTTTTTTTGAAACAAAAATCACAACATTACACGTTATGCGTTGAAAACAAGAAAAAACTTAGACTTAGCGAACCGAACCGAAACGAATTTATGGGCGGAATTCGAAACCGAAACTTTGAAAAAATTTATACAATGCAATGGTTGAATTTAAATTCAACAAAGTTTCGCTTTTTTTTAAATTTCAAATAAATCCACGTACCCTGTTATTTTCTGTTTGAAGAAAATTTAAGACAAAAAATCCAAAAGCCGTCGGTAAAACGCAATAGTTTTATGTTGTGGCCGTTGTAGTTGCTGCTGTTGCAGGTGATGCTGGATCAGATGATATTATTGATGATGGAGCAGTTGGCTTAAACACCAAAATGTCTTTATATTTTTAAAAATGGTTTATTGTTTTTTTTTTATAAAATTTTTAACTAGGAAACACTCGCCGCGGGAGTTGTAGTTTTGTATTTTTATTTTTATAATTTTTTTTTTTAAAACGCGGCACTAAAAATAACGGTTCGAGAAGGACCAAATGTTTCTCTCGGGGGATTGTTGGAGGGGAAAATCACTTTAAATTAAACCTTTAAAATAAAAAACTAAAATTATAAATGAAATAAAAAAAATTAAATTAATTAATTCATATTTTGCTAGTGTGATAGTTTTTTCTCCACTCTTTTACTTAACTTTTTCAAATCGATCTCAGTTTGGGTATTTGCACATCGTAATTGGTGTTGCAGGTAAGCGTCAGTGTTTTGCGCTTAACTTTGGCGAACGGTCAATTCAAATGTTATGAATGCCAAAAAAAAAACAAATAGGATTTCCAATTGAAAATCGATTTACTCTCACGTTCTCAAAATGGCTTCAATCCAAAAATCAAAGTGAATTTTTTCTCATAATTTCGACAGTTAATTTTTGAATATAGAGAAGCGCAAATATGTAAGGTACATTAGGGGTATGACTTTTAACAATATTTCGAAAACATGTTTCGAAATGATACAAATAGCTGAAAAGTAACAATAGTTTTTTTAATTACAAAAAAAACTCCGGCATAAATCAAAAAACACTTTGCAGGCAAATTTCAAATATTTCCCTAATAAAAAACAAGAAGGCGTTTCTGTACGAATATAACTTTTTGCTTTGTTTTGTTTTCAATTTCTTTTACTCGTATTCTGTTGTTACGGATTTCGATTTATCTTTTAAAAAAATATACGGGAACATACCTCAACTGAAGTTGTAATGTCAATTTTGCTTTCAGCCATCTGTTGGCAATAAAATAAACTTCAATTGAGCAAAGAAAATGATTGAAATCACCCGATAAAGTCTCCCAATCGTAAATTGACACATCTTTCTAGCAGCTCAACCAATAGGAATGAACACTCAGGCTTCCCTATTAACACCTTTTTGTTTTTAAATATATTTTTTTTAAAAAAAAAAAGAAAAAAAAACTTTCTGAATTTTTCATTTCAATTCAATAAGTAGTACCTACCATTACCTTGTATTTAAATAAGAGTAATGCTAAATTTTGTCCACCCTGTAGCTTTACGGAAAAAAAGCTTGCTAAGAATAAATTCATATGCATCAAATCTGTCAAAAATTAAAGAAAATGTCAAACAGGTTAAAAGGGAATAGGAGGCATTAACGGGCCAAGGCTACCGTAGCTTAGTTTTTTGGTATGGATGTATGTATATATGGCGCGAGCGGACAAGCGGCATCATACGATAAAATGACAAGCAAGGTTGCTAAGAAGTTTTTAAAGCGGCAGTTGCGGAAATTTTTGGTAGCGAGCAGTTGGAGAATTTTATTTGATAGCGTGCGGTACGTCAGCGTAAAAAAAAAATTAGCTGAAAAAACTCAAAAACTAATGCGACGCGGTTAATTGTATTGAGCTCTATACGAGAAATAAAAAAAGAAAATCCCGCAAATCGAATTGATATTTGTGAGTTTCGTCAAAACTTTTTTTTTAAAAGAAAAAAATGAAAAGGCAAAAGCCATTGACCAATTGGATCAAAGCCTACGGCCAGTGTCGAGTCAATCTCAAATGTGTATGACTATGGAACAAAAACTATAATTCCATAATAATGTCTTAATGAATCGTAAGTTGAAAAAATTCAACCTTAAAACGCGTTCGCGCAAGTCTCATGGGTAAGGTGCTGGCGCTCCATTAAATAGAAGAAAAATTTGCATAGCAAAAAGAAATGGTGACATTATAACAAGTGACAGTATAAGAGGAAAAGGGACAACGAAAGGTACAGAAGAGAAGACAGAAACAACCATACATACATGTACCAAAAACTACGATAGCAAAGTGACGTTTAAAGTGACATAAAACTAGACCTAGCCAAAACAACAAAATAAAATGTGACATTTAATGAAAGAAAAGCAAATTAGAATGTAATCGGATATTATAAAATTGACCAGTGCAAGAAATATTTCTGCAAAAATATAAAAAGAAAATATATTGAAAGTGAACTCGGTAAAATACAATTTAAAAAGAAAAAAAAAATCAATGACTCTCCAAGTATGCGACAAAACAATTCTATGCATTAATAACCTAATTAAAATCCGTGTAAATAACATAAGCGGAATAACAAAAAATTCATCGAATAAGGCAGCAAAAATTTAACAACGTAAAATATCAACTTTAACAACAACACCAGCTACGACCAAGGAAAAGACAACAACAACTACAATAAAACAGTCAGAGCTGTCCATTATTACACCCGCCAGTTAAGGGATAAATATTATGTACCTTTCTTTATGATTATATAACGTAAATATACTTTTAAGGTGTAAATGTACATTCCAATTACAGACTCTATCTGATAATATTTCTTTTGAATTTTTGTCATATCATTGGATAATCGAATTAAATTTAAATTGAAATGTTTTATCTAAATCAGATTGTTACCAAATAAAATTAAAAAATTTTAGTATGTACTTATAATAAATTAAGTAAGTTAACGTAAATATATACTATGTAAGCTTACAACTTAAAATTTAATTGAATCAAAGAAAAATAGCACAAAAATCTTCAGATTGCTATAAAAGGGCTATATTGAATTTTGTTTTACTTCAAGATTTTCATTGAAGCACATTTTTTTATAGTTATTACTTTCCATAAATTTTAAGAATTTTCAAAAACTGTTCAAAACCCAAAAATGAATTTAGAATAAAAATCCAAATTCAACAAAATTAAAAATAATTCTTTTAATAGATTAAACCAATATGAAGAGTTGCTAGATAGATAATTTGAGGAGGTGCCATAGGTGAGTGACCGCGATGCCATAGGCATAAAATTTAATTAAAATCAAAACGTGACCTGGGGTTTTTCTTCCTCTGCTACCCGTTGGAAAAAATTAATAAAATTTTTTTTTTCAAGTTAATTTTTTCGTAAATATTTCTATGCGTACGCCATAAAGCGGCAAAGAGAAAACCGCGCCCTAGCTGGGAGATGGTTTACATATTTAGCGTGTTTCTTAGATTTGCCAGGCGTAACACTGTACCTAACTACAATTATATATGTACCTAAGTATATAATGTTTTGAAAAAAAAAAGTGAAAATATAGTTTTAAAAAATGTTAAGGTATGGAAAAATAGTCTTAGCCATTTTGAAAAAAGTAAAACTGAAAGACGAGAAATCGGTAATACTAAAAAATATTTAAGCAAAATGTGCAAAATTCCAAAGCAGACGGTTATAATAAGCAGGTATAATGCATTGGCGAATATTGAAAAAAATAAAAAGAAGAGTTCAGATTCAACAAAGGCAGCAGTGACAAAGAACTTAAGGAAATTTTTGAAAAATTTCAGCTTTGGTACTCAATGTGATACAACAAATGTTATTAGTGGAAGAAAAAATGGAGTTGTAAAGTTGCTGCAAGATCTTTTTAAATCATAGCCTTTGTCTCCACTGCAATATGTTGGTTATCAGCATCACGTTTAGATTTAATTTTGAAACATGTCGGAAAATCAACATCACCAAATATTTCATATGATATCTTTTCGGTACCTTAAACAAAACTTCATTCAAAGCGATGAAAAATTGAAAATTAAATGCATCAAGTGGCGTGATGATATGCACTTGGACAAATTCACCCTTATTTTGTAAGTCGTCTTCGTCTTCGCTTTTTGTCGTCTCTAATAAATTGGCATCGCCTAAAACGACTTTCGATAACTATCGAAATCTTCGCCTATTTTTGGTATTTACGAAGTCACGTTTTTGCGAAAGCGACTCTCGCTTTCTTTGATTAAATGTCGCCTAAGTTTTTACAGACCACGACCGTTCGTTCGTGTGAATTTGAATGTTTTTTGTAAAAATTTTATATTTTATTTAAAAAAATGAAATGCACTAATCAAGACCAGTTGGGAAAGTTGGTCGAGTTGATGCAGGCAAATATTGGCCTAGCAAATGCTTTTAAAAAAGGCATTACCGTCGATTTTAAAAAAGAATGGCCATTCGTGATGGTGATGGTTTAAATAGGTAAAATTTTAAAGTTTAATCATTAAAAAACCAAAATAAAACGGTTTTCCTTTTTTTTCAAAAAGGTTTTTAAAGATTTAAAATTCAAACCAAAAAAAAGTCATTCATAACAGCAAAGAAAACAGAGCCACTGGTGGTGGCATTTTCAATAAATACTGCGCTCTATATGAGTATTTGGCCTTTCGTCATCACTGCTTGACAAAAACCAAACTTCAATTGAATTCATAATTTTTTTTTTATTTCAATTATTTTATTTGAATTGAATTGAATTCTTTATTGAGACTAACAAGAATACGTCAGTTTGACAATTATTTCAATTTGTGAGCACTTGTTATTTAGAAATTTATTAGAATCAACATTATTTGTAAGTAATTTCATTGTATTTTAAAAGAAAGAATATTTAATTGAATTAAGATACTCAAGCTTGAAACATCAGATGTGGGGTATATAAAAAAAAAATAAAAAAATATTTTCTTAAAAATTTAATTTTCAAAAAAAAAAGAAAATGGAAAAATTTTCAAAACTGAGGAAACTGCATGAATTGCAGGAAGCTGGTGTGGAATTTCCACAAACAGCAACCACATGTCAATTAAAGCGTTTATACGCGGAAAATTTTCAAAGAAATGCTGTCGTTGTTGGAAGAGCTTCTGTTGCTGTTGCTGTTGAAGCTCTAATTCGAAACGGAATTTTTGAAGGCGAAGGTATGCATGGAAATGAGGAAGAGAGATTGAACTTAGGTAATGCAGTTGAAGTCAATTATGTCTCTAATACTACTGCTGCAGTTCCAACTGGTATTGATGACGATCTTATATTAGAGAGGGAGCTAATTGTGCTTAAAAAGAGAAAGGAAATTCTAGAATTACGACAAAAAATTAAGGAACTTGAAAACGTTAGTACTTGTTTGGAAAGGAAATGTGACTTTGCTGAAATTGAACATACTATCCCAAAGTTTTCTGCTGATGGAAATTTATGCTCGATTAAAGATTTCATTCATGATTTCCAAGAAATAATGAACACTATTAACGCAGATAGTAAGTTTAAGTTGTTGAGTTTGCGACGTTCTCTCGTTGGAACTGCTCGCATTTTTCTTTCAACAACTACTGCCTTAACTTATGAAGAATTAAAACATGCGCTAATAAAAGAATTTGATGTTTCCGTAACTCGGCAGGATGTTTACCGAGTTCTAGCTGAACGTCGTTGGAATAAACAAGAAGAATCTCTTCATTGCTATATTCTTAATATGCAAGCAATTGCTAGACGTTCGGATATTATAATAGAAGGAATTGGTATGAATATTGCCAATGTTAATTTCTTACTTGGTGCTCGAACAATTGAGTAATTAAAATCATTAGTTAATCGTTTTCAACTAAAATATTTAAACAATGGAACTTATGGAACCAAGTCAAATGTAGAAGTAAATCTGACGGGACGAAGTATCAAGACTGATCTGAATCCAGATAAATTGAAAAGGTGTTTCAACTGTTCACAAGCTGGGCATATGCAGTCTGATTGCCCGTTTTCAATGCGACCTCGTGGGTCTTGTCCAATTTTAAAAATCGAGGGCAAAAGCACAGCGCATGCTGTTCCGGTGAACATAATTTACAATTTGCTAAAGTGATTTTAATTTGGCCGAGAAATCGCACCACTTGAGTTGCGAATGTCAGAAACGGTTTCTAGCGTTTGAAATCGACTTGTCAAAAATTGGTCGAAGTCTGTCCGTTTTGGGATTTCATTCTTGTTTTGAATAGATTGCTCCCATAATGAAAGCGTGACATCTGGCAATCGTGTAGAACAAAGGTACACAAGAATTGCATCCCAATTCGATGCATTAATTTTGAGCGCGAAATACAACTATTTATATCTCTCTGAAGTTGTTTGAGTTCAGTGCCAGATTGTTTAGGCACGTTGAACATAATTTTTAGCTGGATACGTTTGATACGTTAGACCAGAGGTCGGCAAAATTAAAAGTGTGATTGTGTTGGTGAGAGGAGAGAGGCTGCACCGCAAGAAATTTTTCGCAGAAATCGTTTGCGAAATGAATGTTGCGGCAGAAAGTGAAAAATAAAAAAAGATTAGAAAAGGTATTCTGATTCTAAAAATTAGAGCGCAATGCATTTTTTGTTATATGTTGTCAAAAGATAATAACGAATTGGCGACGAAAAGGCATCTGAAATGATTCGTAATGCCTTTTCGTTGTAAATTCGTTCATTTGGCATAGCTGTAAAAAAAATTCTCTATGGGCATAACAGACGATAATAACTACATCCGCGCATGATGTTGCTTTGTCAATAGTTTTTCGACAACTGAATGAAAGAGCATAAGAATGCGTGTAATATTTGAGCGCACAATTGTGCTATGTAGTGACGAACCCTGCGTTAGAATAAGATACGTTTATTTTCGTATCTGTCAGACAAATTTTGTCAGGCTTAAACAAAACCTTCATTTGTTGAAGGAGATTTCCGCACAATCTTCTTTGCTTCGCCACGTGTTTTTTGACTTAAGTGAAAAACTTTCACGATTTGCGTAAGGAGGAAAATCTTCTGAACCATTATCACAGTAAACAGGGCGGCGTTATGGTATGGCCTGCAGTTTTATACTACGGCTTTATTGATCTTATCATACAAAGTACCCGAATGATCGGAGATCATAACAACAATCTTTTGGAAGAAATTTTTCTAAAGATTAAAGATATTTTTGGACCACTAGAGTGGATTTATCAATTTGATAATGCACCAATACACATGGCACGTGGAGTGAAATCATGGACTTCTAGCCAAAATATTGAAAATTTAATTTGGCCGCCCTACTCACCGCAATGGAAATGTTTGGGGTTTGCTAACCCGTAAGGTCTACGAAGGAGGAAAATAGTGCGAAACTAAGGATGAGCTTATTGAAGGAATAAAAGCAGAATGGACCGGTTTTTTGTGTTGATTACTTAAAATCTCTACTCGAGTCAATGAAATACAGAATTTATTAAGTTATTGCGAATAACGGTAAAAGTATACATTTTTAAATAAATATTCAGATGAAACAATTACAATAAAAACAATTTTTTAATACAAATAATTTATTTTTGTTTTATTTATAGAGCAATTAAAAATTGATTCTATTCTACTGAACCAAGAAAAAAAGAAGAATTTCATACATTATTAGAAACAATTTAAGATAAGTACAGTTATAATGCATTGCTAATTGATTTTTAGTCTTTAAGTAGCGCATTACAAGTGCTTTTATATTTCTGAAAAGTTGGAGTATTTATTGTTTCTGCATTCACAATTTATAGAGATTTCTTTGCATAAAATTCAGTTGGTTCTATCCTGATGAACCACAGTGTATGCTGTCTGTACGAAGCACTTTGTCAAATGTGGGCGGGTTTCAAAATCGGTGTGGCCCTTCTCGTACAACAAAACCACTTAAAGTGCTATATCTTGGTACCTATGGCAGCTATGGCTTAAAATTTAATATATGGAAGTATTTAGTTTGCACTTAGCCACTCGAAGAATGTGAGCCTGGTTTGAAAACAGGGTGGGGCACTTCCCTTACAAATGAAGCACCTAAAGCGCTATATCTTGGTACTTATGGCAGCTACAGTTTCGAAATTCGGTACTTGTATCTATACTGTCTTCGCTTAACAACATGCAAATGTGAGCAGGATTTAATTAAAGGGCGTGGTAGCTCTAATATAACAAAATCACTTAAAACGCTCTAATATAACAAAATCGCTTAAGCGCTATCTCGGAACCTATGGAAGCTATTAGCTTAAAATTTGGTATTGAGATGTAAATTGCTCACTTTCAGCCACTCGAAAAATGTGGGAATGGTTTAATATCAGGGTGTGTCACCTCCCATACGACTAGAATACTTAAAACGCTATATCTTGGCACCTATGGTATTTTTTTTACGTTTTAGTAAAAAGTCGTCAATTAAATTGGAAACAAACTGATTGCACATGTATGATCTAGAAAGCTGAAATTTTTGGGGTATTCCCTTCGGATCCAATCCAATCCAATGCTAAAACATAGGCTAAAATGCCCACAAATTTAAAAAAAAAAACTCCCCTTTGGGTGTATTTTGTCCGCATTTTCAGCTAGATGAAAAGTGTGGATGTAGTTTAACAACAGTGGGTGGCATCTCACATACAAATAAAATACCTGAAACCCTACATATATCTTCGCACCTAAGGCAGACTTTTTCTACGTTTTAGCAAGTCGCTTTTTTCGTAAAATTTCAACGAAATTGGACATAAACTCTGTCCGTACTGTTTACAGGTTTGTGATTGGAGCTCAAATATTGAGACAACTATTTTTATTCCTCAAGCTAAAATATAGGCAAAAAAAAAAAATTAAATCCATCTCCAAAACTTTGAAAATAAACACCCTAATTCTTATATGTCAATTTCTGCTTGATCAGTTGAAGCTGATAATTTGCGTCAACAAGTATCATAAGCAGCTTTGAATTTGCTCCATGGAGCTTTTAGGTCTTCATTTTGGGCATCCAGAGAAAATACTTGCAAAAAAAATACCGAAAATTTCAGCAAGTGAGTTTGTTGATTTCCTAGCACAAAGCGCTGTGTTAGCTTTGACCAGAACGGACACTACACAAAGCGAAATGGAAAAGAGCCTATTGAGTACAAGAGCAAGATCACTTGGTACAAAAAACTGCGGTGAAAATTTGCATTTCATCAAGCACAGAGTGTAACTTTGGCTTCGGTAGTTACTTAAAAATCTTTTTTTGAAACAAAAATCACAACATTACACGTTATGCGTTGAAAACAAGAAAAAACTTAGACTTAGCGAACCGAACCGAAACGAATTTATGGGCGGAATTCGAAACCGAAACTTTGAAAAAATTTATACAATGCAATGGTTGAATTTAAATTCAACAAAGTTTCGCTTTTTTTTAAATTTCAAATAAATCCACGTACCCTGTTATTTTCTGTTTGAAGAAAATTTAAGACAAAAAATCCAAAAGCCGTCGGTAAAACGCAATAGTTTTATGTTGGGGCCGTTGTAGTTGCTGCTGTTGCAGGTGATGCTGGATCAGATGATATTATTGATGATGGAGCAGTTGGCTTAAACACCAAAATGTCTTTATATTTTTAAAAATGGTTTATTGTTTTTTTTTATAAAATTTTTAACTAGGAAACACTCGCCGCGGGAGTTGTAGTTTTGTATTTTTATTTTTATAATTTTTTTTTTTAAAACGCGGCACTAAAAATAACGGTTCGAGAAGGACCAAATGTTTCTCTCGGGGGATTGTTGGAGGGGAAAATCACTTTAAATTAAACCTTTAAAATAAAAAACTAAAATTATAAATGAAATAAAAAAAATTAAATTAATTAATTCATATTTTGCTAGTGTGATAGTTTTTTCTCCACTCTTTTACTTAACTTTTTCAAATCGATCTCAGTTTGGGTATTTGCACATCGTAATTGGTGTTGCAGGTAAGCGTCAGTGTTTTGCGCTTAACTTTGGCGAACGGTCAATTCAAATGTTATGAATGCCAAAAAAAAAAACAAATAGGATTTCCAATTGAAAATCGATTTACTCTCACGTTCTCAAAATGGCTTCAATCCAAAAATCAAAGTGAATTTTTTCTCATAATTTCGACAGTTAATTTTTGAATATAGAGAAGCGCAAATATGTAAGGTACATTAGGGGTATGACTTTTAACAATATTTCGAAAACATGTTTCGAAATGATACAAATAGCTGAAAAGTAACAATAGTTTTTTTAATTACAAAAAAAACTCCGGCATAAATCAAAAAACACTTTGCAGGCAAATTTCAAATATTTCCCTAATAAAAAACAAGAAGGCGTTTCTGTACGAATATAACTTTTTGCTTTGTTTTGTTTTCAATTTCTTTTACTCGTATTCTGTTGTTACGGATTTCGATTTATCTTTTAAAAAAATATACGGGAACATACCTCAACTGAAGTTGTAATGTCAATTTTGCTTTCAGCCATCTGTTGGCAATAAAATAAACTTCAATTGAGCAAAGAAAATGATTGAAATCACCCGATAAAGTCTCCCAATCGTAAATTGACACATCTTTCTAGCAGCTCAACCAATAGGAATGAACACTCAGGCTTCCCTATTAACACCTTTTTGTTTTTAAATATATTTTTTTTAAAAAAAAAAAGAAAAAAAAACTTTCTGAATTTTTCATTTCAATTCAATAAGTAGTACCTACCATTACCTTGTATTTAAATAAGAGTAATGCTAAATTTTGTCCACCCTGTAGCTTTACGGAAAAAAAGCTTGCTAAGAATAAATTCATATGCATCAAATCTGTCAAAAATTAAAGAAAATGTCAAACAGGTTAAAAGGGAATAGGAGGCATTAACGGGCCAAGGCTACCGTAGCTTAGTTTTTGGTATGGATGTATGTATATATGGCGCGAGCGGACAAGCGGCATCATACGATAAAATGACAAGCAAGGTTGCTAAGAAGTTTTTAAAGCGGCAGTTGCGGAAATTTTTGGTAGCGAGCAGTTGGAGAATTTTATTTGATAGCGTGCGGTACGTCAGCGTAAAAAAAAAATTAGCTGAAAAAACTCAAAAACTAATGCGACGCGGTTAATTGTATTGAGCTCTATACGAGAAATAAAAAAAGAAAATCCCGCAAATCGAATTGATATTTGTGAGTTTCGTCAAAACTTTTTTTTTAAAAGAAAAAAATGAAAAGGCAAAAGCCATTGACCAATTGGATCAAAGCCTACGGCCAGTGTCGAGTCAATCTCAAATGTGTATGACTATGGAACAAAAACTATAATTCCATAATAATGTCTTAATGAATCGTAAGTTGAAAAAATTCAACCTTAAAACGCGTTCGCGCAAGTCTCATGGGTAAGGTGCTGGCGCTCCATTAAATAGAAGAAAAATTTGCATAGCAAAAAGAAATGGTGACATTATAACAAGTGACAGTATAAGAGGAAAAGGGACAACGAAAGGTACAGAAGAGAAGACAGAAACAACCATACATACATGTACCAAAAACTACGATAGCAAAGTGACGTTTAAAGTGACATAAAACTAGACCTAGCCAAAACAACAAAATAAAATGTGACATTTAATGAAAGAAAAGCAAATTAGAATGTAATCGGATATTATAAAATTGACCAGTGCAAGAAATATTTCTGCAAAAATATAAAAAGAAAATATATTGAAAGTGAACTCGGTAAAATACAATTTAAAAAGAAAAAAAAAATCAGTGACTCTCCAAGTATGCGACAAAACAATTCTATGCATTAATAACCTAATTAAAATCCGTGTAAATAACATAAGCGGAATAACAAAAAATTCATCGAATAAGGCAGCAAAAATTTAACAACGTAAAATATCAACTTTAACAACAACACCAGCTACGACCAAGGAAAAGACAACAACAACTACAATAAAACAGTCAGAGCTGTCCATTATTACACCCGCCAGTTAAGGGATAAATATTATGTACCTTTCTTTATGATTATATAACGTAAATATACTTTTAAGGTGTAAATGTACATTCCAATTACAGACTCTATCTGATAATATTTCTTTTGAATTTTTGTCATATCATTGGATAATCGAATTAAATTTAAATTGAAATGTTTTATCTAAATCAGATTGTTACCAAATAAAATTAAAAAATTTTAGTATGTACTTATAATAAATTAAGTAAGTTAACGTAAATATATACTATGTAAGCTTACAACTTAAAATTTAATTGAATCAAAGAAAAATAGCACAAAAATCTTCAGATTGCTATAAAAGGGCTATATTGAATTTTGTTTTACTTCAAGATTTTCATTGAAGCACATTTTTTTATAGTTATTACTTTCCATAAATTTTAAGAATTTTCAAAAACTGTTCAAAACCCAAAAATGAATTTAGAATAAAAATCCAAATTCAACAAAATTAAAAATAATTCTTTTAATAGATTAAACCAATATGAAGAGTTGCTAGATAGATAATTTGAGGAGGTGCCATAGGTGAGTGACCGCGATGCCATAGGCATAAAATT
Source organism: Meiosimyza platycephala (assembly GCA_963662105.1). Taxonomy (NCBI): domain Eukaryota; kingdom Metazoa; phylum Arthropoda; class Insecta; order Diptera; family Lauxaniidae; genus Meiosimyza; species Meiosimyza platycephala. Next base: position 57,606,398 of record OY759211.1, on the reverse strand, counting down.
TAATTAAAATCAAAACGTGACCTGGGGTTTTTCTTCCTCTGCTACCCGTTGGAAAAAATTAATAAAATTTTTTTTTTTCAAGTTAATTTTTTCGTAAATATTTCTATGCGTACGCCATAAAGCGGCAAAGAGAAAACCGCGCCCTAGCTGGGAGATGGTTTACATATTTAGCGTGTTTCTTAGATTTGCCAGGCGTAACACTGTACCTAACTACAATTATATATGTACCTAAGTATATAATGTTTTGAAAAAAAAAAGTGAAAATATAGTTTTAAAAAATGTTAAGGTATGGAAAAATAGTCTTAGCCATTTTGAAAAAAGTAAAACTGAAAGACGAGAAATCGGTAATACTAAAAAATATTTAAGCAAAATGTGCAAAATTCCAAAGCAGACGGTTATAATAAGCAGGTATAATGCATTGGCGAATATTGAAAAAAATAAAAAAAAGAGTTCAGATTCAACAAAGGCAGCAGTGACAAAGAACTTAAGGAAATTTTTGAAAAATTTCAGCTTTGGTACTCAATGTGATACAACAAATGTTATTAGTGGAAGAAAAAATGGAGTTGTAAAGTTGCTGCAAGATCTTTTTAAATCATAGACTTTGTCTCCACTGCAATATGTTGGTTATCAGCATCACGTTTAGATTTAATTTTGAAACATGTCGGAAAATCAACATCACCAAATATTTCATATGATATCTTTTCGGTACCTTAAACAAAACTTCATTCAAAGCGATGAAAAATTGAAAATTAAATGCATCAAGTGGCGTGATGATATGCACTTGGACAAATTCACCCTTATTTTGTAAGTCGTCTTCGTCTTCGCTTTTTGTCGTCTCTAATAAATTGGCATCGCCTAAAACGACTTTCGATAACTATCGAAATCTTCGCTTATTTTTGGTATTTACGAAGTCACGTTTTGGCGAAAGCGACTCTCGCTTTCTTTGATTAAATGTCGCCTAAGTTTTTACAGACCACGACCGTTCGTTCGTGTGAATTTGAATGTTTTTTGTGGAAATTTTATATTTTATTTAATAAAAAAATGAAATGCACTAATCAAGACCAGTTGGGGAAGTTGGTCGAGTTGATGCAGGCAAATATTGGCCTAGCAAATGCTTTTAAAAAAGGCATTACCGTCGATTTTAAAAAAGAATGGCCATTCGTGATGGTGATGGTTTAAATAGGTAAAATTTTAAAGTTTAATCATTAAAAAACCAAAATAAAACGGTTTTCCTTTTTTTTCAAAAAGGTTTTTAAAGATTTAAAATTCAAACCAAAAAAAAGTCATTCATAACAGCAAAGAAAACAGAGCCACTGGTGGTGGCATTTTCAATAAATACTGCGCTCTATATGAGTATTTGGCCTTTCGTCATCACTGCTTGACAAAAACCAAACTTCAATTGAATCCATAATTTTTTTTTTATTTCAATTATTTTATTTGAATTGAATTGAATTCTTTATTGAGACTAACAAGAATACGTCAGTTTGACAATTATTTCAATTTGTGAGCACTTGTTATTTAGAAATTTATTAGAATCAACATTATTTGTAAGTAATTTCATTGTATTTTAAAAGAAAGAATATTTAATTGAATTAAGATACTCAAGCTTGAAACATCAGATGTGGGGTATATAAAAAAAAAATAAAAAAATATTTTCTTAAAAATTTAATTTTCAAAAAAAAAAGAAAATGGAAAAATTTTCAAAACTGAGGAAACTGCATGAATTGCAGGAAGCTGGTGTGGAATTTCCACAAACAGCAACCACATGTCAATTAAAGCGTTTATACGCGGAAAATTTTCAAAGAAATGCTGTCGTTGTTGGAAGAGCTTCTGTTGCTGTTGCTGTTGAAGCTCTAATTCGAAACGGAATTTTTGAAGGCGAAGGTATGCATGGAAATGAGGAAGAGAGATTGAACTTAGGTAATGCAGTTGAAGTCAATTATGTCTCTAATACTACTGCTGCAGTTCCAACTGGTATTGATGACGATCTTATATTAGAGAGGGAGCTAATTGTGCTTAAAAAGAGAAAGGAAATTCTAGAATTACGACAAAAAATTAAGGAACTTGAAAACGTTAGTACTTGTTTGGAAAGGAAATGTGACTTTGCTGAAATTGAACATACTATCCCAAAGTTTTCTGCTGATGGAAATTTATGCTCGATTAAAGATTTCATTCATGATTTCGAAGAAATAATGAACACTATTAACGCAGATAGTAAGTTTAAGTTGTTGAGTTTGCGACGTTCTCTCGTTGGAACTGCTCGCATTTTTCTTTCAACAACTACTGCCTTAACTTATGAAGAATTAAAACATGCGCTAATAAAAGAATTTGATGTTTCCGTAACTCGGCAGGATGTTTACCGAGTTCTAGCTGAACGTCGTTGGAATAAACAAGAAGAATCTCTCCATTGCTATATTCTTAATATGCAAGCAATTGCTAGACGTTCGGATATTATAATAGAAGGAATTGGTATGAATATTGCCAATGCTAATTTCTTACTTGGTGCTCGAACAATTGAGTAATTAAAATCATTAGTTAATCGTTTTCAACTAAAATATTTAAACAATGGAACTTATGGAACCAAGTCAAATGTAGAAGTAAATCTGACGGGACGAAGTATCAAGACTGATCTGAATCCAGATAAATTGAAAAGGTGTTTCAACTGTTCACAAGCTGGGCATATGCAGTCTGATTGCCCGTTTTCAATGCGACCTCGTGGGTCTTGTTTTTGATGCTGGGAAATGGGACACGATCACCGTTCCTGCCCTAATGCGAAAAAGGTTTTGAAGGTAGTAGCTACTAAACAATTTCAAAATCAAATGGCTAGTGTTCTTGAAGAAGATGTTGTGGCATCCCTGTTACCGAGCGGCAGCCTTGATAAGAAAGACAAGAGAAAACGTCAAATGTTGAAAACCGACGCTATTAATTAATTTTGAATTATTTCCGAATCACAACGCATTTTTGTTTCCAAATACATACTTAAATAAATTATATATTTTTAATAATTAAACTTATTCAAATCGTATAATTATTTGCCATAATGTAAAAGATGATGTGAATTCATCTCAAGTTATTGGGGCTTTTAATTCGGTAAGTGTTGCTTTTGAGAATAGTTTAGTTGACGGTGCAAAATTTTATCAATTTCTTTCTCTTTTTGATACCGTTAGTCCAATTAGTTGCATCAAGAGATCATTCGTCCCATTAGACTTATGTAAAATAAAGAGTTTTCAATCAACTACCTATTATGGCGTTGGTGGACAAAAACTTGAAATTTTAAATGAAATCGAAAGCTTTGTTAAATTTAAAAATCAAATTAAAAAAATTACGTTATTTGTTCTTCCAGATGAAATGTTCCTTTTACCAGTCATTTTGGGACGAAATTTTTTAAATAAATTTAATAGGCAATTGACAAAAATTAGTTTTAACTATACTAGAGAAAAACTTTTATTACTCAATAAAACGTTTAAACTTTGCACTGGTAAACTGGTAAAATTCTTGAAAAATTCAACCTGCTGCGTAGTAAATCTCCACATTTTACTGAATCAAATGTTGAATCTTTTAATCTAAATTCGAATTCGAATAACTTATTTGATGTTCCAAGCATATTTAATACTGAAATTGATTCGTTTGATAACGAGATTGACATCGATTTTAAATTAAATACGCTTTACCGCCATGATTTGAAAAAGTTAATTTTAGACTTTTATTTAAAACCCAAAGATGTTTCAAAACAACCTTTTGATTATGAGATGAAAATCCATTTAAGTACGAATGTGGAAGGTAAACAATATTTTACTGCCTTGGATTTAAAAAACGGTTTTCATCATGTACGCTTATCTCCAGAATCAGTTCCATCAACCTACCTTGTGACTCCAAATGGTTAATTTGAGTATTTGAGAATGCCATTTGGTCTTAAGACTGCTCCAGCGGTTTTTCAACGATTTATAAACAATATTTTTCGTGAATTTATCGATTCTAAGAAAATTATAATTTATATGGATGATATTTTGATTGCAAGTTCTAGTTTTGATGAACATAAAACTCTAGTCAGAGCTGTTTTAGAAAGAATAACTGCCCGTGATTTAAAACTGAACATTTCTAAGTGTAAATTTGGGTACAAGAAAATAGAATACTTGGGATTTATCTATATCATCTTTAGAAATTTTTCTTAGTGGCACTCATATTGCGGCTATAAAGAAATACCCATTACCATCTAACCAGAAGGAATTGCAATCATATATAGGACTCTTCTCATATTTTCGGCGATTTGTTTCATCATTTTCTACAATTGCAAAGCCTCTTCAGGATTTACTAAAAAGAAATACTGATTTCAATTTTAATGAACATTGTGTAGAAGCCTTTGAAGAACTAAAAAAAAGATTAATAAAAGCTCCTATTCTTGCTATTAATAGTCCAACAAAAAAAAAAAGAATTACATTGCGACGCTAGCTCGATTGGTTTTGGCGCAGTTTTATTACAGCGCTAAACTGATGGCAAGCTACATCCGATTTCATATTTTTCGAAAACTACTTCTACATCTGAATCTAAATATCATAGTTTCGAGCTAAAGACTTTTGCAATTATTTATGCATTAAAAAGATTTAAAGTGTATTTAGAAGGGATTCCTTTCAAAATTGTGACTGAATGCAATTCTCTAACGATGACGTTAGCAAAGAAACAAGTAAATCCTCGAATAGCTAGATGGACATTAGAGCTGGAACATTTATAAAATACAGCATCGTAATGGTTTGTCCATGGGTCATGTTGATGCTTTGAGTAGATGTCAGATTGCTATAATATTGAATGCAAATGATGTTGACTTTCAAATTCAAGTAGCACAAGAACGTGACTTAGTTATAACGAATTTAAAAGATTGCATGGAAATTGATGCAGTAAAAGGTTTTGGATTAATAGATGGTCTAGTTTTTAAAATAAAAGATGATGGACGAAAAACTCTTTACGTGCCGAAAGAAATGGAGGACAATGTAATTCGGCTGATTCATGAAAAACTAGGACATCAAGCAATAGATAAATGTTATGAAAAAATAATTTTATTTTTGGAATTCAGTTGATCTCGTCTCTTTGTCAGTGTCGGTTGTGTTTTTGTGTTGTTTTTTTTAATACGTATATTTCTTTGTGTTTAATAATTTTGTTCAATAACAATAATTTTATTTATTTTGCGCGTACATAATTGTCGCTGTTTAATAATAATTGGTGTTGGTAGAAATTTGATTTGATTTAGTTTTGCATGTTTGCTTACTTTAATTTAATTTATTCTTTAATGTAAACATACATACGTACGTGAGTACATTTCTTTCTACAAGCAGTGTAAAGCAGTGATCAGTATTGTTTTTTCATTCCCTTTTCTGCTTTGTCCGCTTACATTGCTTTACCTTAATCTCAATAGGTTGTTGTTGTTGCTGTTCAACGGATATATTTTTCACAATTTTAACCCGTTGTAAGCACTTTTAAAAATATTTAGGTCTTAACTTAGTCTTTTCTTTTTTTTCATGATGGATTATTTTTCGTCTGAAAACTTGTTAGCTTGCTCTTTAAGAGATCAATGTAAAAGTCAAAATATATTGAATGCCATGTTTTCCTGTTCAGGTCCCTGTGAACAGGTCTTTCATGCCTCTTGTGCAGGCCTAACTAACACTATTACTGATTTATTATCCTCTAATCGTTCGGGCCTGCATTGGTACTGTCCATCGTGCAGGGCCCTGTCCCCGTCGGTGTTTATCGACAAAATTAAACAATTTGGGGAAAATCTTAACAATTTGAATATTAATTTCAGAGATATTCTAAATAATTATTTAGACATAACTCCCCAAATTGAAAAAAGCGTTAATGAGGCTGTCTCACCCGATGTTAGTTCGCTTCAAAATAAAACTATTACTGAGGCTGCAATGGTTTTTTCTTCTACTCCTTCGATCTCTACTCTACCCAAGCAAGCCATTTCCCTGAAGAAGAAAAGAAAACTTAAACGAAAATTAAATAAGAATCGTAAGTCGAATGTTAACTTGGGTAGTGTGGGGGGGGGGGGGGCGAGTGACACAGCTGCTAATCGTGAAGTAACTGCCTTAGATCCCCCTCTAAATACCTCTCCGTCTACTTCCAACTTTCTTGCTTCTGCTCCTATAAATAATCCTCCACCCCTTTCCTCCACTATCGATACTCCTCTATCCATTTCTGTTATTCCTAATCCGCAAGGAGTTGTTACGATTGGTGGTTCTATGGCACCTGTCTCCTTGCAAGCATTGCCAAGGTTGAAATCGATTTTCATTTCACGTCTTAATGCTAACACTACCACGGACAATGTTATAAACTATATCAGACAAAACCAAATTATTCCTGCCGATGCCTTCGTTTCTTGCAGGAAAATCGGTAATAAACCAACTCATGCATCTTTTAAAATTACAGTGGCATCTTCTCATGTTTCTGCCATTCTAAATTCTAATGCATGGGTGGATAATATCTTTATTTCAGAATTTAAGTCGAAAAAAAATAATAAGACTGTCCGTTCCAATTCAAAAAACTGAAGCGGCTATCCCTTTACTATCAAAATGTAAGGGGTTTGCGTTCTAAGACGCATGCCATCTTTTTAGCCACTCAGAATTTTTCTGAGGATATTATCGTTTTTACCGAAACTTGGTTAACTAACACTTTTCTCAATTTGGAACTTTTTGACAATAGTTTCAATGTTTTTAAAAGAGACAGACACTTGGAAGACATTTCTTCTGTTGGTGGAGGTGTCTTTATAGCCATAAAAAATAATTTAACTAGTTCATTAATCGAAATTGCCTGCGCATCTAATATTGAACTATTATGCGTTAAAGTTACATATTGTAACTCCAATATTTATATTCTTAACGCTTATGTTCCTCCAAATAGTAGCGCAGATGCCTACGAATGTCTTTCGATGTCCGTAGAATACATAATAAATGAACTAGACACTAATGACGACATTTTATTGTTAGGTGATTTCAATCTGCCTGACCTTAAATGGACTCCTTCGGATGATGATACATATTTTTATGCATCGTGTCCAAAAACTCGACAACAACAAATTTTTGTTGACGAAATACTTTCAAGTTTACAACAAGTAAGTTGTAGAACTAATTCTCATGGACGAGAACTTGACTTAGTCTTGGCTGCAAATAGTGGTAATGTTGTTGTGAGAAATGCTATCCATGCTCTTTCTACGGTTGATTCCTATCATCCACCTTTGAGTATTGTGTACCAATCTGACAATGAAAATTTAATTAATGCATGTTCCTCCATCAATATTTATGAATTCAATTTTAAAAAAGCTGAGTTTTTGAAGTTGAATGAGAATTTAAGGAATAAATTAAACGACCTTATTCATTTGATGAGTGCATTAAATTTTTCTATGGTGAACTTATTTCGGCCATAGCATTGTCGGTGCCTTATGCAAAGAGGTATGTTAATAATTCTTCATACCCCTGGTACACAAAGGATTTAAAAAAAGTTCGCAATGGCCGTAATAGGGCATGGAACAAATACGTTTGTAGCCAGGACCGAAATGACTTAGTTGCTTACCAGCGACTTTCCATGAATTTAAGGATATGTCGGCTTTAGTTTATTCTGAATATTTGAATAAAATTAGGTTGAATATTCTTCATGACCCCAAGCATTTTTGGGGATTTATTAATACAAAAAAAAAGTCTGACGGGTTTCCATCAGAATTCAGAACAGTTGATGGGCTCACTAGCGACCCACAAATTATAGCTGGGTTGTTTGCTAATTTGTTTAAAGAATCCTTTTCTACGGAATTATTTAGCCCTGGGATCAACTATTTTGAACTATCAACTATTTAACTGTAGCTCTGTGCTGAGTCAGCCCCTCAGTTTGTTATTTAATAAATCAATTAGATATAGCTATTTTCCTAAATTTTGGAAAAATGAAAACATAAGCCCCATTTTCAAGAAAGGGTGTAAAAATTATGTTTCAAATTACAGGCCCGTAGCGAAGTTATCATCGATACCGAAAATTTTTGAACGCATTGTGTACGATCAAGTTAAGGTGTGCTGTAGTGAAGTCATAACAACTCGTCAGCATGGTTTTGTTAATGGCAGATCTACAGTTTCTAACCTCCTTGATTTTACTTCCTTTGCATTAAGCTCTTTTGACTCTGGTGGGCAAGTTGACTGCATCTACACTGACTTCAGTAAAGCATTTGACAAATTACCACATAATTTGATTTTATTTAAGTTAAAAAAGCTTGGATTTCCTTTGAGTTTTGTCAGCTGGATTGAATCTTATTTATCTGATCGCTCATATCAGATAAGATTTCGGAGGGTGTTTTCCTCCCCATTCAGCGCGGCATCAGGTGTTCCACAAGGAAGCCACCTGGGGCCGCTCCTGTTCATTTTAGCAATTAATGACGTTACACATGTCATTAAAAACTCGCATCTGCTAATATATGCAGATGACATGAAAATTTACAGGAACGTGAAGGGGGTTGGGGATACTATTCCACTTCAGTCTGACTTGAAATCCTTTGAGGTTTGGTGTTCTAAAAATAACTTACATCTTAATCCTGATAAATGCCAAACTATGATTTTCACCAGGAGAAAAAATATTGTGGAGTTTGATTACGAATTAAAAGATAAGAAAATTGGTCGTGTTGATTTAGTCAAAGACCTAGGTATACATTTTGATGTTAAATTAACTTTTAATGAGCATTTTAATCAAATTTGTAAAAAATCCTAATCTCTGCTTGGCTTCATTAAGAGGTGGGCAAAAGAATTTAATAGCCCTTTAGTAACGGTGACTTTATATAATACAATAGTGCGTCTTCACTTAGAGTACGCCAGCCAAGTGTGGTCACCATTTTATAATATTCACATTAATAGAATTGAGAGAATTCAAAAAAATTTTATTCGTTTTGCTCTCAATGGCTTAAATTGGATTGACTCTTTAAACCTTCCTCCTTATGAGGATCGTTTGAAGTTACTACATATGCAGTCTTTGAGCTCACGTAGAAATATTGCGGATATACTTTATCTGCATCAACTTGTGACTGGGTCTCTTGCTGCACCAGAGCTTCTTAATTATATTCATTTAAATACTAATCGCAGGAGTAATCGTAACTCTTATCAATTATTTTACCAACCTTTCAGTAGAACTAATTATATGGCTACAGCTCCTTTTAATCGCATGACTACTCTTATTAATAATTGCGATGTATATGATATTAGCTTGTCAAAAGGTCAACTCAAGCTTAGATTGAAAAATAACTATAGTTAATTTTGTAGCTTAATGGTTGTTGGTCTTAATGTTTGTGTTGTCCGAGCCCCACCGCATGATGGGTAAATTTTTTCTAACATTTATGCCTTGGACCATGTTAATAAATTCATACAATTACATTCATGCAATTGTATGTTTATATACATATGATCTGGGTGGGTATGTTGAGAAAGTGTGATAAAGCTAAGAAGAAATTATAAAAAAATAAAAAATTAATTGCATGTATAATTTTTTCATTTCCATTAATATATAAGCTTTTTACTTGGTTTAAAGCTTCATGCTAAATTGCTAAGAAAGCAAATATCTGTAGTAGCTAAACTCTATTATTATTATTATTATTATTATTATTATTATTATTATTATTATTATTATTATTATTATTATTATTATTATTGGAAACTGTTAAAGCTTTCCAAATAACAAATGAAAATTACCCTAAAGCTTTGGAATGGCTTAAGGAACGCTACGACAACACAACTTTAATTTTCCTCGAAAATATTTCATCGCTTTTTGATTTGCCTGCAATTTCTAAACCTAGTGGTAGTCAGCTACGAAGTCTTGTCGACAACGCTTCGGCTCTATATGGTTCACTACTGTCGTTAGGTTCGGAAAAAGAAATCCAAGAAAGCCATGTTAATTTATTTGGTTTTGCAAAAAGCTGATGAGGAATCTAATAAAAAGTGGAAGCAGTCACTAGAATTTAAAGAGTTGCCAACTTGGAACAGTTGTAGAATGATTTCAGAGAGACATTGTCAGTATCTTGAATCCATTGAGGGTGCTAATTTCGTTTAGTCTAAAATTGATAAAATTTCTAAAAAACCACAACCAAATAGAAATCAAAATAGAGGCTATTCGTTTGCTTGCCCGAATCCAGTATGCTCTTTTTGCTCAAGCACAAATCATAAGATCAATAATTGTGATCGATTTAAGTCGCTTGAAGTTGTCCGTCGTTTTGAAAATGTAAAGAAACTTGGTCTTTGCATTAATTGTCTCTCCAAAGGGCATCAACTTTCAAATTGCTCCTCTACACATAGATGTAGGACCTGTTCGCATCAACATCACAGCTTATTGCATAAAACTAATCTCGTTAGCACTGCCGACAATATTTCTATTCCTAGCTATACACCAGCGCGGTCACCTGCACCTCAGTTGTCATCAACGACAACATCGTCATTATTGCCCTGTACTTCAAGAGAGGCTGCAGCTCATACGCACATGGAAAATTCGTCCACAGATAATGTGATTCTCGCCACTGCTATGGTTTTGGTTCAGGAAGCTTCAGGTTGCTATAAACTTGGCAGAGCTTTGTTAGATTCGTGCTCGCAGGTTAATTTTATTACCGACGAATTTTTTCAAAAATTGCAATTGCCTCGTGGCAAACATAATATCGAAATTCATAGCGTTGGAAATTCGTTTACAAATATAAAATATAAAGCTTCAACAACTATTAAGTCTCGCTTAAACAATTTTGAAAGTCCACTTTCATTTTGTGTGACGTCACATATCGCATATCAGCCAGAAGCTGAAATTGATGTCTCATCATGGAATTTGCCACCGAGCGCTGAGCTCGCTGATGAACAATTTCACAAATCAAAACGTATTGATTTGCTTTTAGGCATAGAAAGTTTCTTCAATATTCTTTCTGTTGGCCAAATTCGTCTTGGCGAAAAATTACCTGTTTTGCAAAAAACATTGCTAGGTTGGGTGGTTTCAGGTCGATATCAAAGGCCACTCAACACACAAATATCTACATATTTGCTCACTTCTCATGACTCTATAGATGAAAAGTTAGAGCGTTTGTGGAAACTTGATGAAGTTTCAGCCACGGCGGAAGTGTGGACCCGTGAGCAGCACAGTTGTGAACTCGTGTACACTGAAGCAGTCTCAAGAAATCCTGATGGCAGGATTGTCGTCAAATTGCCTTGTAAAGATGATCCAACTTGTCTTGGTCATTCTCACGCTATAGCATTGCAGAGGTTTGTAGCGCAAGAACGTCGTTTATCACGCTCACCCGAACTTAAAGCGCAATATGTTGCCTTTATGAATGAATTTGAGTATTTGGGCCATATGAGTTTGGTAAAAAATCCAAATTTGAAAGAGCCTCACTTTTATATCCCACATCATTGTGTGCTTAAACCAACTAGCACTTCAACTAAATTAAGAGTTGTCTTTGACGCTTCGTGTCGAACCACTTCACAAAAATCTCTTAATGATATTCAAATGGTTGGTCCTACTCTTCAAAGCGAATTATTTATTTTGCTTTTACGTTTTCGTCTCTATCGCTATGCCGTCACTGCTGACATCGTTAAAATGTACAGGCAGGTATTTGTCGAACCAAAAGATCGCAAGTATCAATATATTTTATGGAGAAATTCACCAGATCAAGAAATTGTCACATACCAGCTCAATACCGTGACGTATGGGATGGCTGCTGCGCCATATCTTGCCGAGCGAAGTCTATTTTATTTGGCAGATCAACATGCTTCAGATTTTACAATTGGCTCAGATGTCGTTAAATCGTCATTTTATGTTGACGACTGGTGCAAATTCACTCAGTGAATTATCTCAGATAAAATATGAGGTGACAAAATTGTTGAAACTAGGCTGCTTTGAATTAGCAAAGTGGCACTCGAATCCTCCAGACTACAGAGATGATAATACGATTAAAAATTTAGATATTGAATATGCAGCTCACAAGTGCATTAGGACTAAAATGGGACCAGAAAAGTGACTCATTTTTATTTTCTTTTGAACCAAAGCAAAATAAACCCAGCTGCGCTACAAAACGCACTATTCTTTCGATTGCCCCATCATTATTTGATCCTCTTGGACTCTTAGCACCAGTAGTGATTATGGCTAAAATAATATTGCAAGAACTATGGTTGCTCAAATTAGACTGGGACGAATCAGTACCGCAAAATTTGCACTTGGCATGGGATAATTTTCTAAAAAACTTATCATCACTCTCTTCCATTCGCGCCTACGGCTGTTGCATTTACACTCATGTGATTGACACCTCGGGCAAAATTTGTGTTAGTCTTCTTACAGCAAAGTCACGAGTTGCACCGACCAAAAAGCAATCACTACCAAAACTTGAATTATGTGGCGCTCTGCTTCTCTCCAGACTCTACAACAAAATAAAGGTAATTTTCGCAAATAATGATATTGATGTATATCTTTGGACAGATTCGCAAATTGTGCTACACTGGCTCAGGGTTCATTCAGCTACGCTATCTACCTTCGTTGGAAACAGAGTGTCTGAGATTCAAGATCTCACAACTGATGTCGATTGGAGGCATGTCCCAACGCAAAGAAATCCAGCTGACATAGTTTCTAGAGGCAGCACAGTGGAAGAGCTTCGCAATTCAATATGGTACACAGGCCCTTCGTTTATGACCGAAGACATGCACAACTGGCCGAAAAATAAATGCGACAATTTAGATATGGATGAAATTAACAAAGAAAAGCGGAAGTCAGCATTCAAAATATCAGTTTAAATAACTATATTCTTGATACTATTGAAAAGTACAGCTCTCACATGCGAAGTGTACGTGTCATCGCTTGGATGTTTCATTTCTATCGCAGACTCAACAAAGACCTAAATAGCGACTTTGTGGCAGCTTCCCTTTCCTCTCAAGAATTGCAGCATGCGCAAAATTGCATTGTATGGAATATACAACAACAGAACTTCGCTGAAGAAATTCATTCACTTAAGAAAAATTTGGCAATAAAAGGCACGCTAAAATTCTTAAACCCATTTTTTGACGTCACTGGAGGATTCAATCTACTAAAAGTTGGTGGACGGCTCGAGTTATCAAACTTATCAGAGAGCCGCAAACATCCCATTTAGCTCCCAGCTAAATCTAAATTCGTCTATGGCTACGTTCGTCATTTACATCTCAAGAATTATCACGCAGGACCCAAAGCGTTGATAGCTCTCATTCGCTTGGAATTTTGGATTGTGAACGCGCGAGGTGTTGCTCGGCACGTAGTCAATAATTGTATCCACTGTGTTCGGTACAAGCCCAAAATGTTACAACAAATGATGGGGAATTTGCCAGTTGAGTGGCTAACGCCATCACGTCCCTTTGCTCGATGTGGCGTTGACTTTTGTGGCCCAATCAACACTTATCTCCGAATAAGAGGTAAGACGCCATATAAAACTTACATCGCCATTTTCATTTGTTTGGCTACGAAAGCGGTTCACATCGAAGTCGTTTCAGATTTGTCCACTGATGCCTTCTTAGCAGCACTTAAGCGGCTGATCGGCAGGAGAGGCTTGCCATCATATATCTTTTGCGACAACGCAACAAATTTCGTTGGCGCCTGCAACAAGCTCGCTGAGCAAGACTCACATATGAAAAATTGACCACCGTTTTGGTCGAAATCGAATCGATTCTCAACTCTCGTCCTATATCGCCACTTTTGCCTGACCCGAGCGATTTTGAAGCATTGACTCCAGCCCACTTCATCATTGGCAGTTCGCTAAAATCGTTACCAGAGCGTACTGCAACTTCTGACATCGATCATCTTCAAAAATGGGCTCTTGTTAGCGGCACAAAGGAACATTTTTGGAAACAATGGGCTCATGACTACATCAATGAACTTCAAATACGTTCGAAATGGACGAATGATCAACCTAACTTAAAAAATGACACTATGGTCATTATCCATGAAGACAACGTGCCTCCACAGCGCTGGCAGTTAGGCCGTGTCATCAATTGTATACCAGGCAGAGATTCACACATCAGAGTCGTTGATGTTCGAACTTCGAGAGGAATTATTCGGCGCCCTATTCAGAAACTTGCAGTCCTACCTGCTTGAAAGTATGTCCTTTCAACGGGGCCGGATGTTGGGACACCGATTGGGAACCGCTGTACTTAGCATTTAAATTTACCTATTTTCTTTATGCTTTGAATGCACTCATTTTTTTATATACATTTAAATAAACAAATATTTTATTTTAGTACTGTTTTTTCTAACATGTAAATTCATATGCATAAGTACATAACAAAATTTACTGTTAACAATTGTCTCACTAATGCACATATGCATAACTTTCATTTTTGTCTCTTATGCTTTATGCTATATTCTAATTTTGTAAGAACTAATTTTGTAAGCATTAGAGCTTTGGCAAACTAAATAAATTAGTCTACGATTGACCTTTAATTTGAAGACGTCGCATTGAGTTATTTTTAATTGTTTTTTAATTTGATTTTTTCTGCTCACTCGTTGCCCGTAGATTTATTTTTTGCTATTTCGGTAAAGTTCTTGCGGTTAGGAAAACTCTCCTGATCCTACAGTAATTGTCGGATTGACTTCAAATTTTCAGGATATATTTTTAAGATAGTATACTTTAAAAAAATGCAAAAAAAAAAATTCAATTTCTCAAAAATCATGACTGGACTTGCCCCCTTAAAGCAATGTTAGGATAGTTAAGCAATACAATTAACCATGCTGATTGGTAAAATAAATTAGTTCAAATTGAATATGCAATAAATAATTCCACTCATAAAACTTCAAAAATTTCTTCTAGTATGCTTTTATTTGGTGTTGAACAGCGCGGTGAATTATTGATGAATTTACTGAATACAGTAGGTAACGGATATAAGAAAGTCAAAAAATCCCGCAAATTTCTTTCTTATATCAGTTTTTTCTTATAGAAGTACCACGTATATAAGAAAAAAATTTCCTATATACGTACTACTGATATAAGAAACTTTATTTCTTATATCCGAGTCGCACAAAAATCAGCAGTGAGTAATAAGTGCGTTCAGCAATTGCAATCGTTACACTTGTTCGTTCAATTTTGATCGAAGAATGATGACATAAAGAAGGCGCGTATTTTCAATTTTGACCAAAGAACGAAAACTACGATTTGAAAAAATTTCTTATAAGCGTTATTTTTTTCTTAAGATTTTTCATATTGGTGCTTGGAAAAAGCTTTCTTTTATGCGTTTTTTTCTTATAAGAAGTTTCTTATATAGATTGTTTTTTACCTCAAAACATTGGGAAAAAACGCGGTGCTTTGGAAAATGTTTCTTATAAGCGTTCCTTTCTTATATGAATTGTGCTTATATCCGTTACCTACTGTATTTGGAAGATAAGATTAAACTTGAAGTTGACCGTGACCTAAATAAGATCCGATTACATGCCTCAGAAGCAATTGAAAAATTTTAGGATTACACTTCCAGTTACTTTTTGAAACATAGTAGGGCTGCAAAAATTTATAATGTTGGTGACTTTGTCGTCATTCGTAATACTGAATCTGAAGTTGGAACTAACAAAAAGTTTATACCTAAGTACAAGGGCCCTTACATTGCTCATAAAATTTTAGGTAACGATCGATATGTTATACGTGATGTAGAAAATTGTCAATTAACACAATTAGCATATGATGGCTTTATTGAAGCTAATAGAATGCGTAAACGGTTATTAAAATGTGGTGATGAGGTTGAAAGTTTCAAAGAGTTGAGCAACGACTCTACTGAAATTAGGTCCATAACTGATGAATAATTTTAGTTTTAGTAATTATAAAATATGTCAGATTGGCCGTGAGTTAATTAATTTTTGTTTTTGTTTTTTTTTTTGTGTCAGATTGGCCGAGTTTTAAGCACTTGTTATTTACAAATTTATTAGAATCAACATTATTTGTAAGTAATTTCATTGTATTTTAAAAGAAAGTATATTTAATTGAATAAAGATACTCAAGCTTAAAAATTATTTGACGTTAGCAAAATTAAAGATGACATTTTTCTCAATTCAAGTTATCGTTTTTTTTCTGAGTCGTCTCGCTTTTGTTACACGGTACCAAAACTGAGACGAAGCGACGTCGAAGCGAAGACGACAGCAAATCGAGACGAGAGTCGTCGACGACTTATAAAATTAGGGTGATTTTTAAGTTTTATGAAAAAAATTAAACAGCAATGCTCGCTGGAATTCTAGGGCTATTCTTGCGATTTTAACGTACATACTCATCCCCGAACACAGGATAAAACTTTTGCAGATTTGTAAATTTATATGCAGTGCTTGGCATGACGTGTAGTTCCCTGATCATTGTTTTCAAACCAATGGTTTTAAAAATTTGGAAATATAAGTCAAGCCCTACAAAAGTCCTCATAAATGTTTACTCAACACTGGGTTAAGGAAGATCCTGCCATTTTAAATTTAAAGCGATCTAATATATTTGCAGAACGAGCCATTAAATTTATACAAGAAATGTATCCTAAATGTAAAACTGAGCGCACATTGAGCGATTTTTTAATAATTATTTCTCATAATGTGGTGCCTTGTAAAATAGGTGTTATAAAGTCATACCCCTAAAGTACATATTTTTTTAATACATTGGTTTTCACTATAAAATAAATATATTTTGTAAAAGTGTGATGAATCTCGCGGCCAGAAAAATTATTAAAGCGGGCCGCGTGTTGGCCACCCGTGGTACAGAGGGTATTGAATTCTAATGGTTTCGAAGTATCCTCATTGGTCGTACTCAGCGCACAGCAATAGGTTCTGCAATCTCAGATAAAGCTGAGGTCAAAATAGGGCTGCCACAAGGATCTGTTTTAGCACCAATATTATTTAATATTTATATTAATGATATTCCATCAGTCTTAAAGTTTTGAACAATCAAACTGTTTGCGGATGATGCGTTGATTACGATAAGTGGAAAAAATATTGAAGAAATTAAGGAAAAATTGCAAGCTGACTTAAATTCTTTGTATAAATGGTTGTGTGCTAATAAACTAAAACTTAATATTGAGAAAACTAAATATATGCTTATTTCAAGAAAAAGTAATATAAATATTGATAAAGTAGATAAAATGAAGTATCTGGGCATCCAATAATAATAAGCTGAAATTTGATGATCACATTAATTATACTGTCAATAAAATAGCTAAAAAAATTATGATTTATGAAAAGAACTTGTAAATATTTAAATAAAATCTACAAAACAATTGTGTAAAGATCTTTGATTGAACCACATTTTATTTATTGTCCTTCAATATTTTTCATAATGAAAGATACACAAATAGATAAGCTGCAAAAAATGCATAATAAAGCTATGCGTTTTATACTTAATAAGCGATCTGTTAAAAAGTTTAACTTGGTTAAGTGTAAAGAACAAATATTTTATCACACTATGAAATTTATAAGTAATATGAAAAACGGTTCTTTACCAGAATATCTTAGCATGAATGTAACGTTTAACAATGAAATACATAATATTAACACTAGAAATAAAAATGATTTTAAATTCCCGTCATTTAAAACAGAGGCAGACAAGAATAGTCTGTTTTATAAAGGGTTAAAAAGCTTTAATCAGCTGCCCGAAGATATTAAGAACTGCGATCCTAAATGCTTTAAGAGAAAATTATATCTATATGTTAAAACTTTAGATATACGATAGATATTTGTACAAATTAGACATTTCATAATATATATGGACCAAAACGCAAAAAAGTAAACTACGGAGAAAATTTTTTTTTCAAATTTCGCAGGTTCTTCATTATTTGCTGGTTATACATATCCCTAGGTATCGAGAAACACAAATCTCAACCCGAAATCTATAGTTTGCTACGAGAATTTAGACTTGCTTCTTTATTGCCTCTTAATGAATAAAAATGAACAAAAATAAAACACGAAACAAAATGGTACGTTGTATTCAATATATGCTATTTTTTTACTTGCTATCCGCTTTTCTGAGATAGTATTAATTATAACGAAAGTAACTAAATAAAATATTTGAAGGGAAAAAATGTTATTAGCATTTTGTGTAAAAAGAATTCGACCGCATTTTTTTTAAATCCAAAGAAGTTTTTTGGCGAAAAATCTAACGCGTTAACAAAAGAGAAAGACCTCATTTTCTTCGAGCAGTCTTAGTATTATTTCTAAAGATAATAAAAAATTAGCAGTGCATTTACTTATGTCGGTGTCCAGCGCTGAAAACAATTTGTAACGTAACAGTCTTTTTTCATCGATAATCAAATATTATAAGAGCTATGCTGATTTTCTAACCTTAAATGCATGTATTTTTGATATTTGTGAAAAGCTGAGCAAGGCTCCCTTCAGCACCACTCTTTAATCCCCTTATGGAACATTTTAGTCAAATTTTCTGAAAAAATTAACATACGAGTCAAACGAGTGAGAATTTTCATTTCCTCAGGCTCATCTGTGTGCACCGAAAAAAAAGACCGTACTAAATTTGAAGAACTGCCTTCCTCCGATTTAGTGTAAAAATTTTCCTTAATCTAAGTTATTTTTCCTCATATTGATGAAAATATCGTCTAATTTAGTAATTGAGTCCTTTCAAATGAGTTCATGTTTCATTAAAGCAAGTCAACGCTCTTCCTCAAATATAGAGTTGGTGGTTTTAGTAAAACTTTCCTTTGAAATAGTAAATTTTTCTTTGGGAAGAATTTTTGAGGACAACTTGTTCCTCATTTGAGTAAAAACTTCCTCAATCTAATGGAATGTTTTGTTTAAGGAAAATCGTACTCAGTTTTAGTTAGCTTCTTCAAAAAATTTACTATAACGTAGAAAAATTTTCCTTAATAAATGAGTGGCAACACTCGCTGAAATTAATATCTATTCTTCTCGTAAGTATTCTGTTTTTGCCTATATATTTATAGTTCTCTACTTGTTTTTTAAATAAAAAAATAAAAAAATTAAAAAAAAAAAATTATGTCGTCGCCGGGATTTGAACCGAAGCTTGCCTGATCAGACAATGGATGTTACATGCGCAGTTTAACATCATTTTAGTATGTCTTAAAAATGCTGTCGGTGGCTGAGTTGGGTAAGATGAGCATCTTTGAACAGTAGCATGGCGCTGATGAGAACACAGGTTCAATTCTCTGATCGGGTGACGACAGGTAAAAAAAATTTAAGTTCTTTGAAGTTTTAAAAACGTATTACAATTAAAATAAGAATGTCTGACAATAAGTAACCAACAAATAAGAAAATAGAGGAAATAGAAAATTAACAAATTTTTTTTGAAATCAACGAATTTATTTTAAGTAAATTTCTTTCATTTAAGGATACCTTCATCCTTAGAAAAAGTAAAATTTTCTTCAGTTTTATAACCTTGTCCTCACATTGAGTAAACTTTTCCTTATTTCAAAACAGCAACATTTACTTGTACTAAGGAATCCAACTTACTTATTTTGAGGAACCCATGGCTTTAGCTCGTATTGAAGAACATTTTTTCCTTACATTTAGGCATTTTTCCTTAAACGGAGTAAGTTTTTTTTTCGGTGTGGCAATAAAATTCAAAAATAAATCGTTTCTTTAAGTTTTTTCAACTCCTTTATATCGCTCGTTTACTGGAAGACCGTTAGAACGGAAAAAAAAATTTTCGAGTTAATTATACATTTGTTTTATGTCGAAAAATCGTAAAAGTATCTAATGAACTTAGCTTGTGACATGAGAGAACAACTTTTCCTCAGACACCAAATCTCTTAGACTTGAATTAAAAAAGCCGTAGAAGAGCGTTGAACCGTGTCAATTACCGGTTAGTTTACCGATATCTGAAAACGTAGAAGTCTTGACCAAAATCTGATGGCAGATTCGAGCTCAGCGACCCCAAATTACACTGATTACCCAAATTTTAGAAAAAAATTTTGCACACAGTGCAGTTATAGTGTTGTTGGTTGCTTAAAATTGGTTGCGTGAAATTAATCAAATAAAGCCATTTTAATGTTTTATTTTACTTTTTACGCGAACATAGATCGCAAAGGTAACGTAACAGTCTTTTCGTGTAACGTGACATTTTGCTTCTACAGAACTCAAAAAAAAATTGTCAGTGTAATTAAAATTTAATTCATTACTTTCATTCTAAAGCTTAGAAATTATAAACTTCACATTGAAAATAGTCCACCAAAAGAGCAGAATTTTTCAACAATGTGAGGCAACTTCAAAATCTACTTCCAAAACTATGTAACGTAACAGTCCATGCTCACACGTTCATAGCTCCTAAATAACAAGGGATACAAAAATTTTTATATAAACAGCAAATGGTACCATACAATCATACTTTTAGATGCATGGATCAAATATATTTAAAGTACTCAATTCCATGTGTTTTCAGAGCAATTTATGTTCAAACGTACGTACGAATGTAACGTAACAGTCTGCGTTTTGGTCCATATATGTACATATTTTCTATTCTATTGTATTATGATACAGCAAAAACAAATGTATTGATTAAGGCCCTGAAAGCCGTAATAAATAAATAAATGCGAAATTCACTTTCTTCCATTGCTTAGGAAATACCAAAAGTAGCGTCACTCATACAGCGATAACTTCAAAACTACAAGATGAAATGTCATCAAAATTTGAATTTTCTCTTTAAAAAGTTGCCACTTCCGAAAAATGATATCGATTTAAGAGTGGTGGAGCCATTCCACCAAAAATCCCGGGACTTTTTGAACCATGTAGTAGTAGATTCACTTCATAGGCATATTTTTAGAAGATAACTGCGCAAGAATACCTTAAAAAATTAGAAAAATCGTTAGAACTTTTCCCCAAAATTTCGATTGAGAAAAGTAACAGTTACATATATAGAAATCGCCCATTAATTGTTTCTATTTTACTACTTCAACTTCAGTGTTTCCATTTCAATATGTCCGTAAATTTTATAATGAGTCCTCTAAAGATATTCAACTTCAAATATAATGAACTAAGCCCATGTTAAAAATGTTTTTTATGTCGATTGGTATTATTCACACCAATACTAGATGTCATAACTTTTTGTAACTATGTCCGACTAAGATTCATAATAATTAATAAATATGTATATGTTTTACATTTTTCTAGAAAAAATAAAAGTGGAAGCAAGAGGTAATTTTGTATTTTTATATTTGAATATTTAAAAATAAAGTGTTTTATTATTCTTCAGATGAAAAAAGTTCCATTTCCCAAACAATTCCAAGCACACCTATTGACTCAAGCTGTTTTCTGAAACTATGCGACTTGCGTCGGAAATTTCCTGTTTTGTATAAATTAGAGTTTCAAGTAAGCACCAAAAAATATTAATTTTGCTATCTATATACAAATAATAATTAATTCGTCGTTTTAGACTGCAGCTAAAATAGGCACCAACACATGTAAACATGCAATGAAGAGAAACAACTGGCAAAAAAATCAAAATCCTAAGTCCATTCCTTACGATTACAATCGTGTTGTTCTTCAGAAATCAGATGGTACTCCTGATTCTGATTATATAAATGCATCATATGTGGATGTAAGTTTTTGATTTACAATATTATTTTTATATTATCGTAAAAGCAATGTATTTTTATGCATAAAATTAAAAGTTATTAAAAACTTTGGTTTTTAAAAATTGAAAAAGAACAGAAACTTTGCAATAGTGAATGAAATATGTATTTGGAGCGATACGTCAATTCCTTCCATTTACTTTTTAAAGATTATTTCATGTAAATGTTTCCCACGACTATGCCTAAGGTGGTTCTTCCGTAAGCTCAAATTTTGGCATACTTTTTCCAGCATTTCGGAAAAACTTTTATTCAATAAAGTAAACCTTAGGAACACTTCGAATTTTTTATGTTTCTTCCAAAGTAAGTTTTTTTTTAATAAAAAAGCAGGATATTTTAACGACAATTTTCGTTGAAATCTGGTTTGTAAATTTGCAGATGAATTTTCTTAAAATTACTATAAGCTGCGAACCTTTTAACTGACCTCAACAAAATTTGAAAAGTATGTACATAAGTAAACTTTTAACTGTGTCATTATCTTTTATACTTATTTCTATACGAGTTTTTTTTATATTCACGGAATTTTTAAAAAAAACAACGTAAATTTTTGTTTTTTTTTGTAAGAGGTGCAAGTTATTTTTCGTTTTCCATTTAGGTACGAACATATTGTCAATACAAAGCGTTGTGCAAAAATTCCCAATGGGGGTGGGGGATTGAACCCCCAAAATCCACCCTGCACACGTGCTTGCCCTCTACACTTCGATGTCTGAAAGATTTTTTTCACCAAGTTGGACGATGAATCGAATCTTGTGGTCGTGCTATTTTAGGTTTATCCGACAGTTCCGACAGTTTTTGAACCCTTTTTTGACAGCATGAGCTTTCACACGCAACTTTTTGCCATACCCTTCTCCTTTTAAGAATGTTACTTGGTTTCTGAACACACCCTTAGCTAAGCTATGCTTCTAATTGTTTTTTTGTCTTTTGAGTCGCGTGAAATTAAAAATATATTGATTTATGCTGCCTTTTGGTATAAGATTTTCCAAAATCATTAACGAGTTGGTGAAGATTTTAAAATAAAATTAAAAATAATAGAACAACATATTTTAGTAATTTTTCTTATTCGATGATACAAACATTTATAGTTTCACTATTTATATTTTTAACAGAGCCTTCTTATGCCAAACGCCTACATTGTGACACAAGGACCAACGGAAGAAACTTCAGATTCATTTTGGAAAATGGTGTGGCAGGAAAATGTTAGCGCAATCATAATGTTGACAAAAACTTTTGATTTTACTAAGGTAAATATATTTCGCCATACATACTAAATATATAATTCCGGGTAGACCAATACCATTTCAAACCATGCAGTCGGACTAACTTCAAATCTCGGAATTGGTCGCCTTATATCCTCTGAAAAACAACATACACCCATCCCTCGCTTAACGGCGGGGTTCCGTTCCAGAAAAGTTGTCCGTAAATCGAAATTCCGTAAATCGATTTTTTTTTTCGAACGTATTGTATACGGTACATATATGTAAAAATAATGTAATATGTATACTAAAAGTGATATGAATTATACATTTTATTAAAAAAGAAAAAATATTTATTAAGATAATAATTCATAAATATTTATTACATAACTATTAAAATAAAGTATTAAATACATAAAAATATTCAAAAACAAAAATAAAATTAATTCAGAAATACTATTTACATATAAAAATAATTAAAAATAACAAAATTCTTTAAAAACATAAATTAATCCATTATATTACGAACACAATATATTACGATCTTTGAGCATTTATCTTATGATGAACTACTGCAATCTGATTGTGAATTCAAATCCGCTTCAGAGCTGGTATCCAAGTTTTGAATGGCGTCAATAGTAGTATTAGCTGATGTGGAAGCAACTGGTTGAAAAAAGCTGGTTAATTTTTGTTGAGTTGACGATTTTATTTTTTCTTTGTATAGCTGCTTGTAACAATCTATAGCTTCATTTACAGCTAGAGATACCTTCAAGCTACGTTCGTTATTCACATCTTTTTCGGTCAGGACCTTCTTCGAAATGGAAAAGAGCAGTAGACAGGTCTTTTGTGGAAAGCTCCTGAGAAATATTTGCAATGATATCTTCATTATCGTCTTCTTCAGGTTGACGATTTTGGTCCAACTGTAGCAAATCATCATCGGAAAGACTAGCTCCATGAGCATTTATTAAATCTGTAACATCTGATTCTACAAAATCTTCAAAACCAAGTTGATTACCAAGATTTACTATATTTTGAAGGACTTCCGGAAGAACTTGAACATCAACATCATCGTTATTAACATTTTCTGGCCAAATTTTTTTCCAAACACCCTTCATTGTAGACGGTTCAATTTCTTTCCATGATTCTGCAATATTCTGTATAGCATCTTTAATATTGTAATTTTTCCAGAACGTTTTAATTGAAGCAAAACCATGTCCATCTATCTCACTGGCAACAATTAGTTGCTTAAAAGTTCTTCTCAAATAATAGCTTTGAATGTAGATATCACGCCTTGATCCATTGGTAGAATCAAGGCTGTTGTATTTTTAGGCAGGTACTCAATCCGAACATTATTAGATAGCTCATGTAGATTTACTGGATGGCTTGGGGCATTATCCAGGAGCAAAAGAATTTTATTACTGAGGTTTTTTCTTTTTAAATAAAGTTTGACTTCGGGACAAAAACAGTTTTTGAACCAAGATTCAAATAAACTTGAAGTCATCCATGCTTTTTTGTTGGATTTCCAAATAATTGGCAAATGGGACTTCTTACATCCCATCCCATTATGAGAGCTCTAGGATTTTCGGAAAGGTATATTAATAGAGGCTTCAACTTAAAATCTCCAGCTGCATTGCCCCCGAGAAGTAGAGTTAAACGCTCTTTTGCTACTTTGAAGCCAGGTGCAGACTTTTCATCCTTAGAAATATAAGTTTTTTCTGGCATCCGTTTCCAGTACAAGCCAGTTTCGTCTACGTTAAAAATTTGCTCCGCAACATATTCTCCTTCTTCTATAATTTGTTTTAATATTTTTGGATAATCACGCGCTGCTGTAATATCAGAACTCGCAGCTTCACCTTTCAACTTTATATTGTGCAAATTGTGGCGGTTTTTAAATTTTTCAAACCAACCTTTACTGGCGAGGAAAGTTTCACTAGCTGGATTACTATTTTCAAGTTTTAATTTTTCAAAAATACTTTTGCCTTTTTCCTGGATCGTCATTGTGCTCATAGGTATATTACGTTGATTATTATCTTCGATCCATATATCTAATAGATTTTCCATTTTTTCCATAATATAACTTCTATGACGAGTTAGTTTTGCAGCACTTCGTGGAGCAGCTGATTGTGATTGTGCTTTAATTTTAGCCTTGTTATCAAGTATAGTACCAACTGTAGATCTTGCGAGGCCTAATACTTTTGAAATTTCAGTAAGTTTTTCACCAGTTTCAGAACGACGTATTACATCTAATTTCTTTTCTAATGTTATTGCTTTTCGACTTCTTTTTTTTTCTCCTCCAATAACACGGGTGTTCCCCTTTTTTGGCATTTTATAAGGCCTATTTTTTTTAAAATAAGGTAAGAAAAAAATATTATATTTTGTTTCTATGTAATATATGCTTTCAAAAAATATTCACAGTATCATATATTTACCTAATAATTTTTTATTACGAACACAAAAAAAATAACTTCTACAAAAAACAGAAAAAAACTTTCTACAAAAAACAAAACAAAATTCTTATGATCGCACTTGCTCAATTACTTGAAGACAATGAGATAATTACATAATTTACATATAAAGACAAAAAGATAATGCGTACATATAGTTGTTGCTGGGCAATACCTGCCTACTACATATTTAAAATTGTACGTTTTTTTTTGCCGTAAATCGAATTTTTTGTACGTTAACAGAGACCGTAGAATAATTTTTCAATTCCGTTATAGCGAAATTCCGTATAAAGAGTGTCCGTTAAGCGAGGGATGGGTGTATATAATCGGCAACCAATTCCGAGATTTGAAGTTAGTCCGACTGCATGGTTTGAAGTGGATTTGGTTGGTAAATAACAATGACCATCCAAAATAATAATGGCTTATATTTAAATAAATGCGTATTTGTAATCAAAACAGCACAAAAAGGCTAAAATCGAATGTTATCTACACAATTCACTTTTAATAAAAGTGTGACTTACTACAAAAACTTTAATTGGGGATTATTTGGGATGTAATTTGGAGATGAAATATGAAAAACATAAGAAATCCTTAGAGCTTTTTTTTAAATCCATATTTACTATTTTTCAATGATATTACATATGGGGCATTTCAGGCGAAGCGGACAATGCAAAAAAACTGAGATTTTGAATTTTGCTCATATTCGGCTTAGTTGTAATTCTAGAAGTTGTAAACACATATTTTTTTTTTTTTATAAGGCTTAGTTGTCAAGTTGTCGACTTCCAAAAATTGACGTAATATGAAGAATGGAATTTTCGGAAGCAGTTTTTCGAACTTAACAAATTTTCAATAAAATATTAAATATTGTGGCTTCTATGGAAATTTTTCAAATTGAAATTTAATTTTTTTTTTTCATGTGGAAAACCGGAAGTGAACATATCATTTTAGAATTTGAACAATTTCGATATATTTTAATTTAATGCTAAAAATTTTTTAATGTGATCTGCATTAGTTTACGAGATATACTTATGAATTGAAGTGCATACGTGCCGCACTTTGTATGGGACCGGGCACGTTCCTAAGTACTTTAATTTATATATCTTCTTAAATTATAGCGATCTCGTTAAAATTTTTTTGGTGAAACATTTATATACTCAAAGCTCTTTTTTAAAAATAAAATATTTAAAAAATATTATGTCGAAGTTACTTAAAATTTGATTTGAAATTTTTACTTCCAGTTTTCTAAACATAAAATAATTTCTAATTCGAGTTTGAATAAAAAATTAAAAAGAGCATCGTTTTTATTGTTTATATTTTATTATAAATTTCTTGATGACAGTACTTAAACTTCAGGAATTCTTCAGAAGCCCATAACTCGTCAATTAAGCCTCATACGAAAAAAAAATTGTGTATGTCTACTAGATGTATAACTAACCGGAATATAAACAAATTTCACGACCGCACTTTATTATATTGCCAGATTCGCCTAAACTGCCCCATATGTAAAGCATACGTATGAAATTTAAAAAGTTTCTTATTTTGTTCAAATTTTGACTGATCAAAGAACTTTTTTAGATAGCACTAGAGTCCAAATTCCAACTCTATAGGTGGTCGGAGTCCTGAGAAAGAACCATATATTGGCCTGAAAACAGCCGTATTTGAACCTTTTTAAAAATTTTAGTTCAAAAGCCCACAAATCTAATTTTAAAGTTATGGATATCACTTTTTTTTGTTATGTCATCTACTATACACAAAAAATAATTTTAAGCTTCCAAGTCATAAGACCTTTATTTGCGACCAGATTAAGTGAAAAAGACCTAGTAAAATATGAAAAATTTGCAAATTGTGCCCCACATCGAGATCTTATTTATAATACTTAAATTATATTTTACATTGTTAACATTTTTATACACTTTAAAATGAGATATCACGCAGTGAAAATGGCTTACCAAGTTCAGAGATATTCGAAATTGAATTCGGCTGTTTTCGCAAAAATTGCGTTTTTTTTCAAACTTTGACCTAACAGTACTCTGGACTCCGATTATCTAGGCAGGCCTACCATAGGGACAATGGGGGGATTAGCCCCCCTAGCGCTTCATTAGCCCCCCTAGCGCTTCATTTGCCCCCTAGCGCTTCATTTGCCCCTAGCGTTTCATTTGCTCTTCACGCGTTTTTTAGGAAAACTTCAAAAACAAAAGCAATTAGAAAATTATATTTACAGTTTATACTACTTATGTTTAAGGATTATTTTTTTTTTAACAATAACAATTCAAAATAGCTGTACTCTGCGATCTTTCAGGGCATTGAATCTTTTTAAAACCATGTCTATATCTATAGACTCAAGACGTTTGTGCTCGAAAGCCAGGAACGATAAATTATTCAGCCTCTCAGTCAACATGCCTATTCGTTGTGGCCGTATAATTCGTGTTAATGCCGAAAATGACGATTCGCATACTTCCGTTCCAGCCGGGAAAGTTTAGATGGTTGCAAAAACATTGTACACTTTTTTCATTACTTCACGTACCTTATACAGCTCCGTCAGCACCACCGTCTTAATTTTTTTTGTTCCGGCTTTTTAAATTTGTTTAATTGATCATTCTTCGAACGAATTCTATCTATATATTCTTTGGCAATATTGAGCTCAATTTCACTTGGTAACTGGATGCCCAAATCACCCATTGGGTGCAGCTTTTCCAAATCCATTTCATCAGCTGTATTGATAGCAGTGAGAATGCCATTGTTTGTAACAAAGCGATTGGTCATTTCAATTAATACGGTATCGATTGTTTCGTAGAATGTTGATTTCAGCATGATGCTCGATTCGCTTCGTTCACCCAGTGTTTCTTCAACAACTGACTCTTTCAGCATTTTTGACTGCTGCCTATTCCGAATTGGACGATTTGAGGCTTGAGCTGATTCTGTGGGCTTTAATTGTTCCAACAGATCTATCGTTTGAAAATAGTATTGATCGAAACTATTTTGTGATCTCATTTTTTCAAGCATTGTAAAAACAGCTCTAATGAGTGGCATAGTGGCATTGAATCGCTTTCGTTACTGGTTCAATCGATTGCAATAAATCCTTCATAAACACTAATGTGAAGACAAATTCCAACGATACCATCACGTGTGACAAACCGACTGCTATTGCTACGTCATCACCATCGAATCGTTCGCCAAACATTTGAAGCAAAGTATTCATAATATGGATATAGTTTTCAAAGATGGATTTAGAAGCACGTAAATAGCCAACCCAACGAGTTTCGATTAATTTCAAAATGGAATGGCCTTCATAATGTTGTTGTACTTTGTGGCGAAGGAAATATTTCGCAATATGTTTTGCCCGAAAATATTAACATACGCATTAAGCACACTAGATATTCATATAGTTTACACAAAAAATAATTTTATTTCTCAAATAAAAAAATTTTATCATAAGATTTTGGAAAATTCTCTAAAAAACAATGCAGTTGCTAAAAAAATTTTAAAAAAAATTTGATTTTGTTTATTGAAAATATTTACACCAAAAAATTCAAAAATGTCATCACCGACTACCTTGGTTGTTGGTAAAAAATAGCGATCTGCAGAGTTCAAACATTGTATTAAGTTTCATACGCTGGGTATTGCTGGGTTAACTCGGATATTTCATGTCAGGTTATAAAGCAAAGCATACAAAAAAGACATAAATACAAAAATTGTTTTATGAATATATATATGTGTGTATAGTATATACATTAGACTGTGTCATTTCAAAGTTCTGGAGTTGGATTTTATTTTTTTTTGCCTATATTTTAGCTTGAGGAATAAAAATAGTTTTCGCAATATTTGAGCTTCCTATCACAAACCTGTAAACGGCGCGGACAGAGTTTATGTTTATGTTTATTTATGGCAGCTACAAGCTTAAAATTTAATATATGGAAGTATTTAGTTTGTACTTAGCCACTCGAAGAATGTGGGCGTGGTTTGAAAACAGGGTGGGGCACTTCCCTTACAAATGAAGCACCTAAAGCGCTATATCTTGGTACTTATGGCAGCTACAGTTTCGAAATTCGGTACTTGTATCTATACTGTCTTCGCTTAATACCCTGCAAACTTGAGCGGGATTTAATTAAAGAGCGTGGTAGCTCTAATATAACAAAATCCCTTAAAACGCTCTAATATAACAAAATCGCTTAAACGCTATCTCGGAACCTGTGGAAGCTATTAGCTTCAAATTTGATATTGAGATGTAAATTGCTCACTTTCAGCCACTCGAAAAATGTGATTGTGGTTTGAAATCAGGGTGTGACACCTCCCATACAACTAAAATACTTAAAATGCTATATCTTGGCACCTATGGGATTTTTTTTTTACGTTTTAGTAAAAAGTCGTCAATTAAATTGGAAACAAACTGAATGCATCTGCCCCAGGTATGATCTAGAAAACTGAAATTTTGGGAGTGTTCCCTTCGGATTTAATGCTAAAACATAGGCTAAAATGCCCACAATTTTTAAAAAAAAAAAAGTCCCCTTTGGGTGTATTTCGTCCGCATTTTCAGCTAGATGAAAAATGTGGATGTAGTTTACAACAGTGGGTGGCATTTCCAATACAAATAAAATACCTAAAACTCTATACCTTTGCACCTAAGGCCGACTTTTCTACGTTTTAGCAAGTCTGTTTTTTCGTCAAATTTCAACGAAATCGGACATAAACTCTGTCCGCGCCATATACAGGTTTGTGATAGGAAGCTCAAATATTGCGACAACTATTTTTATTGCTCAAGCTAAAATATAGGCAAAAAAAAATAAAATCCAACTCCAAAACTTTGAAATGATACAGTCTAATATACATATGTACAGTGGCTCACAGCTTATTTCATGCAGTGCATACTTTAAATTTCAATTCTCTGTAACTTTCTTACTTACTGAAAAAAGTTTTGATACCATTTGAAAGAACAAAGATTGTAGTTTTAAAAAAATGTTTATTTAATGTAAAAAAATATTACCTGGAATTTTTATAATAAAAAATCGAAGAATACTACTGAATTTCATGTCACAGCTTATTTCATGCAGACATGTATAAATTGAAAAACCATTGTTTAAAATAATGATTTCATAATTTTAAGTATGTAGTAGTCTCTTTGGTCAACTACAGCTTAAAGACGGTTTGGCATCGAAGCTTCAAATTTTTTATTGGTATCTAGCGAGTTATAGCACCACTAAATTTTAAGTGCCTTTTTTAGGTCGTTTTTGCTTGAAATGTTGTGTATTCGGATATTTTTTTCCAAAATCGTCCATAAATTTACAAGCACCCTTAAGTCAGGTGACTATGCTGGCGGTGCCATCAAATAAGGGCACTTGTATAATAACCAGAATTGAACTAAGCCCGCTTTGTGTTTCGGGATTTTATCTTGGTAAAACCACAAATTTGTCTGCATGGCAAGATTTTCGGCACTCTGCAACAAACCTACCAAACCTACTAGATACAAAGCTAAAATTTTGTCTGTGCTTGATTTAGTACAAGTAAAACAAGAAAATCAAAATCTGGCAGCCTTGGCGCGGTCGCGAAGGTACACCCTAAAATTTTCAAAATTTTGTGAACAAATATTATAGCTTATTAAATTATCTTTCATATGAGACAGCCATTCTCCAGTTATAATGATTTTTTCAAAAATATTTTGCATTTCGAAACGTTTAGGGTGTACCTTCGCGTTCGCGCCAATTCTGCCAGATATTGATTTTCTTATCTTACTAGTACTAAATTACATATACACAAAATTTTAGTTGTGAGTGTATGTTTTTTTATAAATAGTTTGCATTTTGAAAATTTTAGGGTGTACCTTCGCGACCGCGTCAAGGCTGCCAGGTTTTAATTTTCTTATTTTACTTACTTACTTACTTACTTGGGTGGCCATAACAACCCGTTACCGGGTTACGGCCGACCTCAAAAGCTCTCTCCAGGCGCCTCTGCTTCGCGCGCGCCTTCTCCAATCAGTTACACCAAGCGTGGATAGGGTTTCCTCGGCTTGGTCTTTCCATCGGAGGCATGGTCTTCCTCTCCGCCGTCGCCCAGCGGCTTCCGCATCAAACACCTTTTTCGCCGGAGCTTCTTCGTCCATACGCACAACATGTCCCAGCCAGCGCAGACGTTGGATAGTGATGCGCTTGACTATGTCGATGTCGTCGTAGAGCTCATACAGTTCATGGTTCATTCGAATACGGTAGTCGTCGCCGACGCGAACTGGACCTAAGATTTTGCGAAGAATTTTTCTCTCAAACACCCGAAGTGTGGCTGCATCGGTCTGCGACACAACCCATGCTTCTGCACCGTAGAGTTGCACGGGTAAGATGAGCGTCTTGTAGAGTGTCATTTTTGTCGGGCGAGAGAGGTCTCTACTACTCAATTGCTTACTGAGACCGTAGTAACACCTATTAGCAAGAGTGAGGCTTCGCTTTATCTCCAAGCTGATATCGTTTTGAGTGTTCACGGCGGTGCCAAGATAGGTGAATTCCTTGACAACTTCGAAAGTATAGCTGTTCGCAGCAATGTTGGATCCAATGCGCCGCGTCTCCCTGCTTGTGGACAGCATATACTTTGTTTTGCCCTCGTTCACCGTCAAACCACCTTCGCTGATTCTTTTTCGATAGCAGAAAACGCAGCAGTAACATCTCGCTTACAACGTCCAATGATATCAATATCATCGGCATATGCAAGGAGCTGGACACTTTTGTAGAAAATAGTGCCATTACGATGTAGACTGGCTTTTCGCAACACCCCTTCTATCAAAAAGTTGAAGAGGTTGCAGGATAGTGGATCGCCTTGTCTGAAACCTCGTTCGGTATCAAATGGTTCGGAGAGGTCCGTTCCTACCCTGACGGAGCTGGATGTGTTGCTCAACGTCATTCTGCAAAGCCGCACTAGCTTCGCAGGTATACCGAACTCAGACATGGTGGCATACAGGCAATCCCGTATCGGGCTATCGAAAGCAGCCTTAAAATCTGTTTTTCGTGGGTTTTTTCCAGGATTTGACGTAGTGTGAAGATCTGGTCTATGGTGGACTTACCAGGTCTAAAGCCGCACTGGCTTAAGTCTTTCACACAGTACGGTCGACAGGACCTTGTATGAGATGGCA
Organism: Meiosimyza platycephala; assembly: GCA_963662105.1. Classification (NCBI taxonomy): domain Eukaryota; kingdom Metazoa; phylum Arthropoda; class Insecta; order Diptera; family Lauxaniidae; genus Meiosimyza; species Meiosimyza platycephala. The sequence goes on along the minus strand of OY759211.1, from coordinate 57,574,111 downwards.
AGAAGACTGATTCCCCGGTAGTTCGCGCAAATTGTAGGGTCACCTTTCTTCAGTATAGGACAAAGGACACTGAGATTCCAATCGGCGGGTATGCTTTCTGCTAGCCATATTTTGCAGATGAGTTGATGCATACACCCTATCAGCTCATCGCCACCGGTCTTGAACAATTCAGCAGGCAGGCCGTCAGCACCGGCCGCTTTGTTGTTTTTAAGTCGCTGTATCACAACTCGTACCGCGTCATGGCTAGGTGGTGGTACGTCCACACCATCGTCGTTGATTGGTGGCATCGGGTTAATTTCTCCAAAGGCGGGATTGGTGGAGTCATCGCCAGCAAGCAGCTTGGAAAAGTGTTCCCTCCATAATCTCAGTGTACCTTGCGTATCCGTAACCAGATTTCCGTGTTCATCTTTACAGTTTCTTATTTTACTAGTACTAAATCAAGCACAGAAAAAATTTTAGCTTTGTATCTAGTAGGTTGTTCAAAGTGGCTGCCAGCTCTCCTACTATAAGAATGCATGTACTTTCATATCGAAATTTCCAACATAACTTTGAAAAATATTATAAAATTCATACCTTTTTCTATATATATGTACATGTGTGAGTTTTTTTTAATATCATAAAATTTTTCGTAAGAGGCGCAAGTCTTTTTGGTTTTTCATTTAAGTAAGAATATATTGTCAATAAAGGTCTATATAAAAAAATTTCCCAGAAAACCACCCCCCCCCTCCTTGCGCACGAGCCTGAGCCAAATTGCACTATAATCAAAAACAATTGCTACATTCGTCGAAACACAATGCGGCGCCGTCGCTAATGCCTGTGTGTGTTGTTTTTGTTTTCATTAGAACTCAACTCAACGCTGTGCGCCGATAGCGTTTAAATTCTGCAAACTTTTGGTTGATTGCTTGTGCGTTGAATAACAGAATGGGCACCGAGGGCAGAAAGTGCCTGTGCATGCCCTTCGCTGATCTAGGGAGCTAAAATTTGTGTGGTGAAGCTATCTTTCAGGGTACTTTGACGTGTCAAAATTTGAGCAAAATCGGATGTTTTTTAAACTTCATACGTCAGTTGCACGTACATATGTAATACGTACATATGTAATATTACTAAAAAAGAGTAAATATGGAATTAAAAAAACAGCTCCAATGATTTTTTTCCTTTTGATGTATATTGACTATAAATAACATCCCAAATAATTCCCTATTTAAATTTTTGTAGTAACTTAACTTGTCATTTAAACTTGGTTAAAGCCCACCGTGAGTTGATATAAAAGTTGAAAAATACTGAAGTAACAAAATGCTTCATAAATTCGATGTAATACATAGTTGTGATTATGTAAACGCTAAGGTAAAATACTTTTTGTTCGTTTTCCTTTTCATTCCAAGTGATACTTCGATGGTAATCGTAAAATAAAATTAGAATTGGCGACCTATGTAGAATCAGAGGGGTACAAGTGCAGAATATCAATTATTAACAAAAAAACTGGTTAAATTGTAAATTGAAAATGCCAAATCAAATAAAAATACTTTATTTTTCTTTATTGATTATAACAGAACTTTTTATTCTCTTTCAGAACCTTAAAATAATTTTAAAAATTGGTGTAAATTGGGGGAGCTAGAAATAAACAAGAATGCTTTTCTCAAAAACCCCAAGATTTTATTGATAACAATTTTAGGGTATATTTCTAATATGAGTTCCTTGCGGGCTAAGTGACCCTTGAGGTCAGGAGAATTTTTGTTTCAAACTCGAAATTTAATATTTCTTCTTCAATATTGCCAAGCAATTCGCGGCACTATTTTTAAAGTAAACAACAAAAGCAACATTGCAAATTACTTTTTTCAAATCGTTCTTGCTTTCTACATAATAACATTTTACCGTTAATTTGAATCTACGAAGATTTTCTCCATTTAACAGATGCAAACACAAACAAACAAAAACATTCAAAACCCCCAGAAGCACAGTTAGCGAAAAAGCTTAATATGTGCGTACAATATTTTTATATATTTACTATAGCAGTGATGCCGAACCTTTTAGAGCTTGCGTGCCATAAATTTTTATTTATACTATAATAATAAGACGCGTGCCGTGAAAATAAAATAATAAAAATAAGGCCTAATATGTTTATGAAAATAAATTTAAGAACCATAATAATAAACAAATGTTTTTGTGTTAAATAAAAAATTAATGTTTAAAAATTAATAAAAAATTTAAATAAAATATATTGTAGTTGAAATCAAAAAAAAAAAATCAAAATTTTAATATAATAAAATAAAGAATAAAACTAGTTTACACTCGAAATGTTCCATTGATAAGAAGTTACTTTTCTAATGTACTTTTTCCTGCTGAATTCGGAAATAAAATTAAAAATTTTTTTAAAGGTACAATTTTCGAGATATTGTAGTTTTTTAATTTTTTCGACCTTCTTTCACTTTAAAATTCATATCTTGAGCTAAGAATGTCCAATTTTATTGTGCTTGGCACCAAATTAAAGGTATTAAAATGATATCGATGTTAAAGATATCGATGAAAACAGGCAAGATTTTAAAAAAAATCAAATTTTACATTTGATTCTTTGGCCACGAAAAAATAAAAATAAAATAAACACAAATAATTTAATTAATTTTACTACATGTTCGTAAAGCTGATACTTTTACGAAAAAATTAAGATATACCAAAAGAAAATCGATCTTATGACAACGTTAAGAATGATTGAATGAGTGAATCCAATGCAACATTTTCTGAATATATTAATTTTTTCGACAATTTTTTGAGTCTAATGGTAACAAAAAAAAGTTTTTGTTTTTGTTCCTTTGATGAAAGGAAAATAAAATTTTTTTAAAGTACAATTTTTGAGATATTGTAGTTTTCTAATTTTTTCGACCTCTTTTCACTTTAAAATTTATATCTTGAGCTAGAAGTGCTCAATTTAATCGTTTTTGATACCAAATTAAAATGACAAAAAAATATGAGTGAATTATTTTATAGGATGAGCGATTGAAAATATATTATTGAAAAATTACCAGATTTTTAAAAAAATCAAGTCTTACAGTTGATTCTGTGGCCACGAAAAAGTAGAAATGTAAGTTTTTCGGCCTAGTTTCTTTCCACAATAACCGGTGCATTCTGAGCAATCAGAAGTTTTAAACAAACTTATTCTAATAAGACTACAACAGCAAAAAATATAGAGATTAAACTAAACAAATTGTCGAAAAAATTAATTTATTAAGAAAATATGGACTTGGATTTATTCATTCAATCGGTCCCAACTTCGTTATTTTACAACCATTTTTTTTTTGCTTTACGTAAACGAAATAATATTTGAAGTTTTTCACCGATTTCTATTTTTTCGTGACCACAAGTACACTGCAAAATTTCATTTTTATAAACATCTAGTTTGTTTGTTCCCCGATATCATCTAAATCACTTATTTAATTAAAGATCTAAGTATGCATCTGCAAAAAAAACTTAAAATGTCATTATTAATGAGATTTGTGTTGTTGTATGCTAAATTATAAATATTTTATATTTGGCTCATAACTCGTAGCTTTTAATAAAATACAAGAGGTACTGCTATCGACTGTTAGTCTATTTCTCATGTCTGATTTAATCAAATTCATTGAAGAAAACAATGTTTCACAAGAATAAGTCGATGGAAATATTGTTAAAATAGCCATTGCTATTTTTTTTAAGGCATGAAAAATTATCTGGAATAGATTTCCAAGTTGTTAGTATTTCATATTCAGCATTACTCTGGACCGCTCCAATTAATCTATCTCTTTCGATTTCTTCCAAAATGATTCAAAATCTATGAATTTTTGTTTCCATATCGAACTATGTAGATTGAAAATCCATCAATTGCATCTCGAAGTTTTCTAAATTCATGAACTAAAATATTGTTAAATTTAACTGTTCGTACGTATATGTATCTGGACGGAAATGAAAAGAATATTGGATTTACAATTGTAAAAAATTTATTGTAAAAAAAGTAGATTTTTAAAACCAGTATGTATTTAAAATTTTTACTTAAAATCGTAAAAATTTCGGGTGTTATCAAAATTCTCTCGCATGCCACTCATGGCACGCGTGCCATAGGTTCGCCATCACTGTACTATAGTAAAAAGTAACTATGAAAACGGTAAAATGCAGAAAATGCAGAAAGCACGAACGATTTGCAAAAAGTAATTTGCAATGTTGTTTTGGATGTTAGCTTTGAAAATAGTACCGTAGATTCCTTGGAAATGTTAAAAAAAAAATTTAATTTTGATTTTGAGAACAAAATGCTTCTGACGTCAGATGTCATTTGGCCCGCATAGAACTCCTGCTCAGGGCTTACATCCTCCAATATATCCAACACCGGTTTCGCGAGGACCTTCTGCTGCGGTTCAGCCTATAGTAAGTCGTACACTAGCTTGGCTAGTCACAGTAATTCTACATAAAAGTTATGGTAAGTGATTATGATCGTAAAACGGACATAAGGCCCAAAATTGTTTTGGGGACTATGATCATTGGGGTTATGACCGGGTACCATCTTTCTACCAAAAATTTTGCGTGTTTATAGCTGGTTGGTAAGATCATTTGATGTTTTGCATCATATTTCTGGAAGGATACATTTAATCGACCTCCCACTCAATTTATTCCCTCCTCGTTCAAAACGGAGACAGAGAGCGTTGGATTGATTCCTTCTTTTGGTAATCTGTTTTTAAAGTCTTGAAAGCTATTGACTTGGATTTGTAGCATAATAACGTTTAATTTCCTATCGAAATGGTACTTTATAAAGTAAAAAAAACTTATTCTTTCAACAAAATAATTTAAAAAAACTATTTAAGAAAAAAACCGAAAAATTTAAATTCTAAATTCGCTAATAAAGCTGCACTATTAGAATTTAAACTTTTCGGTTTTTTTGTTAAATAGTTTTTTTAACTTATTTTGTTGAAAGAATAAGTTTTTTGCCTTTATAAAGTACCATTTCGATAGGAAATTTAATTCTCTACAATAAGTCTAATATTGCAAATATAGGTGGTTAAAATTCTTAGTTCTTGAGCTATAATTAAATAAATAAAAAATGGACAAATTTGCACCGTTCTCAAAAGTCCAAGCCTAAATTTATTCGCACTTTTGGATTTATCATTTTTAGAGTACAATTGAACATATGACAATAAATTACCTTTAAAGAATTAGTTCCTTATTGAAATACATACTCAATAGCCTATAGATTACACATACATATTTAATTTAATTATTGATATTAATTGATCAAAACATAGTACCCTTTCTTTGAAACAGGTAATGTGCGTGCAGTACTGGCCCCCAAATATGGATGTTCATGAAACATATGGCGATATTAACATTCATATTGTTCGAGAGGAGCAGTTAGCTAATTTTCACATACGAACGTTTCGTTTATACAAAAAAAATAATGTAAGTTTTATAAAAAATATTTAAACAATGCAACCTTATGTAAAGAAAGTTGTCAAAGAAAAATTTATTACACTAGTTTACAAAATATTTCTTTATTCATTTAGGTACCTTTAATGAGATATGTATTTTCTCCATCTGTGAATTCGAAAACGGAAATTAAAACTTTTTTATAGAGTAGTTTTTGAGATACTTATTGTGGTTTTTAATTTGTTCGGCCTCTTTTCATTTTAAAACTCATATCTTGTCCATTTTTATTGTTATTGGTACGAAATTAAAAGTAGTAAAACGACAAACAAACGTATGTACCTATGTGATTGAATCTGTGGAGGTACTTGCTACTGATTTTTCCACTTGTTAAATTTATACTTGTCTACTTGTTAATATTATATTACTTAATTTTTTAACTGTCATAAATAAATATAATATGCAAATTTTCGTAATAAAATAAAGATAAATTCTTCATTAAAAAAACTAATAAAATATACATACTTAATTTGGATTTAATATATATATCAAAAAGTGGTGACCCCGTTTTAAAAATGAAAACAGTTGCGCAACTATCCACTGAAGAATTGTCCTTTTTACTCAGAAAATGGAATCTTCCTCTGAGTGGACGCAAGGCTGACAAAATCATTAGAATTGAAGAACATATTTTTGCAAAATTTGGTTTATATCAGAAAATTCTCGAAATGAAAATTAAACGATACTAGCTAGCATCACTGACCGTAGAAAAATAGTTGTACCCTATCTAGCGGCTTCTAGTGTGTTTTCTGATGATAAAGTTTGAGCGTCAGTGTAATACGACATTATCAAAGTCGACAACAGAGAAAAATTATCAACGTCGATAAGCGCCATCTAGAAGGTACCGGAAATGGCATTCTGGATAGAGGTGGATGGTTCGAGAAAATTGTGACTTTAGTATAAAAGGTAGTCTTTTGAGCAGTCGAGACACAGTTGATGTTAAGTAAGATAGTTGAACAGTTGAATTTAAGTAATAAAGTGATATAGTTGATTTTAATAAAATGAAACGGTTATCTATACAGTTTGAATGTAAAAAAGAAATAAACAATTGCACCGTGTAAAAACTAACGTTTGTGATTTAAATAAACCATTTTATAATAAAATAAAGTTTGCGTTTTTCTTGATTGCTACACAATCCAATGATCGAACTCAGAAAAGTGTAAGAGATTGAAATTATTTTCTAAGAGAAAGGAAATTTCGTAACAATATCAAAGAAAGTCTACATTATCAAGATTTAAACACATACGATGCTTCTGAATTGCTGTTGGACATGGAATCTAATACTTCACAGGAAATGGAATTTTCAACTGCAATCAATCAAATGCAAACATTTATGCAGTTCATGAATGACCATTTCGTGCAATTTACTAATTCAATTTCTCAAATTAGCTGCACAAGAAATAATGCAATGTCCAATGAACAGCCACATATTACCGATGAATCCAGAAAAGCATCAATCAATTTTCCTCATTTTTGGACTCCGAACCCTGAATTATGGTTTATCATGGCGAAACAGAAATTTCGAATTGCATCAGTTACTCTTGAACGACATTAAATATGCTAAAGTTCTTGATTCTTTAGACTTTTTCATAGTCCAAAAGGCATCTAGTATCATTAAAGACCCTCCTAGAGAAAGTAAGTACGATGCTTTCAAATATAAGTTATTACATTTGTTTGAGGAGAGTCAAGACGCTAAGATAAGTAAATTGTTAGAAATAACTTCATTAGGCGACAAAATACCAAGCCATTTATTTAATGAAATGAAAGACTTGGGTTGTAATAAAATATCTGATGATGTTTTATTATCATTATGGTTAAAAAAACTACCTAGAAATATTGAGCAAAATTTGAGAAGAATATGCAAAATAACTACTCAAGATAAAATTTTGGAAGCTGTAGATTGCATGATATGTAGTTACTAATCAGAAGAAACAAATATTTAAAGTCTCTTCAACGCTCCTACCTCATCTCTTTTAAATATTGAAAATAAACTTGATCAGTTAATCGTATTATTAACAAACAATACATCTTCAGAGATTGGGCGTTCCAGAAGTTTTTCACCAAGTGAAAAGGATCCTATATGTTATTCCCATCGACGATACAAGAACAATGCCAGAAGATGCATTTCACCTTGCTGTTTCAAAAAGAATACGAATCAGTCGGATCGTGTGATCTCAGCCAAGTTCAGAATTGTCGTCGACTTTTCATAAAGGACCCTGAAACAAACATTAAATTTTTGACAGATCCTGGAGAAGACGTCTTTGTTTTACCAAATGAGCCTAAAAGTGCTTTAATAACAAATTACTTCCTTTATGTAGCTAATGGTACAAAAATCCCTACATATGGTGGTAAGCTTTTACATTTAACGCTTAATTTGAATAAAATTTTTGCATGGAAATTTATTATTGCGGATGTTGATTGTCCAATAATTGGAAATGATTATTTGCAACACTTCGGATTGCTTATAGACCTCAAAAATAAATCACTCATAGATCCCTATAATAACATATTCGTCAAAGGCACTTTGCAACAATATCAATGTAATTCAATTAAAATAATAAACCTCAAAAATAAATACAATTATTTACTATCAGCTTATCCAAACATTACAAGAGCTTTTAACACTAATTTTAAAAAGAAAACAAACATACAACACAAAATTGTTACCAATTGTCAGCCAATTTACTGCAGAGTACGACATTTAGATCCAATAAAACTACAACAGGCTAAAAAGGAATTTGAGCATTTATTGGCATAACGAATAATTCGGCGATCAAAAAGTCCTTGGGCAAGTGCCTTACATATGGTTCCAAAACCAAAACGGTACGTGTAGAGCATGCGGAGAATATAGTCGTTTAAATAACTTTACTGTTTGTGGCAGATATTCTATACCAAATATAAAGGATTTTCAAACAATCCTTTTTGGTAAAAGATTATTTTCTAAAATCGATTTAAATAAAGCTTTCCATCAAATTCCAATGGGTCCTAAAGATATAGAAAAAACAGCCATTATATTACCATTCGGACTATTCGAGTACTTTAGAATGCCCTTTGGATTTAAAAATGCTGCACAAACTTGTCAACGTTTTGTACATGAAGTAGTTGAGGAAATCGACTTCGATTTTCCATATATAGAAGACTTCCTTGTTGCTTCAACCTCCGAACAGCAACATATTGAGCATATTCAGATATAATTCAAACGACTTAATGATTTTGGAGTAGTCTTAAATCCAGAAAAATGCAAATTTGGGAAATATGAAATTATTTTTCTTGGTTATCTTATCACGTGCAACGGTATTAAACCATCACCAGAAAAACTTTCTGCAATTTTACAGTATCCAAAACCTGAAAACATCACTTCCTTGCGTCGATTTCATGGAACGTTCAATTATTACAGATCCTCTGTTCCACATGCCGTCAAACTTCAAGCTTCTTTAAATGAATTTCAAAATCAAATCTTGTCAATTTAAGTACGACGGACGTGTTTTCGATCGCCTCCGTGGTCATTTAATAATTCGAGTGTTAAAAGGTAGTTTAAGGAATCTGAAACTCTTGAAAGCGGTTGCGGAAGTGAGTGCCAATGCAATTAATGCACTTTGCATTGATTTCTTGTGCGTTTGCTGTCTTTATTTTAAAAAGTAAATAGAAAGAACACAGTTCTGCATAAAAAAATAAACAAAGCTAGCAAGACGGTGGGTTATGCCGGTGGAGCGCTCTCCGCCTATGCAGCGACGTCACTCTCTTTCCAATGAGTGCGTTTCTACATTCTCGAGTGCTTCCAACAACAATTCAACAACAACTAATAATATTCTTCCCGCGCATTCTACTCCAAGCGCTCATTCGAGTAATGCGCATGCGTTGTTTTCTCAAAACTCTTCTCTGAGTACATGTAATAATCCAAAGCCGCAAAGTCTGATGTCTGCAGAACAAGTGCTGTCCTCTTCTCTCTCATGGGGAGCTCAATGTTCATCTCCGAACATCTCACCAGCACCTACAAGCGCAACTGTCTCTTTGCCAGCAACAACTCTGGCAACAACTAGTACATGCGCAATTACTACATCGTCATCTGCTTCACTTACACCAATAATGTCTGTAGGCACAAATTCATATGTATTGAGCAACAGCTTAGCAACATTACCTATGCAACATGAATCCAGTGTAGAGCAACAATGTTCGGTATTGCATCAACATCAGCAGCAGCAGCAGAAACCACAACATAAACAGCAGTTGCTATTACAACAACAAAAACAACAATTTCGTCAAATGCAACAAACTCAACAACAACCAAAGTCAAACACACAAAATAAAGGTAAAAATATTTTGTTTCAAAAAAATAGTGAAGTTCAAACTGGGCTAGACCGCTACATCCAAGTAAAAAGAAAACTAAGCCCACAAAAAAATGGAGGCAATGTACAAGCGGCGAAAGTCATTAAATCCACCTCTATAGGTACAATCAACGCCAACAATAATAGATTTGCAATATTAGCAAAAAATGATGATGATGAAGCTGGTGGTAGCGGTAGGCAAAGTATTAAAGATCATAAGCCTCCACCTATTTTCTTGCGTGAGCGTAACTCTAATGCCCTTATAAATTATATTACTAGTCTAATAGGGAAAGACTCATTTCATGTAGTTTCACTTACAAGAGGAAATATACATGAAACAAAAATCCAAATTTACGCGGAATGTAATTACCGTACTTTAGCACGTGATCTAGAAGCCAAAAAAAAAGAATTATTACACTTACCAGCTGAAAAGCAGTAAAGGTATTTCTGTAGTACTTAAAGGCATTGAATCTGATTTAGACGTAATTGAAATAAAAAATGCTCTCGAAGAAAAAGGTTTCCATGCCAGAGCAGTTATTAACATTTTAAATAAAGATAGGATTCCTCAACCTATGTTTAAGGTAGACCTACTCCCAGATGCTGCCAAGCTCAAAAAAAATGAAACGCATCCAATATACAAGTTGCAATATTTATTGCACCGAAAAATTTCTGTCGAGGAGCCCCACAAACGTAATGGGCCGGTCCAATGCGTAAACTGCCAAGAGTATGGCCATACTAAAACCTATTGTAATCTCCGTACTGTATATGTCGCATGCGGTGAACTCCACCACAGCTCCTTATGCTCCAAAAAAGCGGAAAATAGCACAAGCTCCAAAAAATGTAGCAATTGCAATGGAAACCATACTGCTAACTATAGAGGCTGTCCTGTATATCAAAGCCTAAAACAGATGGTAACTTTACTTAAACAAGCTGCTCGCAATCCAACTAAAAATGTATTTACCTCTGCCGATTCTGCCCCCCAACAGTTCTCTGCTGCTTCTGCCCCCCAGCAGTCCTCTGCCAACCCTTTTTCACCAGCTATTTCTTATGCTAATGTTGTAAAATCAGGCTCTCAAATGCAACACCTAACACCACAGGAACCAAACAATAACCTTGAGCTAATGATTTCTAATTTTACTCAAAGCCTATCACACTTCATGATAGCCATGCAAAAATCTTTAGATCGTATCGTTGAAATGCAAACCCAATTAATGACTGCTCTCCTAGCCAAGTTATAGGCCTTATAAAGATTTGCGCATGGAATGCAAACGGCGTAAGCCAACATAAACTAGAGATTTCAAACTTCTTGTCTCGGGAAGATGTAGATGTAATGCTTCTATCCGAAACCCACTTAACAAATAAATATAACTTCACTATTCCAGGCTATATATTCCATAAAACCAATCACCCAGACGGAAAAGCCTATGGCGGTACTGGTATACAAATTCGAAGAAGGCTTAAACATTCTTGCTTAGGGGCTTATGCCCAAAACTATCTACAAGCTACTTCAATTATCTTGCAAAGTAATTGCAAAGACCTTTCTTTATCTGCAGTTTACTGTCCTCCCCGCTTTGCTGTATCAGAGGCGCAGTTTATGGACTATTTTAAAACTTTAGGTAATAAATTTGTAGCAGCCGGTGACTATAACGCAAAACACATTTTCTGGGGCTCCCGCATTAATAATCCCAAAGGTAATCAGCTGTATAACGCAATAAATAAAAATAGCAATCTGGATGTTGCTTCTCCCGGAAAACCTACATATTGGCCAGCGGACCGCAACAAAATTCCTGACCTAATCGATTTTGCCGTCACCAAGAGTATTCGCAGAGATTTAATTTCTGTCAGTACAAGTTTTGAGTTATCATCTGATCATTCCCCTGTTATCATACAAATTTTTGAAAAACCCAAGCATAGAGAAGTACCACTTACCCTTACAACTCCTTATACAAACTGGATTAATTACAAAAAATACATAAGCACACATATCCACACAAATTATACAATAGGATGCAAAGAGCATGTTGATGATGCTGTTGAGGTCATAAATTCCATTTTAACTACAGCAGCAAATAACTCTACGCCTAAAAATTCAATTATTAGAAGAAAAGATAGATTTTCTACTAATGCTGAAATAGAAAAATTAGTTTCGGATAAGAGAAGGCTTAGACGGGAATGGCAGAAATATAGGTCCCCAGCATCAAAAATAAAACTTAGGGAAGCCGAAAAGAGGATAAGAGCTGCTCTTTCTAGAGAACAGAGTAATCACCATTATAGTTTTATTCAAAACCTTTCTCCAAACAAAACTAATAAATCGTCTCTATGGAAGTCTAGCTGCGTATTTAGAAATCCTATTGAGACCGAGCCTCCTATAAGGGATAGTAATGGCGATTGGGCACGAAGTGATGAGCAAAAGGCATATGTTTTTGCACAACATCTAAGCCTAGTGTTTCAACCCAATTGTGTTTCAAACAATACTGATCTGCATCCGCAAATAAATAACACTCAAAGTATTAACATGCATATTACTCCAACTGAAGTCGCTAACGTCATAAACAATAAACTTATTTGTAGAAAAGCACCTGGCCATGACTCCATTACTCCCATAATGCTTTTAAATTTACCCCAAACAGCTGTAGTTTTCATCACCAGGCTCTTCAATGCTATAATTAATTTTGGCCACTATCCCAGTGAGTGGAAAAAATCAATAATTAAAATGATTTCGAAGCCCGGCAAAGATTCCACCTTACCATCTTCATACAGACCTATTAGCTTGCTTCCCTGCCTCTCAAAACTGTTTGAAAAAGTGTTCTTAGAAAAGGTTATGCCTTACCTTCAAGATCATCATCTCATTCCTTCACACCAATTTGGTTTTAGGGAAAAACCTGGAACCATTGAGCAAGTGAATAGAATAACAAACGAAATAAGAAATGTTTTTGAACACCGAGAATATTGTTCCGCCATATTTCTTGACGTTAAACAAGCTTTTGATAAAGTATGGCATGATGGCCTAATTTACAAAATCAGACAACTCCTACCACAAAATATCCACGCAGTCCTTGTGTCATATTTGGCAAACAGGTGCTATAGTGTTAAATATCAAAGTTTTAATACAACTGAGTTCTCGATTGGCGCTGGAGTTCCACAGGGTAGTGTTCTTGGCCCGTTTTTATATATCTTGTTCACTTCTGATGAAATGACCAGCTAGTTACCTCCACTTTTGCGGATGATACGGCTATTTTAAGTCGTCACAAAAATGCTGTGGTTGCCACCAACCAGCTTCAAAATCATCTAGTTCTTATTGAAAGTTGGTTATCAAAATGGCGTATCAAGGCGAACGAGCAAAAATGCCGAAATGTTACATTTACATTAAATAGAAACCCAACACCAACCATAAATTTAAATGACATTCGACTTCCAGAAGCAAATGAAGTCACTTATCTTGGCATTCACATAGATAAACGCTTAACTTGGCGTAAACACATCGAAGCCAAAAAGATGCAAATCAAACTCAAAGCTGCTAGCTTGCACTGGTTAATAAACAGTCACTCTTCTCTAAAATTGGAATATAAAGTTCTCCTATAAAATAGTGTTATTAAGCCTATATGGACTTACGGGATTCAACTATATGGATTCGCTAGTTCATCAAATATTGAAATTCTTCAAAGGGCTCAATCAAAGATACTAAGGACAATAACAGGAGCACCGTGGTTCATTAGAAATGAGCGTATCCATAGCGATCTCCATATACCTATGGTAAACGCAGAATTTGAAAGACTGAAAAGAAAATACCTCCTAAAACTGCAAAATCATATCAATCCATTAGCTACTCCACTAGCTAACACTTCAACACATTCGCGTCTAAAAAGGGCTGACCGCCCAGCTACTACAAATGGTTCTGCATAATGAACTCCATATCCATACATATATCCAAATATTATATCCATAATACAATTTTAGACCAGCAAAAAAATATTTATTTTTTATTTATTTTTGAGTCCCGCAGAGCTTTAAATTACTTATTATAATAAATATATCACTTTATATCTACTATTATTAAACGAGCAATAATTGTATGTATATATATATACTTATATATATTTTCAGACTTTATTTCCAAAACGGGTGCAGCGATTTTGATGAAACTTGGGGGTTAGGTACATATGTGAACAGGATTGGGCTGGGTTTTAACTTATCAAAGGCTCCTGGAGGGGCGTGGCACAGCCCTAAACTTTTATTTTCATAACGTCATATCTCGAAAACTATTCAAGATATTGTGATGAAATTTGGTACACAGATGCAGATCATAAATGTCTTAAATTTTGCCAAAAGTGGGCGGAATCGGAAAAGTGGGCGTGGCACTTTTCAATAATTGAAAATTTTGATTAAATATTACTCAAAAACGGCACTGAGGATTTTCATAAAAATTTTATAGATAATACCACTAAAAGCAGTCATCATAACATGCTATGTCACTATACTGGCAAAATTCGTTTAAGGGCGTGGCACAGCCCACAATATTTATAAACATTATAATAAGAGAATTAACAACACAATCGTTCTGAAATTTCATATGGTGGATATACTTGCTATAAGGTACCTCAAGACGAAAAATGGGTGTAATAGTACCAGTGGGCGTGGCACCTCCCATACAAGCAAAACAGGTTAAATGTTATATTTATTGTACTATGAGAGTAATCTTCTTAAAATTTGGTGAGGAGTTGTCGGTTACTATAAGCTTTGAAATTAAATGCATTTCGACGGGATTGCTTCAGTGGGCGTGGCACCTCCCTTACAAACAAAAACCGTTAAATGTTATATTAAGTGCACTATGGGAGTAATCTCATTTAAATTTGGTACAGAGATGTCGGTTACCAAAAATTTTTAAGTTAAAGGGATTTCGACGAGATTTCGTTAGTGGGCGTGGCACGTCCCATATATACGAAAATCGTTTAATGTTGTATTTAGTGCACTATGGGAGGTATTTTCTTTAAATTTGGTGTAGAGGTGTCGATTACTATAAGCTTTGAAATTATATGGATTTCAACGGGATTGCGTAAGTGGGCGTGGCACCTCCCATACGTACGAAAAACGTTAAATGTTATTTAGTGTACTATGGGAGTAATTTTTTTAAATTTTTTGTTCCAATCGATAGAGAAAGCACGAAAAATAAAAAAAAATTTTTTGTTCCAATAGATTTTTAATTACAGTGGTGTAGTGTTAATATTGTAGTGGTCATTTTTAATATTTGACCACTTAGTGCGTCCTGAGCGATTTGCGGAATTTGTTGCTGTAAGGATATTTTCCTTGTCCTTTGGAGTATCCCGGAAGTAGTCACTCCATAAGTGACTACTTATCGAGGCGGTTCACTCCGAGTCACTTTGGGTCACTTGGAGTCACCGAGGTGAGTGAAAATCGCAATTTTGTGGTTTGCGTGCGATTTTGGTAGAATTGGTCTATAACACCTATAGGCCACGTTGGTGCAAACTCTTATCGCACCTAATTATGTTTTGCGATGCGTGCGATTTTTTGGATATTATTGCTGTAAGGATATTTTCCTTGTCCTTTGGAGTATCCCGGAAGTAGTCACTCCATAAGTGACTACTTATCGAGTCGGTTCACTCCGAGTCACTTTGGGTCACTTGGAGTCACCGAGGTGAGTGAAAGTCACGATTTTGTGGTTTGTGTGCGATTTTTGTAGAATTGGTCTATAACACCTATGGGCACGTTGGTACAAACTCTTAGCGCATCTAATTATGTTTTGCGGTGCGTGCTATTTTTTGGATTTTATTGCTGTAAGGATATTTTCCTTGTTCTTCGGATTATCCCTGAGGTAATTAATCCATAACAAACTACTCATCGAGGCGGTTCACCCCGAGTCACTTTGGGTCACTTGGAGTCACCGAGGTGAGTGTTAATCGCGATTTTGTGGTTTGCGTGCGATTTTTGTAGAATTGCACTATAACACCTTTAGGCCATTTTGTTGCAAAAACGTTGCGCACCTTATTACGTTTTGCGGTGCGAGGAATTTTTTTTTTTTTTTGGATTTTTACGAATTTTGTTAACCAAAGTGACTTTAAGTGACCTAACGTTACTCGGGGTGAACCGCCTCGATGAGTTGTCACTTATGGAGTGATTACCTCCGGGATAAGCCGAAGAACAAGGAAAATATCCTTACAGCAATAAAATTTAAAAAATACCGCAACCGCAAAACGTAATAAGGTGCGATAAGTTTTTGTACCAAAGTGGCTTATAGGTTTTACCCCTCATACTAACTGTACAATCGGTTGCGCTCTTTTATATACATAAATGCTGCGATATCTCAGTCGATTTAGTGTCCAATTTAAATTAAATCGAGCCATTTTGCATTATCCTTTTCATTTCTATTCACTCTTGGTCCCAATCCGCTCTTTTTATAAACACTTTTGCATCAGACAACAATTTGACGAAACTAAAAACGAAGCAAAATTGTAAAGAGAAGTTGAAGCGTGAAAGTGAAAAGTCAACTTTTTTCAACAAATTCCATATTTTTTCGATTTTTTCAACCTCAAAACGAAAATCCGAACAGTGGTCGGTCTCCAGGTACTATAATTTATAATTTGTAATAGTGTTAATTAGAATTAAGAGCTTACAACTTATTGTTAGTCTTTACAATGTAAAGAGATCCAATAAAAAAAAAGAATACAAAAAAAAAAAAAAAAAGGAAATCCAAAAGAGAATCAACTTTTAGTTTGGACAGAAAAGCAGTTACAATCACTTGAACAACTTAAAAAGGCTTTATCGGATGCAACACTACTAGTACATCCTTCTGTAGCATCACCTCTTTCTATGTATGTTGATGCGTCTAACACATATATTGGTACAGTCCTACAACAAAAAGAGCAAACCATAGGAATTCAAAAACCTTTAGCTTTCTTTTCAAAAAAGCTTTCAAAGCCTCAAATGAAATATAGCGCTTATGATAGAGAGTTATTAGCCATTTATGAAAGCATTAAACATAAGCCATTAATTTACACATTTTCTAAAAAATCTAAAATCTAAAAATCTAATTGATTTCATTAGTCAATTTTCAACTTCGATTAAATATATTGCAGATGCAGAAAATTTAGTTGCAGATACACTGTCAAGAATTGGAAAGATAGAAATACAAACACCATATATCTCCTTCTGAACTTTTTGAATCTCAAAATTCAGCTGAAGAGCTGAAAAATTTGTTACATCGTCCAACAGTGTTAAATCTTATTAAAAGCAAAATTCCCAATTCGAAAATTAAGATTTATTGCGATGACTCTCATGGTTTACTACGTCCATACATTCCAAAACCTTTACGAAACAAAATTTTTCAACATATCCATGGATTATCGCACCCAGGTATAAGAAGTTCAACAAAATTAATTGCTGATAGATTTGTGTGGCCAGGAATCAATAAAGATATTCAGTTATGGACAAAAACTTGTCTGAACTGTCAGGAATCGAAGGTTTCAAGACATTTTAAGAGTCAAATTGAATCAATAAAAAGTCCAAATGAAAGGTTTGAACTAGGAATGTTATGGATATCCGTATCCGTAACCGAAACCACCGGATATCCGAAAAAAAACACTATCGGTAACCATAACCGAAACCGAAATAAAGATTTTTTAATATCCGTATCCGTAACCGTAACCGAAATATCATATCCAGATATAAACATATCATATTTGTAACAATTTCGCTAAAGCACAACTCTTCTGAGTTTACCCAATAATCGATTTTGTAAATCAATAAAATGTCATATTTTGTAAAATCAAAATCAAAATTCGCGTTTTCTTTTGTATTCTTTTCAAAATTATAGGTACAGACTGCGTTTACTTTACTACGGTTTAATATTTAATTTAATTATATTTATTTATTTATTTACTGATTTTTTGAATATCCTTAGGCTACAAGATAATATAGCTATCCTGAAGCTTAAGTCACAGCTACGTAATATTTAATAAAGTAAATTTGATAAGTAATTATTAAAACTAAAAAACTAATTATTAAACTAATATGTACAGATGATACAATGAAAATTTTACAAAACATAATAAAATAAAAGGTTTTGGGCAAGCTAATACTAAAAAAAAACAATAAAAATATTTTAGTGAGTTCCTTCGCAAAAATGTTTGAAAATATAAAACTTGAACTGTTTTTACTTAAATTAAGTAATCGTGTTGGTAACGCATTCCAAAGATGAATTGCATGAACATAAAATTGTCGATCCGATATAATTTGTCTCGATCGAGCAGAACGAGAAAACTTGAGAAGCGAATAAAGATATTCTGGCTCTTTAGTAAAAATAATTTTATGCAACTGCAGAAGAGTTCGAATATTCAATAAATCATCAAAAGAGACACCGAAGATTTTTATGGAATAGGCAGATATTCCATCTGAACGCTTTAAGCCATAAATATACTTTGCTATATTGTTAAAGATAACGTTTAGTTTTTGTCTGCAATGACTGTCACAGTTGGTGAAGAATTCACAGCCATAACGCAATGTTGGAATGATGTAACTTTTCGCTAACAATAGACGTATTTTAAATAGCGTGTAATACTGCGTAACCCATAATACCCGTAGCATACTATATACCTTACCGATAGTTTTGAATATGATCGTTCCAAGTTAGCGTTTTATTGAAATCGATACCAAGATTATTAGCGTTACGTACGAGCTGAAGTTCAGAGCCGTTAAGCAATATTTTAGGCAAAATATTATGGTCAAGAGATCTTTTGCAAATCAGTAAACTTTTGATTTGCTGGGATTTAGTGTGAGGTAATTCGTTTCTGCCCAAATCTGAATGCGACTTAAGTCCTCGTTGAGCTCATCAACGCAGGTATTAAGGCATTTGAGTTCACTACTTAAGTAGAGCTGAACGTCATCCGCATATAAGTGGATTTCACAACTTTTCAAGACATTTGGTAGGTCATTGACATACATTACAAAAATCAAAGGCCCTTACACAGACCCTTGAGGAACGCCTTTAGGCACTGGCAGGAAATCAAAAATGAAACCTTCAACACTTACTGCTTGCGTCCTGTCTGTAAGATATGATTTTAAGAGATCTATTGTTGTTTTTGAAAAATTGAATTGAAAATAGAATAGCATGATTGACAGAATCGAACGCCTTCCAGTGATCTAAAAGTGTTAAGATAGATGCCTTATTCGTATCCAATTATTTCATATAATTGGTGTGAAACCTAAAACGAGCAAGGTTTGAAAATATTTCACTGAAATTTATAGTGATATAGCAAAGTGCAAGCGGTGTGAAAAAAATTGTCACATAAAGGTTGCGGGACCAGTTCAATAGTGGGACCACTACCACTTCCTTTAAGTCCACCAAAATATTCGTATCCGAAACCGAAACCGAAATAAAATTATATCCTTATCCGTATCCGAAACCGATACAAAAATATTTAAATATCCGTAACCGAATCCGAAGCTTCATATCCATAACATCCCTAGTTTGAACACATCAATATTGATCAAATGGTTATCGCTATTGTTTGACTTGAGTTGATAAATTTTCAAGATGGCCAGAAGTAATTTATCTTACCGATATTAAAGCCGAAACTGTTGCAAAAGCGTTTAAGAAAGTTGGATTTGCAGATTTGGAGTACCTTTGAGAGTTACAACTGATCAAGATCGCCAATTTGAGTTTGAGTTGTTTAGGGAGCTGCCAAAGTTTTTAAAAACGCAACACATACGAACAACACCATATCATCCTAACTCAAATGTTATGGTAGAAAGATTTCATAGAGCTCAAAAAGCTGCTATAAGATGCCACGCTAATAAACAGTGGACCGATGTAATTCCGACAATTCTCCTTGGATTGAGATCTACGATTAAAGAAGATATTGGCTACAGTACCTCAAAATTAGTATACGGTTCTTCCATAATATTACCAGCTGAGTTCTTTGTAGAAATAAAATGTAAAACTCCTTATTCAGAATTTGTTAACGACTTACGTGAAAAAATTCAAAAATTGAAACCACTCGCTGGAAGTAACCACAACAAAAACAAGCCCTTCGTACATCAAGATTTATTTAAATGTACACATGTATTTGTTAGAGTTCACGCGGTCAAGACAGCATTACAAGCACCTTATGTAGGATCATTCCTTGTTTAAGCTAATAATGAATGGAGTCGAAAAATATGTGTCCATCGACCGACTCAAGCCAGCATTTGTTCTTAATCAAGATTTGAAAACTGTTGGCTTTCAAAAGGATGTTTAAATCTTCGGAGAAGGGTAATGTGGAGGTACTTGCTACTGATTTTTCCACTTGTGAAATTTATACTTTTCTACTAGTTAAAATTATATTACTTAATTTTTTAATTGTCATAAATAAATATAATATGAAAATTTTCGTAATCAAATAAAGATTGATTTTTCGTTAAAAAAACTAATAAAATATACATACTTAATTTGGATTTAAAATACTTATCCAAAAATCTTTATTGGATAAGAGGTTCAAAAGATGTCGATGATACTGTGTACTCTGTGGCCACGAATGGAAATCGATGAAAAACTTCCAATTTTATTTCAGGTACGTAAAGTTTTTAAGCAAAAACTATTACTGACCAGAATAATATCGACCGTAAAATGACAAAAATACTTGATTAAGAATCCGTGGTTCATTTTAAACTTTATTGGTGTTCCCAACTAGAGGTGCAGTTTCGATCGGAAAGGTGAAAGCAGACAGCGCAATGTTTGTCGCCGTCGATTACCGGGATACTGTCTTTAATTATGTGCTTTCGAAACACAATAACGCATTCGGTGGTGTCGCCCTGGTTGCCGAATTTCTGCGAAACCTGTGGCAGCACAGGTTGCTTTCATATCTTCAGGATACCTACAGGCTGCGCCAAGCGCGAGTTAAAGGGGAAGCAAAAATTAGAATAAGACTGTTTCGTTAAGACCCGTTAACTTATCTCAATTAAATCGTAGGTTAAACTGCGATTTGTTCTTAATCGCCGATTACTCACAAACATCAATAACTTATATCGTGTAATCGGCTATTAACGTACAAATCGTCGATTAAAGTTAATACGAGAAATTTCTCCGATTAACGAAGTTAACTCGACTACGTTTGACGTTTGTTCTATTCAAAAAATTCAATCAAAAATATATTGGAATTGAGAAAATGCTACAATATTTTGCATTTATTTTTTCTTTGAGGCGGCGCTCATACGCAAGCAAAATTAATATTTTCCGTGATCCAAGAATTGGACAAAATTTCCTGAAAAAAGTTTTTGTAACGCTTTCGCATATCAAAGCACACAGGCAGAGGGGAAGTAAATAGCGCATTTATTAGTCTTTATCCAAATTTTAAGGCCCACGATTTATCAGCTAGGGATAAGCTGCTTATGACATTGGAATTTGATGCGATAGGCAGCATTTCGCAAGCCACTGGGGACTTCGTTGGCGTTTCTCCCATGTCCGCATCTTTCTGTTCTGAAATATTTTTGTCAACATTTAAATTTATTATTTTCAATTAACTTCAAATGTCTATATGAACAATTCACATTTGACTTTATGCGTTGCTTTTTTTGTTAAACTGAGATTTGTTAATATTAAATAAATTCAGAGATAAGTTACCAAATTTAATTCGAGATATAATAGCAGTTTAAGAAATCTTCGATTAAAGTAGTATTAAGAAAATAGATAAGTTAACAGGCCTAAACGTCATAAGTTGAATTTAATTTTATTTTTCAGAGTCTTAAATATTACCAAAAAGAAAATATTGAGAAAGCATTCAAATTTAAGTTTGCTTAAATTAAGGGTTTTGTGTTTACATATGATAGCGGAAATACAGAAAGAAAGTAGGTACTAATTGTGAAATTTAACTAGGCAAACTTATTGTAAACAAAGTAATAATTTATGATTTACAAAATGTTGGGAAATGTAATTCAATTTGAATTTTACAAAAAATTATTGTGAATGCAATTAAATTTGGGCTTACGAAAAATGTTGGGAAACAATTAAATTTGGGTTGGGTAATAATTTAACTATAACTTAAGTATTTATGTTGTAGTTGGTATAGTTGTTGAGTTGGAGTTGTTAACTCGCGCTCAAAAAACACGCTAAAATGAGGATAAGATAATGGAGGTAAGTCGCCACAACCAGGCCTTGCGCAAAGTTGCTTCCACGAGCGTTCAGGATTGAGCAGTTATTTCACCCAAGTTGAAATGCGACGAGTTAGTCGATCGGAGGATTAATCAAATCGAAGACATGGTCTATCGACAGATGGTTCAATGATACAGTCTTCCCACATGACAGGCGGAAGCTTTCAAGTTCCGACCACGAGGCTAGATGAGAAGACGGATAATGATGGTCCTAGCACGAGCCGACCACCAAAACCAACAGAGATGATCTGCGCACAGTGGCTGGATTTCTAAAAACTGGTTGCGAAAATCAATTTTGGTGTGGTGAAAATTCGCAAATCTAATGATGCAGTTTGATAAACATATCATTGTTGGCTGGAAAAAGTTTCAACCCTCAAGTTGCATCCTTCCGAAAATTCATGGTGCTCCATATTTGAGGTACCTCACTGATCATTTTTCTGCAAAAAAAAAAAATCCCCCGGGCGCTTTTTTTTTAAACCTAATTTTTGTGTTTTTCGCCTCAAATTCTTAAAAAGCTGAGTTCAATGATTACACTAGTTTACACTCCATTGATAAGAAGTTACTTTTCTTATGTACTTTTTCCTGCTGAATTCGGAAATGAAAATAAAAATTTTTTGTATGGCACGGTTTTCGAGATATTGCGGTTTTTTCATTTTTCCGACATTCTTTCACTTTGAAATTCATATCTAGAGCTATAAATGTCCAATTTCATCACCAAATTGAAGGTATTAAAATGACAAATCAACGTGTATAATTACATATTTCATTGAGTTACCAGTTCAAAAGCTATCGATGAAAACAGGCCAGATTTTTAAAAAAATCAAATTTTACAGTTGAGTCTGTGGCCACGGAAAAATAGAAATAAAATAAACAAAAATAATTTTACTTAATTCTCGTAGAGCTGATACTTTTACCCAAAAACGAAGATCCATTAGAAGAAAATCGACCATAAAATGACAACGTCAGAAGCGATTGAATGAGTGAATCCAATGCCACATTTTCTGAATATATTAATTTTTTCGACAATTTTTTGAGTCTAATCGATACAAAAAAAAAATTCTAATTTGTTCTACCTCTCATTAAAGGAACAAAACAAAACTTTTTTTTCAATTTATAAGATGCCACGAATATATTCCTGAAGTTCACATTTTTTATTAGGTAATAAATGAAAATATTTTAATAATGATTTACAGCAGGTAAAAATAAAGTTAAAGGAGTTTTTTTTTCTATTTTTGTTTTTTATACAGGCTATAATTCCACAGGTAAAAAAAATTTAAAAACCCGACACGTAATGAGTGCGTACGTAGTTCATATAAGGGGCGATAAGAATATTATGCATTCTTTAAAAGGTAGAAAAACTTAGAATTAGACTACCTAAGGAAGGTAATTTCAAAAGTTATATTTGGGGTAATAAACATTTTTTGCTTTCTTTCAACTTATTTCAAGGAAAATGAAAAAAATATATTCATTTGCATGGTATAAATAGTAATATTCTATTAGTTTTTCTATCAGTTCTTCAAAAAGCTGAAAACAGAGGGTTTCACTTTTTTCTATAAAGAAGCACCTGCAAAAATGTCTACTTGAAATCACACCATATTTGTATGAAATATTCAAAAGTTCATCATAACTTCCGGAGCAACATTCAGATCCGACAATTTCATCATTAAGGCATGTCCGAACTCAAAAAGATTTGAAAAAATGTATTCCCCGGAAATTTTAGATTTATTAGATAATTATATAAATATCGATGTATATTTCCAAAAAATTTAGGTTGCGCTTTTAAATTATAGGTACTCATATAAAACTGCATGTTATAATACATTTTTTGTTTCGAAACTTTTTTTCTAATAAATAAAGTTACACTGAAAATTTCGTTTTTAGCGTCCTATACGTCTATTTAAATGAAAATTTGAAATGTTAGAGCTATTTTAGTTTTAAGTCTATAGAAAAAAAAATATTTAGATACCTCAATTCGTTTAGAAGATCAAAAAATATGCATTTCCGGTGTTTTTAAAGTTTTGGTTAACTTTTTTTTCAGTGTAGAGAAAAATTTTATACTTTAAAAATTTTAATTAACTATGGAGTTGTTCAAAGCAATCATAATTCATGGTTCTAATAATTTTTCCTAAAAAACACTCATATGGAGAGCTTCATATTCATCATTTGTACATATATTAGAAAGTCTAACTTTGACCATGAATACCATAGGATCCATATGGTCAATTCCAATAACATTTTGTGCAGTAAAAGCTGTACCATTTTTCTGTCCATAGCAAAAAATCATAGAGATATCTCAATTCGTTCGGAAGTTATGATTTTTGCAACAAGAAAAGTCGGACATCGCCACTGTGCGACGCATGCTCATTGCCGACTATCGCACGATTTCGAGAAAAGAAACAACCGAAATTCTCCGCGACGAAAGTCTATCGCCTGTACGTCAAGAATATACTATCAACGCGGAAATTCCAGTTGATCTCGTCTCGTTATCAGTGTCGGTTGTGTTTTTGTGTTGTTTTTGAATACGTATATTTTCTTTCCGTTTAATCATTTGGAATAATAATAATTTTATTTTTTTTACGTACATACGCTCAGTTGCAAAACCGGCCAAGTGCAAAAAAATAAAATTTTGAGGTATTCTCATATATCAAAATCTGGATCATGCTCTATCGTTCTACTATGTTTTTAGATTAAAAAAAAGTTTTTTGACAGATATATAAAATTTTTTAAATTTATTTTGAGGATTTGGTTTCAAAACCGGCCAAGTGCAAGAACTTGGTTTCAAAACCGGCCAAGTGCAGTACCTTGGTTTCAAAACCGGCCAAGTGCATGAACTTGGTTTCAAAACCGGCCAAGTGCAGTACCTTGGTTTCAAAACCGGCCAAGTGCATGAACTTGGTTTCAAAACCGGCCAAGTGCAGTACCTTGGTTTCAAAACCGGCCAAGTACATGATAAAATTTTTTTTGTTCAATTTAGCTGAAATTTTGTCACAATTGGAATTCTTTCGAAATTAAGTTGTGAACCTATATATGGGTATTTCCACAGAATGATTTGCGGAATTTGTTGCTGTAAGGATATTTTCCTCGTTCTTTGAAGTATCCCGGAGGTATTCACTCCATAAGTGACTACTAATCGAGGCGGTTCACCCCGAGTCACTTTGGGTCACTTGGAGTCACGTTTGCGTACGTTTTTTAAAGAATTCCACTATAACACCTATAGCCACGTTTTATTATCGCAAATAAGTTACGTTTTGCGGTGCGTGCGATTTAGGAATTTTAGTGGATTTGTTTAAAATTAAGTATATCGTCGTCCTCTGAAGACAGGAAGCAATGTAACGAAATCAGCAAAAATAAAATTAGAATCGCACGCACCGCAAAACGTAGTTATGTGCGATAAACTCTTGTTCCAACGTGGCCTATAGGTGTGATAGACCAATTCTACAAAAATCGCACGCAAACTACAAAATCGCGATTTTCACTCACCTCGGTGACTCCAAGTGACCCAAAGTGACTCGGAGTGAACCGCATCGATGAGTAGTCACTTATGGAGTGACTACCTCCGGGATACTCCAAAGAACGAGGAAAATATCCTTAAAGCAATAAAATCCAAAAATCGCACGCACCGCAAAACGTAGCTATGTGCGATAAGAGTTTGCACTAACGTGACCTATAGGTGTTATAGTGGAATTCGTTAAAAATCGCACGCAAACTATAAAATCTCGATTTTCACTCACCCCGGTGACTCCAAGTGACCCAAAGTGACTGGGAGTGAACCGCCTCGATGAGTAGTCACTTATGGAGTGACTACCTCGGGGATACTCCAAAGAACGAGGAAAATACCCTTAAAGCAATAAAATTAAAAAATCGCACGCACCGCAAAACGTAGTTATGTGCGATAAGCTCTTGTATCAACGTGACGTAAAGGTATTATAGTGGAATTCGTTAAAAATCGCACGCAAACTACAAATTCGCAATTTTCACTCACCTCGGTGACTCCTACAATATTTCTCACGTTTACATATTATTTCAATTGAATTGTATTCAAAACCGGCCAAATGCAGTACTTTGGTATCAAAACCGGCCAAGTGCACTTTTTTCAAACAAATCTTGTTGAATTCTGTTTCAAAACCGGCCAAGTGCATGTTCCATGGATCAAAACCGGCCAAGTGCAAAATTGTTTCCTCAAAAACATCGGCAGATGAAACTAGAAAAGTCTGATCTGACGTGTTTTGAGTAAGAAATTTTATAAGCTATTATTTGGGAAATACTTTTTAATTTTTCAATGAACATAGATGAAGATAAACGTTTTTCGTTGTTTTTTCAAAAGTAAGAAAAAGGCACTTGGCCGGTTTTGCAACTGAGCGCCTCAATTGTTACTGTGAAATAATTGGTATTGGTAGAAATTTGATTTTGATATAATTTTGTATTTGCTTACTTCAATTTATTCTTTAATGTAAACATACATACTTACGTGAGTACATTTCTTTCTACAAGCAGTGATCAGTTTTGTTTTTTCATTCCATTTCTTGCTTTGTCCGCTTACATTGCTTTACCTTAATCTCAATAGGTTGTTGTTGTTGTTGCACAATATCAACCCGTTGTAACTCATAAATTTTTAAAGTTTTTCTTGAAACAATGGCAACGCCATGGCCACTTTGGCTATCTCGTCACATCTGAAACAATTAAAAAGATTGTGCGAAAAATTTGTTTTGCTATTTAACCAAGTTTCTGAAATTAGGCATACATCAATGTTATTAGTAACAAGAAAATCAAAAAATTCTGTAGATTTATTTCGAATACTTCTAGCATTCCATAAAACAATTTTTAATGATGACTTTAACATTATTTATTACTATAAAGATATTTTATTGCTAATTGTGCAATAACATTGAATTGCTCTTCTTTTGAAGAACAACCTTTTAATTTTTGTACAAGTTCAAATGTAAGCTCAGTAATCTCAACTTCTGTAAATAAATTTAGATTATTAAACTCTTCTTGTGTGCCATGTCCATGAGAACGAGAAGTTGAATTTGATTGTTGCTGCACTGGAGCAGAATGTGCATGGAGAGACCGAATATTAGTAAGAGGAGGAAACTGCAATAAGTCATTATTGTAGTTGTTGTTGTTAACCTTTTGTTTATTACTTAGTGTAGTGTTTTTGTTATTAGATAACTGAGTATGTCTTTAATTCATATGCTCTTTAAGTTGTAAATAAGATTGCCTACTAGGGCAAGAAATGTCATTTGCTTTGTGCTCATTTTTACAATTGGCACATTTTAGTTTAGTACTCAGAGAGCAATTATTTGTCGAATGTTTGCCAGCACAGTTAGCACAACGCGCATAGATGTGACAGCCACGCTCACCATGACCAAACATTTGGCAGTTTCTGCACTGCACAGGCTTATTTTTAATTATACGATGGTAGTCCCATTTGACTACTGTATGAAAAAGAGTTTTTGCATTTTTGCGTAGTTCGTTCAATTTCATTGTTCCAGTTTCAAAGCAAATTAAATAGAGAGTATCAACATAGTTTTCATATTTTTTTGTGATTTTTTTAACTTCTCTACAGCTAAATTTAAGAGAAACTAGTGCACTTTTGACTTCTTCTTCAGATTTATTCTCAAGACCGTATAAAACAACCTTGATGGGTCGATCATTTTAAGCTTCGTGAGTAAAAAATTGGCTATTTGACTCTTTAAGCGCAGTGATAATTGCATTATAATTATCCATATTTTCACACATAATCTTGATGCCAATAGATAGTTTCTTTACACAATAATTTGTAATTTTATGATCGCCACAAAATTTATGAATGAGCTCACTGTCTTGATTTAGAACATTAATAGGTGGAATGTAAACTTTTTTCTTTTTTTCCAATATTGGGTCAGTCATGTCATCAGAATCTTCTTCATCAGACAACACTTGGAGAGGTCTCCAGTAATTTTTTCTGGTGCTATCTATTAAGTTTTTGCTTCCAGAGGAAGTCTTTTGATATTTGGATGAAGACATTGGATCTTCATCCCCGAAACTCGCTTTCGCTCTCTAAGAAATTGCGTTTTTTATTTTTATTTATATTACTGAAAAAAGTTTTAGAACGTTCGATCATGCGCGATTGACAGTCAGTCAGAAACTGAACCAAAAAGTAAAGTGGGCGTTATTTATAGGAAATTTAATTACCTTTACTTTGGCATATAGTAAATTTATATATAGATATTGGTTCTTAAGATATTTGTAAGTAAGTGAAATCAACTTTTTTTTTGGTCCTAAAACCGAAAATGACCGATATCTCGAAACCGACGTGAAAGAAAAAAAAAATGTGATTTTCAGAATCAGCAGCCGATTTTACATATAAAATGAATAACGGCATTCAAAGTTCATTTTGGCTGTAAGCTAGTGTATCTAATCTTCAAAAGTATTTTAGAAATAGAAATTCCTTAGCTACTGAAGGTAAATGCGTATTTTATGGTGACAGAATTGTGGCACCAGAAGCGTTAATAAAAAAAAACATTAGAAATTTTTCATAGTGGGCATATAGGTACCGTCCGTATGAAAGCTCTGGCTAGAACCTATGTTTGGTGGCCTGGTGTAGATTCTGCAATTGAAGAATTGGTAAAAAATTGTGAAGCTTGTTGTATTAATCAGAAAGCGTCTAAACAGATTTTCACAAATTGGGAAACTACGAATGCACCATTCGAGCGTATTCATGCTGATTTTTGAAAATTAGGTGATGTTAATATATTAGTAATTTACGATACATACTCGAAGTGGCTTGATCAAAGATTTTGCGCAAGACCGACGCACAGTGGCGCATTCTGACATTTCTCGTTGCAAAAATCATAACTTCTGAACGAATTGAGATATCTCTATGAGTTTTTTGGTAATGGACAGAAAAATAATAATAGATAAATAAATAATAGAGCTTTCACTGGAATTGAGCATAGGAATCCTATAGTATTCATGTGCAAAGTTATAATTTCTAATATAAGTATAAATTATGAATATGAAGTTCTCCATATCAGTGTTTTTTTTTTAAAAAAAATTATTAAAACTATAAATTATGAATGCTTTACACAAATCCATAGTTAATTAAAATTTTTAAAGGTCAACATTTTTTTCTACACTGAAAAAAATTTTTTTCCAAAACTTTAAAAACACCGGAAATGCAAATTTTTTGATCTTCTAAACGAATTGAGGTGTCTCAATATTTTTTTTTCTAAAGACTAAAAACTAAAACAGCTCTAACATTTCAAATTTTCATTTAAATAGATGTACGAAATTAGATGTACGAAATTTTCAGTATACCTTTATTTATTAGAAAAAAAGTTTCGAAATAAAAAATGTAGTATAACATGCAGTTTTATATGAGTACCTATAATTTAAAAGCGTAACCTAAATTTTTTGGAAACATTCATCGATATTTATATAATTATCTAATAAATCTAACATTTCCGGGGAATATATTTTTTCACTCTTTTTGAGTTCGGACATGCCTTAATGATGAAATCTTCGGATCTGAATGCTCCGAAATCTATGATGAACTTTTGAATATTTCATACACTGCCCGCAATAAGATTAATCGCACTTACATTTTTCTAAATAAAAAAAGTATCTCAAGAGATTTTGTTAAATTTTTTCATTCTAATTTTACTAGAGATCATTTACATTTATATTACAAAATAATTTATTCTGTTTAATTTCAAATTTAAGATTTATTCAAATTTTTAGATTTTTTCCTGCTCCCAGGGCGAAATTAGTTTAAACGCACTGACGATTTTTAGCATTTTCTGGGAAGTTTCGGTCAGTGTTTTGCATATTTTCCTCTGGCATCATGTAAAGCCATAATTCGACGAGGCAGGCTGCTATAAAGTGATTGGATCTGGTCCTGGCGGATGTTTTGCCAGGCCGCAACGATGGCTTCTTTCAACTCGGCTTTAGTGTTGAAGTGGCGCCCATTTTTGTACACATCTTGAGACAATATTGACCAAATATTTTCAATTATGTTCATATCTGGTGATTTGGCTGGCCAGCCGTCAAAAAGTTCCACTCCATATTCCTCAAAATACCTCAAACTCGACCTGGCCATATGAATCGGTGCGTTATCCTGTTGGAATTTCCAGTCAGGACCGGCACATTCACTGGTGTATTGGTCGATTTGAGGTCCAACCATCCGCCTGGTACTGTTCTGCATTCATTCGAGTGTCGATGAACGATAACGGCATAGTTTTCAAATAGCCAATGGCTCCCCAAACCATAACTGATCCACCGCCAGATTGCCGCTTCGTAAAAATTTTGGGCTCAGTACGTAAATCATGCCAGTAGCATGCAATT
This sequence comes from Meiosimyza platycephala, assembly GCA_963662105.1. Lineage (NCBI taxonomy): Eukaryota > Metazoa > Arthropoda > Insecta > Diptera > Lauxaniidae > Meiosimyza > Meiosimyza platycephala. The sequence goes on along the minus strand of OY759211.1, from coordinate 57,543,887 downwards.
CCATCGGGGCCGTCCAAATTAAATTTTTTCTCATCCGAAAAGACGATTTTTTTCCATTCCTGTGTCTATCGAATGTGGTTGTCAGCGAAATTCAAACGACCAACAATATTGGCCGGAGACAGATATGGTTTGCGCTTCATTTTGGTGTAAGTCAAATGATCAGATGCACTTAAAATTTGCTGCACTCGTCTAACACCAATTGGTAAACTATTTTCAGCTTTCAATTGCCCAGCTGACTTGAAATTATTGGCAGCAGAATCTGATAGTCTCAGTCTTTCCGACTTTTGGTTCTCGAGATATATTAATTTCAATCTGTAGTATTTCATAATTATTAGGCAACCTAGCCTAAATGGGCCGTGTTAAACTTTTTATGAAATTGATCTATCTGGAGAGCCAAAAGTCGGATCGGAACAATCAAAGATGAATTTTGAAGGGAAAGACTGAGACTATCAGATTCTGCTAAAGGTTTTGTTATGAAAAATCAATTCGAGGTGTAACATATCCTCCAAAATAGCAAAAAAACAGTGATTTTTGCGGTTTTAGGTTAGGATATCTCAAAAACCATAGGTCAGATAGCAATTCTGAGCCTTCGGAAAAGTATGGTCTGGTGTCAGGGTTAGAAAGCTTGTAATAGATGGATTTTAATAGAAAATTTGCTGCTTTTACTCTATTTTTTTTTGCGTTTTTCAAGCTATTTTCACATAATATAGGCTTGGATGCAATACTAATACATATTCAATTCTTACACTAATGTATATAAACTAGAAGACTGCATACTGAGAAACAGCGGAAAATAGAAATTTCTTCGAGATATGAACGCCTGCACGTGAAATTGCGATTTTTCTCCATATCAATTCTTCGAATTTCTGCTTATCTTCCACGCAAATTCAGATGAAAAAAATTCTGAAAGTATCATTTTTATAGATTTTACATGCTTTACAAGGTTGCAAACTTGAAATCAAAAAAAGAAATGTTCAGTCACATTTATCGGCCATTTTTTGACAAAATTATCCATTTTTTCTGCTATTTTGGCGAAAAAACCTCCTAAAAACGAAACAAATACCGTATAAAAAGAAAAAAATGATTGCAACTTGTTTAACAAGCCCAAAAGATTAAGAAACTGCTTCAGTGGAAAATTTTATATATATACGGTCGGTTGCGCACTGCCTCAAAAAATTAAATTTTTTTAAACTTATTTTTTCTCAAAAATGTCTGACCTGGGAGTTAATATTTTTTTATCTAAATATGAGAAAATGATCACAAGACAAAATAATTTTCGACTTTTTTGGGTAAGTCTTGTGTACATATATGATATGATTTGAAATAGACATTTTTACAGGTGCTTCTTTATAGGACAAAGTGAAACGCTCTGTTTTCATCTTTTTGAAGAACTGATAGAAAAACTTATTGAATTAATATTTAATATAATATTTATATTTATACCAGGCAAATGAATATATTGCTTTTTATTTTCCTTGAAATAAGTTGAAAGAAAGCATAAAATTTTTATGACCCCAAATATAACCTTCCTTAGGTAATCAAATTCTTTAAGTTTTTCTACCTCTTAAAGAATGCATAATATTCTTATTGCCCCTGATATGAACTACGTACGCACTCATTACGTGTCGAGTTTTTAAATTTATTTTACCTGTGGAATCATAGCCTGTATAAAAGACAGACCTAGAAAAATATATTCCTTTAAATTTATTTTTTTCCTTTTGTGTAAATCATTATTAGAATATTTTCACTTATGTATTGCCTAATAAAAAATGTGAACTTCAGGAATATATTCGTAGCACCCTATAAATTGAGGGTGGCATAACAAGAAAAAAAGCTTACATTGTTGATTGTTATATTATTTGTGTGCTTACAATAAAAAAAATAATCCAAATATTCCAATCCGTTCAGTTATTTTGAACTATATCATCAAAAATGCCAGAACACGCACAATGCAAGTTGAAGAGAATGAAAAAAGTCACAGGTTTCTTGATAAAAGTCGTTGTTTGCTCATTTTCCCGACATTTCCCGACAATATAAATTTTTGCATTGTATTTAGAATTGTACAAAGAATTTATTTTTTGTAGTCGGATCTTGAACTTTTGCGATATTTTTTTTGAAAGTCCATTCGAAGTTGAAAAAATGGGTAAAAATAGTGTTTCGGAAAAGTACAGTCACCTCCTACATTAAAAAAAAATCATTTTTTTTAGTGTAAGTTGATAGTCCAAAAACCGCTTATGTCATATATGTAAAAAAATAACATTTCTTTCACAACTTGCAGAAAAATTTAACCTCGTCTTGAACTACAAAAAAAAAAAAATAAAAATATAATTCAAAAACTCGAAAAAAACATCAACTTTGACCTGCTCTACAAAGTGCACCATTTCTTCAAATAAGTTAAAATTTTACATTCGCGAGTTTAAAGCAATTGTTTATCAAACTGCATCATTAGCTTTGCGAATTTCCACCACACCAAAATTAATTTTCGTAACTACTTTTTAGAAAGTGTGCCACTGTGCGACGCGACTGCTGTAATAGAAAGTTTTAGATAGAATTTCGCTGTTTTCGGATTACCTCAGAAAATAGTAACGAACAATGGTCCACCATATAGTTCAACTGCTTTTAAAGAGTTTTGTAAAAATAGTAATACTGAATGCTTAAAGTCTCCGCCTTACCATCCGCAATCGAACGGAAGCGCGGAAAGAGCAGTTCAAACTGTCAAAAGAGCTCTGAAAAAGTATTAGTCGGATCCAAAATTGAAATCAAAATCGTGAGATTTTAAAATTAATAATTTTCTCTTAAATTATCGTACAACTCCTACAACTACAACAATGAGGACGCCAGCAGAAATGATTTTTAAATATAAGCCAAAAACATTGTTAGATGACCTTAATCCTAAAATACGAGAATCTTTTGAAAAAAAGGAGGAAAAGTTTAGGTATTGCAAAGATTTTAAGAAACTTAGAAAATTAAAGTATGATACGAAGAGACAAAATGTTAAAAAATATGGAAAAGAAAGATGTAAACCAATGACAATTAGAGAGTATGAAAACAATGAAGTTATACTGTATAAAAATGTAGCAAATTATTATGTTAAATGGATTCATGCAAAAATTATTAATATGTTAAGTAATATCAGATATCTTATAAGCACAAATGGAGTATCAAGAGTTGCGCATAATCAAATGAAGAATTACAAAGGAAAGACTGTAAATTTCAATTCTAGAGTTCAAACTTATGTTTTTGATGCAAAAAGAAATATAGATGCTAATATTGTAAATTCCGAAGAAGTTCCACTAATTGAGATTGTTGATATGTCAGTATCTAGTGTAACTAAAACTCCTATAACAGAATATAATTCAGAATCAGAAAATTTAGCAGTAGAGCTAAGACGCTCTAAGCGCATAAACAAAGGAAAGCGGTGTAACCAGCGCCGGATTAAACCAGTAGCGTAGCTGAGAGTTGAGGGGCCCACCCACGAATATCTTAGTGAGGCCCCCTTGAAACAATTTTTTTATCTTCGAATGAGTAAACCTAAGTAACCGAATCGACCCAGCTCGTGCAGTTTTTTAATAATTAAATATGCAAACCTAAGTAACTGAATCAACCCAGCTCAAACTATTTATTGATCGTTGAATCTGCAAACTCAAGTAACCGGAACAACCCAACTCGTGACATTCTGTTGATCTTTGAAACTGCAATCCTAAGTAACCGTATCAACCCAGCTGGTACAATTGATTTGATCGTTGAATCTGCAAGCGTAAGAAACCGAGTTGATCCAACTGGTGCATTTTGAGTGACAATAGGACCCCCTGCAAAATCATTTATGAGGCCTTTGGCTCTTATACAAAAATATTTTTAAAATACCGAATTTACACCACGTAGCTTTTATATCAAATGGCATAGCTTAGGCTATAAAACTTTTATTTGGGGTGCATATTTAGGGTGGTTCTAATACAAAAATATTTTTAAAATAACATTTTCTTAAAGACCACGTGATCGATTCACATGAAATTTACACCACGTGTCCTTTATATCAAGAAGCATACCTTAGGCTATAAAATTGTTATTTAGGGTGCATATTTATGGTGGTCTATATTCAAAAATATTTTTGGTTTGGAGATAGATTGAACCCTAAGGAAGGAATAGAGATGGCAACATGATCTTTTTTTTTAAGCATTTTATAGCTTAAGCTTTGCTTCTTGATATAAAAGACACGCAGTGTAAATTTTATGTGAATCGATTGCGTAGTATTTGTGAAAATGTGATTTTAAAAATATTTTTGTATGAGAACTAAATATGCACCCCAAATAAAAGTTTTATAGCCTAAGCTATGCCACATGATATAAGAGCTACGTGGTGTAAATTCGGTGTGAATCGATTGCGTGGTTTTTGTGAAAATGCTATTTTTAAATTTTTTTTGTATAAGGGCCACCCTAAATATGCAACTTAGAAAAAATTTTTATAGCCTATATCATTCTCAGGGCGGAGACAAATCCAAAAAATTAGAGATCATTAAAATCGGTCCGACAGTTCTTAAGTTATACAGATTGTAACTAACCCGACTTTGCTTCATTTATATATAGATAAATCCATCAATATCTTTAAAACTAGAGCCAATTCTGTACTTTCATGAATATATTCGTCAACAGGCTACATGAAACTATAGAAATCCACAGAAACATCCAGGGCAACAAAACCACTGTTGACCAGTGTAATCGGACTTGTGACATACTAGAACGTAAATAATTTTTAACTTTGAGAAAGACCGTTCTGCTGAAGCAACTCTTACTGGTAATGTTAAATACAATTTTATTATGGTCATTACGTCAGCGACATTACTTACAAAAAAATGGTTTTCTATTAAATATTGTAATAATTCTTTAAGTGATGTGTCGCGAAAAATATTTTTTTTAATTAAATTTCGGAGGGATAAAGGCTGGTGTGTAAAATCTGATGAAATTTCTTCAAAGTATAGACTAAATAAATCTTCTACTGCTGTCCGTAGATCATCGTCATTCATGCCAAGTAAATTTTTAGGGAAAATGCAGCGAAAGTTTTTGGATATTTTTTGGGTTCCTTCGAACCGTAAGCGCAATTGTCCAATGATTATATCCAGATGAGCAATGAACACATTAACTTCAAATGCGTGTCGGGGATCGCTAGTCACTTCGTGCCTTGACAATTCATCGAAAAAAGATTTTACTTTTCTCACTCTTTTCTGCTCGAATACTGCCTCGATTTCCCAACTGGAAGCTAAAACTTGAGCATCTTCGACGACTTTTTCAAAATTGTTTCTTAATTCTATTATATTATCTAAGGACACTTGTAATAGCTCTGAAGCATAAAATAAATCCATACTTTTCTTCTGCAATTCTTTTGAGACTAAATTAGTCATTTCTAAAACCTTGCATTCCATGACTAGAAAAGTAACAAATTCAAATTTGTTCATAAGTTTATATAAAGATATTGCTTCATTTTTGGTATCACTATCTTTTTATACTAAATTTATTTTTAATAATGAGTTCATTATTGGTCTAAACCCTAGTCGACATGCGTATATAGCATCATATCTAGATGACCACCTTGTAGCACACAATTTGTTCACCACTGGATACTTCAATGAGCATGAATTCATTGTTTCAATGAGCACATCTCCCAGCGCTAAACAATTGCTCTAAAAAATGCTTAAATTCGTTGAAGAGTTTCGTAAAATTTCTGTACCAAAACTAAAGATTTAACAGAATCTTCTAAAACTAAATTAAGGTTGTGAGCTAAGCAATGAACGTAGGACGTTTTCGGCTGAATATTACAAATTCTTTTTTGCAATCCAGAATACTGCCGTCAGAAGCGAATAAGGCGTATCTCAAAAAAATTAGTTTCGAGATAATTGATGTTTTGCAAATGCCGTTTTCTTCTTACTTTCTTTACGGATTATTTAATTTACTTTTGGCAATTTAAATATCATTATAATGTTATTTATTTATGATTAAGGGAAAATATCAAAATTCCATGTGCTTATACGTTTTTTATGAGATACGTCCATTTCGCTTAGTATTTATAGCTTTAAAAATGTAGATACGCCATTTTACTTAAGACTTCTCATACAAACTTTCATACAAAAGAAATAATATTTACTATTGCAGATTAAATTAAATAGAAACTAGAATCAAATTATATTTTTAGAAATTATAGTACATTTACTGAAAGAAACATATAAAAAAATAAGCATATTGTAGCGAAATTTGGTTTATGCCAGAAAATTCTCGTAATAAAAATTAAACGATATGATATTAGCTAGCATCACTGACCGTAGAAAAATACGTGCATCACTGACCGTAGAAAAATACGTGCATCACTGACCGTAAGAAAATACTTGCATCACTGACCGTAGAAAAATACGTGCATCACCAGAGGCGGAGAGTTCTAATAAATATTGGGGGGGCGAAACTTAAAAAAAATTTTTCAAGTGATACAATCTTTAGCATTATTATTCGAATCATCTAACTTTTTTGGAACTTTTCAGTTGCGTTTTTCTTGTGGTAGTTCAATGCCTACGAAAACTCTATCTTTATCAATTTCACTCCAAATCACTGCGAGTTTATCTCTCAAGCTTGCAATAGTTTCGCTTAAATTTTCGATCAGTATTTTGATACTACCAAAATGAAATTGTTTATTTTGAATGGCAGTGATGGTAGCATCTACGTGAGAAAACATTTTGCTCTCTAAAATATTGGGGGGCCGAGGCCCCTCAAAATATTTTTTGAGGGGGAAAAAGTGCTTTGCCCCCCATACTCGCCGCCTATGTGCATCACTGACCGTAGAAAAATACTTGCATCACTGACCGTAGAATAATAACACCATCTAGCGACATTTAGCATGTTTTCTGAACTATAAATGATAAAGTGGTACGGCATTATCAACGTCGATAATCGCTATCTAGAAGGCACTGGAAACGACATTCTGGATAATGGCGGATGGTACGACATTATCAACGTCGATAATCGCCATATAGAAAGTACCGGAAACGTCATTCTAGACAACGGCAGATGGTTCTAGAAAATGATGACTTTAGTATAAAAGGCTGTCATATGAGCAGCAGAGACACAGTTGATATTGAACAGTGGAACACAGTGTATCTTAAGTGAGAACATTTGAATTTAAGTACTAAAGTGATATAGTGGATTTTAAGTAAAAAAAGTATAACGTTTGTGTATACAATTAACTGATTAAATGAACAATTGTAATGTGTAAAAACTAACGTTTGTGTTATAATTAAATAAAGATTTCGTTTTTCTTGATTATTACACAATCCAGTGATCGAACTCAGAAAAGTGTAAGAGATTGAAATTACTGTCAAAGGGACAGGAAATTTCGTAACAATATAAAGGGTGTTTTTTTCAGAGGTATAGAACTTTAAAATGGAATAAAACAAAGATGAATTTCTTAAATAGATTTAAAATTTACTTTCTTCGAAAGATAATCTTCTGGCATTATAATTTAAATACGACTTCTGGCATATGACCGCCACGGCCAGCTCGGACGAAGTCTAATCTTTAGGTCCGATTTTCGAGGTATATCGTGAATTACGCGAGTAATGTTGGCTTCCAATTATTGAATCGTAGCTGGCTTACCGACGAAGACATTTGACTTCACATGACCCCAAAAAAAAAAATAAAGGTGTGATATTACAAGATCTAGGCGGCCTCCTTGATTTCATAATTGCAAAAATCATGTGAATTTTGAGTGAAAATAAAGTTGAAATTTTAGTGACTATAATAGATTTACACAATTTGGAAGCGTTGTTCAGGCGTCAGTCTATTCATGTTGAAATGCCAAACCAAACTATGCATAAATCACTTGATAGCTGAAAAAATGGCCACCAGTTTAAAAAGTGTTAACAACTTAAAGTTCTATACCTCTAAAAAAAACACCCTTTATTATTGTTACTTAAGAAATCTTAAGCCTTAAAAGTATGGAGTTTTCACCAAAATGACATCATATTTCCTGGTATTAGATGGTGAAGTGAACAAACAAAGAATTACAAGAACTTACAACGACAATGACAACATGATCCAGTCAAAGAAGCTTTGCGTTATTGCCCGTTGTTTTTTTAAAATTCGTATTCTTGACATACGTCTAAATCTCGAATATCAGTTTTTTTGAGATACGCCTTATTCGATTCTGACGGCAGAATAGTCGCCACTCATTACACTAGCTCTATCATATCCTTGGCCACGATAATTTTCGATGAGTATATCTTTTTCTTGTAATATTTTCAAAATTTCCACTTCCCATCCTTGAGCACTTGAACCTACAATTTGAAAAAATCCTAAAAAACTTTCTTAGATTTTTAAATGACGAAGCTTGTGAACGCTCGAAGTGTGTCGATTCTTGCACGATTTCCGATCGGTACTCGGTAAAAAGCAATCAACATAATTTTCCTCGATATAGCAAGGCTTTGGTAATTGATCAGTGCATTGCTTGACAAAACTGAAAAAATAGAAAATCTTTCCACGCTTATATCTCAGCTTTTGGTTACCCGATCTCAAAGCTGATAGTTTCAGCACACTTTTCTCGATGAGTACTTTAATTTGAATTTATTGCTGTAACTATTCTAGATCCAAATTAAAAAAACAAGCGTTTAAAATTTTGCGTTACAAATTTTTCAAATCACCCCCACTAAAGAAGTTTCACTTCAAAAACTTGCACAACCTGGGTCGATTCGGTTACTTGGGCTTGCAGATTTAATTATTTAACATTCATATTTTTTCGCGGTAGCTCGCGGGGCCCCCTTGGGCTCGGGGCCCCCCGCACCGCGGGGTTTGCGGACGCTTAGCTACGCCACTGGATTAAACCTTGGTCGGGCCTGGGGCTAAAAGGAAAGAGGGGCCCAATTCAAAAAAATATAAAAATATAAAAAAATATAAAAATTTTTTTTTGTCATCATGAATGAATTCATGAGTGAAATCGTGAGTTTTAACATTTATTTTAACAAAAATGACAATAAGACATTGAAAATACATAATGGTTTTAACAAAATGACAATTAGACATTAAAAATACATAATAGACAACATATTATTAAATATGTTTAATCCTGGACTTTGCTTCAGCAAATTCTGAAATAATATCATCAAAATCAAGCGATCGAAGTAGATCTCTTTCGATGCTCAGTCTTGATAATGATGACAATCTTTCATCGGTCATTGTCGACCTTTACATATTCTTTATGCTTTTTAAAACAGAAAACAATCTTTCTGTCTCGCAGTTTGCGATAGGAATTGTTAACAATAATCTGTAAGCTATATAAATATTTGGAAAAATCTTTTCCCTATCTAAATTAACAATCCAGTTTAATACTTTTAGTGGATTTAGTATCATTATCTCTTTTCATAATTTTTTGAGACTTTGAAGTAGTAAAAAATTCTTTGGTTGCATTTTTAGTAAAGGAATGAATTGTTGAAATTCATCATGTAAATTTTTATCCAAATCTTGGTGATATATGCGGAGAAGCTTTTGGTCTTTATATAAAAAATGCGTACGAGCTGGGGCGATTCGGTTACTTTGGTTTGCATATTCAAAGATAAAAAAAACTGCATGCGCTGGGTCGATTCGGCTACTCACAATTTTATTTTCAGATAAAAAAAAATTTTTTTTTTCTCAATTTTTTTTGGTTCGTTTTTGTTTTTTTTTATGTTTCCAATAACATTTGGGGCCCTCCAACTCCGGAGGGCTCGGGGATGCAGCCCCCCCTAGCCTCCCGGTTAATCCGGCGCTGGGTGTAACTCATATTAAAAATAAAGAGAATTTGTAATTGAGTAAAGGAATGTAAGAATAAAAGAATGTGAAGCATGAATTGAAAAAAAAATGAATTAATTATGTGTAATGAAATTAAACAAGAATGTTGTTACAAATATATCTTTTTAAATAAAAGCGCGGAGGAAATGAGATGTATGTAATGACGCTCTCAGTTATATGTCATTATACTCTAAGTTTTATAGATATGTATGCTGTAAGCTCTTCTTTAGTATTAAGTCTTGTTATTACATAAATAAAGTCAGTCAAATATAAACCTTCAAAGAGTGTTATTATTACGCAAGATGACGTACATAGTATCGGCATGTCAAGATCAAAGAAAATGAAAACTTTGAATATAAATTAAGGATTTCATATTTCAGTTGTTACGGAAAATGAGAACAACGCAGAGGAACGTCAACCAATTTTAGTACCAAGTAAAGAAATTTTCCTTTTCGATGAAATCCCTATCATTGTCAAACCAAACCAACCTCCAAATTCCTTTCCATTTCCTGCGAAAGATGGTCGAAAATGCAAAGCAGCATGGTTTTCCAAATTCGATTGATTGCATTATAATGAAGAAGATGATTGTCTACTCTGCCATTTGTGTATTAAAGCCTCATTGTTGGTTGAAAAATCCAACACTTTATGGTTTTCTGGCGTATCGCCTACTTTTTTATACTGGTTTTCGGAATTGGAAAAAAGCCCTCAAAAAATTTCATGAGCACGGAAAAAGCATTTTTCACTGTAAAAATGTTGCATTCCTTTATCATCGAGAACACACGCCGCACAGCGGCTCGATATGACTTTTTTGATTGCAAAAATCATAACTTCTGAACGAATAAAGATTTTTTGATACTTTTTTTTTTGTATGATAGGGAATTCTTATAGCTAATACAGTAGTAAATTTTGCTGAAATAGGTTTGCAGAATCCGACGCAATTGATTGTTGAAGTTGAGTTTTTTGTAGGGAGGAAAAATCACATATCTTATGCATGTAAAAATTTAATTTATGCTTTTTTTGTCGCAAGTAGACATTGAAAACTGCTGGAAAGTGTGATAGAAATGTGCTTGGGCTTAGTATATAAAACTAAAATTGTAAAAAAATTCAAAGCGGATTTTTAAACTTTTTTTTTTTCTTTTTTGATGGTTATGCTTATATATACAATATACAATAAACAGGCCCAAACCCCTCTTACGTATTGTAATTTGGAGAAAAAAAATTTAATAAATTTAAATTTTGGTGAGATATTTATTTTTTTTTTTATTTATAAACTAAATATTTTTTTATTACTTAAATTAACAATTTAATTTCTTTCAAAATAATCAACAGTATCTGAATGGCTATATAATAGACTTAGCATTTCTTGAGAGTAACATTCTTTCAGCTCTTTTGATGATTGGGTGTGCCTTAGAGATGTAATAATTGGGTCAGACGAGGCGGCCAGCATGTTAGAAAGGTCCTGGTTTTATCACTTTCTTGATATCTTGCACGTGTTGAGATATCTGTATTTTTTGTAATCTTTGTTTTTGGATTCCTTTGCTTCTTCTGATAGTTCACCAATTGGTAAAGGCTGAAACTCTATTATATTTTCACCATGGGCCAGAATTTTGTGAACCGTAGGTGTAAGTTTTTTATGCGGATATTTTTTAAGCAGCAGTTCTTGTTGCAAACTCTCCATATCTTTTTGCGTCAACTTTTTCCTTGCAGCATAAAACATTTAATATGACTTGTAGCCTTTTAATTATCTCTTTATCAACTCCAGTAATTCGCACTGTGACTTCATCCTTTTCAAAAAGTGTTCTGGAAGTGTTTCCATCATTGGTATTACCAAACCCTTGTTTTGGTTGATCAACTTTCAAACCAATTTCTGCATAAAACGCAGCTTGAATTTTTTTCTTCCTATCAGCTATTTCCTCTTTGATTACAAGAAACTTCTTTAAATCACTACTATCTTCTGGAATTGTATACGTCAGTTTCAAAATGAATTCCATACACCTTATTCTTGCATGCAGTGGTGAAACTCCATACTCATAAAAAAAACTGTATAACTGCCGTTTCACATATTCCAAAATTTAGTTTGGTTTTTCTCTACAAAAATCATTTCACAACTTTTTACCTGTTCCTGTAATCCTTACGTAAATTTTAAGATTTCAGGAATTTTACCTTCAACAGGATTAGTGCAATCAGAAAAGTTTTTAGTTGGGGTCTAATTGTATATAATAAATTCCAAAATTATAAGAAGTAGTTTTGACCAAAACACAATGGTTCGCCCACTATTAAAAAAAGTGGGCGTGGCTGTAGTTCTATTTAAACGGTTTTAGTTATGAACTATGACCAATGAAATAGGCATTGCACACCTAGTTAAATGTTTTCTAGTTAAAGGTTTAAGAATTAATATTTCTAATATGCGTATGGACTTAGGGTGCTATATCCACAGGTTTGTCGATAAAAATCAAATCAAATCGGCAAACACCGGTGCCTTGTTTGTTCTGGAGATATGTTAAGAAAGAATAAGTGATGATTTGTGTGGAAGCTCAGCTTGAAGTCTTGTGAAGTTTATTTTTAAACTCATATTAAAGCTCAAAAACAGCGCTAAAAATAATGTTTCAAAAAAAAAAAAAACACAAAAACAAAAAAAATAATTTGGTGGACTAATTTTTTTTTGTTTTATTAAAACCAATAATGCTTTTACAAAAAAAAAATATATATTTTTCTCTCAGCATTTGTTGAGTTTTTCAGCTCAAACATGAAATTTTTATCCAAAAAAAAATTTTTTGCAAACTTCAAAAATGTCTCCACTTTGACTAACTGTAAAAACTAAACTACTTATCCGAGTGGGTTGAAATTTTAAATTTATCACCTCTAGACATTTCACTATTCGATGCAAGTATCAAATTTGTCAAACAGACCCACACTAAAATTGATTTTTGCAACGCTTTTTTGAAAAGCAAGCCACTGTGCGCCGGTCATTAATCTTCAATTAGAAACCGCTAAATCGATAGAGCATTAAAATGCACAAAAGTGTTTGATGACAATAATTAGTTCTCTAAGATATTTGATGCGTGCTGGACTGGTTATCCATGGTCATGAGCACGACGAGGAAAACCTTATGGAACTCCTGGTAGAACGAACGGCGTATGTGCCGGAACTGAAATACTGGCTTGTACGGACGAACAGTTATGTAAGCGCTGAAATCCAAAATGTGCTTATTGAAATTATGGCGCACATGTTGCTCCACGATATAATGAACGATGCAGAAGGCGCGCCATTTTTTTCTATTATTGCTGACTTTATACTTACTTACTTGGGTGGCCATAACAACCCGTTACCGGGTTACGGCCGACCTCAAAAGCTCTCTCCAGGCGCCTCTGCTTCGCGCGCGCCTTCTCCAATCAGGCACACCAAGCGTGGATAGGGTTTCTTCGGCTTGGTCTTTCCATCGGAGGCATGGTCTTCCTCTCCGTCGTCGCCCAGCGGCTTCCGCATCAAACACCTTTTTCGCCGGAGCTTCTTCGTCCATACGCACAACATGTCCCAGCCAGCGCAGACGTAGGATAGTGATGCGCTTGACTATGTCGATGTCATTGTAGAGCTCGTACAGTTCATGGTTCATTCGAATACGGTATTGCTGACTTTATAGTCATTAGAAAATATACTTCTTGATGCATACAAAGGAAATGTACCCACTAAAGAAATTTTGGAGTCAAAACTGGGCATTTTCTCAGACGATTTTGATCTGGCCAACCTCCGTCCTCAACTCCAAATATTGAAAAACATGCCTGGCAACAAACCTACGTGCTGCGCTGAAATCGCTGACAGGCTTCGGAAATCGTCTGACACAACGAAAAACCTTCTAAATCACGTATATCGACTCGTGAATTTAATAATGACAGTGCCAGGTTCAGCAGATTCTTGTGAAAGGTCATTTAGCGCTTTGCGACGGTTAAAGACTTATCTTCGTTTACAAATGACCCAAAAACGTCTTGCCCATACAACGCTCCTTCATGTTGATAAGGAAAAAACTGGATTCTTAGATTTTCGAAAGGTTATGAAAGAGTTCATCTCGCGAAGAAATCGAAAAGCCAGTTTTGGAAACATTTGAACAAAACTTTATATTTAATTAATTCTCTTTATGTCTCGTTCTCTAGTACAGAATAAATGTTTTGTTCAGAAAAATTTGTAGACATTTTTTATTTGAGTTTGCCCCCACATGAAAAATTTCGTTGCGACGCCCCTGTTTACTATTGTTACTGAACAAGGCTCGTCTAGACCACTGATAGCTAATTGCGGCGTTCCACAGAGATCGGTCTTAGGACCTCTTTTATTCTCACTTTTTATAAACGATTTGCCTGAAATGGTGGTCAATTGCCAAACACAGATATACTGCGTTGATGACGTACTTATATATTTGTCTAGACCCATAGGACTATCTGAAGGTTGAGATGTTAGGTTAAACGAGATTTAAGAAATATCCAGGAGTGGTCAGTTTTTAAAAAACTCATGCTTAACCCTTCAAAGTGCGTTGGGATGATTTGTTCTAGACATACTGCTAGTGTAGAAGACATTCCTCCACTTACATTAAATAATGTTACTGTTCCATTTCACAAAAATATCAAGTACCTTGGGTACAACATTAATTGTTCGTTCAGTTGTTGTGACAACAACGGCAACTATCAAGCGTATATATGCAGGCCTTAGAAGTCTTGGCGTGTCAGCTTACTCTCTGCATAGTTATATGAAAATGCGCTTGGTAAAATCTTTATTAATACCATTTTTTACTTTTAATTGTTCGGTTTACCCTTGTCCTGACTTCGCTTGTAAACGCAAATTAAATGTGGCCGTTAACGACTGTATTAGATTTATTTATGGTATGTTAGGCTTGGACTTGGAGCCATATTACGATTTCCGAAATTTGATAAAGCTGCATAACATTATACACAATTATTGCCCTGATTACCTATTTGAAATGCTTCGTTTTATGCAATCACGAAGGGGCTTAAAACTAATTTTGCCACGAAGTTTGGATTTAGAACGCTCTTACTTTGTTGCCGCAATTCGACTGTGGAACAATCTTCCACATGAATTGCAAAGGATTAGGTCACCGACACAATTTCGGAAGAAACTTTTTGAACTTTTTAACATGTCTGCAATTTAAACTTATTTTATAATTATTTAATTTTTGATAAAAATGTTGAAACTTTTATACTTTTATTCAAAAAGTCATGAAAATAAAAGTTTCTAAGAACTTTTATGTTATAAAAGTTTTTAAAAACTTTCTTTAAAAACTTTTATTCAATAAAAGTTTTTCCAAAAAACTTTTTCAAAAAACTCATACATAAAAGTTTTTCTGAAAAAAAGTATAAAAGTTTCAACATTTTTATCAAAAAAGTTTTTTTTATAAGTTTTTTTTGACTTTTATTTTTAAGAGTCACTTGTAAAAAGTTTTTTTTAACTTTTATTTTCACAAAGTGGAAATTAAAAGTTTTTTTTGCTTGTAAAAACGAAGAAAATAATATTTTGAATCGCTAAGCAAAAAATTTCAAAGGAGAAAACTTAGAATTATTCATAATATCCAAAAGATCTAAATAGAAAAAATTTATGATAATTACGCACTTACATATATTTTGAAAAAAATTTGATTGATTTTTGGAAGTGTTAGGGGAGGTCCCCGACCCTTCTAAAAGGGTGTTTTGGACCGATTTTTCGAAAAAAATTTTGTTACACGAATCGATGGGAAAAGGCTGAAAATGGATTTTCGAAGCCACAAAAAAAGGTCCCGACCCTCCTAAAAGGGTGTTTTGGACCAATGTTTTGAAAAAAATTGTGTTGCATGAATAGATGGGGAAAAGGCCGAAAATGGATTTTAGAAGTGACAAGGGAGGTCCTCAACCCTCCTAAAGGCGTGTTTCGGACCGATTTTCAGAAAAATAATTTATTGCACGAACCTATAGGAAAATGCCGAAAATGGATTTTGAAAGTAACAGGAGTAGTCCCGACCATCAAGAAAGGTGTTTCGGACCCATTTATGGAAAAAAAAAATTTATTCCACGCATCGATGGTGTTTTGGACGGCGTTTACTTTGCTCCGTCCTTTCTTAAAAATTAATTTGAGCATTTGGCTTTCTTTTACGGTAAAGATAAGATTCTAGGTAGAAGATAATATGCAGAACCAAAAAAAGAAGGCTATTGAGACACAATGAAAAAGTTGGTGAAAAATCCTTTAAAAATATGGTTAATTTTATTTGAGCAGTATAATTTTGATTGAACAAAGAAACTTTGTTTAACTGAAAACAGCGATGTACATTAAAGTCATTTCACCTTTAAAATACTATTTGGCAGATTGCCATTCGAAACATATGTTGAATATGTTCATAAAGCAACATTAACCTTTTTTATTTCTAAAGATATTTTTCAATATATTTTCGAAATAACATATTTTTTTCATTTGATTTGTGTTACATGTATGTATGTAATTTTCAATCAATCCTAAAAATGAATCTGCTTTCAAATTGAAATTCCCGACATAACTTTGGAAAATATCAAAATCCAAAATCCATTTTCGGCATTTTCCCATCGATTCAAGCAAAAACTTTTTTTTCGAAAAATCGGTCCAAAACACCCATTTAGAAGGGTCGGGGCTTTTTTCTGTGGCTTCCAAAATCCATTTTCAGCCGTTTCCCATCGATTCGTGCAACAAAATTTTTTTTGAAAAATCGGTCCAAAACACCCTTTTAGGAGGGTCGGGACCTTTTTTGTGGCTTCCAAAATCCATTTTCAACCTTTTCCCATCGATAATCCATCATAGATAATAACGTCACATGGTTCAGGTGCACCGGACTCTATATTTTCTACCAAACATTTCAATAATACAGCTTTATAAGTTTTACAGATCATTCCATCTAAGTGACACATAGCTAATGGAACCAGTGATGGCATTTTCGGTACATTTGTACTTTTTTCGGTACATTTGCGTCCTGAAAAACCGTCGTCAGTACATTTAACAAGATTTCAGTACATTCGGTACATTTGCCGCATTTTTAGTACATTCGGCGAATTTTCAGCACATTTTCAGTACATTTTCGGTACATTTGGACAATTTATAATAATTAAATGTTTTCTGTTTAATTAAATTAAAATAATTGCAATGTGAAGATATATAATAATTCCCTTTTTTTTATAAATAAAAAAGCCAAAAAAGTACATTCGGCATCTAAAAAGTACATTTCAAGTCTCGATTCGGTACATTTTCACAAAACCCAAATGCCATCACTGAATGGAACTGGTGTTAGCGGATATGTGAAAGCTGCATCAACATTTAAATTTGTTTGCAATGATAATTGTAGTAAATGCCCAAACAAGTCGCGCTGCATACGTACTTCAACGATTTTTCCAGCAACCGACATTTTTTTCTTTTGTATCATATTTGCAAAAGTCAGTATGTACTTTGTTTCTACAGTGGCTACAGCATATTTCATGCAGTGCATACTTTTAACTTCAATGCTCTGTAATTTTGAAACTAAGTGGAATATGAAAAACATTTTTGATGTCATTTGAAAAAACAAAAAATATAGTTTAAAAAAAATGTTTACTTATTGTAAAAAAATATTACCTAGAACTTTTATAATAGAAAATCGAAATATACTACTGAATTTCATGTCACAGCTTATTTCATGCAGACATGTATAAATTGAAAAAACATTGTTTAAAATAATGATTTTGTAATTTTAAATATGGAGTGTGGTAGCCTCTTAGGTCAACTACAGCTTAAAGACGGTTTGGCATCGAAGCTGCAAATTTTTTATTGGTATCTAGCGAATTATAGCGCAACTCAATTTTAAGTGCCTTTTTTAGGTCGTTTTTGTTTGAAATGTTTTGTATTCCGATATTTTTTTCCAAAATCGCCCATAAATTCACAAGCACATTTAGGATAATTGACTATGCTGGCGGTGCCATCAAATAAGTGTACATGTATATTAACCAAAATTGAACTATGTCCGCTTTGTATTTCGGGTTTTTATATTGGTAAAACCGTAAACTTGTCTGCATGCTCAGATTTTCGGCACTCTGCAACAAATTGATACTTATAATCTGAAGGCAGATATGCATACTCTTGATATTTTCTATAAAAGCCAAATTTCCGGTACCAGCAGTATGTATTGTTTTTTCAAATCTATCTACGTTGATACTACATTCATTAATAAATATTACACGTTGTATATTTCCCAACTCCTCTATATTGACCCTGCAGGAAAATCAACTAATTTTAAAGTAATTTAAACGTGTTTTTTTTTCAAGTACAACTAGCTGAAATTCTGACTTTTTCTCATGTAACCAACTGACTTAAATAACATAGCGTTGTCATTGGAGTAAGTCAATTGTTATCTGCATGTGTTTCATCTATAGTTTTAAAGTACTTTATTTTCAACTACTTTAAAAGTAATTTAAAAGCAACTGGTTTTGAAGAACTTAACTTTCAACATTTATACTGCCAATTATATTGTACAGTTGTGAATTATTTTCAAGCTTTGATCATGATTCGAATCGAAAGCTATCAATGCTTAGGTACTGTGTAATTGCAAAATAGCAATGGTGAAAGAATATAATTTCACGTTTACAACGTTACTTTGACCCCCGGCATAATATATGATACTTTTAGACATTTGTGGCCCTTCATCGAAAATAGTTTGTGCAAGCCTGGCAAGAGTAATACTTTCAGATGCCGTAATCAGTTTTGGAAAAAAAATTCATTCTCGATGTAAAATAAGCTTAAATATAGCTAAAAACCGTGTTTTTTGCACTTTTAGGTTAGAATATCTCAAAAACCTGACGTATAGGAGAAATTGTGAACTCGGATTCGGATTCAGTGCATCAAAGTCCTTCGGGTACGATAAGTTTGGTCTCTGGTTTAAAAATTTTCATAACTTTTTAATATATTTGAAAAATTTAAAATTAAAAAATTATTTGACAAAATTGGAAAATTTAAATATTTTAGAATTCATACACGAAATGAAAAGTACAACAGCATAAAAAAATATCGAACTGACGCATTCCGCATGTATTTGAAACTACTTTTAAAGATAGATATCGGTTAGAATTTGTGAAACGTATCACTATTTTTCGACTGTATTTAATTTTTTATAAAAATATGACATATCAGTAGCAATTTACTACCGAAATCACTCCACAAAATTTTGGATCGAAAAAACTTTTATTTTTCGACTTATTGTCATAAATATTTTCAACCTGTTATTTTGTTCTTTATTTAATATCTCACGAACCAATTTACCGATTTACATGAAATTTGTGTACGTTGTATATCAAATATGGTAGTTATTACCAATTTTTTTTTTGTCTTGATTGTATCAATATTTCTTTGTATAATAACTAATTCTTTATAAAAAATCGACATAGAAGTACTTACTCCGTCATGAAAAGATCTGAAAAAAATCAGGAATATTGTTCCAAGTATAAATAAAAACATATCAAAGTTTTGAAGTGTGCGGTTTTTAAGTATAGAATTTATATCTATTTCAACTCAGCGATTCATACTATTTTGTAAAAATACAATTAAACTTATAGTCTTGTGCAATTAGGTTTATACCTCGGAACCCAGCTATAGTGAATGGACTTGAAATATTTTTTTTGATTTGGATTTCTGATGCCATAAACTAAAAAGTTTACCCATTGGAAATGACCGCCGTTTCGAAAATCCGAAAACACGCCTACCGCCCATTCAAATTAAATGGAAACCGCTATAATGCGTGAAATATTTAAGGTAATGCAACCAAATTTCACACAAATACTTGATATGACTTAGAGATGCACTGGACAACAATAAGGTGAATTTCTACAAGAAGGCGTGGCACCTCCCATACATGAAACTTTAAAGTGCTATACTGACGGAGTTATTGTAGGTAGAGTAACCAAATTTCACACAAATACTGCGAAAGGTTCGGACCAGCTCTAGTGCACGTCGACAAGTGGGCGTGTCACTTTCCATGCAAGCAAAAATTACAAAACGCTACATTGAAGGAGTTATTTAGATCTTGCAGCCATATTTCACACAAACACTAGAAATGGGTCGTACAAGCTCTGGAATAAAATTGCGCGAGTTTCCCCAAAAGGGCGTGGCACCTCTAACACAAGCAACAACTTTGGAGAAAAATGTACTTGGTTTTCTTGAATTTTTTAGGCTTAAATGTATTATTTATAAATATTCTTCTGACGAAATGACGACTTTTAGTCTTGTGCTGGAACAAACCACTTCTTGTTTTTGTGTGAAACTTAGTTACATTTATTTAAATAATTCTATCGATATAGCATTTCAAATAATTATATAATTTCATCTTAATATTAACTGTGCAAAGTTTCAAGTGAATTGAAATGGATTTTGGACATTCTTATTTTTACATGATGCGCATTTTCTCACAACCAGCTCCACCACTAGTCTGGCGACTGACGCTTGTTTCGATTATTAGCCATAATATTAAAACTATCAATTAAAAACAAAATTAAGCGGGAGGAAATCGCCACCTGAAATGCAACGCTACCTCTCGTACTATAACAGTGCCTGATAAAATAAAAATTATTCATGATCATAGAAATATGATTCCCACAGTTGACTCTCATTATTGCAGAGCAAGTTCTACAAAAAAGTATCTAGAAACTTATTTGAATTTAGCTAAAATGTACGAGTTGTATAAAGTATGCACACCTGATCCAGATAAGTTGGGTGTTTATCGAAAAGAGTTTAATACGGATTTTAACCTGTCCTTTTACAAGCCAAAAAAAAATCAGTGTGACCAGTGTGTAACTTTTAAACTAAATAAAAGTCCAACAACTGAACAAATTTTTGAATTTAATATTCAAAGAGATGAAAATTTATCTATGCTGAAAGGAACCTGGACAGACAATATATTGATCCGAATGTCGTAACTGTGTGCTATGATCTCAAATGGCGGATCCAATATGGCGGCCGGAAGCCGGAAAAAAGGCGAGTGTCCAGCAATAGAAGCTTGTAAAAATAAAAATTCACTACCGATCGGGTCATTTCTTGGCTCAAATTGTAGCTCCGAAAAAGGTTTCGTGGTAGGTTGACAGAATTCAAGATGGCAGATCCAATATGGTGGCCAAATTTTTGAAAGTCAACTGATTTGTACCTAATTTGGTATACGGGGGTCTTGGGGGTCACTGATCACGAATCCGAGATCAGATTTGACACAATCATCAAGATGGCGGACGAATTTTTTAAAATTCAACTGACTTGTACCAAATTAGTTATAAGGGGGTTTTTGAGGTCGCCGATTACGAATCTGAAACTGTATTTCAAAAATTTTAAAAATCAGCCGATTAGCACAAAATTTGGTATACGGGGTTTCTGACGTCGCTGAATACGAATACAGGGTCAGAAATTTAAAATTCAAGATGGCGGACCAAATATGGTAGATTCGGGTATTGAGTTTCCGCCATATTGGGTCCGCCATCTTGAATTTTAAATTTCTAACCTTGGATTCGTATTCAGCGACCCCAGAAACCTCCATATATCAAATTTTGTACTAATCGGTTGATTTTTAAACAATACGTCCGCATATTTAATCCACCATTTTGATTTTGAAAATTTTTGAAATATAGTTTCAGATTCGTAATTGGCGACCTCAAAAACCCCCGTATAACTAATTTGGTAGAAATCGGTTGAATTTTAATAAATACATCCGCCATCTTGAATCGGCCGTCTTGATTTTGTCAAATCCGCCGTATACCAAATTTGGTACAAATCGGTTGACTTTCAAAAATTTGGCCACCATATTGAATATTTGACCGCCATATTGGATCCGCCATCTTAGATTCTGTCAACCTACCACGAAAGCTTTTCCGGAGCTACAATTTGAGCTAAGAAATGACCCGATCGATTGTGAATTTTTATTTTTACAAGCTTCTATTGCTGGACACACAACTTTTCTCCGGCATCCGGCCGCCATATTGGATCCGCCATTTTGAATTTCTGAAGATTAGAAGATTTTCATGAGACGAACATTTTAAGGCTTTGTACGTCTTGATCGGTCGAGTCAATTTTTGGCCGCGAAGGTGATCCGCTTGACGTGAAACGTCCCATATATATTAAGGCCTAAATAATGCAAAAATACGAAAGTAAAATTGCGCTCAGAGTTGATGCGAAATTGGGATTTACTCAACCTTAACTCCATTTTTCTTAACTCGACTTTAGCTGTTGGTCCTTGTTGCCACAGGCTTGCACATTTAGATACAATTTAACACATTTATCATTTAAATTTTTTTTAAAGCAAATAATCTCAAATTTGACCCACTGTCAACATGGGCTGGATGACAAAAACAAATTTTAGGTCTTTCCCACAGTCAAACTCACGTTTCACTCCGCGTAATTCTTTTTTGCGGGCAAACTCATGTTTAAATTTAGGAAGTGTCACATCATTGAGTTCGATCGTCTCAGATTGTACTACGGAGTGCAATGAAATAGTTTTTGGTAAATAGGTGATGTGAAAATAAAGAAAAGTTTAAAGTTGTATCCAAAAACAACAGGAATGAAAATTATAAGCATTTATATAAAATTTGTAATCAATTCATTGCGTAAAAGTTATTGCAAATCTAATGAATGAACTCAAAGAAAATTATTACTATGTATCTGATAAAATGAGAATGGTAAATTTATACAACCGGGTAGGAATTTTCATACGGATTACATACTGCTGACCCTTATGATTCGATCTCGACTTGGGAATCGGATCAGGCTTGGATAGGTTTGGTAACAAATGGTGCCAGGCTAACCAGGCCAGGCAAACCTAATATGATACGTTCAGTATCACTCGTGCATGAATTGCTATCAGGCTAGGAATGGCAGAGCTTATCACGGGCAGCCATGTGTAAATCTTATCTGGATCTAATTGAAGGATACGTATTAAGAAATTCCGTATCAGGTATGGGAAGACTAGCCATACTGCAGCCATTTCAAGGAAAGCCTTATAAAGTTTCATTCAGTCCTGATCAGTTTTGTCAAATCATTAACTGACCTGAACGTTTCTGGTAAGAACTGGAGCTGCCTTCCCTTTTATGGAAAGCCCTATAAAAACTTATAGAACCCTGGCCAGCTTAGCCAAATCAATAACAATTTAGGCTATTCAGATCAGTCCTGAACAGTTTTGCCAAATCATTAAAGAACCTGCACCATTCTAATGTGGATCGGAGCTGTCTAGCCTCATTAATACTTTTTATGGAAAGCCCTATAAAAACTTATACAACCCTGACCAGCTTAGCCCGATCAGATGTTTTTGGTAAATTACAGACAAATATGAGAAATTATGTGTTTTTCTCTAAAGGGCAAAATAGACTACAACGACCGTCTGCGTAAACACGTGTCTGCGCAGACGGTCGAACAGTGTATTTGGCTATTTTTGGTCTGCGCAGATGTCGTTGCAGATGTCGGTGCAAAAATTAAAATATTTTGATTTTCGCGTGCGTCTGCGCAGACTGTCGGTATAGTGAATGTTGAAATTCACGCAGACTCGTTATAATCGCGAAAGTTTCGAACTGTGAAGACGTAAGAGCAAAAAATGGAAGCAGAAAAATTATTTTTAAGTGAATTTATTGAAAAAATTATGTCTGCGTAAATCAAGTCGGTGTAGTCGAAGGCCGTCGCTTTGGCAAGAAAAACGACGTGTCTGCGCAGACGGTCGTTGTAGTCTATTTGGCTCTTAAGCTGCATCAAGTAACATATTAACCTCATAAATTACAATGGCTTACAAAATGACTTTTTTTCTTGTTCCTTTGATAAGAGGTAACTTTTCTTATGTACTTTTTCCTGCTGAATTCGGAAATATAAATAAAAAATTTTTGGATGGTGCAGTTTTTGAGATAATTTTTTCAAACTCTTTTCACATTAAAATTCATATCTCGATCTACATATGCCCAATTTGATAGTTCTTAGTACCGAATTAAAGGTATTTAAATAACAAACAAATTTATTTGATTAGATCTATCATCGATATCTTTTCAACCGTTTATTTAATTAAAGATCTAATAAATTTGTTTGTTATTTAAATACCTTTAATTTGGTACTGAGAACGATCAAATTGGGCATTTCTAGCTCGAGATATGAATTTTAATGTGAAAAGAGGTTGAAAAAATTATAAAACTACAATATTTCGAAAACTGACCCTTCAAAAAAATTTTCATTTTCGAATTCAGCGCGAAAAAGCACATAAGAAAAGTAACTTCTCATCAATGGAACAAAAACAAGAAACTATTTTGTAACGATTAGACTTAACAAATTGTCAAAAACATTAATATATTCAGAAAATATGGCATTGGATTCACACATTCGATCGCTTCTAACGTAGTCATTTTATGTCGATTTTCTATTGGAATGTTTTAATTTTTGCGTAAAAGTATCAGCTCTATTAGCGTGAAGTAAAATTATTTTTTTTAATTTCATTTCTTGGACACAGTATCAAATGTAAGATTTGATTTTTTTTGTAAATCTGGCCTGTTTTTTTTTTGTCGATATCTTTTGAATCGCTTTCTCTAGTGTTGGCCATTTACTCTCCCGCGGTCACATTCAATGGAACGGGCCATCATTCGTCCCGCCGTGCAGTTGCTGATTTCTATGCGTTGATTCACTTCAAATTTGAATATGCGAGAAACCCAGTCGGAATCATACGTGCAAAAACAAAACAAATGCAAACAAAATCATAATTTATGCGAAAGGCAATTTCTTAAGCATGTATTATTTAATTGTTGTAAAAAAATTCATTTTCATGGAAAAATAGTTTTAGTTCATGGAAAAATTGTTTAGTTTTAAGTAATCTCTGTTAATATGTTTGTATAACGTACATATGTATACATACATCGGTCATTCTCTTATTAAACACACACTTTGTTTTTTTGACGTTTTTGAGCATTTTTTTAAAACCAAATATCTCAAAAACTATAGGAGATAGGATGAAAAACCATTTACTCATTTTTGCTTAGAAATACTATAACTTTATAAAAAAAATTAAAAAATTTAAATAAATTTGTTTAAACATTAATTTTTTTAATTAAAAAAATTTTTCTCAAAATATTTTCAATATAACACCTTTTGTTTTTTTTTGATTTTTTTATATGTTATACTTGTGCTTTCATATCGAAAGTCCCGCCATAACTTTAGAAACTACGAATTTTTTACTAATGACGCGAACCATATTTTTTCAACATGAAAATTCGACATAAAATTTTTTTTTTTGATTGATTGATTGAACTAGCATTACAAAAAAAAAAAACAAAAAAAAAGTTTTATGTCGAATTTTATGTTGAAAAAAACATGATGCGCGTCATCAGTAAAAAAATCGTAGTTTCCAAAGTTATAGCGGGAATTTCGATATGAAAGCACATGCATTCTTACGATTGACAGAGGAATAACATATATAAAAATAAAAAAAACAAAAGGTGTTAGGTGAGAGGGGGGCTAGTGTGGACAGATTCAAATTCTCGTGCCGTTTTGAGTCGATGTTTTCCGTTGAATTTTTTTTAAGTAGGCCTCTGCACTCCCCATCACCAAAAACAAATTCGTTTGTATACAGTTCACCGTTTCATGGTAACGAGACCAGACGTGTTTTGCGCAGCAAAAAGTAAATTTTTTGTTTTTTCTCAATTTCAGTGATACTCAGAAATTAATCATTCTTTTGCTTAAGTGTAAAAATTTAATACAAGTTAAGCAAGTGTTTATTCAAATAATTTCAATTATTTTTAATAAAGTTTACCGTAAGTTTAAAAATTAATGCTTTTGTATAAAAAAACACAAAGCGGTAGTGTGGACAGTTGAAATGGGGCTAGTGTGGACATGTCCACACAAGCCCCATTTGCATTTACTTTGATGAGAAGGTAGGTATGTAATGTCAATCGAAATTAAATTTAATTACAGATGCTGCGTACATACAAACGGAAAACGGATCGTGCTGATATGTATATCGGAGAGTTTGGTGGTATTATTAGGGTGGTTCAAAATAAAAATTTTGTTTTGCATCAGCTTATAGATTAAGCTCGGAAATAGCTATTTTCGACCTTTCCCTAACGATTGGTGCAAAAAAAAAATATTTTAACCCTTATGAGCGCAAGTCGGGCTTCGGAGGCCCGACTTGCGCTTTGACGTTAGAGTTTTTAGCTGCGCTCATAAAAAATTGTTCATGCTTCAATCGATAAGAAATGGTCCACAATGGCCTTAGGACATACCTTCGGGCGGCTACGGACCTTGGAATGCACCATAAGAGTCGAAAACAGTACTTTGCAAGGTCCGTAGCAACCCTAAGTGGTGTCCAAAATTATTTTTTCGAGCTTACCCAATCGATTGAGAGAAAAAAAAAATTTCCGAAAATTGGTCAAAAACGGTCCTTTCCAGGGTCCGGAGGTACTCCAGTGATGTTTAAAATACATTTTTGACCTTTCCCCATCGATTGGATCAAAAAAATTTCCGAAAATGGGTCCAGAAATCGTCAGACCTTTTCTAAAAGCAGGTCCTCAATTCTTATTGAAACACCAGACAAGACAAACGAAGAACCTCTGAAAAGAAAAAATGCAGCTCCAGGAAACATTCGCTTTCTCCAAGATTAACATGGGATAGAAGTGAATTTTGAATTTTTATTGAACTGTATTATTATTGTCTTAAAAAAAATTAATATATATTTGAACTCTTTTTTTAAGTTTCTGTTTAAATTATCAAGTTTCTATTGGTGTCCACATTAGCCCCTAGTAAAATCAATGGTTGTCCCCGTGTAAGGGGCTAGTGTGGACAAATGTAAGCTCTTTTTAAAATAATTTAAAAATGCGTTTATGAAAAAAAAAAATTGTAACTGTTGGTGTAATTATGAAGGTAAGAGGTATAAGTAATCACTAAAAATTACTTTTAGTGTTACAAAAAATAAATATCTACATATACAATTTTACAATTATGTAAAAAGTGTCCACACTAGCCCCCCTTTCCCCTATATTGAAAATATTTTGAGAAAAATTAATGTTTAAACAAATTTATTTAAATTTTTTTAATTTTTTTTATAAATTTATAATATTTCTAAACAGAAATGATTAAATTGTTTTTCATCTTATCTCCTATAGTTGTTGAGATATTTGGTTTCAAAAAATATTCAAAAACGTCAAAAAATACAAAGTGTGCGTTTTATGAAAGAATGACCGACATAATATGTATTAGATTTTTAAGATTTATGAAATGTTTTCTTTTTGTTGTTAAATAAAAATACAATTATTTTATATGCCGACATTTATCTTTATTTATTAACATCAGTGATGCACGAATTTCTACTGGGTAATTTTTCATTATTTTCATTTTTTTTTTCTCATTGGAATTCCTTCACACATTTGCAGACATACTAGCGCGAAATGTTTGTTGTAAACGTCAGCGCGCTGTTGGCTTTTGGGCACCGCAGCTGGTTATCCCTAGCTTCTCTATGAAAGATAAGTATAACTATGTATGTTTGTTAGTTTCCTTTAATTTGGTGCCAAAAACGCTGAAATTGGACATTATTAGCTCATGCTATGAATTTTAAAGTGAAAGGAGGTCGAAAAAATAAAAAAACCGCAATATCTCGAAAACTGTGCCATTCAAAAAACTTTTATTTACATTTCCGAATTCAGCAGGAAAAAGTACATAAGGAGTGTACCCTCTTATCAATGGAACATTTTGAGTGTAAGCTTGTGTTATTCAATCTGTTAAATTAAAAAAACAAAATGATGTATCCATAGGGGCTGAACCTGGGCATGCTTTATTAACCCAATTGCTACATGCTCAGTTTATTGGCTACTATATAAAAAGAAAATTTAAATTTTCATTTTGACAGAAAAGTAATTAAGCTTTAGTCTCTCGGAAAAGTAATGAGAGTAGCTCAGTTGGTTCGTATGAGCATCTGTGAACAGTATCATGGCACAGGGCAACCTAGGATGAGGGGCCAGAAATTGTAGCAACTTTTGATTCGGGTACCACACAAAGTTTCGTGAGATAGCATTTCGAAGAGAAGGTAAATAATGAGGTTTTACCCTGTGAACTGGATTTCATTTGATTTGGTACCAATAACAATGAAATTGGAGCTCAAAATATGAATTGTAAAGTGAGAAGAGATCGAAAAAACCACAATACCTCGAAAACTGTTTTACAAATCTAAACACTGTTGAAAGCGTTCAGCGTTGTCTTTTTGAGTGTCCTATAATGCAATACGCGAACTCTCCTTAGGCCGATAACTGAGTGTTTTCAGCGATAATCCGATTGTGACTGTCACTGTGAATATCATTTCTCGTGCAATGTTACCCGACCTCATATACATACATTAATATTTTAAATTAACGTGAACTTTTTTTTGCAGGTTTTTTGAATAGTTTTTTACTGTAAGTGTTTTTCCATTAATACGGCTGTTATTTTCTCGTTTAATTTCAGGATACTGCAGAGTCTGAACGGCTGATTTTACAATTTCATTTTACGGAGTGGTACTCTCATTGCTGTCCATTTTCAAATGCGCTGCTTGAGTTTCGTAGAAGAGTTAGATCAGTTGTTGGAAATATTATTAAGAATGACAGTAGCAACGGTCCCATGCTAGTTCATTGCAAGTAAGCTAATAAATGTATGTATTATTTTAACGGTGACCATATTTATCAAAGTAACAAACTAATTTTCTTTATAAATTTGTTGCAATGGCTAAAACTAATAACAATATACATATTTATAAAGACAAAAGTAATAAATACGCCAAGTAAGAGTGTGAATCAGTCAAATTGATATGCAATTTAGCCTTTTTTGGCCGCAAATTTAACTATACATATGTAAGTTTTTTATTTTTATCATTGAGCGTGTTCGCTTTCTATGAGATGAGAGAAAATTAGGCCTTCCGTGCTCACTTCCAATTGGAAAAGAGAAAATCAGGCATATCGCATTCGCTTCCAAATAGAAAGGAAAAAGTAAGATCTGTTTTGCTGACATTAAATGTAGGAAGAAAATTTGAAATTGAAAGATATGTGAAAATATTGAAACACACAAAATCAATATTTTCAAAATAACATCACACTGAAATGACGATATCTAATGGACTAAAGCCAAAGAAGTGACAGAAGAAGCAAATCGAAGGTATACGAGTACGTTGTAGTCGGTATTTTTATCATGAAGCTGAAGCCAGATATCGTAATGACTCAATAATTTTTGAGTGACAAGCAATCTATTTGTCACGGATTTCTCATAAACCAATTAAAAACTAAAAGTATTCCCATGCATCCGACACTTATGTAGTTATGGTGTAAACAATTTCATATCGTATGAAAATATCTGAAAATATTTTAAATATAGTAATGGTATGTCGTAAACAAAAAATAAGATTGAGCGCTACCGACACACTTATTACCATACTACTAACAAGATTTTTTTCAATACCTGGAATAGCAAGCCTTAAATGGAACATAATAACCAGGCTAGTCGAGATAGGATCATCTGTGAATTTGGCTAATATTTAAAATTGTGTATCAAGAGCTTACATGATAGGATTCTTCTCATTCAAAAGAATGAGAGATGAGACGAGCTAGGTCCCAGTTTTACATTTCCTGGTTAAGACGAGCTTGGTACCAGTCTGGCAACGTTACCAGTATTTTATACACATATGGGGCAAAACACATGAAAACTCCAGGTGAAATAAACTATAAATCCGATTTGGCTGAAATTTTGCAATATTGTAGTATCAATGTCCAGAAATAAAACTACGTAAGAGGTTTTGCTTTTATTGAAATAAGTGGGTATGAAGTTCACAATTTTTGTACTTTTTCAGAAAAGTGTTTTTTGGAAAATTCATAGATTACGTCAAACTTTATCAATTAATAATTGTTATACCAACACTTATAGGTTTTTATGTGTAGTTTTCGAAAAAAAATACTACTTTTGCAAAAAACCGAATTTCGCAACAATTTTGCAAGTTGAAAACTGTTTTTGCATTTTTTTTAATAAAACCACATATTATATTTTTATGTTTTTTCTTAAAAAAAACAAATTGAAATATATTTTTGAGTTTTTTTGGAAAACCCATTTCTTAATATTCTTTTAGTGAACTTCAGATTAAAGCTCGATTCCCAAGTTTCAAAATACCAAATACTTCAATATACCACAGACATTGGGGTAAGTAGTTAATTAAAATGTTTGAACCGTTAAACGCGCGCTGTACTGCGCGTTGAGATGAACCTTAATAAGGAACTAATTCGATAAAGGTATTTTATTGTCTTATATGTTCACTTGAACCCTAAAAATGATATAGCCAAAAATGCTACTAAATTTTGGCTTGGACTTTTCAAAACGGGTCGAATTTGTCTATTATTTATATTTTTAATTATTACTCAAAAACTATACATTTTTGATAGAAACACATTATAAGATCTATTGTAGGAAATTAAATTTCCTATCGAAATGACTTTTTATATTGGCAAAAAAATTATTTTTTCAACAAAATAAGTTAAAAAAACTATTGAAAAAAAACGGAAAATTTCAACTTTTTTAATTTTTTCAAATTTTTGAGTACAACTTTTTTTTGAGTGTATTTAGGGGATTTTTTGTTCACAAAAAAGAAAGGTGACGTAGTTTCCGTCAAATTGGAGGCCTTAAAAAGTATTTTGGACAAAAATTGACTGAAATACAGTTGTGCTAAGTTACCTACTTTTGTATGATATTATTAATACAGGACGACAAAAATAAAAAAAAATCCAAAACCAGAGACCAGACCTATCATATCCGAAGGACTTTGATGTGCTGAATCTGAATCCGAGCTCAGAATTTCTCCTATACGTCAGGATTTCCAGATATTCTAACCTAAAAGTGCAAAAAACACGGTTTTTGCTATATTTGAGCTTATTTTACATCGCAAATAATTTTTTTTTTCAAAACTTGTTGCGGCATCTTAAATTACTGCTCTTTCCTTTCAAAACCCATTTTAAATTTTGTCGATATCTCTTTTAATCACCGAAATATCATAAATTTAAATTTTCTATGCATCCTGATATACTAGAATTAATGTAGATCTGTATTAGGGTCCGAGAGAAGGCTTCGGTCTAAAAATCGCACATTCGGCCTACCTTCGGCTTCGGCCTTAAAATGGCCGAAGGTTTGGCAGAAGCCGAAGGTTTGCAAATGAATGCAATTTCGAAGTAAAATTCCCCAATTTGAAACCCACAAAATATGCAAAAGTGAAATAGTTAGGAATAGAAAGTTTTTTAAACAAAAATAGCTCAGAATGTGATATTGTAAAGTTAATGTAAACGACATTAGATGTGAAGTTAAAACAATAAGCACTACAAATATTGAAAATAATCTTTGGGAATCTCATGACACAACGGCCATGCAGCCAATTAACTCATGCTGAGTTTCAAGTTTTAAGTTTGAGATGCACATTAAAGAATCTATTATTATGAGGAATGGATGTATTTTTAGCAATTGGCATTCAAGTTAATTTTTTAAACTGAAAAAAATGCACAAAAAATTTCTATCTGCCCCTCCGACTAACGTTGCAAATGAACAATTGTTTTGTGCTGCAGGTCAGCTTTATACCGACTCACGTTCAAATTTGCGTGGCGAAAACGTTGTTAAAATTTTATTTATAGCATACAATAAAAAATTATTTGACTTTGAATATTAAATTACCTTCAACTTTTAACTAATATTAAACTAATATTGTTTATGTTTGCTAATACTCAGTCATAAAAATTCAATACTTTAGTTTATTTTTCTTTAAACAAAACAGGTATTTTCCATTTATTAGTTCGATTTGAACTGTAACAAAAAATATGAGCTGACTAAAAATAACTGTTCAAGAATTATGAAATAACTGTACGAGTACGTTTATAAAGAAAATATTACAAAAGAGAATGTTAAAGTAATAAACTATGATACCTTTTTTAGCAAGGAATTACAAGTACGGAAAAAAATACAAATTAAATTATTACATTTAAATATCAAACACCTACTTTTGTGTGATTTTACCACAGTTTTACCTTTATACCATAATAGTTTTTTACACACAAAAACAATTCAAATTTTTATATACTTATGTACTAGTATAGGGTTGGGCATTTACACTCCCGCGGTCACAATCTACATATGAAACGTGCCATCATTCGTCCCGCCGTACAATTGCTGATTTCTATGCGCTGGTTCGTTTGAAACATGAATTTGCAAGAGACCCAGTCGGAATCAAATGTGTAAAAACAAAACAAATGTGCGCAAATGAGTTGTGCATTGCCAGTTGTGAAAATTTCAGGTCAAATACATTATTTTTGCGAAAAGAAATTTTTTACACATGTATTATTGACTTTTAAAAAAAATTAGAGACTAAAAAAACTGCTCTTGTGTGCATCATTGTTTTAAAAAAAACTCATATTCATGGAAAATAGTTTTAGTTCTCGGAAAAAGTACTTTTTGTTTTTATTGATGAATTTTGAGTTTAAAAATTTTTTGTGTAGCCATGCGATGCTTTCGCAGTTTATTTATTAATTTACATCAGTGATGCACGAATATCTACTGGGTACGTTTAAAATTCTATACACATTTATACACATGTTTTTTTGTAAACGTCAGCGCGCTGTCGACTTATGGGCACCTCAGTTGGCCATCCCTATACTAGTATATACTTACATATGTATGTAAGATCTTAGATATAAAAAAAACTTTAATTTTTCGATTTTTTTAAACTTATTTTATTGAAATATTTTTTTGACTTTATAAAATGACATTTTGATAAAATTTTATTCCCTAAAAATAATCTGATAATGTGTATCTACGTTTTCATTTCGAAGACTTTTTGAAGCAATTTATCTTCAAAGTCAAATTGCAGACTTTTTGAATATGAAATTGACGTTTTGACGATTTCGAAATTGACGACTTTTGCTTTGTCCAAAATTGAGAATTGTGAGCATAGAGCATTAGAGCATTAACTTATTTTTATTTTTTTTTTTTCATTGAAAGCCTACAGGATATTAGTAAGTATTTTTAAAAAGAAAAATGTCTTAGGGTTTTTTCTTCGTCATTTTATTTAGAGTTAAGGCCTTTAGTAATTAAATATAACATAAACGTCTAACAAAAGTTCAGTAATCGACTACGACTTTTTAAAACGTTTCAAATCCACCTCAATTTCACTTTGTCGTATAAGTGAAATTCCCGACTGGCCTGATAATTAAAAAAATAAAAAAGGGACAAATTTGCACCATTTTCAAAAGTCCAAGCCTAACTTTAATAATACTTTTGGATTTATCATTTTTAGGATACAATTGAACATAAACTACACTTATTTGGATCATATGATTTAAGCATTAAAATCAAAATTCCTGGGTAAATTTTTGAGCATTTTACCCTTAGGTTTGTAAGCGGTAAATCACTCGAATGTATCAGTTGACAAAATCGTGGAGATAGCTCTAACTTGCGAAAGTGATTTAAGTTGCAGTAAGATAGAGAATTCAATTGTGGCATCAGAATTGTTGCAAAACCGATTTTAAAGATGCTTTGAATGCAATGGATTGACCATCATCATCGAATCGTTCTTCCCTAGCATCACAAGAATTTAACCTTTTTTTTGCTATATATATATGAATACTAGCTGTCTCGTTGCTGTGGCTCTTTTAACAGTGAATAACAGATAAAACAGTTAACTTTAACTCTTTAATGCAGTCAAATTAAAATTAACTAATATACATTGGTATAATGGTTAAAAAAATATTTGCCGATCTGTAAACGTACGGTAATGAGAATGTTACACACAAATTTAAAAGTGATTGGTAAAGAGTTTCGGAGAATCAATATTGAGCAGAAACCAACATAGAATTGTAAATGCCTTCGAGAAAATGATATATGTATATATAAGAAATATTTTTGTATGAGTGCCACCTTAAATATGCACCCCAAATAAAAGTTTTATAGCCTTAGCCATGCCTAAGCATACCAACTTTGAGTTTGAAAAAATAAGTACATTTGCCTGAACTCAAAATAGTTGAAAATAAGTACAAATAAATACAATTCCAAACCATGGTGTAATTATATGGTGGGTGCGGTAAAGATAAAGATCAAATGGAAAGAAGAAAAAAAGCCAATGACAAATTTATTGATTTTTGTACGCTGCCGATTTATTTGCAGTTGCATTTTCTATTTCACTCTTTTCGGCGTTTGCCGGAGTTTTCGTGAGTGAGTTCCGTGTCGCAAAAATTACACCGTATATCACTTTCTGTTCATTTTTTCATTTGCGGATATTATTTCTGTAGATCCGAATTCGGCCGAAAGAAGTACAAAGTAAGTACGCTTTGAAAAATAAGTACGGGAAGTTGAAAATAAGTACTGTTCCTACTAAATAAGTACAGTTGGTATGCTTAGCCAAGTCTCTTAATATAAAAGACACGTGGTGTTAATTCCATGTGAATCGATTGACCGGTCTTTGTGAAAATGCCTTTTTAAAAATATGTTTGTATGAGGATCACCCTAAATATGTAT
The DNA here is from genome assembly GCA_963662105.1 of Meiosimyza platycephala. Classification (NCBI taxonomy): domain Eukaryota; kingdom Metazoa; phylum Arthropoda; class Insecta; order Diptera; family Lauxaniidae; genus Meiosimyza; species Meiosimyza platycephala. Next base: position 57,509,583 of record OY759211.1, on the reverse strand, counting down.
GCACCCTAAGCAAAAGTTTTATTGTCTTAGCTATGCCTCTTAATATAAAAGACATGTGTAGTAAATTCCATGTGAATCAATTGACCGCTTCGTGAAAATTATATTTTAAAAACATGTTTGTATGAGGGCCACCCTAAATAGTCACCCTTAATAAAAGTTTTATAGCCTTGGCTATTTCGCTTAATATAATAGACTTGGTGCAAATTCCATGTGAATCGAGTAAGTGGTCTTTGTGAAAATGATACATATTTAAAAATATGTTTGTGTGCGGGCCACCCTAAATAAAAGTTTTAAATTTTTAGACTTTTCCCTACACATAAAAGCCACGTGGTGTAAATTCCATGTAAATCGATTGACCGGTCTTTGTGAAAATGCTTTTTTAAAAATATGTTTGCATGAGGACCACCCTAAATATGCACTTTAAGCAAAAGTTTTGTAGCTTAAGCTATTCCTCTTAATATGAAAGCCACGTGTTGTAAATACAATATGAATCAATTGAAAATATGTTTGTATGAGGGTCACCCTCAAAATGCTACCTAAATAAAAGTTTTATAGCCTTACCTATACCACTTAATATAAAAGGCACGTGGTGTAAATTCGGTGTGAGTCGATTGATTAGTGAAAATTATATTTTAAAAATATTTTTGTTTGAGGGCCACCCTAAATATAAACTCTAAATAAAAGTTTTATATCCTGTGACACCCGCCTGATCGATACTCACATACTGTAATATTTTCATCAAAATCGGCCGGATAGTTTCCGCGTCCATAAAAAATAGACAGATAGACAGACAGACAACAACTGAAGTTTATAAAAACAACAAACTGCAGTTTAACTCTTATCATCGTACTCTCTCATCAAAAATAAAAAAATAACTGAAGGAGAGTTCTTCTGTGAACTTCGAAGCCAAATACAAACGGTACAAATGAAAAAAACAATAACAACACAGAATTCAAGAAGCAGCATAAACATAAGCATAAACAACGAAAATTCAAACGACAATTTTTGTGCGAGGATTTGCAAAAACTTAATCTTAAAAAAAGCATATTTAACTTAAAAATTAAACAAATAAGTGTGCAATAACAATGTTTAGCAAAAATATGTTGTTGTAAAAAAGAAATTATTAAAATCGGTTCAGTATATTTTGGAGTTTGGCGTTTCAAACCATTTCCATATAAGCAATTTTATATTAATATATGTATATTGCTCGTTGAAAAATTCATTCAATGCATGTTTTCATTCAAAAAAATTTCAGCCCCATCCTGACGATAATCTAAGATCCGCCACTGCATATGTATATTTTCCACTTTTTCAACCTCTTTCAACTTGATTCGACACTTTTTTTATTTTTTCGACTTTTTCATGAATTTTGAATTGCTCCAACATTTTTCAACTTCTTGCAATTATTTTTGAGTTTTTTAACCACTTTCAACATTTTCCATATTTTCGGCTATTTCAATTTCTTTTAACTTTCTGCAATGGTTTCCAAATATTTCAGACTTTTTGAGTTTTTTCTCTTTGAACCTTATTACATTATTCTCGACTTTTTCAACCTTTTCAACGTCTTTTTAACATCTATTTGGAAACTACTTTCAGTGCAGTGTAGGGTATGTGAGTTTCGGCCGAAGATAACACCTTTGCTAGTTAATTAATTCTCTTTATGTACCGTTATAGACCGTATTATAGTAAATTTAACTGGCTTTCAGAAAAAAATATATTGGCCACGCCCCTTTTTCGTGGTGGGCTACAGCTAATGGTTCAAAAATACCTTATTGGCAGACATATTTTTAGTAAGTTAAGTAATATATAATTAAAAAAAAACCGGCGGGTTGCACTCTGGGAGTGCAGACAGAAGTGAAAACTTAAAATAATATAATTGAAATTTGTTTTCATGATGTTTTGTAATGTTTATGGAATAAACATATATGCTATATATAGAAAAAAGAGCGAGAGAGAGCGAAGTCGCACATATATGTACTGTATATAGAATATGTATATACATCCGGTGTTGGTGTCGGTGGCCTGTCGCGAGTTTATACATTTTTCCTCAGCCGCAAATCCTCTAAGCATATCTATTATATATGATATATATAGATATGATATATATAGATATGATATATATAGCGAGAGAGAGCGAAGTCGCACATATATGTACTGTATATAGAATATGTATATACATCCGGTGTCGGTGTCGGTGGCCTGACGCGAGTTTATACATTTTTCCTCAACCGCAAATCCTCTAAGCGTAATCGATACGATTACGATACGATTACGATACATATAATATGTATATACATCTGGTGTCGGTGTCGGTGGCCTGTCGCGAATTTATACATTTTTCCTCAGCCGCAAATCCTTTACGCATATATATTTTATATGATATATATAGAAAAGACAGCGAGAGAGAGCGAAGTCGCACATATATGTACTGTATATAGAATATGTATATACATCCGGTGTCGGTGTCGGTGGCCTGACGCGAGTTTATACATTTTTCCTCAGCCGCAAATGACGCATCCGATGTCGGTGGCCTGTCGCGAGTTTATACATTTTTCCTCAACCGCAAATGACGCATCCGATGTCGGTGGCCTGTCGCGAGTTTATACATTTTTCCTCAGCCGCAAATGACGCATCCGATGTCGGTGGCCTGTCGCGAGTTTATACATTTTTCCTCAGCCGCAAATGACGCATCCGATGTCGGTGGCCTGTCGCGAGTTTATACATTTTTCCTCAGCCGCAAATGCTTTCTTACGGAGGTGCACGTGCCTAAAGAAGTTCTCACTTCAATAATTCATTTCCAAAAGTAAATTTTTTCTGTAGATAAAGGTCGAATATAGTCAAAAAGTGACTATAAAAGATCTGTTTCTACTAGGAAACATTGGCGGACTCTCAAAAGTGACTGTTCGAAAAGTCGAACAATGGCGGTTGGTGGAAACACAGCTCACAACAAAATTTGTGTTTGTAAGCGATCTGTTAGAATATTTTTCACTCAGAAACAATTCTGCTTTACTTCGTGGGTTGGCAAAGTACGAAAGTGATTATATTATAATATTTTCTGTCAAAAAAAAATTTTTTTATTTATTTATTGGCTTTTATTCACAATTATAATAGTTTCATGGGTGGCATTTACCTTCACGGTAATGCCATCCATTTCTCCGTGTTACGGGAAATCACCTAATACTTGTGTAGCCCGAAAGGAAAGCCAGACGTTGCAAAGTATTCCATAAGCCTACACAGCGAATGTGTAAAAAGTGTTAAGTGCATTTACACATGAAAAATTGCTTCGCAGCCCACAGAAACTGGGAGAAAAATAAATAAAATTGTAACAAAATCTACTCAAAAGCATTTCTAATAAATAATAAAACATATTTATTGAGTTTTCATTAAATTTATAAAGTTCTTTGACCAATACCAGGAGAACTTCGAACAGTTTCACCTGACGAGAAACCAAAAATGGTACAATATTTTTGGACAACGGGTTCGTGTTTTTTGGGTCCTAATTAGTCTAGAAATACCACTTTTAACTATAAATTCGAACTTTCGTGCAGCGCGGCAGAAAATGGGTTAAAGAAATTAAAAATCTTTAAAACCGCCTTAAACGACTGCGCCTTTATTGAAATTGGTGCGATGTTGATTGAACTCATGCGATGGAATGTAAAAGCGGAACAGCCCATTTTTCTTTTGAAACTAACTTTTATCCCTACTCTTTACCTGCATAAAGCAGGCCTGACGGACGTTGTTATGCCCTTACAGTGACAAAACAAGAGTAACTAGTAGGTGGGGTGATGAGTTTAATTTATTAAAGCCTTTGTCTTTCATACATACATACCAAGTCCCATTCATCTGCGTTTAGTAGCTTATGAGATGTGATTAATTTGATTTTGCAGGACGAGGCCCATTTTTCTAGCCTAAACTTTGCAAAAACCTTCCAAAGACCATAAGAAGTACTTAAAAAACTATGATGAAATCTTCGTGAAAATTCTATTTCAAAAATACTTTTGTGTGAGGGCCACCCTGAGAATGTATCCTAAATAAAATGTTTATGGCCTAAGTTGTGCTTCTTGAAATACAAGTTTCGTGGTGTAAATTCGGTGTGAATCGATTAACCGGTCTTCGTGAAAATGATATTTAAAAAAATATGTTTTTATGAGGGCCACCCTAAATGAAAGCTTAATAGCCTAATGGCCACATACCCTCCCGCGACCACAATCTATGAAACGTGCCATCATTCGTCCCGTCGTGCAGTTGCTGATTTGTATGCGCTGATTCGTTTGAAAATTTAATATGCAAGAAACCCAGCCGGAATCAAACGTGCAAAAACAAAAGAAATGCAAACAAAAACATTATTTATGCGAAAGGCAATTTTTTAAGCATGTATTATTGACTTGTATTATTTAATTGTTGTAAAAAAATTAATATTCATGGAAAAAAAGTTTTAGTTCATGGGAAAATACTTTAGGTTTTAGTAAACTCTGTTAATATGTTTGTATAACGTACATAATATGTATAATATTTATAAGATTTATGAAATGTTTCCTTTTTGTTGTTAAATAAAAATACAATTATTTTGTATGTCAACATTTATCTTTTTTTATTAACATCAGTGATGCACGAATTTCTACTGGGTAATGGTTTCTTTACCTGGAAAAGACAAAACACATTTGTACTTAATGCTGCCAGCTGTACTTATTTTAAGAGTACAATACTCCTTTGCAGCTGTCTGTAATTTTAGAGATATTGTACTTCCATTTGTACTCCTGTTTGCGTTCAAACAAAGCGGAAACGCTAGATGTAACTGGGCGTTTACACACTCAAATTCTTGCCAAAAAGTTTCCTCGTTTGTGGGCAAGAGGGGAAAAACCAAAGAGACGAGATACAAAATTTGTCGTATGGTGCAAATGCCAGACAAAAACTACAAAAGACGGGTAAGCGGACGAAATGCAAACCGCACTCAGAAAAACACTTGTCAGATGAAATGTTAGAAGCCTTGATGCAGTATTTTCTGAATGCTACCAATATCATTATTCTGTCAGTCGTTCAGTAACGCTCTTTTGGCCGCTTATTGTAATTTTTGGGTTCGGTATTGGTTGATATATTATTAAAAATTAAGAAAATGAAAGCGCGGCGTACTAATGTTTTTATATGTAATACGTGTAATTCCGAATTTAACATTGCAAATTCTGAGAAAACAGCTATTGAAAAGCATTTGCTTGTTAGTAAACACCTAAGTGCATTGAAATCTGCTTCAAATAGTCGTTCAGTGACCGGATATTTATTTATTATCTTCACTTGATCTTACAATGGCACAATATGAAGTAATTTGGACCTATCACGTGATTAAAGTAAAATTACAGTTTTAATTCCAGCACATGTGTATCAAATATATTTCGAACATGCTTCGAATTGAGAAAATTTTTTGTTTGGATATTTGACAGATAAATGTACTGCTTTTGCCGTGCAAAAGTCGTTTTTATTCCATTCGTGACCTTTTTTATGTTATTTTACTGAAATGTACTGCTTTTTGCCGGCTCAGAGTAGGCAGCATTATTTATACTCATGTTTTTTTTCGTTGGAATTCCTTAAAACATTTGTACACATACTATCGCGAAATGTTTGTTGTAAACGTCAGCGCGCTGTCGACTTTTGGGCACCGCAGTTGGTCATTCTAGCCTATGTTATACCTCTTAATACATATGACAAGTGGTGTAAATTCCTTGTGAATCAATTACCGGTCTTCGTGAAAATGATATTTTAAAAAAAAATTTGTACTAGGGCCATCCTAAATATGCACCCTAAATAAAAGTTTTAAAGCCTATGTTCTATTTGAGGCGGAGTGGAATCCAACAATTCAGACCTCATTAAAATCGGTCCAGCCGTTCTTGAGTTATAAATGGTGTAACTAACCCGACTTTACATATGTGTATGTACATTACATCCACTTAATTGGATAAAGAATTTCAAATTTATATCTTTCACCCATACATACTTACCCTATTTCAATGTGAAATTTGACTTTAGAAACCAATTTCAATTGGTTCGAAATAGGATAAACAAATTTTCGGAATTTTTTTAAATTTTTATCTCTAACCCATACTATTTCATTGTGAAGTTTGGCCTAAGCCGCCATTTTTTTTAACCCATTTTTTTACGTGGTTTTTAATTTTAAAAGAGAATATATCAAAAAAAAAATGTCGCTCGCATCTAGTTTCCGAGGTATAGTCATGGAAAGTAGCGGATATAGCTTTTCTAAAAATCAGTATACATATGTTGGGAGTTCCTTAATAGATTTTAAATATTTTGATGTCATACGGCAGGTAATTTTACAGTCTATAAAATTGGTGCATAAAAGTTTGAAATTAGTTCCATATATTTTGTGATATGGTGATTTTTAAAATTTTTTTACCATTTTTTTTCAAATAACCGTTATTTTCTCTAAAAATTGTATTAATAATTTTTAATTTTTTTACGGTATTAAAAAAGCCAAATTAATTGCCATTAATTCAATATGTTATTTGTTACTAATTTTTTCTTTTCTAAGCGAATTATATCCAAAAATAATGAACAAACTGGTGTCTTTTTATTAAGTAAGCAAAATTTCACATTTAAATAGGGTGAGTAAGGGTTAAAGACTCTTTGCTGGCAGAACCTACCCGATCGATCTCTTGCTTGGATCAGGCAACACAGAAAAAATCATTCTGGTTATAGAACTGCAGTTTATGACTTAAAGTTAACGGATCATGCTTTTACAAGTATCCACCTAGAATGCAATATTGCTAATATTGTTAAAAAAAATCGATTTTAATGCTCTGAGGTCACATTTAACATTTGAGTATTGGGATGATGTTCATTCCGCACAGAACTCAACTGATGCTTTTGATTTGTTTCTTAAAAAGTTGCAATACCATACAGTATCCAAACTATTAAAAACAAGGACAAAAATCTGAAATGCATTAAGCCGTGGATGACTGTTTCATTATTGATAAAAATTAAAAAGAAAAAAGTTCGCTATAAAAAGATTAAAAAATATTCGAACAATGCAAGGCTCAAAAGATATTACAACAGATTATGTCTTGAGCTTAAGAACGAAATTCCTCTTTGTAGAGATAGCTTCTATCGTAGAAAATTGTCTGAAAGTGCTAGAAACTCAAAACAAGAATGGCAAATAATAAATGAAATTTTAAGAAGAAATACCCCTAGTGTCGATATTACACTAAATAGTAATAACGTAGCAGTATTTGACGCAAGCGCTGATCTACAGGGGAAAATAGGGAAAATCCCCCCCCCCCCCAACGGCCTCAACAATACACTGGAGAACTTCAAAGTTTTAAAGAAACATGCAACATCTGAGAAACAAAGAGAACATTTTGAAGTGTCTAGTAATGCCATAGATGTGCAATTGTTCAGTTTGTTCATTCAAAGTAAAAATTAATTTTGCTGTTCAAGTTCCACTCAGAAACGTTTGGGCACGTTCAAAACGGAGCCGAGCACAAAATTGATGTTTCATACGAGAAGCGGAATTATGAGTGGCCACAATAAATGCAAGAAACGGCGCTGAAATTTTGCTTGTTAGTATTTTTATATGTAATGTACATATGTAGACTTTAGAGTCTCGGGATTTATTTGTGTTTATGAAATTTTAAAATTGACTTCCATAATTTTTCTACCAAAAAACTATTATGGTAGCACTTATTTGTGTGGTCCCTGAAACTATTCACTCATAAATACTCATTACATTCTCATTGGACAAAAATTCACTTGTAATAAAAATTTTTGGGAGGAAAAGAAAGATATCGATTTAACTCAAAACGTATTTTGAAGACAAAGAGTAGTTCTTTTAGATTCAGTTATTAGTTTCATAAATTAAAATTACCTTTCGATGTCATTTAACCTCAAATACCTTCTAAGGCTGTGATATTCGCACTTTTAGATTAGAATATCTCGAAAAACAAAACCATCAGGAAAATTCTGAACTCTGATTTGAATTCTCCGCGTCAAAAACTTTCGTGAAAGTATAATTGGGTTTCAGATACTGAGGTTTGTCGACCTGTATAATATTTGTAAAACAAATTTAAGAAATTAACATTAAAAATAAAAGAAAAATCAAATTATTCAATCAATATTAACCATATGGTACTTATTTTCTGTTCATAAAATTTGATATGTAAAAAGTCTTGATTCTAAAAAGTCCTCTTTCATGAAAATCGGTTCATTATAGCGTTATTTAAAAGCAATAGCAGTGATCATAAAAAACTTCATACAAAAACTTCAAAAATAAATTAAAAAAATCTGACGTGCTGGTGAAAAACCACCAGCTACGTATATTTTTTTTAACGACTATTATCAGAACATATTGACATTTTTCATGGGTGCAGCAAAAAATTTAATTTCGTCGAACCGTGTTATATACACAGAAAAAACAGAATTGGTAAAATCAAAGAATTACAATTCTATTAATAAAATTTCTGGAATTTAACTATTCATTTCTTTAAATTAAAGAAAAAATTTACAAATTCGAAATACAAAATTAGTAAAATCAATTCAAACTTTGGAATTTTTAACCAGCTTTTTATAATTCATAATATGTTTACATAATAAAAATATAATTATATATTTGGAAATAATTCTTCTATTTAACCAATTTTTTTCTCTAATGCTCCCAAACCCTAATTTGCTAAATGGTAAAAATATTCTGAGATTTATCTAATTCATTCTATGTTTGCACCAAAGTTTTTTTTTTGTAAATTTAATGAATTAAGTGAACAATTCTGTGGCCACAAGGAATAACAGCTAAACTCGATAGTTGATGACAAGAAGAAACAGTATAAGTCATATAACTTATGAATTGACGATTTTGTTTTGTTTTTCCGAAAAAAATTTGCTAACGCCAGAAATATTTATTTAATTTAACTAATTAATTCGTTGAATTTTCCAAACCTCTAACTAATTTTTCTAATTAAAATTCGTTGATAAAACCAAAGAATTAATTGAACCAAAGAATGTTTTTGTTTAATCAAAGATTGACGAATTAAATATTTGGAAAATTAACAAATGTTTTTTTGAAACCAACTAATTTATTTTAAGTTTCAACAAAAGCTGTAGGAATTTTTACAAATGTTTTATTGTTTTGTTATATCAGAGAAACTGTTTCTATGACTGAAAATCATACAAAAAATTCATTGAAATCGCACACGAAATTGTTTGATATCATAGAATCTTTTTTTTCTGTGTATGTAAATTTTCGGAGAAAGTCATTGGCAAAGCGCGTGAATAATGGAAAAGGCGATAAAAAAAGAGAACTACCAGAATCTGCTTTGGGAACCCTTAAGCGCTGCGAAAAGAACGTATGCATGTATAATTCACAACTTCCTGCAGATTTTTTGCCGAAAATCTGGGAATGCAGACCAATTTACGGTTTTACCAAGATAAAAACCTGAAATACAAAGCAGACATAGTTCAATTCTGGGTACTATACAAGTGCCCTTACCTGATGGCACCGCCAGCATAGTCACCTGACCTAAATGTGTTTGTAAATTTATGGGCGATTTTGGAAAAAAATATCCGAATACACAACATTTCAAACAAAAACGTCCTAAAAAAGGCACTTAAAATTAAGTGGCGCTATACTTCGCCAGATACCAATAAAAAATTTGCAGCTTCGATGCCAAACCGTCTTTAAGCTGTAGTGGACCAAAGAGGCTACCAGACTGCATATTTAAAATTACAAAATCATTATTTTAAACTATGTTTTTTCAATTTATAAATGTCTGCATGAAATAAGCTGTGATATGAAATTTAGTAGTATTTTTCGATTTTCTATTATAAAAACTCCAAGTAATATATTTTTACAATAAATAAAAACAAGTGATAACTCCCGAAAATCAGGTGTCTGAATTTTAGACTTAGCTTTTGATGAACCCTTACTGGCCTTTCTGGTCCCGGTGGAATTTTTCTACAAACACAAAAAACTGTGCCATTTCCGTTTACATCGCGTTTTCGTTGGAAATAAGAAATCTAATTTTGCTTTTTTCTAGTAAATACAAATAATTTGAAAATGCATAGTACATATGTGATTTTACAAAAGTAAGGACTTTTTCTCTTCTTTTAGTACACACGAAATTTTTCCTGCCCCGCGTTTTGTCGAAAAAAAATTACTTACTCTATTATTCTAAACCCCTCATATATCACGGTAGAGGCTAACTATGTAATTTTTCTCTTTATTTTCTCGGTTTTAAATAATTAAAATATGCGTTTAACAAAAATAAATAGTTTTTTCTTCGAGCCATGTTGTTTTTTACCAAATTCAGTTAAACATTTCACATACATATCGTCGCTCTCGGGTAGAATGGCCCTAACTCAGATTTTTGAAATTTCACAGAAGGAGAAAATACTTTAGAACCTCAAATAAAGAAGTTTTTTAAATGCGATTACCAAAATTTTTAGTGGGTCAGTTAGAAGAGATTGATTTTTTGACACTTGAAAATTTGCACCAAAAATTGGCATATTCGATATATAATATACAAAAAACGGCAGCATTCACATCAAGTTTTAAATCTATAATTAAAGCCCCTGTGGTTATCTATAATATGGCGTTATCAATAATTAAAATATGCGTTTAACAAAAATAAATAGTTTTTTCTTCGAGCCATGTTGTTTTTTACCAAATTCAGTTAAACATTTCACATACATATCGTCGCTCTCGGGTAGAATGGCCCTAACTCAGATTTTTGAAATTTCACAGAAGGAGAAAATACTTTAGAACCTCAAATAAAGAAGTTTTTTAAATGCGATTACCAAAATTTTTAGTGGGTCAGTTAGAAGAGATTGATTTTTTGACACTTGAAAATTTGCACCAAAAATTGGCATATTCGATATATAATATACAAAAAACGGCAGCATTCACATCAAGTTTTAAATCTATAATTAAAGCCCCTGTGGTTATCTATAATATGGCGTTATCATTTTCGAAATCAATACTGCTGTTACAGAATTATGGATATAAATGTAAACATAGATTTTCTCCCTTCCATTCTTTTCCTTACATAATCATCTTCCTGAAAGATTTGAGAAGAGATATTACAAGCATTTTTTAGCTTCGACCTTTACCTAATTAACGAAACCTATATCGATAAAATAATAGGGGTGGGGGGGGTTATTGATTTATCGACAAAAAAGTAAATTTCGACAAAAAAATGAGGAAGGGCCTTTCTACCCGAGAGCGACGATATGTAGCTTCCTTCTTTAAACACGTTCTTACAATTAATATATATTAATTAATATAAATATATAGGAAAAATCAGTTTTTACATAAATCCATGAGAAAATTTTATGTGCCCTTTTATCGAAGTTCTTGATATTAAAATATTGTTGTTATATCATAAATTTATAGCTTTATACTTTTTATCAGGTATTCCTTCTTTTTTTTTTTAACTTCTTTTCTTTTTATTGAATCTTCTCTTTAGGGACTAACAATAAGTTTTAAAATCTTATACTAATTAACATTATTATAGATTAATATTATGTATAATTAATTTATAATTTAATAATGAACTCGTCTCCAGAAACAAAAAGTTAGCAGGGACTTATACTTTTTCTATAGTGGTGGTATCCGAGACGAACTAGGTCTCTTGTTGCTGCACTCTCCAATTCATCGGACAGCGGCTGAGATGAACTAGGTCTCGTTCACGCGTCCTCATCGGAAGAGGAGCTGGCTGCGATGACCACGTTGGGAGTACTAAGAGCTTCCAGGGCATTCTTGGGGTGGTAGCCGAGACGAACTAGGTCTCTTGTTGCTGCACTCTCCAATTCATCGGACAGCGGCTGAGACGAACTAGGTCTCGTTCACGCGTCCTCATCGGAAGAGGAGCTGGCTGCGATGAGTTGCCAAGGTCGGATTGTATTGGAGGACAGTGCCCGAGACGAACTAGGTCCCGGTAAAGAGTCGTCATCTGCTTCACGATGATTGCACGATGACGTTAGAGCTGATAAGTTCGGTTCGGTGCTGTGCAGTATGCACAACTTCCATAGAAGGACGATCCTTTCTTTTCAGTCTGGAGTGATTCTCTATGTTTATTAAATTACGAGCCCTGGGGCTTTTTTAGGACACATTTCTTGAATTAAACTGATTAAGTTGCTGCTGTGGAAACTCATTTGGATAGTATCGTTATTTATTGGCAGTTGGGGAGGCATGAAACCTTGAATGTTCGTATTTGGCTGAAAAACTGTACTTAAGTGATTTGCAAAAGCCTCAGCTTTTTCATCATCAATTCGAGCCCAATTTCCGTGGGAGTCTCTAATCGGTGATTCATTTTCAGTGGGGGCTCTTATTTTTTTGCTGGCTTTCCACAAGGACTTTTTCCCATTAGCATTGGAGACAAGTTTCGAGACATACTTTTGCTGCTCCGAGTCTTCTTCGTTATTTAACGCAGACCTAAGTTTATTTGTAGCAATTTTTAGGATTGCTTTAGAAGCTGGGGATCTATGGACCTGCCACGCTCGCCTTAACCTACGCTTTTCGGCTACGAGGATTTCGATTTCACTGTTAGTAAGGAAACGGCTTTTTGTATTTTTCACAGCCTGATCGTCAATATGCTCGTTGTGTTCTATCGAATAGTTTGAGTGGATGTGTGAGCTTATGTATTTTTTGTACTTAAGCCAATTGGTCTTATGTGATGTTAGTCTCATAGGGGGCATAAGATCAGCTGATTTTTCTAGAAGGCAAAAAATTATTGGAGAATGATCAGAAGAGAGATCATACTTTGCCTCGGCTGTTAATAAGGATCTATCGATACCTCTTGTGATAGCAAAGTCAATGAGGTCTGGGATTTTCCTTCGATCGGCTGGCCAATATATTGTTGACCAGGTGAAGCATAGTCGAACGTGGTGCGATGTCCCATTAACATGTTATATAACTATTTGCCTTTAGGATTTATAAGACGAGATCCCCAGTATGTATATCGAGCCGTTTCTTCGCTCAAATTGTAGCTCCTAAAAAGCTGGCGTGGAAGATTGACAGAATTCAAATTGGCGGATCCAATATGGCGGTCAAAAATCCAATATGGAGGCCGAATTTTTAGAAAGTCAACCGATTTGCACCAAATTTGGTATACAGGGATCTTGGTGATCACTGATCACGAATCCGAGATCAACTTTTACAAAAACAAGATGGTGGACGAAATTTTCGAAAGTCAACCGATTTGCACCAAATTTAATATACTGGTGTCTTGAGAATCACTGATCTTGAATCCAAGATAAGATTTTATAAAATCAAGATGGCGGATCCAAGAAGGCGGACAAAATTTTCGAAAGTCAAGTGATTTGCACCAAATTTAATATACGGGAGTCTTTAGAATCACTGATCATGAATCCAAGATCAGATTTTACAAAATTAAGATAGGGGATCCAAGATGGCGGAAAAATTTTTTGAAAGTCATACGATTTGTACAAAATTTGGTATAAGAGGGTCTTGGGGTTCTTTGATCACGAATCCAAGATCAGATTTTACAAAAAGATGGCAGATCCAATATGGTGGACGAAATTCTCGAAAAACAGCCGATTTGCATCAAATTTTTTATACAGAAGTTTTTGGGGTCACCAATAAGTGATTCTCAAAACTTCCGTATACTTAATTTGGTGCAAATCGGTTGACTTTCGGAAATTTCGTCCACCATCTTGATTTTGTAAAAGTTGATCTCGGATTCATAATCAGTGATCACCAAGGTCCCCGTATACTAAATTTGGTGCGAATTGCTTGACTTCCGAAAATTTCGTCCACCATCCGCTATCTTGATTTTGTAAAAGTTTATCTCGGACTAGTGATCAACGATAACCAAGACCCCCGTATACCAAATTTGGTGCAAATCAACTTCCTAAAAATTCAGCCACCATATTGGATTTTTGACCACCATATTGGATTCGCCATTCTGAATTCTGTCAATCTTCCACGTCAGCTTTTTAGCAGCTACAATTTGAGCCAAGAAACGGCTTGATCGGTTCAGAATTTTTATTTTTACAAGATTTTTTGTCTGGACACTCGATTTTTCTCCGGCTCCCGGCCGTTATATTGGATCCGCCATTTTGAATTTCTTAACGGGCACACGGCTTTTAGCAGATTTTTATAAGACAAACATTTTAAGACCTCGTACGTCTTGCTCGGTATAGCCAATTTTTGGCCCCGAAGGTGATCCGCTGGACGTGATACGATTTGGTACAAATTTATCGTGATCAGTAAACCCTAAGACCCCTATGTACCGAATTTGGTGCAAATCCGCTGACTTTCAAAAATTCGGCCACCATATTGGATTTTTGGCCGCCATATTGGATCCGCCATTTTGGATTCTGTCAATTTTCCACGCCAGCTTTTTAGGAGCTACAATTTACCCATTAAAAACAAATACGTTTTCGATAGGAAATTTTGAATAGAATGCGATGGTGATATTAAAAATTTGATACAGGGTGGGGGAAATTCTTAAAAATCAATTTAAACAATTTAATTGCTTATAACAATATTAATTTGTTAATAATTTAAAAAAAAAATATTTTTTTATTAAAGATAATATTCTTAGCTTTAAATGGCAATAAAATCACAGAAACGGAGTTACGAATTTTTGAAAGTGAGCTTCCAAGCCAAAAATCACGAAATTCTCAAAATTTGAATTCGTTCTATTTTGAAAAAAAAAATTTTTGTTTTCAAAATCCTTGAATACGTATTTCTTCTTTTTCGATATAGAGCCCATAAAAAAAATTTCAGCCAAATCAAAAATGCGTCGTCCGAAAAGTCTTCGGTTTGTAAAAAACTGTCCCACGTATGGAAATAGTTGGATTTACTGGATATGCTTTGCTTTGCTGCTGGACAAAGTTATGGGCTGCAAATATATTTTGATAAATGGGACAACCCCTGTAGTTAGCAGCGTGATCCCCTTGACAGTTAGCGCACTTTTTTAAATTAATATCTTTTTTCAACTTGTTAATGCATTTAGAAATGTGGTGAAGTTCTCCACAAGCAACACATACAGGTTGGAGGGTACAGTAAGCTTTTGTGTGCCCATACTCTTGGCAGTTAGTACACTGTACCGGACGGTTCCGTTTATGGGGTTTCTCTACTACCACACGACGGTGAAGCAAGAATTCTAGTTTATAATTAGGGTGAACCTCATTCTTTTTTAATTTAGTTGAATCAGGATGAAGGCCAACCTTAAACATAGGTTGGGGAACCTTATCCTTGTTAACTATATTTATTACTGCTTTAGTGCTGAAATTTTTCAGCTCCAAAGCTTCTTTGATTTCAGCAGGGTCAACAGTGGATTCAATTCCCTTAATTACAACAGTAATACCTTTGCTGCTTTTAAGCTGGTATGTATAATAAGATTTTTTACTGACGTTAAAATTTTTTGCAACAATGCGGAAATATTCCTCACTTTTAACTTGAATCTTCGTTTCATGAAGATTACCTCTAGTTCAGGGGACAATGAAATAGGTTTCCTTCCCAATAAGCTGTGTTAGCTTTGTTACCAAAGCATTTGAACTTCGCTCACGCAAATAAATTGGAGGCGGTTTAAAAGTTTTGGGTAATTCACTAGCCTTGCTTTCGTTAAGTTCGCTTAACGCTGCAAATCGATTGCTAGATAAAATATTAGAAGGTGTTGTTGATTTGTTAGTTTTGTTTAACTTTGACTTTCCTGTATTCCCTTTTTGAGGGCTGAGCTTTCTCTTTGAGTTCAAAGTTATATAACGATCTATACCTGTTTGAACTTTTTTATTTTCTTCGGTTTCTCGTGCTTTAGGAATAGCGCCGGTAGAAGTTGGTTGTAATGCTGAGACATTAATTTTTCCAGCTTCTTGCCTTTTCTGTTGCTGCTGTTGTTGTAGCTGTTGCGACTGCTAATGTTGTTGTAAAATCTATTGTTGTTGTGGGAGCTGTTGATGTTGTAGTAACTGTTGTTGTTTCTGTGGTTGTGGTCCTTGGCTCCCTCCGGATGGAGGGGAGCGGACCAAAGTCATTATGTAATAATAATAATGATTTTATTTTATTGTATGCAATACAAAGTAATAAGAATTTTATAGTTCCAGTACCCAATACTATGTGATTTAAACAGAGACTTTTTTATTAGCCACTACTGTTATCCACACAATTTGTTGCCGACTTTTAGGGTCTTTCAACAAAATATTGGTTTCCCTGGCCTTGTCTGGAGCTTGAGCTGGAGCCACAGACTACCACCTGCTTTTGACGGAACGCCAACTCGCAATATTCTACTCAATTTGTTGTTGTATATTGAAAGAGGAAATTACCTGCTTGTTTGCTATTTTAGCACAACAGAATCAACTAACTTTCAGCTTATTTGCCAACCGCTGAGTCTCCACGCACGATAAGTTGCGTAAAACGCGCTTTATACTTTATATTAATTAAATACTTTATTAAAATTACAAAATTTTATTCGCGAAAAGAACTGTCACCACTTACAGTGTTGCCTGACCTTCCTTCTGAAATTTTATTTGGCACGGTAAGGGCATTTTAATCATAAATACTCATCCGAGGGTTCTTAAAACATGCAGTCAGAATTTTTTAAAAATGGGGTGGAATGCTCAAGAGTAGACGTGAGAAAATTGGTTTCAAGAGTAAAGTCAAATTTAGTTCAAAGTAATCCACCGCACACAAAAAGCGAGAGTTTTTTACAATCACCCATGTACACTAGATTTCAATGATTTAGTTTTAATAATAAAAATGGCGCTTATCGCTTCTCGGCCTTATGGCTAAGATCAAAGTGTAGTATCTGTTCTTATCAGCTTAACATCTGATAGATCTTCCATCGGAAGACAATTAAGCCAGGCAGAGGAACACTAGATACTCTTCTAACACTAGATGAACATATTTGCAATTCTATTTCAGCTAAAAATCATATGTCAATAATATCACTGGACATGGAAAAAGCTTTCGACAGAGTGGGTTTGCACTCTATTATCGAACAGCTTATTTCTATTAAATCGTAGAATACGAGTCAAAGTTAATCAGACGCTATCGGAACAATGGCCTCTCACCAATAGTATCCCTCAAGGATCACCGTTGTCAGTGACACTATTTCTGATAGCTT
This sequence comes from Meiosimyza platycephala, assembly GCA_963662105.1. NCBI lineage: Eukaryota > Metazoa > Arthropoda > Insecta > Diptera > Lauxaniidae > Meiosimyza > Meiosimyza platycephala. The sequence goes on along the minus strand of OY759211.1, from coordinate 57,492,499 downwards.
TTGATATGTTAAGTCAGATTATTGATGAAAACAAATTTTTTAAACATATTATATACGCCGACGATTTATGTATCTTCGCAAATGTTAAAAATACAATTGAATTCAAAAACGAAACTCAGTCTCTTTTCAATAAAATTAAAGCCTGGTGTAAAAATAGCGGCACTTTAATATCAAAAGAAAAATGTAAGTTTATCCACATATGCAAAAAACAAAGATGCGATAGTTTAAGTATTTATTTAGATATATTTAAAGTTACTGAAGAAAAAAATTTTAAAATACTAGGTATAGTGTATAATAGTAAATATTTATGGAATGAGCACATAAAACAACTTTTTACAGCCTTAAATAATAGACTTAATATTATCAAATGTTTAAGCAACATCAAACTAGAAAGCAATACAAATTCACTTATAAATATTGTCATAGCAACTATACTTTCTAAAATTGATTATGGGCTCCCAATTTATGGCAATACATCAACAAGGAACCTACAAAAATTGTCTTCAATATACCACTCTGCCTGCAGACTATCACTTGGCGCCTTTCGCACAACCCCCATAATCAATATCCTGACGGAAACAGGACTGCCAACTATAAAAAACAGACAAGCTTACCTCTCTGGACGTTCCATCATTAAGCTTTCGCAATCAAATATTTAAATTTTTGGATACAGCTCTCACAAACCTGCTCAAAAGGAAAAGAACAAATAAAAAGGAATCTGGTTTGCAAAGAATAGTAAATATAGCAAAACACCTTAGTATTGAACCGGAAAAGAGATCTATTCTCAAACTAAAAGCACCCCCGTGGACCCTTGGAGCAGACTCAATCATACTCGATCTGACAAAACATCTTAGAGAAAATACGGCCCATGATATAAAGGGTGTTTTTTTTAGAGGTTTGTTTTTCGAATAGAGATAAAACTGGGATTTTGTGGTCAAATCTGGCAACTCTAATGTCATTTATATTCGTTTGGTTTGCCATTTCATCATGAACAGGTTGACAAAAGAACAACGCTTGCAAATCGTGCAAATTTATTTCGAAAATAATGGTTCAGTTCGCGAAGTTTACCGCAAGCTCCGTCCATTTTATGGTCGACATAATCGTCCATCAGAGCAATTAATTCGGTTAACCATGGATCGTTTTCGCACTACGTTTACTCTATGTGATAATACGCATACGCAGAGACGTCGAACAGTGCGCACCGAAGAAACAATTGCCGCTGTAGAGCAAAATGTTGAAGAGGACCCGAATGAATCGATTCGCCACCGTGCACAGCAATTGGAGCTTTGTCCATCAACTTTATGGAAGATTTTGCGCAAAGATCTTGGCTTCCGACCTTACAAGATCCAGCTTGTGCAAGAATTAAAGCCGCGAGACCATGCAATGCGTCGTGATTTTGGTGTATGGGCCGAAAATGAGATTGATCTCAATGCTGATTTTCATCGCAAAATTTTGTTCAGTGATGAGGCTCATTTTTGGTTGAATGGCTACGTCAACAAGCAAAATTGGCCTATTTGGAGTGAAGAGAATCCACATGAGACCCTTGAGACGCCATTACATCCACAAAAACTGACTGTTTGGTGTGCTCTATGGGCTGGTGGAGTCATTGGGCCATACTTCTTCCGAAATAATGCTGGAGAGTCAGTTACCGTTAATGGAGACCGGTATAGAGCCATGATAACCGACTATTTTGTTCCCGAATTGGATGGCATGAATGTGGATGAGTTGTGGTTCCAACAAGACGGCGCTACATGCCACACAGCGCGCGTCACAATCGATTTATTGAAGGAAACATTCGATGAGCGCATAATTTCGCGGAATGGACCTGTCAATTGGCCACCAAGATCGTGTGATTTGACACCATTGGATTATTTTCTTTGGGGATATGTGAAGTCGCTTGTCTACGCCAACAAACCAGAAACGTTAGGGGACTTGGAAGCCAACATTCGTGGCGTTATTGCCGACATACGGCCCCATATGCTCGAAAAAGTGGTTGAAAATTGGACCTCTAGAATTGGCTTTATTCGAGCCAGCCGCGGCGGCCACATGCCCGAAATCATATTTAAACATTAATGGCATAAAATTATCCTTCCAATAAAGCCAAATTGATGGACATTAAAACGATTTTCTTGTGTTTTATTTCAATTCGAAGTTGTATACCTCTAAAAAAAACACCCTTTATTTATTAAAAGTTATTTGGAAATACGCAGCAAGTATCCAAACTGGAACATACAATTCACTGATGGATCAAAAACTGATGACATTGTCGGATACAGCGTCGTTGATGAAAAAAGCACTAAAGTAATGTCCATACTCCCAGCGCACGCATCTATCTACTCGGCAGAAGCCGTAGCAATATTGCAAGCATGCCTTTTAGCCAAATCTACAAAGAAGAAGCATCTGATCTGCACTGACTCACTTTCATCACTACTTGCTATTAAAAACGTCAATAATAAGGACTACACAATATCCAGTATCAGGGACATAATAATAACAAACTTAGCAGAAATCAAATTAGTATGGATACCCAGCCACGTTGGAATTCATGGAAATACTCTAGCAGACTCAGCAGCAAAAATAGCAACACGTTCACCTCTTAAGCTTACAAATTCCAGCAATAGTAAAGATATCAAAAAAGCTGTCGACAAACACTACCTACAGACCGTTAGACAAAACTGGACTGCTTACTCCCATCCTTATAAATCAATAAATCCCAACCAAAACAGTCCTTTATTTCCGGCGGATATTCCAAGACGACATATAATTATCTACACAAGATTTCGGTTTGCACACACAAGACTCACACATTAGCATCTTTTGCAACAGCGACTATATTAATATTCAACACATTCTCTTCAACTGCCAAGCAATCTGCCATATCCGTAATGAATTGGGAAACCCTGACTTTAAAAAAATTTTAAAAATTGTTAATCGTGAAAACATAAAACTTTTTATCAAATTCATATTCAAGCTCAATCTGTACTATACAATATAAAAAAAAAACCTGTCTTATACCTAATATTATATTTTACCTGACAAGCTTAAGGCCTTCAGTTGCTATAGCTGTTAAGTTTTTAGATAATTTGTAAATTTATTTTACATTTTTCTCAAAATAAATAAATAAAAAAATAAAAATGGCGAACCTTTCCAAAAATATTATTTAGATCTTTCAAAAAAAATTCATCACATCTTCCAAAAATATGAATCCAAAATAAATGAGTTTTAAGCTGTTTCCGGGTATTATATATCAACCATTCGCTAAATGAGATGTGTGCCCGGATCGTTGTCCTGTTGAAAGTAATAATTCCCAGGTACCTTCAATTTTATGGCAAATTTTCTCTGCAGAATATTAAGGTACATCACTTTGTTCATCTCACTTTCAAAGAACTCAAAATTTCCACAACCACTTGAAGCTATACAACCCCACAACATCACACAACCTCCTCCGTGCTTTATTGTTGAATTTATGTTCTTTGTGCACGGAGGAGGTTGTGTGATGTGGGGTTGGATTTTTTAATAATTTTAATAGTTCCATAAAAAATTTAAATCAATAACTAATTATTAAAGTACTTTCATTTAGTAAAATTTGTTTTGAACTTTTCTAATTTTCAATAATAATAATACATAATTAATTACATATATAAATTCAAATAGAATTTGCAATATTAATGTCGAATTCAGAAAATGACTTCGCATATGCGACGAAGCTTTTCAAAATAAGGGATGATTTTGTATTCATGCACAAAAACAAATAAGATCAGCAAAAACCAAACAAGCGCATACATACATATCTGTGTGTGTGTGTAGGTTTTTGCTTCGCTTATGCTGCAATGGAAATCCTACTTAAGTAAAAATAAAATTTTTTTATGTGTTTATAGATATATTTTATATTTTTGATAATTTATCATTTAATTGTACATATTACTTAAATTCCCAAAAAAAAAACTAATGATATCAACCAAAAATAAAATAACATAAGTTAATTAGATGAAAACACTTCGTTTCAATGATTTAGCATTGTTGCCAAATTCCCATAATGACGTTCCAAATTTAATTTCATATGAAATCCATTAATATGAATTGCATATAAAATGAAATTTCTATGCAGCATACGAAATGTAATACAAAATACAATACGAACTAAAATGAAAACGATTGCAAACAAACGAGTGTAGTTAATTCTCCTTTTTCAATTTCGCTCATATTCGACTACTTTTTTGAGTAAAAATTCTCCTGTGGATCTTGATTCACGGCGAAGTTTTCGACCATTTAAGTATTCCTCCTCAACGTCGCAACATTTTTTGTTTAGACTCATCCATGAAATCTCTTTTTATTATTTATTCTCTTTGCTTACATTATGCACACACACACTTATTCATTGTTATTGCTTTTTATATTTTAGTACCAGCAACGCTTAATTGGAAAACAATACCAATTAGAGAGAGAGAAAGAGTAGTAGGTATGTAGATTTTTTTCTCCTCGCTATGGCAAGGTTTTTGCTGTTAATCAGTGCAATGCTTGTAAAAATTAAAAAAAAAAGGAAATCTTTCCAAGCTGATAGCAAAGAGAATAAATAATAAAAAGAGATTTCATGGATGCGTCTAAACATAAAATGTTGCGATTGTGCGGTGTGGTTTTCATTTGGTCTAAAACTTCGCCGTGAATTCAAGATCCACAGGAGAATTTTTACTCAAAAAAGTGGTCGAACGCGTCATAGAAAAGCAAAATTGAAAAAGGAGAAATTAACTGAACTCGTTTGTTTGCAATCGTTTTTCATTTTCGTTCGTATTGTATTTTGTTTACATTTTTTCTTTCATTCATTTCATTTTATATGCAATTCATATTAATGGATTTCATATGAAATTAAATTCGGTAGGTCATTATGGGAATTTGGCAACAATGCTAAATGATTGAAACGAAGTGTTTTATTCTAATTAACTTATGTTATTTTATTTTATTTTTGGTTCATATCTTTCGTTTTTTTTTTTTTTGGGAATTTAAGTTAAATGATAAATTATGAAAAATATAAAATATATCATAAACACATAAAAAATTTAATTTTTACTTAAGTAGGATTTTCATTGCAGCATAAGCGAAGCAAAAACCTGCACACACACATGCATATGTATGCATGCGCTTGTTTGGTTTTTGCTGATCGTATTTGCTTTTGTGCATAAATACAAAATCATCCCTTATTTTGAAAAGCTTCGTCGCATATGCGAAGTCATTTTCATTTTCATTTTTATATTATTTATTATATTTATTTAATTTAATCTTATATGCAATTAATTAATTAATATTAAAAATTTGTAGTTGGCATTAATATTGAAAATTATATTTGACTTTATATATGTAACTAATTGTTTTATTATTATTGAAAATTAGAAAAGTTCAAAACAAATTTTACTAAATGAAAGTACTTTAGTAATTAGTTATTGATTTAAATTTTACATGGAACTATTAAAATTATTAAAAAATCCAAAAATTCAAAACAAATTCGGTTGAATTATAGTGTTTTGGAAATTTTGTTTTCCTTGAGTTGAGCAAGGACAATTTTTAGTTTGATGCTGCTACGCCTTTCGTTGTGCGCCTTAATAGGTATATGTTGATTATTGATTGAGCTGTAAATATATAAATTAAGTAATGGAAAAAGTAAATTTGTACTGCGACTTACGATCAATGACAGGTGTTTAAATATAGCTTCAGTCAATTAGTGATCATTTATTTCCCAAAAAAACAGTCTTGAAAAAGCGATCAAAAAGTTAGTAATTTATCTGAAATTTCATAACATTATGAGATGCAAATTTTATTTAATTTTTTTTTAACTTACGGACGAGTTCAATGTTGAAGAATTATATTTATTGTTTGAAATGACTTTGGGCATAATATGAAGCATTATGTAAATTCACTTCTTGAGCGATAACAGGAGAAATTAAAAAATCCATAACATAAAGAAATAGATTTTTTAGCATTGAAAAATGCTATTTATGTGAAAAACAATCATGGATCTGAAAATACATTGTTATGTTTTATGCAATGGAAAAATTTTATTTTTTATGACTTACGGCTTTGATGATAGAAAAAATTCAATCATTGGTGGAAATTGCCTTCCAGCGCAATGTTGACTTTGGCGAAAAATTTTACTTCGTGAACGGTATATGTGATGAAATTGCCTTCGAGCACAAGGTTGACTTTGGTGAAAAGTGTTATGAAAAATTCGTTTTGTAGCAAACGAATTTGGTCAACCATTGGTGGAAATTACCTTCCAGCACAATGTTGACTTTGGCGAAAAATGTTACTTCGTGAACGGTATATTCTTAGCATTTAAAAATGCAATTGTTGTGGTGGAAGTCATTGATCTGAAAATACATAACATTATGATATGGTGGATAAATATTTTATGTATATCTTTTTTTACTTACAACCAACGACTTTGATGATAGAAAAAGCCAATCATTGGTGGAAATTACCTTCCAGCACAATGTAGACTTTGGCGAAAAGTCTGATGAAAAATTCGTTTTGTAGTAAACGAATTTTGTTATACGTTGAAAATGATATTCTCAACCATTGGTGGAAATTACCTTCCAGCACAATGTAGACTTTGGCGAAAAGTCTGATGAAAAATCGTTTTGTAGTAAACGAATTTTGTTATACGTTGAAAATGATATTCTCAACCATTGGTGGAAATTACCTTCCAGCACAATGTAGACTTTGGCGAAAAGTCTGATGAAAAATCGTTTTGTAGTAAACGAATTTTGTTATACGTTGAAAATGCTATTCTCAACCATTGGTGGAAATTACCTTCCAGCACAATGTTATTTATAGAGCGGTGATGCAATATAACGAGCGAGTTTTTGGGACGTGCCAAAAATCTGCGGACAGCGTTCACAGCAAAAGTACCAATTCATCCAAAAGTATTATAAGTAATTGAAAAACTGATCCAAAATAGCGAAAACCGACATAAAATTTATATCTTATATGACCACAAACATTTGCAAAAAAATTGAGAGTTACAAATTGGAATTTAGTTGACAAGTCCTGATAGAAACAGATAAAACTCACAAAAATATGCAGACTTCGAAATTTGACTAGGAACATAAAAACATAGATCCAACTGTTCAATACAAGGACACGCCACGTTTGACGTACAGGCAGCAGTACAAATCAGGTAACGATAAAGTGGCAGCAACATTAAATGACAAAAACTCAATACGTCATAGTTATGGACTTGGAAAATTTTCATAATTAAGTAAATAACAGCCACCAAAAACAAAGAATAGTTGCATTAGTGCTTTATTTACCAAATAAATCCCTAAAATGCATATGAAATTGTATACGCGTAATTATCGAGTTCGTAAAAGTTGTTCGAATGTTGATAATTGATAACTAGACCAAAATAATATGTGAGGTAAAGGCACCAAAAGAATCAAAGATAAGTGACAATCGCTCGGTTCGGTCCATGCTCTTACAATACACAGACTAACGTTAAAAAAATAAAGAATTTCATCTGTGTAGCGTTTTTAGTTCTGCAGATAGTACTGAACAACGCTAAAAAAATAAGGATGCTTCACTCTTTGCAAAGCCTTCTCATTTTTTTATCGTGTTTTAGTTTTGTTTTGTTGCGTTTCAATTCCGCGCTTTCGGCCTTCTTCTTCTTTAACAACCATCTTGAATTGCGGTACAGCAATACCGAAATCAAGTGGTTCAAGATGACGCACCGATGTTCATAGCATGGATCGGACCTGTCAAACCAACTTGGATACTCCAGGCTAGTTTGTGCAATGCATGCATTCGTAATCCTTTCCTTGACACATCTTTCGTGACACATCTTGTCAAACATATCTTTATATACAGAAATATGCTTTTCGCATATTTCAAAAAATATATCTGAAGGATTATGAAGACAGAGACGATTGTCGCTATAGTTCTTCATATTAATAAAACCCTCGGAATCCAATGACAAGCCATCCAGTTTCCGAAGATTGTCTTTACACAAAGCACATTTGATTCTTTTCGTGAGCTTTGCCCTCAACGCATATCCCACGACATACCGTGCGACACCTTTTTCTACTTCGGTCAGTGGAATTGAACCAGGTGCTTCTTCTGCGGAAACCTCACATAATGACATTGCACAATCTTTCGATTGAGTCAAATCATTTTGTGGAACTTCCGCAGAGGATTCAGTTTCCACTTCGAAGTTCCAGTCTAGCATCAAATCTTCATCGTCATTCTCACAATTGCTATTACGACATCGATAATTTTGCATTAGCAATTTCATCGACATTAATCTAGCTGTAAGACTTTCAATTTCTTTTGACGATGGATTCGTAGAATTGCCCAATTGTCTCCTCAAAATTGAAAAATAATTTTCAAGAGAGTCTTGGTTAAGTCTTCCTAGCATAACAAATGAGATATTTGGGTTCTCAAACATGTCTTCTATGTAGCATATCATGGAATTTAGTGTAAACACAAAACCCGGAATGCTTACATTAGCCGACTGTCTTCTGTCTGATAGAGATAACTCTGCCAGATAATCTCGAAACTTCTTAATTTTGTCAATTTTGTCACAATTCCTTGTAACCGGTCGTTTGTTGAAATTTTTGTCGTTCAAATTTTTGCTGTCGCAATAATCGAAACCATCATTTAACTTCTTTAAATAATTCATTGTTGCAACTGCGTTCGCTATGTTTTGGGGATTGGTCAAGAGACCGTTCTCCAAACAAAACTTAACAGCTACAAAAAATGAATTGCTTAGTACCTGGGTGGTCAAAATAACGCGCATTTTGTCAAACAATTGTGGGAAAATATGCCTATCTGTCACCTTTGGCAACATCCGAAGACACTTAGATTTGTTTATATTATAAACTTCTACCAACACCTTCTAACTTGCAACCCCCTCTTTGGTGGTGATATCGCCACCAAGCAAAGTGTTCCTCATGCTTTTTTGCAAATGGCAATAGTCATACATGACATAAATTTTATGACCATTTGCCATGAAATGGTTTTGGGTAAATTTGGAAGTTAAGGTGCTGAACAATGCTCGGTTCGCGGCACCCTGGTCAGCAATTACTGCTTTCAGTAAAAAGCCCGACTTTTGAACTGAATCAATAACTTCATGAAAAATATTTTTAAGCATTTGGGAACCAATGCCATTTTTCGTGAAATAAATGCTGTGAACCATCTTCCAGCTATGTACCGCTCCCTTCAACATAAACACTAAGCAAGTGTCGGCAATATTTGCGGTGCGCGTCGCTCCTCCACAGTCCGTGAAGCCTTTGATGAGATCCGCCGATGAGTCGTAATCCAGACTCTTGCGGATGACGAGTTCATCAAAGAGGAGCACGCAATACTTTGCTTCAGTGCTCATTTTCGCCGCCATGTCCTTGAATATTTTGTCCATAATTGGAGAAATACCAGGAGAGATGGTTTTTACAGGCCGCCATCTGTGAAGGGAAGCGGCACTAGGGAGTTGAAAGTTCAGCTGGTCTCTCATAAATCTGTAAGCTCGAGAGGACTGCAGGTTTATTGCCTGACATATTTCCTTTACAGTTTCCGAGTAGAAGGTCCGCTTTTCACTCGTTATTATTTTGGCAAATTCAATTGCCGAAGTGCTAGCATCCTTTGACGGCGTTATATGACAAGAGTAGCACTCCTCCCTCATATCCTCCATCTCACTTTGCAAGGCTTCGAGCTTTCCTTGCAAATTTGCAATTTCATCTTGCAAGCCCTGGCTTTTTGTCCGCTCTTCGGCAAGCTCAGTTTCACGCATGCTACATTGTTTTTGGTTGTAGTCAGCCAGTTTACAATATTTTTCGCAATTCTCGCAATTCTGCGATTTGCGTTCTTGCAATTCCTGACCAACTACAATTTCATCAAATGCACTGCGCTCTCTCTGCATTTTTAGCTCAGGGAATGCCGTGACTTTGTACCTTTTTTTGCTGCTCGTGAGTTGAGATGGGTTAAAGTGGTTGTTGCAAATACGCAACCCTTTGCTGTGTTCCAAGCCACACGCCTCAAGCCAACTTCTATTCCTTTCAGGGTCAGTGGGGAAAGAATGAAGCACAAAGTCAACAGAAGTGCTTTTGCAACCACCCACTGAGCATTTCCTAAATTGTCCATATGAATTTATCATAGGAAGATTTATGTCCTCATTAGAGTGACCTATTCAATAAAATTGTATATGATGTGTATGCATAATGGTTATAATGGGTAATACAGTAGAGTTCCGATAATTCGTAATCAAAGTTAAATTTTTTCAAGGGGCCAACAATTTGTTACGAATTATTGAGATTTTCCAATTAAATGGGTACGAATTATCGTGGTTCTACTGTATATAAAAATAAAATAAATTTTAAAAAGTCTATACTTAATAAATTACCTAAATTCAATGTCGGAATAGCTCCATTTAATAAGCGGAAATCGCCAATGCACGACGGATCAAAATGCTGGCTGCAGATCCTTGCATTATATTTGACTTGATTTTGAGGAATTTGGAGATTTTCCATCCACATCTCAAATAAATCAGAATAAGGCTTGGGAAACTGATACGTGTGAACATCGATGGAATTGGGGACTATGCATCCGTTCACAATGCACTCACGATTCATTTCAGCTTGCTCTACATATTATAAATTCAATAACATAATATATGTACATACATATATACATAGGTACAGAAATGATGGGTGCTTACATTAAGTTAATTGATAAAACAAAAAATTTGCATTTAAACCTACCTATTGCTACTAACCTACCTGCTCAGTGTGTTTGAATTTCGAAATTATTATTGACATATCTCAAAGCTACAGTTGGTTTTGCGCATGCGCAAGTTTTTATGAATTTTTCTTTTTGTAAATTTTTTTTGTATTAATTTGTTTATTTATTTGCAACTATAGTAACAGTTTCAGTTCAAATTTCGTTTCAGAATTTATGAATCAAATCAGAGTCAGAAAAGAGTCATATGTCATCGTATTTGTTACTCTTTTGAAGTTCAAAATTTATGAAACATAAGGGAGTCAGAAAAGACTCAAAATATGTGCGAGGCTAGCAACCAGTTTTAGGCTCATGCTTTTATCAAAAATATGAATCTTTTCAGACTCACAAAATCTGAACGCTCAGAAAATTGTTTGAAGGGTGTAAACAAAAATTCAATAAATCTGAAATATTTATAAACAAAATGAATTCAATGTCAAATAATTTCAGGGGCAGTGCAGAAAAAAATTAGATCTAATGAAGAGAACTAAATTTTTTTAATATGAAAAGGTTATAATAAAAAAAATCAACCGCTTCTGTGTTTCATCAAAATCAATTGTAAATTTTGAGTCATGCGCAGTAGAATTGATAGCATTGAACATCTTAAATGTGCGTGAACAGAAATTGACCTTAGTAGCAATATAGAAGTATTACATATATGTATGTATGCAAATACGGGACAAATACGTGTCTAAAACTTAAATACGTCCCTTATTTCTTAAAAAAAACCGGGACAGCATGTTGAAATACAGAACTGCCCGGGAAATACGGGACGAATGGTCACCGCAGAAATATTGGACGCATACTGTAAATGCAAATACCACTACTCTAAGAACACTGCATTAGCACTCACAGTATGCGAATCTTGTTTTTTTTTTTATTTTAAGTTTTTTTTTTTAATTAACTTTATTTAACAAAATAATAAGCACCCATACAACTTTTTAACTAAACTTACCTTTATTTAAAGGCTAATCGGTAAAAACTTGTAGAATATCGAATCACGAATCACGAATCACTTTAATACACTTGGAATATTTTTATCACTTTTACGATAAAAACTATTGTAAACTGCTAAAAAACACTTCCGTTCACGGTATCTGCACATTTACAATAGATTGGACTTGGTTTGATCCATTAGTACAAGCAAAATCCTTAGCCCTTTCAATCAAAGCTATTTTTTCCCAGAATCTAGTTTATTTTCAATAATTTAGGACTAAAATTTGGCAATTCGTACGCAAGGATTAAAACTTTTCTCTTTGTTCATTGACAAATTCTTAAAATTACCCTGAAAATCTAACGGTATAGTACATTTGCTTATTGAAGAATCATAAAAAGATAAATCGCATAATTACGTGCCAAATGGATTTTCATATAAAATGCATTCATTTTACAAATACTTATATGTACTCCATTATATAGGAAATAGACGAGCAATTTATTATTAGCACAGTATCTTAGTGCCTTATACACTTGCCTTGGACGCTGTAGATCGATGTTCGAATCCCAGTTCAGCAAAACAATTTTTTTTTTATTTTCCTACAACTGATCAAATTTCAACCAATTTGAAGGAAAGACAAAGATGCTACAGCAAGCAAAATAATAGAAACAAATTTTTTTTAAAATTTTTATAATTTATTCAATCAAATAGAAATTTTTAATATTAATTAATTAATTGCATATAAGATTAAATTAAATAAATATAATAAATAATATAAAAATGAAAATGAAAATGACTTCGCATATGCGACGAAGCTTTTCAAAATAAGGGATGATTTTGTATTTATGCACAAAAGCAAATACGATCAGCAAAAACCAAACAAGCGCATGCATACATATGTGTGTGTGTGTGCAGGTTTTTGCTTCGCTTATGCTGCAATGAAAATCCTACTTAAGTAAAAATTAAATTTTTTATGTGTTTATGATATATTTTATATTTTTCATAATTTATCATTTAACTTAAATTCCCAAAAAAAAAAAACGAAAGATATGAACCAAAAATAAAATAAAATAACATAAGTTAATTAGAATAAAACACTTCGTTTCAATCATTTAGCATTGTTGCCAAATTCCCATAATGACCTACCGAATTTAATTTCATATGAAATCCATTAATATGAATTGCATATAAAATGAAATGAATGAAAGAAAAAATGTAAACAAAATACAATACGAACGAAAATGAAAAACGATTGCAAACAAACGAGTTCAGTTAATTTCTCCTTTTTCAATTTTGCTTTTCTATGACGCGTTCGACCACTTTTTTGAGTAAAAATTCTCCTGTGGATCTTGATTTCACGGCGAAGTTTTAGACCAAATGAAAACCACACCGCACAATCGCAACATTTTATGTTTAGACGCATCCATGAAATCTCTTTTTATTATTTATTCTCTTTGCTGATAGCTCCGGTTTTTGTTAACCGATCTCGAATCTGATAATTTTCACTCTGCTCGAAGAGCACTTCAATTTGATATACCATTTATTGCTGTAGCTATTCTAGATCGCGTCAACTAAGCCTTATCTTTGAGGAATAAATATATAAATTTTTTTTAAACTTTAATTTTTGTTCTTTCAAATGGCATCAACATTTTTTTCATATTCCACTTAGTTTTAAAATTACAGAGCATTGAAGTCAAAAGTATGCACTGCATGAAATAAGCTGTGAGCCACTGTATAGTGCTGATTTAGAATTGTTTCAATTGTAAAAATTTTTAAAAAATTGTTTGAATGCGGTAATTTTGAAGTTTGTAAGTTTGTTTATTGTTAAAAATAACTTTTTATATATTGTTCATATATATTTTGATTGACAAAAGTAATCTACATATTACTGTACAATGTAAAAGATTTTGTTTTGTGTTTTTAAGATTAATAAATATATACTCTGAAGAAGTCGCCAGAAAAGTGACGAAACGTCTGGTGAAAAATTGACTTAATGAACTTTTAAGTTCAATTAAAAAACACTGGTCAAAAAACCTCCATAATATCAAACAAGAGTATTATCTTTCATAGATAGAACAAAGTTTCTAGGTACTTCACAGTTTGGACTTAGAAGTGGCAGATCTACTGAAAGTGCATTGTTAAAGCTAACAGGAGAGTTATACGACAGTTTAAATGAATCAAAAGTACCGGCTTCTTTTTTCATTGATATAACCAAAGCGTTTGACATGGTGGATCACTCTTTATTGTTGGATAAATTATTTAACTCAGGCTTTAGAGGATTCATATGCGACTGGTTTGGTTCCTATCTGAAGAATCGTAAGCAAATGGTCAAAATAAATAATTGTTTGAGTTCTGAGAAATTCATCAACTTAGGCGTTCCACACGATTTTGTTCTGGGACCCATACTGTTTCTGATATATGTCAATTCATTGTTCTTGCAACCTCTTAAAAGCAAAATCACTGCATTTGCTGATGATACTGCGCTTTCGTATTCAAAGAACAATTTTTTCAATATAATTTTGGATGTAAGTAATGATTTGAATGAACTAAGTAAATGGTTCAAAGAACATAAACTATTAATTAGTAGCAAAATAAAATTTATGTTTTTTAACTTAAAAAAAATGCTTATGATGATTTGCCATTGTCATATTGGATTACCAATTGAACTGGAACAAACATACTTTTCAACTGAAACAATATCTTAACAGAGTAGTGAGACAACTCTACCATCTAAGTCCCTATTGTCACCAGTCAAACTTAAAATTGGTATATAATGGACTGCTTAAATCCAAATTACAGCATGGCTTATCTAGTTTGCGTGGTGGTTATATGAATAAAATTGAGCCTTTATTAATCAAGCAAAACACGCAATTATGATTATATGCAAAGTCAATCGTAGACCTCCCAGTTTTGAATTGTTCAAATATCTTGGGATTCTTCCAGCAAGGCATTTGTATGTACTGCTAAAAAGTCTTGAAAATATTTTTTGAAAACTGTGGATTCTATGCTGCTAGATACAATAGATCAATAAAACTACAATTTAAGAATGAACATGGAAAACTTTGTAACAGTTCCTACAATTTATAAAACACATTTTTCACGTTTTTACAATGTCACTGCACCTCGTTGCGTTGCCTGAAAATTAAGATGTGAGAGAAAAAAATCAATTTTTTTTGTATTTTTCAAACAATGGCTTTTTACTGTTAATCATTCAAGTATAGAATACATTTTTAATACTTTGGTATGAACTGGATATTGATTATTCAATTTCGATTTCTATTTTTTTTATGTTGGTCTTTTATTTAAAATAATTTCATTCATTTCAATTTTTCATTTGAGTTCACTTTTTATTTATTTTAAATTTTTATGTTTGGTACTAAAATATGAATTCTCCATTAATAAAAATGGTAAAAATCTGACAAACTTCCACTTTGCAGGTTCGAAACTATACCTATTTTATATTTTTCGGCCACGGCACTATGCGCAATCGATTGGGAATCTTTTTTTACATATCGTCGAACAGTCGATTTACTAGTTATTAGATTAGCCAATTCCTTTTTCTTCATTGTAGAATGAGCACAGTTGGATGCAATCCTTAAGATATTGCGCTTTTATTTTTGTGTTCAAGCCTCAATAGTCCTGCTTTTTTAATTTTTACCATCTGATTGACCTAATGCTACATAATGGACAACAATATTTGGACTCTGGCCAATTTATTTGGTGATTTTGTGATTACAAAGCCCTTTAGAGCGCAAAATGTCAATTTGGCCATGTTCTCGTTCCGTTAATGATTTTTGTTTTCCCATTTTAATTGAATTTTAACATTTACAGTTAATCGCAACGAATTCTTAATAAAAAAAACCAAAATACACTTCCTCACCGCACAGATAATGAAAAAACACTAAGTGTGTCTAATCAAGTGAACCACAAAACAAAGCTGCATATTGAAGCTTCAAAAGTTATACTTGTACGAAGTACCGTTAGTTTTGAGAAAATTCCAATATTTTTATTTTTGTATATTAGACACATCTTGCTCTTAAATTTTCTGAAAACAATTATTTCCTAACTCAATTACAGTGGGTGCTATCTCAATTTTATTTAAACAAAATTACTGTGTCTAATCAAGTGAACCGGACTGTATATGGAAAAATTACTTTTTTACTAAAAAAGTATCTGAATGAATAAGTGATTAATGTTGTTGAACTAGAGTTTTTCGAAGTAATTTTTTGCGCTGAATCCGAATCTGGCCTCAGAATTGACCCATCATGTCAGAATTCTGAAATATTTGAGGTTAAGTACATAAAACATGATGTCTTTTGTCTACTTTCGAGGCCATGTATAGGATTCAAAGAAAGTTGATAATCTTAGTTTTAACAAAAGTATCATTTAGAAACGTCCTTGCCCTTTATAATGAGCTTTCCAGTGGTGATCTGTGATGTTTACTTGCAAAGTTACAGCCATTTCAACGTGACATGAATTTGAAACCCGTTGGTTAATATTGTTGGGTTGCAACCCTTTATAGGGGATCAAATTCATGTCACTTTAAAATGGCTATAACTTTGCAAGTAAACATCACAAATCACCATATGAATACTCATTTTAAACGGCAAGGATACTTTTGTTAAAAATAAGCTGAAGAAATTTTTTTGAATCCTATACATTGCCACGAAAATAGACAAAAAACATCATGTTTCAAATATTTCAGAATTCTGACATGATGGGTCAATTCTGAGACCAGATTCGGATTCAGCGCAAAAATAACTTTGAAAACCCACCCTGTTCAGCCCAACAACATTAATCACCTATTCATTCAGATACATTTTTAATAAAAAATAATTTTTCCATATATGTAACTTACATTTAAAACTAAGAGGCTTCGGCGCCTCCTTATAATACTGAGGTACAGAGCTGAATTTTTATGAACTTTTTCTTCATATCATAAACTTCCTTTTTAAGTAACAGCTCCCTAGAAAAAATTTCAATCACCCTAATGTACATGTATGTACATTGTACTATCTTACTATTTTATATTAGATACATCATAGTTATTTAATATTACATTTTTTGTTAATATTTTTACTGTTTTATTTATTTATTTATATTTATTAACAATTAACTCACTTACGTACTAGCCAAACCTTGAATTATTTTTTTTTGTTTCGCTACTACTTTAAAATTTACAGTTCATTGAAACGAAATATAAATAATATTTCAATGCTCGGCAAGTACGTAAGTGATACGTTTTGTTCTACTGCAACGCTAGTACTGCGTATATCGATGTGATATTTTGGTGGGAGGTAGAGGAGGGTCTCTAATATGTATAGAGGTAATTTGCGGATAAAGAGCACTCCCGCAAAAGTGCCTTTATTCCACCCAACTATTCAATTAAAATTTATAAATAGTTGAGCTTTAAGAAAAATGCTCTAAATTAAGAATAAGCCATTTTCGACAGTTGGGACTTTTACCAAATGTAGTTTAAGCCTTTCTGTGATGATAAAAAAAATTTCAAGGAAAAAAAAACTGATGCACTTAAAAATTTTTTGATTTGAAATAAATGCATCTGGCTTACGATATTTGCAATATTTTCCACAAATCAGTTTACTTTGCACTAAATGTCATCTTTTCATAAGATCCATTAAATTATGAAAAGTTTGAAAAAAAAAATTATAAAATTCCGTTATTAATTAAAGAAATATCGACAGTTTGAAAAAAAGTCCTCTCAGAATTTTTTTTCTTATAATTTTAAAGGACAAAGTTCAAATGACCATAACTTTGAAAGTTGGGTCCATTCAGCGAAATAAAAAAATATGGGTCCCTTAGAATTGAACGCAGATTAATATCTGTAAATTTTAAGCAAATCTATAAATTTTTTTGGTCTGCCTTTTCCTCGGAGGGATTTGTACATAAGCACATAAATAAGTACTGATTTGCGTAAGCTGACCACCTTTGTCACAACAACATCCACATACAGTCCACTAACGCTACAATCGTCACGGTGGGCTTTAACCAACTTTTAATAAAAGTATGAGCTACTACAAAAACTTTAATTGGGGATTATTTGGGATGTAATTTGGAGTCGATATATGGAAAACATAAGAAATCCTTATAGCTTTTTTTTAAATCCATATTTACTGTTTTTCAATGATATTACATATGTAAAACATACGTATGAAATTGACAGGTCAAAGTACTTTATTAGATAGCACCACAGTCCAAATCTTAACTCTCTAGGTGGCCGGAGTCCTGAGGAAGAACCATATTTTGTCCTGAAAATAGCCGTATGTTCAAAATTATATGCCGCAGCCCTGAAAATAAAACTGAAGAGGCAACCCTGTTTTTGACATTTGAGGGAGTTCGGTTCTTGGAGTCTTTTTGAACAACGCGTGAACATCGGTTCTTTGTATTTAGTGAAAAATAATTAACTTTGAATAGATATTAAATAAAGATTGATTTAAAATTAACGCGATTTTTGTTTTATTCGAAACATTGGCATCCCTTGCGGGGAACCTCGGTCACTCGCGAATCTTAAAAGCAATAATTCAGAATTCGTGTTAAAGTAATACTAGTACATTTTGCTCGGTTCTTTTACCGTCACAAACAAAATTAATTCTTAATTAAACGTTCTACATTGTGATTGGATCAAATGTGTACTCCGTGTATTTAAATAAAAGAACTCACTCAAAACGTCGGTAGATTCGACTTAACCTCATTCTAAGCCTCGTGCCCGGCACATATTCCAGAGCTCTTGCAGTCAACGCAAGCAGCGAAACGTGCTGCTGTCGATTCACCTGCTGAATCATTGCGTCGCGTAATTAGCGAAACTCGCTACTCGTTCGCCTGTCGAACAAAATAAACGCATTTTCAATAAAATACATTGTGCCTTGCACCAAAAGGCAAGCACGCTGTTAGTTCACCGGCTGAACTCCAGTGCATTACGCAAGCAGCAACAAAACGTCGCTCTAAGTTCGCATGTCGAACACAACACAAAGTTTATCAAACTCTGTATGCTATCCAGATTTTGATACAATCCTAGTATAGGTTTACCAGTTGAACTCTAGGCCGAAGAAAATTTGCAAAACTAACTTGCGCTCGGTTCACAACGCGAAGCATTTCGATATCGAAAACAGCGAAATGTGCCATCGTTAATTCACCAGTTGAAATGTTGTGCCGCGCAATTAGTGAAACTTATTATTAACATTTCACGTAAGACTAAAAAAAAAAGAAGCAGGCGTTCCTGCTACATTCAAGGTTACAGATAACCTCAAAATATTTTGTTCAGTTCATATCGCGCATCATTTCGCTGCCGGTGTGCTGTCGTGTATTTGCTCTTACGCAAGCAGCGAAGTTGCCATCGTAAACTATACGTTTGAATCGTTGTCCGTTATACGAAGCACTGTGTAAATAGTGCTACTAATGAAAACGGCACTATCGTGTGACCTGTAAATTACAATACAACCTCATTTATAGCGTGGTCGGTTGTGTCGTCGTGGACGTCGCCGTCGGTTGAAGCAGCAAAGACTCAACATAACCTCAATTGCTTACATTCGTTTGACATTTTCTTGGTAACGCGAAGAAATTTTATACTTCAATTGTTGATTAGTGTTAAATAAAGTACTTTTTTCGAGATGGAAAAGAAAATTGAACAATTACGGCAACATAAATTAGCCATTTTTAACTTTTCCACGAATACACGTAAGACAGCAAAAAACAAACAAACTAAAGGTTTTCTGACATCGCGAAAAAGTTTGCTAGAACAATATTGGAATAAATATATTTCAGTACATGACGAGATGGTGGTGGACGACGCTGATGAAGCGGCTAAAAAGGTATTTTTTGATACAGACGACTACGATAATGTAGAATGCACATACGCAGAATCAATGGGTGAGTTAAACGATTTAATTGAAATTGTTCCAGGGTCCCATAAATCTGATTCATGCACAACATCGCACCTCGATCAAACCACACTGGCCGCTGCATCATCAAATTTACCACGTATCAAAATCCCTCCATTTAATGGAACATATTCAAACTGGTATCCATTTAAAGATCTTTTTAGCTCTATTGTTACGACCAACAGCTCACTGACCAATACTCAACGTCTTCAATACTTGAAAGATAGTCTTATTGGAGACGCTCGTCATGCTTTAGACAATATTGCAACCACTGAAGCTAATTTTAAAATAGCATGGGAACTGCTAGAGCGCAAATATGACAATAAGAGAATAATAATCAATGCGCATTTAACTGAAATCACTAATCTTGTCCCAATATCTAAAGAAAGTGCATCTAAGCTCAGAACACTGCTTGATGGGGTTTCTTCCGCGGTACGCGCATTAGAGCAACTTCAGCGTCCAGTTCAACACTGGGACGATTGGCTGGTTTTTGTCACAACGCAAAAAACTGGATGCAGCTACACGAAAGGCCTGGGAGCTTTCACTCAAATCAAACTCTGAAATTCCAACATTTCACGAACTTATTCGTTTCTTAGAATCTCGAACTCAATCCCTCGAGATGATTCAATGCTTCGGAGACTTAAAGTCGGATCAAAAGTTTCCATTCCAAGTAAGTCCCAAACCTGCACAACCAGTACGAGGATACCATACTACTACTCTACGCTGTCCGGAATGTACAGGAAAGCACATACTGATGTTTTGCAATGAATTTCGTAAACGATCACCAACTGAACGCTTTCATTTCATAGAAAAAGCTCATTTGTGCACTAATTGTCTGCGATCTGGACATAATTTGAAAAATTGTACGTCTCAACGACGATGTCAAAAGTGCAACAACTTACATCATACATTTCTACACGAACACTTCGTGAAAAACAACAATACAACGGAGCCAACAAATATTGCTCCTGCTTCCGTTTCTTCAAACACGACTCTTCTCGTGAACAACTGTGTCGTTACCTCAGATATTCAATTACCTGCTGTTTTGCTTGGCACTGCGCTAGTGGAAGCGAGATCAAGAGCTGGTCATAATATTATATTACGTGCATTGCTCGACAGTGGTGCAGAAGCGACCTTTATAAGTGAATACCCTGCTCAGCGATTACAGCTGCCAAGGACTTCTGTTCAAATTCCAATAAATGGTGCTAGTGGGGGTAGAATTACCACGGCAGAGGGCATAGTACAGTTTACTTTGCATTCAATAAAATCAACATTCAAAAGAGAATGCGTAGCTCTAGTGGGACCACGAGTTGGATATTTGACCCCATCAGTCAAAATTCCTGCTGAACACTTAAACAGTTTTTGGGAGTTGGATCTCGCTGATCCAAAACCAAATACTCCCCGTAATATTGACATAACCTTAAGCGCGGCTGACTACGCGTCTGCTATCCTTGGCGAGTCTAGGCGCAGTAATAATTCTAATATTGTCGCCCAAAATACGCAACTGGGTTGAATTTTGTTTGGTGGTTTACCATCACAGACTAAAATCAATGTAGGTGCAACATACGATTGATACTTCACAAAAGTTGATTTAGATCAAACGCTTCGTAGATTCTGGGAAATAGAAGAAGTTAGTTCACCTCCTACGCTCACACAAGATGACAAGTATTGCTTAGACTTTTTCAAGCGTACAACAAAACGCTTAGCAGACGGTCGATACTCTGTTAGATTACCTATCAAAGAAAACTCTGATCTTTCACAGCTCAGCTCCACTTACAACGAAGCTATGACATTGTTACCACACCTGGAAAAACGTCTCAAACGAGATCCTAAACTTAGCAATTTATATAATCAATTTCTAGATGAATACTTGGCACTTGGCCATATGGAAATTGTTTCAAACCAAGACTCGTCTCAAAATGTTTCATATTTGCCTCACCATGGGATTTTAAAAGAATCAAGCACTACTACCAAACTGAGGGTGGTGTTTAATGCATCTAAAAAAGGCTGTACAGGCATTTCGTTAAATGATTGTTTGCACATTGGTCCCAAACTACAAAACGACTTGGCGTCCGTCATGCTAAACTGGCGAAGATACCGAATCGCTTTTATTGGTGACATCGAGAAAATGTATCGCCAAATTGTCGTAGATCCAAAAGATATCGACCTTCAACGCATCATTTGGCGTAAAACGCCAGAAGAGGATCCAAAAATCTACCGTTTACAAACTGTTACCTACGGCACCAACTGCGCGCCATTTCTTGCCATCAATGTACTTCGCACTCTTGCTCATGATGAAAAGGAACGTTTTCCCCACGCGTCCCAGACGCTACTTAACGAATTTTACGTCGATGACGTACTATCAGGTGCGGACAACGTTGCCTCTGCATTTGAGAAACGTAATGACCTTCAAACACTGTTAAATACAGGTGGCTTTACTCTACGCAAATTTCACTCTAATTCATCCGATGTCTTGCATAACGTTCACTCAGACGAACGGAAATTCTCAGATTCATGCGAATTGAAATTAGACGGCGAGGCTAAAGCCCTTGGTATTATGTGGCAAACCCTCACCGATACACTCGGTTACAAAATCAATTTAAATTATGACCTACAAACATTTTCTAAGCGTCAACTGTTATCTGATGTAGCTAAACTTTTCGATCCACTTGGATTACTGGCACCGGTTGTCGTACGCGGTAAGCTTCTGTTCCAGCAACTTTGGCTACTTAACCTTGGATGGAACGATTTGTTGCCTAGCGCGTAGCAAGATCAGTGGAAAGCTATTCGAGAAGATTTAAAGCATCTAGAAGATATTAAGATTCCTCGTTGGATAAATATATCTTGTCAACCAGAAACTTATGAGTTACACTCTTTCGCAGACGCGTCAACTCTGGCTTACGCAGCAGTTGTTTATCTTAAAGTAACAATGCCGCTAGAGACACATATAACTCTACTTTTAGCTAAAACTAAAGTCGCCCCATTGAAAAAGGTTACTATTCCCCGACTTGAGTTATGCGCTGCTCTGCTAGCAGCCAAGCTAGCTAAAAACGTTCAGAAAACTTTGCGTCTTGAAAATGTTGTCAGTTATTTGTGGTCAGATTCTACAACCACACTTTGCTGGATCCGGTCGAATCCCGGCAAACTAAAGGAATTTGTTGCAAACCGAGTCGGAGAAATACAGCAATTAACATCAGTCAAAGATTGGAGGTACGTTTCTACTTCACATAATCCTGCTGACTGCGCCTCTCGTGGTTTATCAGCTTTGCAACTTAGAACTGACGACCTCTGGTGGCATGGGCCTAAATGGTTAGCTGAGGACGAAGAAAACTGGCCTAAAATTCCTGTTCAAGCACCTGATAATATTCCCGAAATGAAGTGCATACAAACGCTTTCCACACTGATTATTAAATCTGACTGGTTTATCATGGAGAACTACAGCTCGCTAGATAAACTGTTAGCGGTTAACGCATGGTGTCAACGCTTCATAGCTAAAATATTGCAGAAACCGTGTGAGAATGAACCCTTCTGCCTCTGGAGCGAACGCTACGCAGCTCTAAAATTGTGGACAAAACGAGTACAAAGCTCTGTCTTTAAGTTCGAAATAACCTCTTTGAAGACAAATCGAGCTGTCCCCAAACGCAGTAAGCTACTAAAACTAAACCCCTTCCTTGACAGTGAAGGCATTCTTAGAATTGGCGGTCGTCTTACAAATGCCAACATCGCTTATAATGAATGTCATCCAATGATATTACCAAAAGAAAATCATTTAACTGAACTTATCATCAGACAAGCACATCAAAAAACCCTTCATGGCGGTACGTTCAAAATTATATGCCGCAGCCCTGAAAATAAAACTGAAGAGGCAACCCTGTTTTTGACATTTGAGGGAGTTCGGTTCTTGGAGTCTTTTTGAACAACGCGTGAACATCGGTTCTTTGTATTTAGTGAAAAATAATTAACTTTGAATAGATATTAAATAAAGATTGAATTAAAATTAACGCGATTTTTGTTTTATTCGAAACACCGTACTTAGACCGTTTTAAAAATTTTAGTTCTAAAAGCCCTCAAATCTAAGTTTAAAATTATGGATATCACTTTTTTTTTGTTATGTCATCTACTATACACAAAAAATAGTTTTGAGCTCTAGACTTTAAGACCATTATATGCGACCAGATTAAGTAAAAAAAGCTTTAGTAAAATATGACAACTTTGCAAATGGTGCCCCATATCGAGATCTTACTCATAATACTTATATTATACTTTACATAGTTAACAGTTTTATACACTTCAAAATAAGATAACACACAGTGAAAATGGTTGACCAAGTTCAGAGATATTAGACATTGAATTCGGCTGTTTTCGCAAAAATTGAGTTTTTTTCGTACTTTGACCTTTCAGTACTCGGGACTCCGACTATGTACAAACCTGAAATTTGTGCTGTGGGGTAAGATTTCAAGGTTCTTGACGTGGGTCAGAAGTTACCAACTGGGCCACTTTAAAAAAAAATTTTTATTTTTTAATGAAATTTTGTTATTAAGATAGTGGTATGTGCTAGAAATTAAAATATGAAGTGATTTTTTTTTTATTTTTTTTGTTGTTATAGGCAATTGAAATTTGGGTACAAAATTTTTTCAAAAGCTTATAACTTTTGAACGGTTGCGACGATTTTTATAAATTTAACGGTGTTCGATTCGTATTCAAATAGTATAAGTGAGAGTTTTTTCAATTTTAAATAGTGTATTTTCATTGTTTAAAACATGTTTATTTATTAAATGTTAATGAAAAACAGCCTTCCCTGACCGATCGAAAAACGAAAAAAATTAGTTCTGGTTGCTGCTTTAAATATTTGTATTTTTCAAGTTTTTTTCCGACTCACAGAATCCACTATAAGCCCATTGTGCAGAGTTAGAAATATGTAAATAAAAATTACGTTAAGAGCGATCCATTTTCTTTCTCAACGGAATATTGTACTTTAATATTTTTAACATTTATACAATTTTTTTCGTTTTTCGATCGGACACCGGACACCGTTTCGTATGATATTGTCCTTTCATCAAGAGGTAATGGAAAAGTGCGTGCATACAAAATACAATTTTGGGCACGACTTTTTCGGCACAAGTTCTTACAGCTGCTCTCATCTATGTACAAGGTGACGAGCAGTTGAGGTCAAATGCAATTGAACATTAGCATATCATCATCGGTCATCGCTTAGATTTAAATTCGTTTTATTTGCAATTAAAAATAAGGTAAATTTTGGAATATGTAAATATATTTAATTTGCGAACTTAAAATATTTTTGTTTGCTTTAACAACTGGCTAAAAAAACGCTTTTAGCTCCACCATATGGGTTAACGATAACATTTTTAAATAAATTTTTTAAGTTTTTTCATCCTGTTTCGAACCGATTGGGGGGGCGTCGCATTTGATTTTTGCAGAAAATGCAAATAAGATCCACCCTAATGTACATACATATATGTAGGTTAGTGCCATAGTTGGGCATTAACTTGTTAATCCGTTAATCGTTAATTAACAAACTTTAACTAATTAACTTTTACTTTAAAAAACGTTAACGGACTCGTTAACTTCCGTTAAAATTCCCTAAGTCCGTTAATCGTTAACCCAGTTAAGAAAGTAGAAACATTCTCATAATAATATTAAGCAAAATGACGAACAAACTAACCATTCCTGTAGTATTTCTACCAACGATTCTCACTAAAGTACATAGTTGCGAAGGAGTTGATAGGAGAGATGTTTCATGCCTCAGTACTCGTTTCTATAAAAATATTGTTTATGCTCTTTTGACTCCAATAGTTTGCTTCATGTTTCACTATAACACTTTTTTCTTCTTTTGCTCCTGAATATCTTTGTCTTTCATCATTGTTTAGGTTGATCTAAGACAATTTGTTTTACATTTATAGCATTTAAAAAAAACTGTCTTTAAATTTTAAAATATAGAGTCTAAATGCATACTAAATTGCACAGATTTAGCCAATGGGTCAGAATTTACCAACTGGGCCACTTTTAAAAAAAAATTTTATTTTTTAATGAAATTTGTTTGTTGTTGTTATTTAAATATTTAGATTTTGTTATTTAGTGGTATGTGCTAGAAATTAAAATGTGAAATGATTTTTTTTTTATTTTTTTTATTTTTTGTTATTGTTAAACTGCCGTCAGAAGCGAAATAAGCGTATCTCAAAAAAATTTATATTCGAGATTCTTATAGCATCGGATAGCTTAAGAAATTATGCGTCTAATAAACTAAGCCAAATAACGATATTTTAGTTCAAACATATAAAAAATCTCCTAAGAGAATTTCCTCTATCTCAATTTTACATGTATGTTAACAAATTGACATAAACAAAACATCAATTATCTCGAAACAAGTTTTTTTGAAATACGCCTATTTCGCTTCTGACGGCAGTATAGGCAATTGAAAATCGGGGACAAAATTTTTTCAAAAGCTTATAACTTTTGAACAGATGCGACAATTTTTATAAATTTAACGGTGTTCGATTGTATTGAAATAGTTATAAACTTTTGAATTGCCTATAACAACAACAAAAAAAATCATTTCACATTTTAATTTCTAGCACATACTTACCACTATCTAAATAACAAAAGTTCATTAAAAATAAAAATTTTATGAATGACCCCAATGCCTTATTAAACGGCTTAGAGAAAAGGTTTGGACCACTTCTGAACGACGGGCAGTGCCAGCTTGTCGTGGCTTTTCACCCGAAGTTTCGTTCGATATGGCTGGAAACGTATGACAGCAGTCGAGTGGATGCAGTAAAATATGAATGGAAAAAAAAGGTAGAAGAGGCGTTACGAAAAGAAGCTGCCGAAAGTTGGAAGGACAGAGATAGTTTAATTGGCGGAGGCAGCAACGGTAGTAACATCGACGATGATGAGAAAGACTTTTTCAATTCTGTCACTGAGTTTTAAGAAAAACCCAAGAGCTACAAATATTTAAAGAGTAAAGCATAAAATCTCGTCAAAATGTGATTAGACATGAAATCAAAAGACTTTTTCAACGATGCGGTATCCTCGGCGAACAGATATTCATAAATCTATTTATTTAATATAATACTGCTATACCCTCACGCGCTGCAGTTGAACGTCTTTTTTCCACGGGCAAATATATTTCATCGCCGAAACCAGCCGCGCTTTCAGACGAGAACTTCAACTTATTAATGCTCATGAATATCCACATTATGCCAGATGACTAAATTGCACACCCCAATTATACACGTCTTTTTTGTTCGTAACCTGTTAACTTCCAGAGTTCAAACCAACAGTTTTTATAAGAAGATCACTAACGCAACGATATAAAAAATTCAATATTTATCACATCTTAACGGATTAACGATTAACGTTAACTTGCGTTAAACTTTCCGAAATGTAACGCTTTAACGTTTAACGAAGTTAACTTTGTTAGTAAGGGATTAGCGATTAAAGAAGTTAACTATTTGATTAACAGTGCCCAGCTATGGTTAGTGCCTAGATGTGCATCTACGTTCTCTTTACTGGTCACATCCTTTGATTCGGCATACATAGACTCTATCACGAATAGTGAACGCAGAGGCTAATAGTTTTAGTGCTTTATATGCGTCGTATGATGCATTATTTCTCTATTATTTTTTTTGTTCCCCGTTTACACATAAAAATTATTTTTGAAAATTCATCTTGTTTGTTGGCAAGACGAGTTAAATGAATGCGTCGCGTACAAAATTGGTCGTACTCTGAAATTCTCTTTAGCTCTGTTCGTTCACTGATATTATGCTTTGCCTTTACGTTTGTTCTTTCGGACTGAGGGAGTAATTAATTTGACTTTTACAAGCACAAAGAAATTTTATTAATCGTGCGTAAGCACAAATAAAATTCAAGGAAGAACATAGGAAAGAGTTTGGGTCTGTTTGACAAATTTGGTACTCGCATCGAATAATGAAATGTCTAGAAGTGATAAATTTAAAATTTCAACCCACTCGGATAAGTAGTTTAGTTTTTACAGTTAGTCAAAGTGGAGACATTTTTGAAGTTTGCAAAATATTTATTTTTTTGGATAAAAATTTCATGTTTGAGCTGAAAAACTTAACAAATGCTGAGAGAAAAATATATATTTTTTTTTTTTTTGAAACACTGTTTTTAGCGATGTTTTTGAACTCTAATATGAGTTTAAAAATAAACTTCACAAAACTTCAAGCTGAGCTTCCACACAAATCATCACTAATTCTTTCTTAACATATCCCTAGAACAAACTAGGCACCGGTGTTTGCCCGTTTGGGTGCTAGAGCGATTTTTATCGACAAACCTGTGGCTATAGCACCCTAAGTCCATACGCATATTAGAAATATTAATTCTTAAACCTTTAACTAGAAAACATTTAACTAGGTATGCAATGCCTATTTTATTGGTCATAGTTCATAATTAAAACCGTTTAAATAAAACTACAGCCACGCCCACTTTTTTTAATAGTGGGCGAACCATTGTGTTTTGGTCAAAAACTACCTCTTATAGTTTTTGAATTTATTATATACAATAAGACCCCAACTAAAAACTTTTCTGATTGCACTTGTTCTGTTAAAGGTAAAATTCCTGAAATCTTTACGTAAGGAATACAGGAACAGGTAAAAAGATGTCAAACGATTTGTGTAGAGAAAAACCAAACGAAAATTTTAGAATATGTAAAACGGCAGTTATACATTTTTTTTAATTTTTTGCTAAGAAGAGCATAATTATGAGTATGGAATTTCACCACTGCATGAAACTGGCGTATACAATTCCAGAAGAAAGTAGTGATTTAAAGAAGATTCTTGTAATCAAGGAAGAAACAGCTGATAGGAAGAAAAAAATTCAAGCTGCGTTTTATGCAGAAATTGGTTTGAAAGTTGATCAACCAAAACAAGGGTTTGGTAATACCAATAATGGAAACACTGCCAGAACATTTTTTGAAAAGGATGAAGTCACAGCGCAAATTACTGGAGTTGATAAAGAGATAATTAAAAGGCTACAAGTCATATTAAATGTTTTATGCTGCAAGGAAAAAGTTCACGCAAAAAAATATGGAGAGTTCGCAACAAGAACTGCTGCTTAAAAAATATCCGCGTAAAAAACTTACACCTACGGTTCACAAAATTCTGGCCCATGGTGAAAATATAATAGAGTTTCAGCCTTTACCAATTGGTGAACTATCAGAAGAAGCAAAGGAATCCAAAAACAAAGATTACTAAAAATACAGATATCTCAACACGTGCAAGATATCAAGAAAGTGACAAAACCAGGACCTTTCTAACATGCTGGCCGCCTCGTCTGACCTAATTATTACATCTCTAAGGCACACCCAATCATCAAAAGAGCTGAAAGAATGTTACTCTCAAGAAATGCTAAGTCTATTATATAGCCATTCAGATACTGTTGATTATTTTGAAAGAAATTAAATTGTTAATTTAAGTAATAAAAAAATATTTAGTTTATAAATAAAAAAAAAATAAATATCTCCCCAAAATTTAAATTTATTAAATTTTTTTTCTCCACATTACAATATGGAAGAGGGCTTTGGGCCTGTTTATTATATATATATAAGCATAACCATCAATAAAGAGAAAAAAAAAATAAAAATAAAAATCCGCTTTGAATGTTTTTACAATTTTAGTTTTATATACTAAGCCCAAGTACATTTCTATCACACTTTCCAGCAGTTTTCAATGTCTACTTGCGACAAAAAAAGCATAAATTAAATTTTTACATGCATAAGATATGTAATTTTTCCTCCCTACAAAAAACTCAACTTCAACAATCTATTGCGTCGGATTCTGCAAACCTATTTCAGCAAAATTTACTACTGTATTAGCTATAAGAATTCCCTATCATATAAAAAAAATATTAAAAAATCTTTATTCGTTCAGAAGTTATGATTTTTGCAATCAAAAAAGTCATATCGTGCCCCGACAGGAT
The DNA here is from genome assembly GCA_963662105.1 of Meiosimyza platycephala. NCBI lineage: Eukaryota > Metazoa > Arthropoda > Insecta > Diptera > Lauxaniidae > Meiosimyza > Meiosimyza platycephala. The sequence continues at coordinate 57,462,958 of OY759211.1, read as the reverse complement.
CATGACAACCCATCTAAAGTTGCAGTTATGACTGTTGCGTTTCCTCTGATTAAATTTCAGATGAGACGAGCGAGGTTCCGCTCTGTGTTGGCGTAGAACCATAGAAGGGCTGGGTCCCTGTCTACCACCATTGACGTAACTACGCTTCGGTTCAAACCCCGGCGACGACATAAATTTTTTATTTTTTTAATTTAAAGGTATTTAAAAAACAAAAAAAGTAGAGAACTGTATTTGTATAAATTGAAAATATCTTGAAATCTGTCTTTCATGTTAATAATAAAAAACGAGTCCGTTATTTTTTAATATAAAAGGCAGTTTTCAAGATATTTTCAATATATTTATAGTTCTCTACTTGTTTTTTTGTTTTTAAAATAAAAAAAAAAAAAAATTATGTCGTCGCCAGGGTTTGAACCGAAGCTTCCCTGATCAGACAATGGTTGTTACATGCGCAGTTTAACAACATCATTTTAGTATGTCTTGAAAATGCTGTCGGTGGCTGAGTTGGGTAAGATGAGCATCTTTGAACAGTGGCATGGCTCAGAACACAGGTTCAATTCTCTGATCGGGTGACAGGTAAAAAAAAATTTAATTTCTCCTTTGAAGTTTTAAAAATGTATTACAATTAAAGTAAGAATGACTGACAATAAATAAGTACCAACAAATAAGAAAATAGAGAGGAAAATAGCAGAAAAAAAAAGAAATAGAGGAAAGTAAAAAATCAAAAAATAAAATTTTTTTTTGCGAATTTATTCTAAGTTTCAACAAAAACCTTAGGAAAATTAACAAATTTTTTTTGAAACCAACGAATTTATTTTAAGTTTCAACAAATCATCTTTTGTTATATCAGAGATACAGTTTCTCTGACTGAAAATCATACACAACATTCGTTGAAATCGGACCCGGAATTGTTTGATTTGAGCGAATCTTTTTTTTCTGTGTAGTACGTTGGAAATGGTTGTGTCCTGATAGCCGAGACGAGCTAGGTCCCGGTCTATCACGCTGCGGAAAACTAGTGCCACGAGAACAACTTTATAGTGGTAGCCGAGATGAGATAAATACCGGTCGAATGAGCTGGTCGCAATTTTTTTTTTTTGAATTTATTATTATTAGAGGACAGTGCCCTAGACGAGCTATGTCCCAATACAGAGTCTTCATCTGATTTATAATGTAATCACATAAATGTGTTTTTTTTTATTCAGAAGTCCATGCCTCATTTTGCGAATTCCCCAGACAATGGCCAGACATTCCTTTTCTGTTGGGGAATAATTTTTCTCGGCTTTATTCAGGCTGCGACTACCATAAGCGATCACCCGTTCTACGTCGTTGGTGATTTGCGTGAGCACGGCTCCGAGGCCCGCATCACTGCATCGGTCTGTAAAGTAAAAGTTTTATTGAAATCCGGGCACGTCAGTATTGGGGCCTTGGTTTGTTTTTCTTTTGGTATTTCGAACGCCTGCTGTTGCTCCGCTCCCCATTTCCAATGCTTACTCTTGCATAATAGTGATGTTAATGGCTGAACTATTGCAGCGAACTCAGGCACGAAGCGACGGTACCATTATGCTTTCCCCAAAAATCGCCGTACCCCTCGTATGTTCTGTGGTGGCGCTAAGTCACGGATGGCAGCAACCTTTTCTGGGTCAGTTTGGATACCTTCTCCACTGACAACGTGGCCCAAGTATTTGATACTGGTTTTAAAAAACTCGCATTTATCGGGATTGATCCTGAGATTCGCTGCCCTTAATCGTCTCAACACTTCCCGCAAATTTTCCTTATGTTCTTCAAATGTTGATGCGGTAACCACAATGTCTTCAAGGTAGGCGAACGCAAATGGTTCCATTTTTGCTCCTATGACTCGGTCATGGGCCCGTTGAAAGGTAGTGGGAGCTGAGTGAAGGCCAAATGGCATGACTCGCCATTGAAAGAGGCCTCGGCCGGGTACCGTGAATGCCGTGAATTTTTTGCTGGTGGCCTCCATTGGTATTCGCCAGTAGCCATCTTTCAAATCCAGGCTACTAACGTATTTTGCATTTCTTAATCGATCTAAGATGTGTGTGATCCGGGGTAACGGATAGGCATCTGGGACGGATCGGCTGTTTAATTGACGGTAGTCAATGCAAAGACGCCAGGCGACGGTTTTCTTGCGTACCAATACGATGGGTGCGCTGTATAGGCTATGTGACGGCTCGATGCATTCTTTGGATAGTCATTTATTTATTTCTTCATCGATGAGTGCTTGCATTGCGGGATTACGCGGGATGTACCTCTGTTTAACGGGGTGGTCATCCATCATGACTATTTTGTGGGCTGTTATATGGGTCGCCCCTTGTAACGCATCAAATTTTGGGAGTTCTTCGGCTAAAAATTTGTTAATTACCTTCTGGGTATTTTTGTTCTGTGTTCCTTCGGATTCATCTGCGAATGCGACTCTGCCGTTGGTATGGGTTCAAGCTCTGTCGGGGTGGACTCTGCTGCTGATGTGGATTTAGGCTCTGTCGGGGTGGACTCTGCTGCCGATGTGGATTTAGGCTCTGTCGGAGTGGACTCTGCTGTTGATGTGGGTTCAGGCTCTGTTGAGGTGGACTCTGCTGCGGATGTGGGCTTAGGCTCTGTCGGGGTGTATTCTGCTGTTGGTAGTGTTTTTACCCTTCGTGCTGGATTTTGTAACTCGTCTAGATTTTTTTGTTGTCTCTTCCGCTTGCGATTTTGCCGATTCTTAGGTTGGCAGGATGGTGGCTCTGGTGGTGAATTTTTTTGTCCATGCTGATGGCTGTCTTGTAGTTGCTGGTGTGGATTTACGTTCCTGACCATACATTTCTCGGGTTGATCTAGCGGGGCTTCACCCAAGGTGATTGAGTCTCTTCCCATTGTAATCGTGAAACCACTTTGTGTGAGAAAGTCGAGTCCCAGAACCACGTCATCCGTAGCGTCAGGCATGACAATAAATTGGAAATTTTCGTTGAGGTTACCATATTGAACTCGTGTCTGTATAGCATTGTTTAGTTGCCGCGATGATCCATCTGCTAAAATCACCTCACCTTCATATGCCACTGGCGTAGCTTTTCTACCGATTAAATTTACGAATGCTTTTCGGATGAAACTCGCCGTTGCTCGTGTGTCGATTGTGGCCGACACCTCCTTTCCGCCAACTATTATGTTGCCGAAAACTCTCTTGCAGTAAAATTTGGAGTGATCTACATTTGCTGGGGCCGATTATATGGATCGCTCGCCCCCCCTAGCTCTGGGCGGTCTCCTTCTGCGTTTTCCGGAGGACAACAGCAACCTAGGGTGCGCACTCTTACTTTGCCACAAATCCAGCAGAATAATTCTTGCTGGCCCCGACATTCTCTAGCGACATGATCATCCAGACCACAGCGCCGGCAACCTGTTTGAGCAATACGCTCGACTGTAGTTTGTTCCATCATGCGGTGATGCTCAAGGCGACTTCTTGGAAATGTCGGTCGCGCAGGTTGTCTTTCTTGAATGCATTCAAGCTCTTCCGCTAACGTGATCAGCTCTATTAGGGTAGAAAACTCTCGGCGCTTGATCTACCATTGGTACTCTGGTAAGCAATTTCGGAAAATACGCTCGAGCCGTTGCGTTTCCGTACAATGTGCGTGACGCATCATCGTCTGAAGACCATGGACGTAATCTTTGAATTTTTCCCGCAGCTGCTGGCATTTCTTCCTGATTTCATCGTCGAGTGTCTCGAAGTATCGGGTGGCAGGAAGAAATTCAAATAGCTTGATTTAAATGATGTCCATGTGGCCCATTGTTGATTAGTATTGCGGAACCATGTTAGGGCTTCGTCCCGTAATAATTCCGGCATTGTCCGCGGAAGGTGGTTTATGTCTAGTCCATAAACTTGGATTAATTCTTCTACTCGCTCGATAAACATGAGAGGATCTCTGCCCCCATCGTATTTTACGGCCCATTTTCGTACCTGCTCCATGATCAACGGGTTGTAGATCAAGTGCACCTGGGGCACGATATATAATTCACGCTGCTGTATGCCCGTTGGCTCTGCGATGATGGTCTGTATTACGTATCTCATCCAGGGTACCATGTGTTTCGATACCAAATTCCTCACAATAGGCCATCAACTCCCCTTTTTTAAGTCCATGTGTCCACTAGACGCCTAACATTTTTAACTTTTGTACGCGGTTTATTTCTGAAGGAGATTGGATAAAATTTTGTGTAATTAATTTGAGTTCATGAAAAAATAAATTTTCCCCACTGTATGAAAAATTGAGTTTTTTTTTTGGAAAGAAAATAAAGTTTCCGTCTGTCCGAGCAAATGTTTTTTAGAGGAACGGTTCACTGTCCGAGCACTAGTTATATTTCTTATATTTTTTTAAAAAAAATGGTTCACTGTTTGTCTGTGTAATGTTTTTCTGAACACGATTTACTATCTGTCCACGCTATATATTTCTAAACGGAACGGTTCACTTGTCCGAGCACTAGTTTTTCCATACCGTTTATTGCGTTTTTTTCTTTGCTGTGTAATTATTTTCTAAAAATTTTAACCGCGTTTTTTTTTTTTTTAGAAGTTAGAAAAATAAACCACTCAGCCGCGTTTAATTAGTATTAGTTTTTTTTTAAATTTTATAGCCAGGGTCCCTGCTCGAGCGCCACTGTGACGAACCTTCCGGCCGAGGTCTTGGCTCGCCGGTGTCCAAGGTTCCGCTACAGAATATTTATATTCGCAGGTTGGCTATTTCTACAACTTTTATTTAAAACGCGGGTGGTTCAGGTTTTTAATTCAATTTTTTTTAATTCACCTAAATTTAATCATATATTTACATATATTTTGTTTATTCACTACGAGAAATAGATTAAAGACTTAATTTAAATAGAAATAAAGTTACTCGATATTTATAAAAAAAATATATGCCCTGGCGCTGGTACCACCGGCTCTGCTCTTATACCGCTCTCCGTTTGTTGCACGTGTTCAACCGGGGGTGTCTTCTCACTCCTTTTGTGACGCTACCTCAACTTTTCTACTATCGCTCGTATGACTGCTAAGCTAAAATGTACGCGCGTTGGTTTTAGAACTGGCTGCGTTCTAGCGCATGAGTGTCTCAGTGAAAACCGAAAGCACACTTAAATCTTGGAAGAGCGACTTATGCTAAATTTTTGCAGCCAAGTACCTCTGTGAAAACCGAAAACGTACTTGTATGTTCGAACGTTACAATGGCCGCCAAACCGAAACTTAATCTCTGCCCGTATGACCGCTGAGCTACAATGTACGTATGTCGATTTTGAACTGACTGCGTTCTAGCGCATGAGTGCCTCAGTGAAAACCGAAAACACACTCACGCGTTTGAAGTTAGCCGAAACCTCCACATGCAAGTCCTATGCTATGAAAGTAAACCTCGGCAGAGCGACTATGCGAAATTATTGCAGCCAAGTACCTCAGTGAAAACCGAAAGCGTACTTGTATGTTCGAATGTTGCAATAGCCGCAAAACCAAACTTGTCGATTTTGAACTGACTGCGTTCTAGCACATGAGTGCCTCAGTGAAAACCGAAAACACACTCACACGTTTGAAGTTAGCCGAAACCTTCACACGCAACTCCTACGCTAACTTTCTAACACTCAAGTACCTCAGTGAAAACCGAAAATGTATTTGTATGTTAAGTCAATGCTGAAAGTTAGAAAAGAATTTTGATTAGTAAATATTACCACTGTTGACTGCTCGCTGCGGCGGACCCCGATTGAATGAATAAAATTATGATTTTGATTTAACACCCAACCTCTTGCTGGTGTCGATTGCAACAGCTGATTTTTTTTACCTGCCACGTCAGCTGTTTTAATTGGTGATGTCAGACGACCTAATATCTTAACTATTGCTTTTCGCCCTTATGCCAGCTTCAATAAATTCGTTGTTCCCAAGTGCGTTTTTTAAAGTTCATATTATTTTTCTCTTTTAATGAAGTAAACGTTTAAATAAATAAATTAAACTCATTGTTTCTCTTTTAACTTTAACAAATAGTGGCAATAATTATTACTATAATACTGTGTAATAAAAAATAAAAAAATGGTTCATCCGTTTGTGCGACAGCCCGTACGATGGTGTTGGTGGCTTGTTGCGGCGAATTTAATGTTGGGGATAAAATCGCGTGACGACTTTTATCCCTCACAACTGATTGACCGCAGTTCAGTCATGAAGAAGTATTGGAGCTCTTGTCGCTACTATCACTATCGCTACTCGAGCTGGTGGTGTCGCGGTCTTGTTGTCGATGCTGTTGTTGTTGACCGTCGGAACCGTCTTGTTCCCCTCGTCTACGCTTGCATTGGCCGGTCGGGCATTTGAATCTGCCTGGTGATTGATTTTCCACAACTCGTCCGTACCCTCGATGCTCCAGGCCCCATCGATTTCTGTCAGAGCCCCCAGCCCCTCCTCGTCTTCGTCCATGGATACAACACCTGGCCCCTTTCCGTGACAATCATGGACGATGCGTCTTGGTGCGTCGCTATGGCGAGGGCCATTGCTCCTGGTCACAACAACCTTTCGCTCTGGTGTTCGGGCGTGGGGGTACCTACGTGACGTGGGTGGCCTTACTGGTGTATGGGCTCGCTTCTTCGGTGCTGCCGGCGAAATCTTCCCGTTCTTGCCCTCGGGTTGTCTTGGAGGTGGCGCCCATTGTTTGCGTGTTGCACGGTGATCATTATTCGGCGACATTTTTGGGTTTGGTGGCGGTGGCCGGCTTCAGGGCCTCGGAGCGCTCGATGTCGACTGGGTTATATTGCGCTCAGCTCTGACCATTTGCCATCGATTTCCCTGTATCATGTGGATGATCTACCCAGTACCATTCCTTTCCTGAACTTCGGACTTCCGGCGGCACTGGTACTCATGGTGGCGACACGTGTGCTTCGTCGTTTCGGCTCGGCGTGCTCATCATCATATCTTCGCTTCTTCTTCCAGCATCTGTAGCCGGAACCGAGAAAATTCCTACCTTTTTTGGGGGGGGGGATAGCTACGCCCCTTTTTATTCAATTTTGCCGTCTCTGGCCGAGATAGTTTTTCTTCAAAGCTACGTCTAGGTGCTTGTGACATTCTTTAACTTGTTTCCTTTTTAGGTTGCGACTGAAAATTAGAGAAAAGAGAAATTAGTTTTGGGTAGGAACGAAGGTTTACATTTTTTAAAATGAATGGTTTAATTTCGCTCAGGTGTGCGTGCGGATAACTTTGTCTCCGACGCCTTTTAGATTATAAATTACAGGGGAAATGAAACTTGCAACTGCATATGGGCCCGCGTATTTTGGGCTCATCTGGTCATTGCCCCATTTCCAGTGCTTACCGTTTTTCAACAAGGCCGTCAATTGAGGATTGATATGATTTTGCAGTTTTAGGAAGTATTTTCCTCTCAGTTTTTCAGTCAATTACAAAAGCATTTGTACCCCTCTGATACAGATCTGTCAAATAACATCAACTGATTAACTTTAAATGAATATTTAAAGAAAATACAATTCCAAAATCCGATTATTGTAATTATTTTTGCTAGAAAATTGAGGTATTTATTTGAGTCTATTTTTCGATTTTTTTAGTTTTACGTATTTTATATAGATACGTCCAACGTATAAGTTGGTAACTCGAAAATCGTCATTCTTCAGTATTGTTTTCGTTAAATAGAAAACAAAAAATCAAAATTGAGTACAGATTTTTGTGTAATGTAGATGAAATAAAGGTCTTTCAAAATTATTATATATATTATTATATTAAATATTAAATAATCAAAAAAAACAAAAAACACTTTTTGAAATATCTTTTTAACTTAAGGTACAAAGTTTTTACATGGCGACTTCACTTATGCACACCGAAGTTGTAACTGTTAAAATAGTTGCTAATCTCTCAAATTTTTAGCTAGAGCTCCAAAAAATTGTCACAAGATAGAGTTCATAGCGCAGATTCTGATAAACACTGTCCCTTTAAAAGTTGGTAAATCGAGTTACCAACTTATACGTTGGACGTATCGATATAAGTTTTTGAAAAAATTTAATTTTGATGCATGGATCTTTTTGTCTGCGGGTGTAAGGGATAGTTTCAAAAATATTCGCCAAAAACCGTAAAAATGAATACACCACAGAAGGAAATAAGAAAGTACAGTCTTTTGAAATAAAGGACGGATGGTCACCGTAATTATATTAAAAAAAAACTAAATAAATTTTTACTTAAAATAATTTTACAGTGACGGGGGTGGCCGCTCTGGAGTTTATATATCAATCGATGCGAATCTAGAACTAGCAGAAGAGGAAGAGAGTTTTCACGTTTTTGGATATTTTAAAAAACTACGGCAATCAAGAAGAGGTCTGGTAGAAAATGTGGTATGTTTAACTAAGTTCAACTGAATTTAAGAAAAATTAAAAATTTTAAAAAATAGCACAGGTCCACACAAAATCTTTTTTGGCCAGAAATGCATGCTTTTAATGAACTTGTCAGGGAATATCTTAGAATGAGGATAGAATAGGATTTATATTGGACGGTCACATGACTTAAAAAGTACTGAAGTCCTCCGGGCCAATAAGTTTTTAATTTTTCGAAATGTGCCACGTTTTGAAGCACAAATTTACCAAGCTCTAGGATATGTATACTTCGTTCTTAGCGTTATTGCTACGGAACTTTATTTTCGGTATAGATCACGGTGATCACAAGCTCAAACGAAAGATTGGTTTACAAAAAAACTTAATTAAGGAATATCTTTATTTGTGTTTTTGGAACCATGTAAAATTTAATATGTATTTTACAGAGCTGTTTGTTTAGTAGTTTTAGTGCAAAAAACAACAAAAAAATTTCAAACGCAAAATGCATAAAAAGAAACAAAAAATTGGCAACGAGCTTCTTATACTAGTTTCCATGACGCTACGTCACTTCATCAGTAAGCTTTTATAACTCCGTTTCTGTTAAAGCTATAAAATTGAGATTAATTTCATTGCAAAGCTAAGAAAATTAACTTAAATAAAAAAATTATTTTTTGTCAAAATTATGAACAAATTAATATTGTTTTAAACAATTTAAATTTTTAAATTGATTTTTAGGAATTTCCCCCACCCTGTATCAAATTTTTAATATGACCATTGTGTTTTACGACAAATTTCCTATCGAAAACGTATTTTTTTTAATGGGCAAACTATTATTACTATTAAATTTTGAGAATTTCGTGATTTTTGGCTTGGAGGCACACTTTCATAAATTCATAACTCCGGTTCTGTTAAATATATATTAAATTGAAATCAACTTTCTAACTTTAACAGAACTGGAGTTATGAATTTTTGAAAGTGAGCCTCCAAGCCAAAAATCACGAAATTTTCAAAATTTGAATTCGTTCTATTTTGAAAAAAAATACGTACCTCTTATTTTTCGATACAGAACCCATAAAAAAATTTCAGCCAAATCAAGAATGCGTCGTCCGAAAAGTGTTCGGTTTGTAAAAAACTGTCCCACGTATGGAATTTAAAAAAAACTGATTTTGCTCAAATTGATACGTCAAAACACCTTAAAGAGTTACACCACAGTTAAAATTCAAGCTCCATAGGTGGGCGGGGTCCATAGTGCTGATAGGTCACGAGACTTACAAAAATATGTTTTTGCGAAAACAGCCGAATACGATGTCTATTAACTACGGGACTGTTTAAACAACTCGCAACGTGGCGAGTGGCTTGATGGTCGTTTCGAGTGTAGACCTCTGACAGTGGTTGTGCAACATAAAATATGAAAAATAATAGTAATAAATGTTTAATTGAATTCAAATCTTGGTTAATTGAGATGGCGCCTGAGCTAACTGTCAGGACAGACTTGGGTTACTTGAAGTCATATTTTTCTTGTACCGAAATTTGACCAGCAGCTCCGGTTGAGTTCTGAGGAATTTAAAAATGCAATGAACTTCCATTTCATATTAATTTTCAAATGTAAAATATCATTCAATGTGGGAACTTCAAGAGTAGACGAATCCTGTTTTCATAAATTTTTTTGACTTAGCGAAGACTCGCGCAACCGGAGCTGATGTGCCAGGAAAACATAAAACAAATAAAACGAATTCGGTTAATTTGGAATATTCTTCGAGTGGTATACGGCTTATTTCCAGATGTTTGAAAATATTCACCCATTGCTCTTCTGATAGCCTTTTTTTGTCATTCCACTCCGCCAGTTTGTTACGGGTGCTAAATGATTTCATTTAACCGTACTGGTCATCAATTGCCGAAGAATCAGCATCCAAATCAAACGATACGTTATTAATCCATCGTTTTCTTGACAGCCGGTCAATCAATGGCAATGCGACCCAGGCAAATTCTTTGAACGTTTCGAGTTCATTAGCCTACTCCAAAATTTATTCATTTTCAGAGATTGTTGGATGTTCTCTACCATCGGGTTATCTTGAAGCCAACAAACTTTTAAGTGAAAATCAGTCTGGTTATACATAGAGAAGGTCACAGTTGTAATAGAGAAGAGCTAGCAATTTTGGTTTTATTGGACTTTTCAAAAACCAGTTAATCAAATTGAGAAACCATTTTGGTTTTAGTACAATTGCAATTCAGATTATTAAAAGCATTATTTTCAGAGTTTAAAAATATTTTATCTGGTGTTCCTCAAGGAACAATTTCAGGTCCAATTCTGTTTAGCATTTTCAAAAATGATATTGTTGGCTGCTTTTAAAAATTATTATGTGATAACTCTTTAATTTGCAGATGGGCACGAAATAATTACTGAAATAAAAATACCTTGAAAACTAAAGCTTTGCCGATTTGTCACTCGTCATACAATATGGAGCACATGATAGTTGCGTCTTAACCCTTTCGCTACAAGGTTCTATTGGGTAGCATTAAAAATCCAATTTTTTCAATTTTTACTCTTACTGTCCCTAGGAACATCAAACAATATTCGATTTTCAAAATTTTTTTCCCTAAATGTGATTTTTAGAATGTATCCATATGGACACATATTTAGTGAATGGTAAAGAAAAATGCTAAAATTTTATTTTTTCATATATGAGTTTTAATATATTTCAGTAGTTCTAATACATGAAATTTGATTTATTTTTCAATAAAAACCTTGTTTAATACCTACAGTACCTAGAGACCGACCACTGTTCGGTTTTTCGTTTTGAGGTTGAAAAAATCGAAAAAATATGGAATTTGTTGAAAAAAGTTGACTTTTCACTTTCACGCTTCAACTTCTCTTTACTTTTTTCTGTTCCATTTTTTTCAACAATTTTGCTTCGTTTTTAGTTTCGTCAAATTGTGGTCTGATGCAAAAGTGTTTATAAAAAGAGTGATTTCATTTAAATTGGACACTAAATCGACTGAGATATCGCAGCATTTATATAAAAGAGCGCAACCGATTGTACAGTTAGTACGAGGGGTAAAACCTATAAGCCACTTTGGTACAAAAACTTATCGCACCTTATTACGTTTTGCGGTTGGTGCTATTTTTTAAATTTTATTGCTGTAAGGATATTTTCCTTGTTCTTCGGCTTATCCCGGAGGTAATCACTCCATAAGTGACAACTCATCGAGGCGGTTCACCCCGAGTGACGTTGGGTCACTTAAAGTTACTTTGGTTCACGAAATTCGTAAAAATCCAAAAAAAAAAAAATTCCACGCACCGCAAAACGTTATTAGGTGCGCAAAGTTTTTACACCAACGTGGCCAATAGGTGTTATAGAGCAATTCTACAAAAATCGCACGCAAACCGCAATATCGCGATTTTCACTCATCTCGGTGATTCCAAGTAACCCAAAGTGACTCGTGGTGAACCACCTCGATGAGTAGTCACTTATGGAGTGATTACCTCCGGGATAATCCGAAGTACAAGGAAAATATCCTTACCGTAATAAAATCAAAAAATCGCACGCACCGCAAGACATAATTAGATGCGCTAAGAGTTTGTACAAACGTGGCCCATAGGTGTTATAGACCAATTCTACAAAAATCGCACGCAAACCACAAAATCGCGACTTTCACTCACCTCGGTGACTCCAAGTGACACATAGTGACTCGGAGTGAACCGCCTCGATAAGTAGACACTTATGGAGTGACTATCTCCGGGATACTCCAAAGAACAAGGAAAATATACTTGCAGCAATAATTATCAAAAAATCGCACGCATCGCAAAACATAATTAGGTGCGATAAGAGTTTGCACCGACGTGGCTTATAGGTGTTATAGACCAATTCTACCAAAATCGCACGCAAACCACAAAATTGCAATTTTCACTCACCTCGGTGACTCCAAGTGACCCAAAGTGACTCGAAGTGAACCGCCTCGATAAGTAGTCACTTATGGAGTGACTACTTCCGGGATACTCCAAAGGACAAGGAAAATATCCTTACAGCAATAATATCCAAAAAATCGCACGCATCGCAAAACATAATTAGGTGCGATAAGAGTTTGCACCAACGTGGCTTATAGGTGTTATAGACAAATTCTACCAAAATCGCACGCAAACCACAAAATTGCGATTTTCTTTCACCTCGGTGACTCCAAGTGACCCAAAGTGACTCGGAGTGAACCGCCTCAATAAGTAGCCACTTATGGAGTGACTACTTCCGGGATACTCCAAAGGACAAGGAAAATATCCTTACAGCAATAATATCCAAAAAATCGCACGCATCGCAAAACATAATTAGGTGCGATAAGAGTTTGCACCAACGTGGCCTATAGGTGCTATAGACCAATTCTACCAAAATCGCACGCAAACCACAAAATTGCGATTTCCACGCACCTCGGTGACTCCAAGTGACCCAAAGTTACTCGGAGTGAACCAACTCGATAAGTAGTCACTTATGGAGTGACTACTTCCGGGATTCTCCAAAGGACAAGGAAAATATCCTTACAGCAATAATATCCAAAAAATCGCACGCATCGCAAAACATAATTAGGTGCGATAAGAGTTTGCACCAACGTGGCTTATAGGTGTTATAGACCAATTCTACCAAAATCGCACGCAAACCACAAAATTGCGATTTTCTTTCACCTCGGTGACTCCAAGTGACCCAAAGTGACTCGGAGTGAACCGCCTCGATAAGTAGCCACTTATGGAGTGACTACTTCCGGGATACTCCAAAGGACAAGGAAAATATCCTTACAGCAATAATATCCAAAAAATCGCACGCATCGCAAAACATAATTAGGTGCGATAAGAGTTTGCACCAACGTGGCCTATAGGTGTTATAGACCAATTCTACCAAAATCGCACGCAAACCACAAAATTGCGATTTCCACTCACCTCGGTGACTCCAAGTGACCCAAAGTGACTCGGAGTGAACCAACTCGATAAGTAGTCACTTATGGAGTGACTACTTCCGGGATACTCCAAAGGACAAGGAAAATATCCTTACAGCAATAATATCCAAAAAATCGCACGCATCGCAAAACATAATTAGGTGCGATAAGAGTTTGCACCAACGTGGCCTATAGGTGTTATAGACCAATTCTACCAAAATCGCACGCAAACCACAAAATTGCGATTTTCACTCACCTCGGTGACTCAAAGTGACCCAAAGTGACCCAAAGTGACTCGGAGTGAACCGCCTCGATAAGTAGTCACTTATGGAGTGACTACTTCCGGGATACTCCAAAGGACAAGGAAAATATCCTTACAGCAACAAATTCCGCAAATCGCTCAGGACGCACTAAGTGGTCAAATATTAAAAATGACCACTACAATATTAACACTACACCACTGTAATTAAAAGTCTATTGGAACAAAAAATTTTTCTTTATTTTTCGTGCTTTCTCTATCGATTGGAACAAAAAATTTAAAAAAATTACTCCCATAGTACACTAAATAACATTTAACGTTTTTCGTACGTATGGGAGGTGCCACGCCCACTTACGCAATCCCGTTGAAATCCATATAATTTCAAAGCTTATAGTAATCGACACCTCTACACCAAATTTAAAGAAAATACCTCCCATAGTGCACTAAATACAACATTCAACGATTTTCGTATATATGGGACGTGCCACGCCCACTAACGAAATCTCGTCGAAATCCATTTAACTTAAAAATTTTTGGTAACCGACATCTCTGTACCAAATTTTAATGAGATTACTCCCATAGTGCACTTAATATAACATTTAACGGTTTTTGTTTGTATGGGAGGTGCCACGCCCACTGAAGCAATCCCGTCGAAATGCATTTAATTTCAAAGCTTATAGTAACCGACAACTCCTCACCAAATTTTAAGAAGATTACTCTCATAGTACAATAAATATAACATTTAACCTGTTTTGCTTGTATGGGAGGTGCCACGCCCACTGGTACTATTACACCCATTTTTCGTCTTGAGGTACCTTATAGCAAGTATATCCACCATATGAAATATCAGAACGATTGTGTTGTTAATTCTCTTATTATAATGTTTATAAATATTGTGGGCTGTGCCACGCCCGTAAACGAATTTTGCCAGTATAGTGACATAGCATGTTATGATGACTGCTCTTAGTGGTATTATCTATAAAATTTTTATGAAAATCCTCAGTGCCGTTTTTGAGTAATATTGAATCAAAATTTTCAATTATTGAAAAGTGCCACGCCCACTTTTCCGATTCCGCCCACTTTTGGCAAAATTTAAGACATTTATGATCTGCATCTGTGTACCAAATTTCATCACAATATCTTGAATAGTTTTCAAGATATGACGTTATGAAAATAAAAGTTTAGGGCTGTGCCACGCCCCTCCAGGAGCCTTTGATAAGTTAAAACCCAGCCCAATCCTAATTTTGTTCACATATGTACCTAACCCCCAAGTTTCATCAAAATCGCTGCACCCGTTTTGGAAATAAAGTCTGAAAATATATATATATATATATATATATATACATACAATTTTAGCTCGTTTAATAATATTAGATATATAAAATAAAAATTATACACTCAAATTAATATAAATTATAATAAATAAAGACAAAAAATGGTACATAGGATCTAAAAAGAAAAAACAAAATTGAGAAAATGATCTTACTAATAATTTATTCATTTGAAATGTAATGAAATTCCTTGAAGCAATTTCTTGATCCATTGGGAATGCACAAGAAAGTATCGCACTTTGAACACTTGTATCTGGTTTGTGCTTTACATCCTTTGATTTTGCATCTACCTTTATCCTTCGTGTGTTCCGGCCAATGTTGATTTCCGTCATATCGAACTGAAGTTAACATGCCTGTTGATTGGACTGAGCTAATAGTCCACACGGAAAAAACACCAACTCAATTTTATTAAAAATTAATAGGAGATTATAAAAATTAAAATCTGAAAACAAATATTACTTTTTTATAGTAATAAATAGAAAATCCTTATTAAAAATTCTATTCTAGTTTGTAAATATTTTCATTTTACATTTTTTAATAAGTGCATATTAAAAATTATTTTCTTCATTTTAATTATCACCTAAAAACTTTGAAATTTTACAAATAATTTATTAAATTTTAATAAATTGCCACATTAGAATTTTTATATATTTCATATTGTAATATATGATTCCCGCTTTATAATTTTTAAAAAGTAGTTATAGAAAAATTATTTCAAGATAATTAATTTTTATTATATTGAATATTATTTCTCTTTTGTGTTTAATTTGTACTCTGTTTGAGTTCTCAACATGTTCATGCAAAAAAATGAATATATAAGGCTTGCCAAACTCTTACTAATTGGCTTTGAAGTAATGTGTTGAACAGAATTGGGACGGGGTCGGGAAAGCGGCAACGGAAACTCGCTGGCCGTCCCAATTTTGTTCAACACACAAAAAATTTAAAAAATAAAAATCAGTTATTATTATTTCATCATAAAAACTTTATAATGTACTTTTGTACAGTCCTTTTAAAATATAATAAATTATTGCAGAAATTTTGAAATCTACTTTGTAAAAATTAAAAATTTGCATTCGAAAAATTAATGCCTGCTTGATGCAATTTTTATATTACGCTTAGTAATTTTTAATAGACACTCGAACCGTTTCCAAATTACTAAATTACCTACTAATTTTTCATAAATTTTGATTAATATTTACAATAATTTCGAGTTTCGTTTTTTCCGTGCATTCGCAATATCATTACGAAAGCTCAATAAGTCCATTTACTTATATTCGTGGTTAGAGTACGTGATCCATTCTGTACTCTAACCACGAATCGCATATTACTAAATCAATAAAGTGGTCAAATATTTTCAGAGTCCACTTTTTAGATCTTATTGAAATTCGATACAAGGAGAGGAGAAAATCCAGTTTGTCTACTCCTTCCATATTTTTATTGTACTCTGCTACTATGTTTGGTTGTGTTATTTCAATTTTTTTCTTTTTTTCAGCACAAAACCGGGGCGCTACGAGTTGCACAATTCCTCCATCAAGCCATCTAAGAAGAAAAATATTGTCTGCTCTTTCCATACGGTAGTCAAAACTTCCCCGGCCTTCTTTTTGCAACTCCTTCTCAGTTTTAAAATCAATTTTTCCAAATCTATTTCCTCTGATAGCTCCTGTAGCCCAAATTCCTTTTTGGCGTAAAAACATTACTAAATTGAGAGTTGAGAAATAATTATCGAAATAGATTTTATGATTATTTTCTTCCGGAATAGTTTTTGAAAGGTGAATTACAATGTCTGAGCAAAACCCAAACTTTGAGCCAGTTAATATTGTGCCTTTTCCTTGATAGATTTCAAAATCGTATAATATGCCTTTTGAGCTGCATAGGCAAAATATTTTTATTCCCCATTTGATGGGTTTCTTGGGTATATATTGCCTCAATGTGGTTCTCCCTTTAAAAGGGACCATCATCTCATCCACACAAAGGTTTTCATCTTTTGGAAGAGTGTACGTTTTTTGTGTGAACATATTTATCAGTGGACGTATAAGGTACATCTTATCGCTTTGTGTTGAGCTTGTTGTAAACTTTAAATTATTTCGCAAAGAATGGAATCTTTGCCTTGTCATATTTTCGGGAAATGATGGTATTACGGTACCCATTGTCCAATACATTTCCAAACGCGGATATCCAATGGTACCAATCATTATCTCTAGAGCTAGAAATTTCAGAAGTTCTTCTGTAGTTAAATTGATAGATTTTCCATTTTTAATCAGTGATGCCTGGTTTGTTGAAGATACAAGTTGTTGAAGAAAGTCTTCTGTAAAGTACTCCAAAAAATACTCAATTGGTAATTAAACACTATTTGATGAGCACATGTCAGTAAAAATAGCCTCTGGAGTGGTCCAAGAAGCTCTTTTCCAACGAAATTGGTCAACCTTTTTGAGTGGAACCTTAGGAGTATGGAAAATTTCTAAACTCTCTTGAACTGTCCCATCAACTGAACAAGTCTCTTCTGTATCAATATCCCCAGAAACTTCATCATTACAAACATCTATATCCTGTATGTTTATCTCATACGAACCTTCTCGAGAAAGCTCTTCCAATAAAAAACTTTTATTGTTCTCAAAAGCATCTAGTAAGTTGTTGGTAAGGTCAGACTCTTCCGTTTCATCTTCTAAGTCAGAAACATCGGAAACGACAAAACTTGTTAAAAGTTTCTCAATATCAGATTCTTTTAGTTTTTTTGACATTTTTCAAAATTTAATGTTAATGTCAGTAGAACTAAAAATATACGTCTGCACCAAGCAGCCTTAAGCGAAAATTGATTTTATTTGTCTTGTGTGTGCACCGTTTACAACCATAACTTACGTTTGTATCCATATGGATACATAGAATGTTTAAAAAAAAACGCAAGGCTTTTACAGTTATTAAATTAAAAATCTATTAATGCACAATGATAAAATGAAAATTTTTTTACATGTTTGATGTGTTTAAAACAAAAATATATGATCTCTATATATGAAATATATATGTAATTTTTAAATAACAAAACCTCTTTTTCACAAAAAAAAAAAATTAAAAAATTCCATTTTTAAAATGCTATATTTTTCTCAATTTCAAAAAAACAAAAATATTTTAACATGTAGTGACCATGTAAATTATATTGTTTTCACAATGTATAGACCAAATCCATCTCAAACCATAAAGTCGGAGTGACTTCAAATTGCGGAATTGGTTGCCGATTAAATATGTTGTTTTTGAAAGTAACTAAGGAAATATACCACCCGATTTGATTGAAAATTATTTTTTACGAAGTTATGCCTATATAAAGTTTTAGTGTCAGAGCGTGAAAAATCGTTGAAAATTGTTTCAAAATAGTCGCATTTTCATTCAAATCAAAATAATTAACTTTTGTCTTTAGATTCTAATAGAACTTCTGATTCTCTGTCAGAATCTTTAAGAAATTTGGAAAATTGGCGGAGTTATAGCGCTTTTTATGAAAAAAAACAAGGCTGATTTTCTCAAAAACCCCAATTTTTTTTTTGCTTAGAATTTTATTGTGGCTTTGTATTAATATGATAAAAAAATGACATGAGTTTAATGCCTGTTACCCACATTTGAGGTCAGGAGATTTTTTTTCCCAAAATGAAAATGTCAATTTTTTTTTCATTATTGCCAAGCCACTCTACGGTACTATTTTCAAAGCAAATTGTTTGCTTGACTTTGTCAGCGAAAAAGCTATATGTGCTTACAATGTTTTTATATATTTCCTATGATAAAATGTTAGTATGCAGAATGCAAGCAGGATTTGTAGAAAATAATTTGGAATGTTGCTTTTGTTATTTGCTTTGATTTATAGCTTTGCGATTTCATCACATCTGCTCCAGGGCGATACAGACAACAATTTATTTTTGGTTGACTTGCTTGCGTAGTTTTCGTCATAGGTTAGGTTAGGTTAGCACGGGAGATGACAATTGTCATCATAACTTAAGTAGGCCGCAGTTGGGCCCATTGTTTACCCTGTTTATAACTTCGTTTTCAACCTATTCAAACCATTTCGAAATTTTTATAAACTTCAAAAATGATTTTGGACACTTTTGAGCGATGTCTTCAAGAGAGTCGAAGAAGTGGAATACCTTATAGCGCCGATTTGTCAGAGCTGGGCATTCACAAAAATAATGAAAGACAGACTCTTCGACGTCAAGATCTTTACAGCTTCTACAAAGATCCCCTACGTCAGAAAGCCCTAGTCTTGAGGCATGCTTACCTATAAAATAGTGTCCTGTAATAACACCTACAAATATTCTTAGGCTTTGTTTGTCTAATGAGATCACTTTTCACGTTCTATTAGCATCATAAAAAGGCCAGATTGCCCTCGACGTACAACATGTTGTCAGGTTAGACCATCTCGTGTTATCCCAATTTATACATTTTGAATCAATTTTGGTCCTAATAAAGGCAAGTGGTTTCATAATGTTAGGTTCAGAAATAATGTCAATTTTAGAGCCTTTCCTAGCAAGCTCATCTGCAGTTTCGTTGCCAATGAAGTCGCTATGTCCAGGCACCCAACACACGGTTAAGTTGTATTTTCCGCCTATTTCACATAGTGATTTCTTGCAATCTAAGACCATGCGAGATTTGATAATATTAGAGCCAACGACCTTAATGACTGCTTGGCTATCGACGTATATAACAAAACTGTCACTACGCTCAAAAATTTTCGATTCAATAATTTGGCATGCCTTCCAGACAGCAAAAATTTCCGCTTGAAATACACTACAGTAACAGGGTAAAGCAAAAGATTCACTGATGCTTCAGTCACAAGAAAAAATTCCAGCCCCCGTACCAGAATCCATTTTCGAACTGTCAGTATATATTTCTTTGGAATTCGAAATAGGAGTCCAACCCTTCCTTTCAGGTATTTTCACTTGAAAGTTGGTTGAGAACGTAAGAGTGGGGGTGATATAATCAGTCCCACTTTGAATATCACAGCCAGGAAATTGAGCGAGAACACTACCATGGCCGTAGGGTTTCGAAAAACCAGATTCCCTCAGTCTAATAGCACTTTTTGCTGCAGTTCCTTTACTGAAAATGTCAAGAGGCTCTAAATAGAGCAAAGTGTCGAGACCAGCAGACGGAGTAGTTTGTACTGCTCCGCTTACTCCAATAGCTGCCATTCTTTGAATTTTTGATAAGATTGATCTCTCAAAAGTTATTAACAGAAATGAAGATAAATTGATAGGTCTAAAATCATTTGCTGTTACATGGCTAGATTTTCCTGCTTTTGGAATAAAAGAGACTTTCACTTTCGCTAGGGGCTTCTTGAATCATTTTAGGAATGACACAATCGAGCCCTGGAGATTTATAAGGTGCAAAAGAACTAATAGCTAATCTAACTTTTTCGTCAGATACAATAGTTAATGCTAAATTCCAGTCTTCGATCTCATTTTCGTTTATCGAAGTACTAGGGAAATTTCGAAAACCTGATGAGTTTTCTGGAAAATGTACATCAAAAAGCAAATTTAGTGTGTCTTTCGGGGACTCAGTCCATATCCCATTTGGATTTTTCAGGCAGCTTAATGCAATGATTCTTTAGTAAGAATTTTCCTGAGCCTTCCCGATTGTTTGATGCTCTCTATTGAATTGCATAGGTCACGCCAGGATGTACGTTTCGCAATTCGAACAGTTTGCTTAAAAAGTCTTAAGTGCAATCTGTAAACTGTCCAGTCCACTGCAGAGCCGCTTTTCCGTGCAACGTTAAACAGCATTCTTGCGGTGGTACGACTTATTTGCACACTTTCATTCCACCAGGGTGGTAACTTCTTTTTTGAGGTTCTACGTAGTGGGCAAGACGTTTCAAAAGCTGAACGTAATTTTGTTGTAAGGTCATTCACAACCCTGTTAATTTGCTCTGAGCTTTCCAGCTTCTCCATTTTCGGAGGAGCTAGGTCCTTAGCAAGAAAATATGCAAATTTCGGCAACTTTGTTTTCAAAGGATTTCGAAATTTAACTTCTTCGATTTTAAATCGACAAATAGAAAAAGTAACGTACCTGTGATCAGATAAAGTGGCATTATCAGAAATGAGCCAGTTATCAACTTTCAGTGCATTAGACTCTGTGATTAAAGTAATATCTAAAACTTCAGATCTTGTACGAGTTACAAAATTTGGTTCGTTTCCTTTATTGCAAATTAAAAGAGAAGAATTAATAATAGAGACTCACCACGGACATTTATAGCCCAACTGCCCCATTGTGTATATGATGTGAATTGGCATCAGCAGCAAT
Organism: Meiosimyza platycephala; assembly: GCA_963662105.1. NCBI lineage: Eukaryota > Metazoa > Arthropoda > Insecta > Diptera > Lauxaniidae > Meiosimyza > Meiosimyza platycephala. Next base: position 57,441,877 of record OY759211.1, on the reverse strand, counting down.
CGCTAAATCCAATCCACGCGAGACAGCCCAGTTATAAGCTGCTACAACTTCTGCAGTTGGTGCAGAAGATCCATGTGGAAGATAAGCAGACGCCAAAAGAAATGGCCTACATCGGTCATCATCAGCGCGAATTACAACTAGATCGTCAGTGCATAGGTGAGGTAAAAGAGAAATATTTATTTCCTTATGAGCCAAGATGCAAGCTGTAGCCCTGCCATGACTTGTAGGTGGATTTTGAAAAATTTGGAAGTCGCTATGGTTAAGACCACGAACTCTATCTTCAGAAATCCATTGTTCCTGAATTAAAGCGACATCAAGGCGTTCCTCAGTAAGAAACGCTAAAAGAGAGGCAAAGGCTGCCTTACAATGCTGGAAGTTGATTTGGACAAATCTCATCCACGGTTTTAGTGGTGGGAGCGCCTTTATCAATTATAAGAGGAGTAGGTTCTTTTTCAACATCATCGTCGTCAAAGAACTTGCAAAAAACCACTCCAGCAGTGAAAGTCAGCTTATTGCCCCTACTCTTAATAAATTTCATGGTTTCCAGTCCAGTTTCAATAATGAAACTCTGGCCACTCTCTCGCTTTTTCTCAGCCCGAATAATTCGAAACTCCTCAGTCGCTAACTCGGGGTTTTGAAATTGGAGCAATCTCAGGCCTTTCTCCTACTCAACTATGGGCAGAGGGATGAAAATTCTTGCACGAGGTGGCTTCTGAGACACGTATGATGTGATAAAGTCAAGAGAGTATTGATCCATGCAGTCAATTACTCTGAAACCATGGTGCCAGCTCATGGCATCAAATTGGGGTGACCGGGCGTCTGGTGAAGCGGTACAGAGGTCTATGAGCTTATCCCTAAGGAAAGCAGTTATTAAACCCCATCTATCCTCTGGGATAGTACCGTTCCCATTACCCTCATCTACCAAACTAACTTTGAAGCATTCCTTTGCTACATCGCTAAAGGTGATGCCTTTACCTGCCTTCGGAACCTTTTTCGGTGAAACTATTTTCGGCAAAGCCTTCTTCAGCTTCTTTTGCGAACCACGAGGGTCCGAATACTCCGCCGAGCGATTCCTTTTACCACTTCTATGAAGGACAGGACAATTTTGCACTTCTGTAGAGGTGCGAATAATTTTGGACCTTTTTTCAGGCTCCTTTTTGCTAAGTACATCTTTAGCCCACGCTAAAGACTTTTTTGAGCCTCAGAAAGGCAGCTAACGGCGTTGAGCTGCTTAACAACAAAATTTGCAGACCTAACATCTCGTCGGACCTGCTGGCGAGGAGTAAATACTCTCTTAGACTCACCTAAACTCTTCATCTTCGAAGAGCCAGCGGATGCTAGTTCTGCATTTCCACAGGACTCGCTACCCTGAGGCGTTCCAATCAGCGTCGGTGGTGGACTGCGCAGAAGAGCCTCCTCATCAATTTCCATTGTAGCACTTACGGTGTTAGCACTCATTACTTTTAAGTAAAAATCACTTTATTAATAAGCGAACCGGACTCCTGAACACACGCCATGTATGCAATATATACACACACACACATGAACATGTATGAAAGAATCTATATGCATGCATGCAAAAACCATTCAGATTGAAAAATATTTTTCAGTTTAAATAGCAATAGCATGCATACACTATGCGCACAAAAATAAATAAATTTTTTAAATTTATTAAAATCGCAAATTTTTTTTTAAAATTTATAAAATCGCGTAATTTTTATAATTTATTAAAATAACGCGGAAACTTTATCAGTTTATATTAATATTTTCCGCAGGTGTAAAAGGCAAAAATTCACAAAGTGAGGCTAAGCACAAAGAGATGTAGAAAATAACAACAAAGCACAGTGTTGTTCTTGTGTTATTACGGTGCCGCAACCACACGTACATACAAATGCAAAATATGTATGTCTCTTTGCTTCAATTGTGAAAATGTACTTAAAATTATCATTATTTGGAAGCAATTAATTAATTATAATTTTTAGTTTTTGCACTCGCTGTTTTATTTTTATCAATAATCGCGGCACAAAACAAAAATTTTAACACTTATGGAACCAAATAAAAGGAAAAGAAATTCAAAGCAAAAACAAAAACGATGATTTTTTTTTCCACTTTTCCGCGTCGAAAATCCGTTTCGATAAACTTTGAATTTTTCTTTAATAAGCAACGCTAATGATTTTCTATCAATTTGCTTTTGATAAACACAATTCACTTTACCGAAATAAATCGATATTGAAATTTTTAAAATATTTTAAACAAGTAATTTTAATTAAAAACTTTAATAAGTCGCGAGCTCGAACGTTTTTTCACTTTCGTCGCGTAGCGTTGCCAACGTACTTTTCGTCATACTTTTTGTGTATATCTTTATTCAACTTTGAAGATGTTAAATAAATACAGAACTCTTTTTCCTTATTGAATTTTGTGTGGTTTCCTTTTTATTTTCTGACGATCACTTCTCTGAAACTAGTTAAATGAATAAAATAAATTGCATTCTAAAAAACAGTGCAACACGCCAGCAAACGGTAAGGTACTTTTGAAAATATACGAGTTCTCGGATCATTGAACTTTTTAGCATATTAGTTTGATAACGTTCACCAGGTGCCGTGATAGAAATCATTTAAGATGTTATTAATGCTGGAGCTGTTTAGACTTGTAGATTTTTTTGACTTTCGAAGCGAACATCGATGGCAACATCAGGTCATTTACACCGATTGTGTAAAAACATCGGATACTGAACATCGATGTTAAAATCACTCGATGTTTTACCAAAACATTTCAAAAACATCGATGTCGATGTCGCAGCCCTATTTAACAGCCATAACACAACATCAACGCCTAATTTTTTTTTTGTTGGATAGGTTGTGAAAAGAGGATGGGCGATGCATACTTATTTTTCAATAGAAGGAATTTGGTATAAAGATAGATTGAATCCTGAGGAAAGGTATTTGTTTTGAAGAGGACGGTGCCACGCCAACAGTAGGAAAATATGTTTTCACAGCTAAGCTAATGGACCGATTTTGATGAAATTGTGTATAAAGGTTGATTGCACCTTAAGGTAGAGATTCATTAGGGAGAAGACAACATGATGATTTTGATAAAGCTTACTATTGAGATAGATTAGATATTAAGGAAGGGTATTAAAGTAGGCATTAGGGTGGTTCAGAATATTAAAGTTGTTCCGATCTTCGCTCCCCGGACACCAAAAGTTTCGTATTGTTGCCAATAAGAACCACGTAAAATTTGGTCCATTTCAGAAAACATTTGATGAGCCCGCGACCGTTTTGAAAACTGGAAAATGGTCTTTAATCCATCGAAAATAATTAATATCTCCCCGAAGCTACCTAGTAGAAGGATCAAATGTAAGACAAGGTCATATTATTTTTTTTCCTCCAACATTTTTCCCCAACATACTTACCCCCTATTACCACCCCTTATGGGGGCTCCCCTGCAAAAATTACATTCTTGTGAAACTATGAAATTGACTCCCCCTCTTCTCAGACGCCTCTGGAGGGGTAAAATGTTTGACCATTTTCTATTATTTTTACTCTCCCAAACTTTTCTCTCGATACACCTACCCCCTATCTGCCACCCTTTTGGGGGTCCCCCTACAAAAAACACCAAAAATTAGGGAAAATTTCGAAAAACAATTCACAGCTTTCCTGGAGTGACCCGTAGAGGAGTCAAATGTATGCAGCGAACTCAACATGTGGCAACGCTTATTTGCTACTTTTTAATAGTAAAATTTATAGTTTTTGCAACTGTAAAAAATATGTAAATGTCAAAGTTTTGTAATTTCGCTCTCTTGAATTCTAAAGCGCGAATTGTTAACACGCATTTTCTTTTTGATCAAAAGTATTAATTTAACTTTAATTTTCTAAACTTTGTAACTTTAAATCTTGTTTAGTAATTATTTAAATAAATAAATTTAGTGAAAACCACCAAATGTATTACCAGGTCCTCCCTACATTTTTTCCGAACATACTTACCCCCCATCTCAACCCGTTTGGGGGGATCCCTTTGAAAAAAATGAAGAAATTTTCGAAAATAATTAATATCACTACTAGGTTGTATTATATTCATTTTTATTGTGTTCATTGTTTATATTAACTTGCTCTTTCCACAAAAAAGATACTTTTTACGATATACTTCTACGATTTGTAGCATTAGCTGTTTGCGTTCTCCATCATTTGACAAAATTTGGTTCTAGTCTTTCATAAACGCAACATCTCTTTCAGCGGTGTCATTTACGACATCTAAGCCTTTGCAAAAAGAGAGAACATCTTTGAAATCATCATCAGATTCTCATGTGGATGGATTATTATTGAAAAATTCTATATTCAATCCAAAGAAAACAAAAAAGTTTCTGGGCGCAGCCATATTAACAGCTCTAGTGATGAAATATTTCAATGGCAGTATACTATAATGGAATATATTCGATGATGCTGCATCTGTGGGTTTTGATACGTCTCTCAGTCATAAAGGCGAAAGATCTGGAGCATGTATTTCATTGCAGAACCGACTAGAACGTAAATTTATAAACCGACGCCATCTTATAAATGAAAATGTACTTCGAAATGTTTTTGATATAAAGCTTGGTTCGAGTACTGCTCCTGAGGTTGCACTCTTTGAACGGTTTTCAAAGGAGTGGAATAAATTAAAAAAAAATCGCATAAAAGCGGCCTATAAGATAAGTTCGTTCGATCAAAAATATAAAAAGCTTCTGTTATCAAAATCTTACTAAGTGTCATAGCAGAGATGATTATAAGGAGTTTTTAGAACTAGCACTGATATTTCTTGGTGCAGGGAGTGCCAAATTCCTTAAGCCTGGGCCAACGAGTCATACGCGATGGATGGCATACAATCTTCAAATTTTTATGTTTCGTGATTATTTTATTTCGGCTGCAAAACAATTAAATGGAGTCCGAGATACATATTTGTATTTTATAATACTAAAGTGGAAGCTCCATTTATTGATTATTCCTTCGTAAGAGACTCGATTGCATATGAAAATATTGTTCCAACCGTTTCCATGACAATACAGAAAAAATTTCAAAATCATTTGTGGTATTTGGTAGAGGAAACATTATCTCTCGCATTTTTTGATTCAAGAGTATCTTATGCAGAAAGGGGGGTCAAATCCTTGAAAAACGGCAGGAACATCGAAAACGTCAAAATTTTACTAAACCTTAGTCTAAGTCACTTTGTTTCACACAGAACCAAAAACTTTTTTTTTTCTTTGGAATGAATACAGAATTTCTCAATAATCATCCATCCACATGGGAATCTGATGATGATTTCAAAGATGTTCTCTCTTTTTGCAAAGGCTTAGATGTCGTAAATGACACCGCTGAAATAGATGTTGCGTTTATGAAAGACTACAACCAAATTTTGTCAAATGATGGAGAACACAAACACCTAATGCTACAAATCGTAGAAGCATATCGTAAAAAGTATCTTTTTTGTGAAAGAGAAAGTTAGTATAAACCAGTGGTCGGCAGAGCGTAAATATCAAATTTTTTTTACGCTCAAAAGAGAGGGAAATGACAAAAGCCACAATCACTGAGAAAAATGCTTGCTCGTTAAGCTGTTTACGTTCCATATGATTTCTTATTTCAAGGGTTGAATTTTACGTAAAAAATGTCTTTCTGTATGAAATTTATTAACTATACCTAAAACTCGCTTGCAGATTAATTATTGCGCATTGCCAAAAAAATTTTCGGCAAAATAATAATTATTTCGACGTTTGATTTTTGCAGTGCATTGACGAAATAATCAGCTCATTTTGTAGTTTGGTTACTCTCGCTTATTCTCTTCGTTCGCCCGGGCGATAGAATGTCGACCACTGATATAAACAATGAACGCAATAAAAATTAATATAATACAACCTAGTAGTGATATTTATTAATTTTCGAAAATTTCTTAATTTTATTCAAAGGGATCCACCCAAAAGGGTTGAGAAAAGGGGTAAGTATGTTCGGAAAAAATGTAGGGAGGACCTGGTAATACATTTGACTCCTTTACAGGTCACTCCGGGAAAGCTATGAATTGTTTTTCGAAATTGTCCTAATTTTTGGTGTTTTTTGTAGGGGGACCCCCAAAAGGGTGGCAGGGTGGATATCTTCGGGAAAAATATTAGAAAAGAAAATATATTAGGACCTGGTGATACATATAAACCCTTTACGGGTCATTTCGGGGGAGCTATGAACTATTTTTCGAAATTTTTTGTGTTTTTGTAGGGGGACCCCCAAAAGGGTGGCAGATAGGGGATAGGTGTGTCGAGAGAAAAGTTTGGGAGACATTTTACCCCTCTAGAGGCGTCTGAGGAGAGGGGAGAGTCAATTTCATAATTTCACAAGAATGTAATTTTTGCAGGGGCACCCCCTAAGGGGTGGTGAGGGGGTAAGTATGTTCGGGAAGAATGTTGGAGGAGAAAAAATAATAGGACCTTGTCATACATTTGATCCCTCTACGAGGTAGCTTCGGGGAGATATTAATGATTTTCGATGGATTAAGGACCATCATCTATCTGTTTTTTGATGTGTGACGCCCCTTTTCGCCTTTCCTTCAAAAGTCCATATTCATTTTTGATCTGAGCGATTGTAAATACACAATATGGAATATGGACTTTTGATGGAGAAAAGAAAAGGAAAGCAAAAATGCGCACACACTCAGGAATTTTATTTTTTGAGACGAGAAGAGGTAGGTCAAATTTTAATAGCGCCGAACGAGAGTGAGCTTTCTTTAGTATGGTGGCATATTTTTGCCAAAAAGTGAGTTAGAGCACTTGCACTCTGAGGGGACGATTTGTACAAAAGGTATAAAACATGATGCTTATGTTAGTAGTATATACTTTTCAAAGTTCACCGGCAACTTCCATTATTTGACAAAGTGGGCGGCCTTCAGCATTATGACCGAAAAAAATCGGACTTAAGGCCCGAAATTGTTTTGGTGATTATGACAATTGGAGTTTAGACCGAGTGCCCTCGTGACAAGCAGTCATATAAAGTGTTTGTAGATATCCTAGAAGCTGAATCTTAACAGAAGCACTTATCTCTGTTTAGGAGCTGAGTTCAGAGCATTGCAAATCATATTCTTAGAGAACTCCATTTTACAGGATATCTTTCGAATGGTTTTCTCGATTTCCTCATTTTTTTAATAGTTTGCTTTTCAATTTCGGTTCAATCTCTGACAAGTTAATTTCTTTAAATAATATTTGTCTTGTGTAGGAACACAAAAATATGTTTTGTCCTTATTATTTCTTCTAGACGAAAATCGATTTGGGCACCTCCAATATCTGAAATAAAACGCTTTCGTAGTGAAATGATTTTGCTAAATTGATTCTGATTAGTTAACGTCACTTAACAGTTAACTCCATTAAAAAAGGATGGCAGCTTAAAAAAGTATACAATCGTAATAAATTTTGATGGGCGTGTCTGTTTCATTTTTTCATTTTTAATTTGTAACTGATAATTTATTGTAACACATATAGACTGACAGTCTTAAAACCAAGTTAGGTTTAGTTCTTCATCTATTATTTAAATTACCCAATTGTTAGTTTTTTATGCATTTAAATGATGATTTTAAAATAATAAAAAAAAAATAATCCATAACCACACAATTAGCTAGCTTGAACTAAAAGTATATATCTTATTATAAGCTTTCTTTAATATATTTATTAACTAGAGATATTTGAAACATATTTTCAGGAGCAATATAAATTTATTTATGACACCCTTGAAGAACACATTGTTTGTGGAAAAACCTGGTTTCCTGTTGTAGAGTTATCAGATCGCTTAAAAGAAAAAGCCAGAAAAAACTCATTTGTGAGGTCGAACGAATATCAAAAAGAGTATGATAAAATATGCAAGCAGACTCCAAGGTTCGTATATTGTTTTTTATATCTAATTGTAAGTATAACTAGAGGTTTGAGTGACCGTGCCCAGTAATGATTAATACAAATCCACTATAAAACTTTAAGCGTAAAAATATTTGGGGTTTTTGAGAAAAGCAGCTATTTTTTTTTTCACAAAAAGCGCTATAACTCCGCCAATTTTCAAAATTTATTAAAGATTCTGACAAAAAATCAAAAGTTCTATTAGAATCAAAAGACAAAAATTAATAATTTTGATTTGGATGAAAATGGGACTATTTTGAAAAAATTTTCAGCGGCTTTTCAAGTTTTGACACTAAAACTTTATATGGGCATTACTTCGTAAAAAATGTTTTTTAATCAAATCGGGGGAATATGTGTCCTCTTATATCCTCTGAAAAACAACATATATAATCGGCAACCAATTCCGAGATTTGAAGTTAGTCCAACTGCATGGTTTTGAAATGGATTTGGTCTAGTATATGGCCAAATTACATTCCAGTTGAGATTCTTCTGCTTGGGGTCCGTATACGGCCATAGCTAAAAGCCATATATATGTAAAATCGCAGTACAATGAACTAGACAGGGTCACCCGAACTGGACGAAGATACGGACGAAACATTAACATTGGAGACAGAAGCGATACTTTGCTAACGGACATAACGACAACACTGTCGACAAACGAAAACGAAGAGACGCGTAACGAACCAGTAGACGAGCAGACGACGAACCAAGCGCATAAAACCAAGCGAAACGGACATAGACGACAGTTCCATTTAGTTTAAGAAAAGTTGTGAAATACTAATTAAAATATTTAAACTATAATTTAATAATAAATAAACTGAAGTAAAACAAACTCGCCAAAGTTTTATCTACTATTATTAAACGAGCAATAATTGTATGTATATATATATATATATTTTCAGACTTTATTTCCAAAACGGGTGCAGCGATTTTGATGAAACTTGGGGGTTAGGTACATATGTGAACAAAATTAGGATTGGGCTGGGTTTTAACTTATCAAAGGCTCCTGGAGGGGCGTGGCACAGCCCTAAACTTTTATTTTCATAACGTCATATCTCGAAAACTATTCAAGATATTGTGATGAAATTTGGTACACAGATGCAGATCATAAATGTCTTAAATTTTGCCAAAAGTGGGCGGAATCGGAAAAGTGGGCGTGGCACTTTTTAATAATTGAAAACTTTGATTCAATATTACTCAAAAACGGCACTGAGGATTTTCATAAAAATTTTATAGATAATACCACTAAAAGCAGTCATCATAACATGCTATGTTATACTGGCAAAATTCGTTTAAGGGCGTGGCACAGCCCACAATATTTATAAACATTATAATAAGAGAATTAACAACACAATCGTTCTGAAATTTCATATGGTGGATATACTTGCTATAAGGTACCTCAAGACGAAAAATGGGTGTACTAGTACCAGTGGGCGTGGCACCTCCCATACAAGCAAAACAGGTTAAATGTTATATTTATTGTACTATGAGAGTAATCTTCTTAAAATTTGGTGAAGAGTTGTCGGTTACTATAAGCTTTGAAATTAAATGCATTTCGACGGGATTGCTTCAGTGGGCGTGGCACCTCCCATACAAACAAAAACCGTTAAATGTTATATTAAGTGCACTATGGGAGTAATCTCATTAAAATTTGGTACAGAGATGTCGGTTACCAAAAATTTTTAAGTTAAATGGATTTCGACGAGATTTCGTTAGTGGGCGTGGCACGTCCCATATATACGAAAATCGTTGAATGTTGTATTTAGTGCACTATGGGAGGTATTTTCTTTAAATTTGGTGTAGAGGTGTCGATTACTATAAGCTTTGAAATTATATAGATTTCAACGGGATTGCGTAAGTGGGCGTGGCACCTCCCATACTTACGAAAAACGTTAAATGTTATTTAGTGTACTATGGGAGTAATTTTTTTAAATTTTTTGTTCCAATCGATAGAGAAAGCACGAAAAATATTGTTCCAATAGACTTTTAATTACAGTGGTGTAGTGTTAATATTGTAGTGGTCATTTTTAATATTTGACCACTTAGTGCGTCCTGAGCGATTTGCGGAATTTGTTGCTGTAAGGATATTTTCCTTGTCCTTTGGAGTATCCCGGAAGTAGTCACTCCATAAGTGACTACTTATCGAGGCGGTTCACTCCGAGTCACTTTGGGTCACTTGGAGTCACCGTGGTGAGTGAAAATCGCAATTTTGTGGTTTGCGTGCGATTTTGGTAGAATTGGTCTATAACACCTATAAGCCACGTTGGTGCAAACTCTTATCGCACCTAATTATGTTTTGCGATGCGTGCGATTTTTTGGATATTATTGCTGTAAGGATATTTTCCTTGTCCTTTGGAGTATCCCGGAAGTAGTCACTCCATAAGTGACTACTTATCGAGGCGGTTCACTCCGAGTCACTTTGGGTCACTTGAAGTCACCGAGGTGAGTGAAAATTGCAATTTTGTGCTTTGCGTGCGATTTTGGTAGAATTGGTCTATAACACCTATAAGCCACGTTGGTGCAAACTCTTATCGCACCTAATTATGTTTTGCGATGCGTGCGATTTTTTGATAATTATTGCTGCAAGTATATTTTCCTTGTTCTTTGGAGTATCCCGGAGATAGTCACTCCATAAGTGTCTACTTATCGAGGCGGTTCACTCCGAGTCACTATGTGTCACTTGGAGTCACCGAGGTGAGTGAAAGTCGCGATTTTGTGGTTTGCGTGCGATTTTTGTAGAATTGGTCTATAACACCTATGGGCCACGTTGGTACAAACTCTTAGCGCATCTAATTATGTCTTGCGGTGCGTGCGATTTTTTGATTTTATTACTGTAAGGATATTTTCCTTGTACTTCGGCTTATCCCGGAGGTAATCACTCCATAAGTGACTACTCATCGAGGTGGTTCACCACGAGTCACTTTGGGTTACTTGGAATCACCGAGATGAGTGAAAATCGCGATATTGCGGTTTGCGTGCGATTTTTGTAGAATTGCTCTATAACACCTATTGGCCACATTGGTGTAAAAACTTTGCGCACCTAATAACGTTTTGCGGTGCGTGCGATTTTTTGGATTTTATTGCTGAAGGATATTTTCCTTGTTCTGCGGACTATCCCGGAGGTAATTACTCCATAACTAACTATTCATCGAGGCGGTTCACCCCGAGTCACTTTGGGTCACTTGGAGTCACCGAGGTGAGTGTTAATCGCGATTTTTTGGTTTGCGTGCGATTTTTGTAGAATTGCACTATAACACCTTTAGGCCACCTTGTTTGCAAAAACGTTGCGCACCTTATTACGTTTTGCGGTGCATGGAATTTTTTTTTTTTTTGATTTTTACGAATTTCGTGAACCAAAGTGACTTTAAGTGACCCAACGTCACTCGGGGTGAACCGCCTTGATGAGTTGTCACTTATGGAGTGATTACCTCCGGGATAAGCCGAAGAACAAGGAAAATATCCTTACAGCAATAAAATTTAAAAAATAACACCAACCGCAAAACGTAATAAGGTGCGATAAGTTTTTGTACCAAAGTGGCTTATAGGTTTTACCCCTCGTACTAACTGTACAATCGGTTGCGCTCTTTTATATAAATGCTGCGATATCTCAGTCGATTTAGTGTCCAATTTAAATGAAATCGAGCCATTTTGCATTATCCTTTTCATTTCTATTCACTCTTGGTCCCAATCCACTCTTTTTATAAACACTTTTGCATCAGACCACAATTTGACGAAACTAAAAACGAAACAAAATTGTTGAAAAAAATGGAACAGAAAAAAGTAAAGAGAAGTTGAAACGTGAAAGTGAAAAGTCAACTTTTTTCAACAAATTCCATATTTTTTCGATTTTTTCAACCTCAAAACGAAAAACCGAACAGTGGTCGGTCTCCAGGTACTTACTATAATACTACAAATGGGGGCTCGTCCGGGATTCCCTGAAATGTGCTAAAAAAAAAGTTTAAAAGTGTACAGTTTTGTGAAGCAGTGCTGTAGAATCAGAAGTCACACAAGTACAGCAAACATTTTTTGAAAAATTAACTAAACTACAAAAACTTAAAAAAAATATTTGATAAAAAGTTTTCCTTAAAAGTCTGTAATTTCAAGAAAAAATTTAAAAATATGCAAAAACAGACAACATATGAAAAGAAGAAAACTGTAACATAGAAGCTGATATACATACATAAATAATACATACACAAATAAGCGAGCACAAAAACGACGCCGATTTCTTTTGTTGTAAGCAGTAACGCCGCGCTACAGCATCAATGATTAGCAACAACTACAAAGAAGTTACAAAGAAAATTCAACTAACAACGTAAAGAACGCAAGCCAACAAGCAAGTCACAGAAAAAAGAAAAAATAACAAAATTTGTGAGTAAAAATAAAGAATAAAGTAATTTTTGAAAAGTACAGAATAATTCCAATAAGAATCGAAAGAAAACATGTACTACTTTTAATTTTATTTATTAAGATGAAATAAAGCTGAAGAATGTAATGTAAGATTTTAAAGAGAAGAATTTTTAGAAGTAAAGATGTAAGAAGCAAAAAATCAAAATAAAATTTTTAGAAGTAAAGATGTAAGAAGCAAAAAATAGAAGTAAAGATAAAACTGAATAGAAATAGAAGCAGACGCTGTTGGTAACAAACAAATACTAATTGATAATAAAGTAAAGTAAAGTAAAGTAAAGTAAACTTGAAGAAGTAAAGACAAGAACATTTTAAAAGCAAAACAAAAAGTTGTAAAGTTGAAGATAGTCTTTTTTTGAATTCCAATAAGAATTTAAATGAATTTTATAAGTATATACATATTGCAAAGAAAAGAATATTGAAATAAAATTCGTATTTTAAGTGTATCTACTATTTAACCCTTTGACGACCGCTCCTGAACCGCTGGGAAATTTTAAAATCCGAACCGGATTCGTGTTCAGCGACACAAAATTACTAAACAAAAGTGTCGCGAAAAAAAAATTTTTTACCTACAAAGGTGTGAAAATCGTAGGACCTATATGTCCCAAAAAAGGAAAACCTCACGTCAACTTTTTAATGCAGATAATTTACATTATTAGAGCATATAACAGATTGTATCATATCAATTCGGTTTATTTGGCATGTCGACAATTAGTGTTGAACACAATAACATCGACTTAGAAGCTAAAAACAACTGGGACGTGCGATTTAGCTTGTGTTCTATTTCTCTGCGATAAATTTTGTATTGTCAATTTTGTACTAACTATTAATGTATAGGAAATATCTGGACGATATCACACGTCTCAGTTGTGTTTAGATTCTTATGCGTTGCAGATATCACGATTGACTGAACGCTCTAGGATGACCATCCCCGAATGATATTTGACACTTGTATGGCGCATGTTTCAAATCGGGGAATCCCGGGCATAGAAAATATATGATATTTAATATGCCTGCGTATCAGTCAGAATTAGCGAAAAAAAAATTGATTATAATCCAAGAAAATATTGTATTTATTTTAAAATATTTAGAATATTAAAAAAAGCTTTGAAATCCACATATTAATTTTATAAGATACAAAAAAAAAACGAAATGGACGTGCCGACTATATTGGCCATGTCCTGTGCCGAGTTAAGGCAAAACCTACAGATATTAAATTTAGCTACGTCAGGGCGGAAACTTATTTTACAGGACAGGCTTCTCCATAATTTCGGCCTCCATGTGCCTAATGATGAAAGTGACAATGAATCAGTGCTGTCAGTTTATGGAGATGTAACTGCCGATGTCTGCTTGCCTCCACTATCACAAAAATCAATATTTACATTTAAAGATATTGAAGAAAGCCTCTCAGTTTTTAGTGGTGCAGGTTCTCATGATGTAAAGTTATGGGTAGAAGAATTCGAGGAAAATGCTGAAGTAGTAGGGTGGAACAGTATCCACAGTTTATTTGTAGCAAGCAGGTACTAAAGGGTGCTGCAAAATTAATTGTTAGAAGTCAGAAGGGGTTAAAAGATTGGAGGTCGTTGAAGGGGGCGCTTATGGACGAGTTTGGTACAAGGATGTCATCATCCGAGGTTCACAGAACGTTACGAAATCGCCGAAAGCACGTTAACGAAACACTGCGAGAATACTTATGCACCCTGATGGAGATAGGGAAAGCGATTGACTTAGATGATGAAAGTGTAATGGAATACTTCATAGAAAGCATTCCAGATACCAAAACAAACAAAGCTACCTTGTACCAGGCAAATAAAAATTTATGAAAAAATTTGCGGCAAATCGAATTCATCAAGACCCTTGAAGGGATCTACTTCTCAAGTCAAGAATTCATCAAGACCCTTGAAGGGATCTACTTCTCAAGTCGTTCCAAAAAATGAAAGTACAGAACGATACGAGAAATCCAAGAACACGAAAAATTGTTTTAAATGTGGTGATGAAAATCATTGGCTAGGGATTGTACAAGCGCCTAATATAAATGTTTAAGGTGTAAAAAAATGGGTCATAGATCCATTTTAAAATCCGAACCGGATTCGTGTTCAGCGACCCAAAATTACTAAACAAAAGTGTCGCGAAAAAAAAATTTTTTACCTACAAAGGTGTGAAAATCGTAGGACCTATATGTCCCAAAAAAGGAAAACCTCACGTCAACTTTTTAATGCAGATAATTTACATTATTAGAGCATATAACAGATTGTATCATATCAATTCGGTTTATTTGGCATGTCGACAATTAGTGTTGAACACAATAACATCGACTTAGAAGCTAAAAACAACTGGGACGTGCGATTTAGCTTGTGTTCTATTTCTCTGCGATAAATTTTGTATTGTCAATTTTGTACTAACTATTAATGTATAGGAAATATCTGGACGATATCACACGTCTCAGTTGTGTTTAGATTCTTATGCGTTGCAGATATCACGATTGACTGAACGCTCTAGGATGACCATCCCCGAATGATATTTGACACTTGTATGGCGCATGTTTCAAATCGGGGAATCCCGGGCATAGAAAATATATGATATTTAATATGCTTGCGTATCAGTCAGAATTAGCGAAAAAAAAATTGATTATAATCCAAGAAAATATTGTATTTCTTTTAAAATATTTAGAATATTAAAAAAAGCTTTGAAATCCACATATTAATTTTATAAGATACAAAAAAAAAACGAAATGGACGTGCCGACTATATTGACCATGTCCTGTGCCGAGTTAAGGCAAAACCTACAGATATTAAATTTAGCTACGTCAGGGCGGAAACTTATTTTACAGGACAGGCTTCTCCATAATTTCGGCCTCCATGTGCCTAATGATGAAAGTGACAATGAATCAGTGCTGTCAGTTTATGGAGATGTAACTGCCGATGTCTGCTTGCCTCCACTATCACAAAAATCAATATTTACATTTAAAGATATTGAAGAAAGCCTCTCAGTTTTTAGTGGTGCAGGTTCTCATGATGTAAAGTTATGGGTAGAAGAATTCGAGGAAAATGCTGAAGTAGTAGGGTGGAACAGTATCCACAGTTTATTTGTAGCAAGCAGGTACTAAAGGGTGCTGCAAAATTAATTGTTAGAAGTCAGAAGGGGTTAAAAGATTGGAGGTCGTTGAAGGGGGCGCTTATGGACGAGTTTGGTACAAGGATGTCATCATCCGAGGTTCACAGAACGTTACGAAATCGCCGAAAGCACGTTAACGAAACACTGCGAGAATACTTATGCACCCTGATGGAGATAGGGAAAGCGATTGACTTAGATGATGAAAGTGTAATGGAATACTTCATAGAAAGCATTCCAGATACCAAAACAAACAAAGCTACCTTGTACCAGGCAAATAAAAATTTATGAAAAAATTTGCGGCAAATCGAATTCATCAAGACCCTTGAAGGGATCTACTTCTCAAGTCAAGAATTCATCAAGACCCTTGAAGGGATCTACTTCTCAAGTCGTTCCAAAAAATGAAAGTACAGAACGATACGAGAAATCCAAGAACACGAAAAATTGTTTTAAATGTGGTGATGAAAATCATTGGCTAGGGATTGTACAAGCGCCTAATATAAATGTTTAAGGTGTAAAAAAATGGGTCATAGATCCATTTTAAAATCCGAACCGGATTCGTGTTCAGCGACCCAAAATTACTAAACAAAAGTGTCGCGAAAAAAAAATTTTTTACCTACAAAGGTGTGAAAATCGTAGGACCTATATGTCCCAAAAAAGGAAAACCTCACGTCAACTTTTTAATGCAGATAATTTACATTATTAGAGCATATAACAGATTGTATCATATCAATTCGGTTTATTTGGCATGTCGACAATTAGTGTTGAACACAATAACATCGACTTAGAAGCTAAAAACAACTGGGACGTGCGATTTAGCTTGTGTTCTATTTCTCTGCGATAAATTTTGTATTGTCAATTTTGTACTAACTATTAATGTATAGGAAATATCTGGACGATATCACACGTCTCAGTTGTGTTTAGATTCTTATGCGTTGCAGATATCACGATTGACTGAACGCTCTAGGATGACCATCCCCGAATGATATTTGACACTTGTATGGCGCATGTTTCAAATCGGGGAATCCCGGGCATAGAAAATATATGATATTTAATATGCTTGCGTATCAGTCAGAATTAGCGAAAAAAAAATTGATTATAATCCAAGAAAATATTGTATTTATTTTAAAATATTTAGAATATTAAAAAAAGCTTTGAAATCCACATATTAATTTTATAAGATACAAAAAAAAAACGAAATGGACGTGCCGACTATATTGACCATGTCCTGTGCCGAGTTAAGGCAAAACCTACAGATATTAAATTTAGCTACGTCAGGGCGGAAACTTATTTTACAGGACAGGCTTCTCCATAATTTCGGCCTCCATGTGCCTAATGATGAAAGTGACAATGAATCAGTGCTGTCAGTTTATGGAGATGTAACTGCCGATGTCTGCTTGCCTCCACTATCACAAAAATCAATATTTACATTTAAAGATATTGAAGAAAGCCTCTCAGTTTTTAGTGGTGCAGGTTCTCATGATGTAAAGTTATGGGTAGAAGAATTCGAGGAAAATGCTGAAGTAGTAGGGTGGAACAGTATCCACAGTTTATTTGTAGCAAGCAGGTACTAAAGGGTGCTGCAAAATTAATTGTTAGAAGTCAGAAGGGGTTAAAAGATTGGAGGTCGTTGAAGGGGGCGCTTATGGACGAGTTTGGTACAAGGATGTCATCATCCGAGGTTCACAGAACGTTACGAAATCGCCGAAAGCACGTTAACGAAACACTGCGAGAATACTTATGCACCCTGATGGAGATAGGGAAAGCGATTGACTTAGATGATGAAAGTGTAATGGAATACTTCATAGAAAGCATTCCAGATACCAAAACAAACAAAGCTACCTTGTACCAGGCAAATAAAAATTTATGAAAAAATTTGCGGCAAATCGAATTCATCAAGACCCTTGAAGGGATCTACTTCTCAAGTCAAGAATTCATCAAGACCCTTGAAGGGATCTACTTCTCAAGTCGTTCCAAAAAATGAAAGTACAGAACGATACGAGAAATCCAAGAACACGAAAAATTGTTTTAAATGTGGTGATGAAAATCATTGGCTAGGGATTGTACAAGCGCCTAATATAAATGTTTAAGGTGTAAAAAAATGGGTCATAGATCATTTGAATGAAATCTGAAAGAAAACATGGAGATAAAGCAAGAAAATACCAATGTTAATACATTGCATGTTGGGGAAATCCATGAAAATAGTAGTTTTAAATTCAAAAAGGTTCTAGTGTTTAATACCGAATTTAGGGCATTGATAGAAATCCGGATGCAGCCTTTGTTTAATACGACAGGATGAATTTGAAAAATTAACAACTGTCAAGAATTGCAACAATTATTTGGCATTGGAAACAGTGAACTGACTACAATTGGCAGTTTCTAACCAAAATTGATCAGGTAGAGCTTAAGCTGAAATTTTACGTTGTTGAAGGAGAAGCTATTAGTTATCAGCTTATTATCGGAAATTCTGTTCTAGAGCTCGTAGACATAAATGTAAGTAAATATGGGGTTAGATTAACCCTTAATAAAAAGGAAAATTGGGAAGACGAAAATGCTGAGGATACGGCCGACGCCAATAAACGCGATCAAAAAGATGAAACTGATTTTACCCTTTTAAATGAGTTTAAATATATATGCATGAATTTCGAACAAGAGGTGCGCAAAAAGGTCGAACTTTCACACCAAAAACCAGATATTTTAACAATATTAACTGATCTAATCAGTGAATATACGCCCAATAAAAATGCAACTAGCCCAGTCGAAATGTCGATAAAAACGTTGGCAACACTATTGACTATAAGCTGTGAATTTTATATCGGTGTTGTTAATTGCGTTTGTTTTCAATAAATTGAGTGCGATTGGTGTAAGGTGTATGAGGTGGAGAGTGCTGGTTGTGCTGCATCTGGTAAGCATCGAGTGCAGCTGTTTCATCTTGTTAGAATCTAATTAGAATTGAATCTTGTTGAGCTGTGGTGGTTTTTTGGCGGATTGTGAGTACAAAGCTGAATACAATTAAAATTGAGACTCTCATTAGCAGCTCTCAAACTTTTGACTATTCTTGGGTCTTGTTTTGTGGAATCCATCTCAACTTTTGATTTGCACTGTACGACTACTAGTCAAAAGTCAGCAGTCATCTCATTATTTGTCGGCCTAAAAGTAGACTTATTTTTTTTCTCCTTTTGTTTACCCTCAACTATGGCAAAAAGCTAATGTCGTCGCCAGCTGCTGTAACACTGAAGAAAACTGTGGCTCGGACTCGGAAACACGTGTTCTCAACTACTGATAAAGTACCAGATGCGCTGAGTGGAGATGAAATGCCTTCAGTGATTCTCTCTCATATGAAATCTATGGAAATTAGCCTACAATTACACAACTCTTAGATCCTGAAAATAAACCGGTAGTTAAAATTGAATCAGAGGTTAATCCATTACAAAAAAGGGTTGCTGACTTAAATCAAAAAGTGCAGACAGTTGAATCTGAGTTAGCTGAACTGCAAAAAATAAGATCTGAGTTCAATAGCTTAAAACTTGATTGTGAGAAAAATAGATGCTGTATTGTTTGGTGTTCCTGCTAGTGATACTGAGGATTTGAGAACTAGTTTTAATATAATTTGTAAATCTATTGATTTTTTGCCACCGCAAGTACGAAACATTTTTCGCAGTAAGTCAACCACAAATAATTCTAACTCAGCAGTGATAGTGAAGTTTTTCACTCCTTTTGATCGTAATCGAGTACTTAGTGCATTTGGAAAGTATAGGCGAAGTACCAAAAAATCTATTTACTTTAGTGAAACAGGCTCTGCACTAAAAAACATTGTTTTTATACATGAAAGCTTGACTACTGAAAGCAGAAAACTGGTACAAGCAGCAGTTAGACTCACTCACTCTTCGTGGAGCTGTCTACGTCAGAAGCCATAAAAACTCAAATGCAGTTTCCATAACTAGTGAAATTGATTTAGATCAATTTAATAATGATACCAATATTGCTTTGCCTTCATCTGATAATGTGAAATTTTATATTTATATTTTTGTTTTTGAGAGTATTATTAATATTATTAATTTCTGTATTAGTATTAGTATTGTTTTTATTAGGACTTATAATTTTTTCATTTTAAAGAGCTTACTGTTGTTGTCTATTTAGACTTATGGCCTTGAATTTGCCGGTGGTGATGGTATTGCATTGAAGAAAAAAATTTTTATTGATGTGTTGTGTAAACAGCATAGTGGCCTTAACATAGTACATTTTAATGCCCGTAGTTTGAATGTGTCTAAATTGGATTATATAAAGTTCATCTTTGAAGACTCATTAATTGATGTAATTTGTGTTTCTGAAACGTGGTTTGACAGTGAATTATATTGCAGATCTCACCTTAAGGCTAATGTTATCAGCAAATCTGACAATGATACAATTGAGTATTTAAATGTTGAATTGTTTAATAATAATAAGTACCTGGAGACCGACCACTGTTCGGTTTTTCGTTTTGAGGTTGAAAAAATCGAAAAAATATGGAATTTGTTGAAAAAAGTTGACTTTTCACTTTCACGCTTCAACTTCTCTTTACTTTTTTCTGTTCCATTTTTTTCAACAATTTTGTTTCGTTTTTAGTTTCGTCAAATTGTGGTCTGATGCAAAAGTGTTTATAAAAAGAGTGGATTGGGACCAAGAGTGAATAGAAATGAAAAGGATAATGCAAAATGGCTCGATTTCATTTAAATTGGACACTAAATCGACTGAGATATCGCAGCATTTATATAAAAGAGCGCAACCGATTGTACAGTTAGTACGAGGGGTAAAACCTATAAGCCACTTTGGTACAAAAACTTATCGCACCTTATTACGTTTTGCGGTTGGTGTTATTTTTTAAATTTTATTGCTGTAAGGATATTTTCCTTGTTCTTCGGCTTATCCCGGAGGTAATCACTCCATAAGTGACAACTCATCAAGGCGGTTCACCCCGAGTGACGTTGGGTCACTTAAAGTCACTTTGGTTCACGAAATTCGTAAAAATCAAAAAAAAAAAAAATTCCATGCACCGCAAAACGTAATAAGGTGCGCAACGTTTTTGCAAACAAGGTGGCCTAAAGGTGTTATAGTGCAATTCTACAAAAATCGCACGCAAACCAAAAAATCGCGATTAACACTCACCTCGGTGACTCCAAGTGACCCAAAGTGACTCGGGGTGAACCGCCTCGATGAATAGTTAGTTATGGAGTAATTACCTCCGGGATAGTCCGCAGAACAAGGAAAATATCCTTCAGCAATAAAATCCAAAAAATCGCACGCACCGCAAAACGTTATTAGGTGCGCAAAGTTTTTACACCAATGTGGCCAATAGGTGTTATAGAGCAATTCTACAAAAATCGCACGCAAACCGCAATATCGCGATTTTCACTCATCTCGGTGATTCCAAGTAACCCAAAGTGACTCGTGGTGAACCACCTCGATGAGTAGTCACTTATGGAGTGATTACCTCCGGGATAAGCCGAAGTACAAGGAAAATATCCTTACAGTAATAAAATCAAAAAATCGCACGCACCGCAAGACATAATTAGATGCGCTAAGAGTTTGTACCAACGTGGCCCATAGGTGTTATAGACCAATTCTACAAAAATCGCACGCAAACCACAAAATCGCGACTTTCACTCACCTCGGTGACTCCAAGTGACACATAGTGACTCGGAGTGAACCGCCTCGATAAGTAGACACTTATGGAGTGACTATCTCCGGGATACTCCAAAGAACAAGGAAAATATACTTGCAGCAATAATTATCAAAAAATCGCACGCATCGCAAAACATAATTAGGTGCGATAAGAGTTTGCACCAACGTGGCTTATAGGTGTTATAGACCAATTCTACCAAAATCGCACGCAAAGCACAAAATTGCAATTTTCACTCACCTCGGTGACTTCAAGTGACCCAAAGTGACTCGGAGTGAACCGCCTCGATAAGTAGTCACTTATGGAGTGACTACTTCCGGGATACTCCAAAGGACAAGGAAAATATCCTTACAGCAATAATATCCAAAAAATCGCACGCATCGCAAAACATAATTAGGTGCGATAAGAGTTTGCACCAACGTGGCTTATAGGTGTTATAGACCAATTCTACCAAAATCGCACGCAAACCACAAAATTGCGATTTTCACTCACCACGGTGACTCCAAGTGACCCAAAGTGACTCGGAGTGAACCGCCTCGATAAGTAGTCACTTATGGAGTGACTACTTCCGGGATACTCCAAAGGACAAGGAAAATTTCCTTACAGCAACAAATTCCGCAAATCGCTCAGGACGCACTAAGTGGTCAAATATTAAAAATGACCAGTACAATATTAACACTACACCACTGTAATTAAAAGTCTATTGGAACAATATTTTTCGTGCTTTCTCTATCGATTGGAACAAAAAATTTAAAAAAATTACTCCCATAGTACACTAAATAACATTTAACGTTTTTCGTAAGTATGGGAGGTGCCACGCCCACTTACGCAATCCCGTTGAAATCTATATAATTTCAAAGCTTATAGTAATCGACACCTCTACACCAAATTTAAAGAAAATACCTCCCATAGTGCACTAAATACAACATTCAACGATTTTCGTATATATGGGACGTGCCACGCCCACTAACGAAATCTCGTCGAAATCCATTTAACTTAAAAATTTTTGGTAACCGACATCTCTGTACCAAATTTTAATGAGATTACTCCCATAGTGCACTTAATATAACATTTAACGGTTTTTGTTTGTATGGGAGGTGCCACGCCCACTGAATCCCGTCGAAATGCATTTAATTTCAAAGCTTATAGTAACCGACAACTCTTCACCAAATTTTAAGAAGATTACTCTCATAGTACAATAAATATAACATTTAACCTGTTTTGCTTGTATGGGAGGTGCCACGCCCACTGGTACTAGTACACCCATTTTTCGTCTTGAGGTACCTTATAGCAAGTATATCCACCATATGAAATTTCAGAACGATTGTGTTGTTAATTCTCTTATTATAATGTTTATAAATATTGTGGGCTGTGCCACGCCCTTAAACGAATTTTGCCAGTATAGTGACATAGCATGTTATGATGACTGCTTTTAGTGGTATTATCTATAAAATTTTTATGAAAATCCTCAGTGCCGTTTTTGAGTAATATTGAATCAAAATTTTCAATTATTGAAAAGTGCCACGCCCACTTTTCCGATTCCGCCCACTTTTGGCAAAATTTAAGACATTTATGATCTGCATCTGTGTACCAAATTTCATCACAATATCTTGAATAGTTTTCGAGATATGACGTTATGAAAATAAAAGTTTAGAGCTGTGCCACGCCCCTCCAGGAGCCTTTGATAAGTTAAAACCCAGCCCAGTCCTAATTTTGTTCACATGTGTACCTAACCCCCAAGTTTCATCAAAATCGCTGCACCCGTTTTGGAAATAAAGTCTGAAAATATATATATATATATACATACAATTATTGCTCGTTTAATAATAGTAGATAAGGTACTGGTATCATGTGTATATAACCCCAATAGAACGTCTTCCTGTGAAGTTTTCTTTACTGATTTAAGTTCAAGAGTGATTGACTATGAACATTTTGTAATATGCGGTGATTTCAATGTCAATATTCTAGTGCGTGACAGTGGCACTGATACTTTCCTTGACCTGATCAGTGCAAATGGGCTATCGGTTGTTGATTCAGATATGCCTACTCGCTTTGCTAATAATGCAACTCCTAGTTTACTGGACCTTTTCATAATCTCTGATAACACACCAATGTTAAAATTTGATCAAATCGGTTTCATTTCGGATCATGATTTAATATTTTGTACTCTAGGTATAAGTCTGTGTCGTATGACTGAAACTACTAATATTACTTATCCTGATTTTGGTTCTGTGTTCCTTGATTTACTTTATGATGATGTGATTCGGACCAATTAGAATGAATGCTGGCTATACAGTTCAGTAGATGAAAAATTGGAATCTTTTAATGGCAAGATCCATAGTCTCTTTAACGATCATGTTCCTATCAGAACGATTATGGTAAAAAAAACTCCTGTGCTTGGTTCACTCCTCGAGTTAGGGCATTAGTCAATAATAGAAGCAGGTTATATGTTAAATGGAAACATTGGCCGACCAGTAGTAATTGGGAGGCATTTAAACAGGCCCGAAATACTGTTGTATCTGTGATTAGACAGTTGAAGAAAGAACACTTCTGCTCAAAACTTAATGCCATACTGCCACCAAGGAAACTATGGAAAAATATCAGACAGTTAGGTATTCACACTAATGATAAGTATGAGTGTTCAACCTTCCCTCATTTACTGAATGATTTTTTTCTTCTGATATCAGTAGTAACTATCAGCCTGAAGTAAATGTTTCAACATGTCCAATGAACTCTTTTGAATTTCATGTCGTTGATGAATTTAATGTATTTAAAAGTGTTATGAAGATTAAATCCAATGCAGTGGGAGTGGATAATGTTTCAATTAAGTTTCTCAAGCTTATTTTACCGTATGCTCTTCGTCCTTTAACACATGTTATTAACCATTGCATTGTAACCTCTTGCTTTCCCCAAATTTGGAAGTTGGCTGTGGTAATACCGATTCCTAAGAAACATTGTGCAGCTAATAGTGACTTCCGTCCCATTAGTATTTTGCCAGTCTTACCCAAGGTTTGTGAGGCACTGCTGAATGCGCAAGTTACTGAATTTTTAAGCGAATACCAACTGCTTTCCCCATTTCAATCAGGTTTTCGTGTTGGGCATAGTTGTTCAACTGCCATATTAAAGGTTATGGATGACCTCCGCATTGCGTATGATCAGGATCAGATAACTCTGATGTGCCTTATTAACTTTTCCAAAGCGTTTGATAGTGTTAACCATCATTTGTTGTGTCGAAAATTAAGGTATCATTTTGGATTTTGTGAAAGTTCAGTTCGGTTAATAAGAAGCTATCTTCAGGATATATTTCAAAAGTTAAAGTAGGAGATAAATACTCCAAACACAGGCAGTGCACCTCTGGAGTACCACAAGGTTCAATACTGGGGCCACTCTCGTTTTGTATGTTTTTAAATGATATTTTTTGGTTACCAAAAATGTTAAAATGCATGCTTATGCTGACGACATTCAATTGTATTTATCCCGTCGATTAGGTCTGGTTGATGCTCTCACTTGTAGGCTCAACGAAGACCTGTCCTGTATTTTTAATTGGGCTGAATCCAATAATCTTTCCTTAAATGCGTCCAAATCATATATTTTACCTATCTCACGAGCCAAAATTGATTTGAATTCTGTTCTCCCGTTATACATTGGTGTTTCTTCAATAAAATTTGTTAATAAAACTGTCTGCCTAGATTTCCATCTCAATACCTCACTATCATGTATTGATCTCGTCAATCATGTGGATTTGTATGACGCTGCGTTATTTGCGAAGATCCGCTGAATACACACCAAAAACAATAAAAAAAGATTAGTTATGAGGCTTATTGTACCCTTCATTAACTATTTCGAAGTTGTCTACAGTAGGCTTGACTCTAGGTCACTACTTAAGCTTCAAGTTGTGTTCAATAACGCTACTCGATAAATTTTTGGTCTGAGTAGATATGATCATGTCTCTTTTTTGAGTAATAATCTTCTAGGATGTTCTCTCGAGAACTACCTCATGGCTAAAAACAGTATTTTTTACACAAAATTATCTACACGCATGTTCCATTCTATCTTTATGAAAAACTTCGTTTTAGTGTATCTAATAGAAGTAATAACTTAATTGTTCCTAAATTTTTATTGCTTAGTTCCACGCGTTTGTTCTTTGTCAATGCCATTAGAATATGGAATTATCTGCCTAATAGTATAAGAGCTATTGCTGATTTCAACAACTTTAAGCGTTTAGTTTTTCATTATTTTTCGAGTTAATTTGTGAAAAGGAACTTTTCTACTATTATGAATTTTCCTAAAATGTCCTGACAGGCTTGTTTAAGACTTTTTATGTTTGTTCTTTAATTTTAATGTTAAATATTGTAGTTTAAGTATGTATTTTTATTCAAAATTTTGACCTCAATTTGATGTAGCTTATGCTGTTGTACGCTACAAGAACTAGTTTCTTACTGTACTAATATTTAATAACTAAATAAATAAATAGTTCTAACGGACGAACCTCCGGTATGCCAACGTCCACGAAGAATTTCGTTCGAAAATCAGCGCATTGTCGATAAGCAGATCTCAGACTGGCTAGAAGAGAGAATCATTAAACCTAGTACATCTGTGCATGCAGCGCCAATAGTGTTAGTTAACAAAAACGATGGTAATAAACGCCTTTGTTGCGATTTTAGAAAGCTGAATAAAAAAATAATCAAAGTTAATTTTCCGATGACTCTTATTGACGACGTTGTCGACAGGCTGCAAGATGCTAATGGTTTCACCACTCTTGACTTCAAGGACGGTTTCTTTCATGTACCGCTGGATCCACAGTCCAGAAAATATACTGCTTTTGTCACACATGGAGGTCAGTTTGAGTTTATGTTTGCACCTTTTGGTATCTCCAATTCACCGGCAGCATTTTGCAGATTTGTAAGTGCAATTTTTAGAGAAATCATGAAAGAGGGAATCGTATCTATCTACATGGATGATTTGATCATTCCATCAAAAGACGAAGACGAAGGATTGGAAAAATGAAATGAAAAACGGTACAATAAGATCATCTGAAGAAAAGACACAATCGATTACCACGTATCCAAAGGCTCTGGAACACAGCGACTACGAAGACTTTTATATGTTCCATGAAATCCTGTATAAAAACCTTACAAAAGAGTTAATAGTAGTGTCTTCTCAGATGGAAGATGAAATTATAAAAATCGCTCACAGCCAGGGACACTACTCAATTAGAAAAACTCAGGACTTAATTGAAAAGTCATATTTTATACCAAAGCTGAGCTACAAAGTATCTAGGTTTGTCGGTAGTTGTATCGAATGCATAGTAACCAATGCAAAAACGGGTAAAAAAGAAGGGTTCCTAACACCAATAGCTAAAGAATGTCAGCCACTTGGCACTTTTCACGTCGGCTGCGTTTACCTCCCATGTATTCAAAGAATATTGCAAGGACCAGGGAATTCAACATCCATCTCCTAATTACTACCGGAATCCCGCGCGGTAACGGACAAGTCGAAAGAATGAACCGTATTGTCGTACCAATGATAGCTAAACCCTCAGCAGATCACCCAGGCCAGTGGTACAAGCAGGTTGACGAAGTTCAACAGTACATAAATTGTACACCAGAACCTCGAAAATCCTTATATTTACGTTGGCTTAGGATTGGGAGAAGTATTTTGTGTCTTTTTCAAGGAAGTGCGGGACAGGATTGACAGTACCAGCTATGAGTGCAACAACTGCCGAGACACTGTGTCTTGTGCGAGACATCAATTCAAGAGATCGCTTAGCATCCCATTTCGGATAGATTTGCTTTGCTAGCCTTTTTTAACATGTCTTCTTTCAACAGCAGCTTGCAGGTAGTAAGAGGTATGCCAATACCTTCCTTATCCTGAGGAATTTGTGTGGTAGTCCCCTACCTAGCAAGTTAATCGGCTTTGTAATTACCATCAAAGTAAAAAAATATTAATTTTGAAGTGTAAAATTTTTTACTTTCTCTGGAATACATTTTATTAGTGCTTTTATTCTATTTTTTGGATCTTTTGGCTTGACGCGCACTACTTGCGTCTAAAATCACTTATGTCCTGGCATGTTCTTTTTGTTGCCTTTAATTGCCTCTTCACTAGAACCCAATATCTGTCGATTGGCAGGAGTTCAGGGCAATTGGGTGTGTTCGCTTCTCTAGGAACGAAAGTAATGTTAATTTACTGGTACCACTCAATAGCCGCTTTACTGTAGTGACATGAAGCAAGATCAGGCCAATAAAAGGAAGAACCTAATGATCTCTTACAAATTGTCAAAGCCTCTTTTGAAGCATTCCATTGTTGATTTCGATATATATTGTGCCTGTGTACAGTGTGCTTAAAGGTGGAAAAATTATGATGAAAATGAGTCCAAAATCGGTTTGCGCAGGCTGATTCTACATTAAAAGTAGATTCAAAATTGGTGAAATTTAAAATCGTAGCTGATCCTTTTCGTGTTTTATCCACATGTTTGGATTTTAACCATTTGCAATACAGAAACTCGTATACAGCAACTTGAAAAATTTTATATTTTAAGCCACTTTTAGCTTACCCCAGGGTTAACGACGAGGACGTATTTTTTTTTTGTATTTTTTTATGTTTTGCATTTTTAACTATTCAAATATAACACGTTAAGTAATGAGACACTAATAAATTAAATTAGAGGTGTAAGGGCGAAAACTCATTAACTGCTTTTTACAATCTTGGTCCATAAGACTCATCATGAACATTATTTATTTTATAAGATTCCCAGGTTTTTAAAAATTTGCGATGAGCAGCTTCGCCACTTTGTTCTGACTAAAAATCTTAACCGAACCATGGTCTATGTATTGCAAACTTTATTTTACATGTGTAAGGACGACATAAATTTTTAAAGTCTCGGAAAGATTTTCAATGCTTCCTAATGCTTGATCCAGTTCCTGTATGTAAGAATCTAGTGAGAATCCAATTTTCCCTGAAGTAAAGCAATAATCTACACATTTTGCAAGGTTTGGTAAATCATTTATTTTGACATAGCTTAGTTCCTCTTTTAGGTAATGAAAAAGCATTGTTTTGGCCTAAAATATTAAAACTTATTTCTAAAAATTATCATGGAGATTATTTTGAAGGAAACTGATAAACTTAATGATAAATAGATTTATAAAGAAGTAGGTATTTTTAAAATTTTACCGTATATTGCTGCTTATAAAGCAATGAATAAAAATGTATGTAATTTATGTGCTCCTTACACATGTAAAAGAAAGTTTGCAATATATATAGAACAAAGTGGCGAAGCTGTTCATCACAAATTTTTAAAAACATGGGAATCCTATAAAATAAATAATGTTCACTATGAGTCTTATGGACCAAGATTGCAAAAAGCAATTACTGAATTTTCGTCCTTAAAACTTAATTTATTATTGTCCCATTACTTATTTGAACGTATTATATTTGAATACTTAAAAATACAAAAAATTTTTTTTTTTTTCAAACTTATTATTTATGTATTGTAACAACTCGCTTGGAGACCAACGATAAGTATACAGAACTTAAAAACTAATGGAGAGTTGAACTTTTCTAAGCCATTGCTAAGAAATGTGGTTTTTTTTCAAATCAAACTCTGTCTTGAGTTGTTGAAGGAGTTGCCAGTATACGTGTATATAATGGCTACAGGGTTGGTAAGTCTTGTCTCTTTAGTCGAAATGTATTCGATGTAGGAGTAGTTTCCTAGCCACCGTGTTTGGATGATGTTGCAGTTTTAGATGATATGATCGCTTTTTGATTTTCTGTAGCTGCTTAATAAAAGATACATATACCAAGATATTGGTGTATGTTTATATTCTTGAAACACAAAACATAAAAAAATACAAAAAAAAAATTAAAAATATACAAATAGTACAAAAAAAATTTAAAAATAGACCATAAATACAAAACAAAAAAACGGCGGGTTGCACTCTGGGAGTGCCGACAGAAATGAAAACTTAAAATAATATAATTGAAATTTGTTTTCATGATGTTTTGTAATGTTTATGGAATAAACATATATGACATATATAGAAAAGAGAGCGAGAGAGAGCGAAGTCGCACATATATGTACTGTATATAGAATATGTATATACATCCGGTGTCGGAGTCGGTGGCCTGTCGCGAGTTTATACATTTTTCCTCAGCCGCAAATCCTCTAAGCGTAATCGATACGATTACGATACATATAATATGTATATACATCTGGTGTCGGTGTCGGTGGCCTGTCGCGAATTTATACATTTTTCCTCAGCCGCAAATCTTTTACGCATATATATTATATATGATATATATAGAAAAGAGAGCGAGAGAGAGCGAAGTCGCACATATATGTACTGTATATAGAATATGTATATAGCCGCAAATCCTCTAAGCGTAATCGATACGATTACGATACATATAATATGTATATACATCTGGTGTCGGTGTCGGTGGCCTGCCGCGAATTTATACATTTTTCCTCAGCCGCAAATCCTTTACGCATATATATTATATATGATATATATAGAAAAGAGAGCGAGAGAGAGCGAAGTCGCACATATATGTACTGTATATAGAGTATGTATATACATCCGGTGTCGGTGTCGGTGGCCTATCGCGAGTTTATACATTTTTCCTCAGCCGCAAATCCTCTAAGCGTAATCGATACGATTACGATACGATTACGATACGATTGCGATACGATTACGATACGATTACGCATCCGATGTCGGTGGCCTGTCGCGAGTTTATACATTTTTCCTCAGCCGCAAATGACGCATCCGATGTCGGTGGCCTGTCGCGAGCTTATACACTTTTCCTCAGCCGCAAATGACGCATCCGATGTTGGTGGCCTGTCGCGAGTTTATACATTTTTCCTCAGCCGCAAATGACGCATCCGATGTCGGTGGCCTGTCGCGAGTATATACATTTTTCCTCAGCGCAAATGACGCATCCGATGTCGGTGGCCTGTCGCGAGTTTATACATATTTCCTCAGCCACAAATGACGCATCCGATGTCGGTGGCCTGTCGCGAGTTTATACATTTTTCCTCAGCCGCAAATGACGCATCCGATGTCGGTGGCCTGTCGCGAGTTTATACATTTTTCCTCAGCCGCAAATTCTTTCTTACGGAGGTGCACAACGTGCCTAAAGAAGTTTTCACTTCAAAAAAGTTAAAAGCAAACAAAAAATAAAAAAAAACATGGGGTTATATCACCACTACGTCCTCGTCGTTAACCCTGGGGTAAGCTAAAAGTGGCTTAAAATATAAAACTTTTCAAGTTGCTGTATACGAGTTATTGTATTGCAAATGGTTAAAATCCAAACTTGTGGATAAAACGCGAAAAGGATCAGCTACGATTTTAAATTTCACCAATTTTGAATCTACTTTTAATGTAGAATCAGCCTGAGCAAACCGATTTTGGACTCATTTTCATCATAATTTTGCTACCTTCAAGCACACTGTGGTTGGTCACGAAACTTTGGCTTCTTTTACCACAATTGCAAATTGCCCGCCAAACAAATTTTATGGGAAATTTTGTATTTTTTTTTGTATTTTAATTTTTCGGGAGATGACCCCTTGCGTTCGCAACATACCATAAAGTTCTTGGCCAGGAAGCTGAGAAATGTCGGAAAGGGCGTACGTTTCGTCATCCATAATGCAACGTTCGAATTTGAACACAAAATCTTTACTTAATTTTTGAGAGCGTATTTTTGGTTCGCAATTCTTTTCAGCATTCTGATCTGGCACTTTCTGAACATTGTAGGTCTTTAGCCTAGCCCTTCCTTTCACTCTTTACACAAATGATTCGGAGGAATCTGCTAGCTGAGTGGTTTTCCTTCCTGAAAGGTTGGGAATTTTCTTTAGCATAGTACGACCTTCTTTGCGTTATTACGGTAACCACAACCTTTTTAACAGCGCGTTCCCTGCTTTTAATTCATGATAACGTCTACTTTAAAAATTTTTATTACCCGAGATACAGAATTTATGCTAACTTTAGCATCCCTTGCAATTCTTTTGACGATATACATATTGCAGGTTATTTAAAAAAATTTTATAATTTTTTTCACGCACTTCTATTTAGTGCTCATATCTTCGCAAAATAATAGATGAGAATGCAAAGTGATGTGAAATAGTCGAGAATCGCAGAATCTACAACATAAATTGGTGTCCTTAAGCATTTAAGGGTTAAGAAAAAAAAAATAAGTGCATTTCTTTCAGAATCGAACACACTGTAAAACTACTAAATATGTATTGATAACAACAGTATTCAAGCGCAACTGCTCATACAATGCCTTGGCTTAGCTCTTTTTCAACGACATTTTGTTGTGTTTGTATTAATTTTTACTTTATCGCGAGGAAAGCTCAACTTTTATTCTTTTCTATTATATTAATCAAACATATCTTATTTTTAGGTTTACAATAGGTGATTGTGCAGGAGGGCACAGGGCAGACAATAGAGAGAAAAATAGAGACGTTCTTTGTGTTCCTCGTAAGTCTAATTTAGGGTCACCTACATTCTATTAAATAGTTGTCCAACTACTGTACACTAATTAAATAATCAAGGCCCACTGATACACATTTTAATAGTTCGAATATAGTTCACAAAATTTCAATTGAAAAAGAATTGGAAAATTGGCGTCAACTAAAGGGTTACATGATAATCATGCGAGAAAAATATATGGGAGTTATTTTTTTTTTATTATTCCCATCTTCTTTTTTGCAATAATTGCATAGATTACACCTTTTTTATTTAATTATGAAAAACCACTAGATTATTTCAGTCAGTATTCAACTTAGTATCCACTTAATTGGTCACCAACTACTTTATTTGTTGCCATTTAGCTAATTAATGATAGTTAACAGTCATAGTCGTTTATATTCACAAGCCCTAATGCCATCCTTCAATTAAATGTCAGTTTAACAGTTTGCGCCCAATTAAACAGCTGGACACTAATTGGAATAATTCATAATAAAAGAAATTTAACACCCAAAAACAAATTTGAAAATTGTTATATTATAATTTATAATTTGTTATATTATTGCAATTAGGAAAATGAAGAAAATAAAAATAAATCTTTGTTGACACTCGAATAACAAAACAAACAGGCGTTTTTTCAACGTGCTTTGTCCATAACACGTGCATATCTCAAGTGTTAATAAAACCAACGTGCCTTAACTAACGCGTGTTGAAAAACGCCCTTGCGAACATAGCCTGATTGGTTGTTTACCAATTAATTATTTGCCCAACTATTTGATTGCAAGTTATTCTTAGCAATTTCCTTTCAATTTAAAAGTCCGTTAAAAGCCCCTTCAGAGTATGTAAGAAGTCATATAAAAAGTCTTATGAATTGTGAAATATGGCAACTCACTTAGTGTGAATGTGTTTATATTACACAAGTGATTTGTTATATGAGAAAGCATATGACTATTTTGACATTCGATTCAAGTCTATTTCATAAGAGAAGTCATAGGAGAAATGAGCTATTTTAAAAAAGGCAAGCAATTGATTTTGTTAAAAAAAAATTTATTTACAAATAAAAATTAATTTGATAGATTATAGAATGGAGTAATGATTTAACTGTAAACCGACTTTTAATTTTTAACGATAAATATTATTTTGCATTAAATAAAAAAATAAAACGTGCTACGTGCATTAAATTTATACAAAAATTTACCTGCGTTCAAAATTATTTTTGAGAAATGTCAAATTTTCTTAACATCAATCATATGAACACAATAAAATAAATCTTATTAGATTTGACAGATTATATGTAAAGACATACAAAAAAACATACAAAAAAGCATATGACTTCTGACGTAGTCTGAAGGGGCATCTACTATTTTATTGCCAGTTGGTCAACTACTTAATTATATGATTGCGCTAGCCTTAATCAAAACTCTGTCATATCCTACGTGAGTAGATTGCGTTCAATATGTGCGTTGCAGGGAGAGGCGGCATCGCAATTCCTTTTCGACTCTTACGTAATCCAAATACAATGCGGTGCCTGCATGTACAAAAAAAAATTATATGTAAAAAAAAGATATTCATAAATTTTTTGAAGCAGCAAAACTTTTGCTGAACTTTTTTTATTGTATCACATGCGGAAAGCTTTGTTTACTGTCAACAATTTGATCGCAAGACATAACGCGCGCAACGTACTCACGTATGACTCCGAGTTAAACTTAATAATGTTGCTTTATTTTCAGCGGATAACTTTCGACCATATTTAACATCATTTCAAGGAAACGCTTTTACGGATTATATTAACTCTGTTTTTGTTGATGTAAGTACATAGCATATATTAAAGTATCAAACCGCGTTAAACAAAGGGTGGCTTCAAAACCATTGCAACAATGCTACCCTATATATTATATTCAGGCCTCTTCGAGTTCTATCATTTGGCATACATATCGAGCTGTTATATTATTATATTTTAATTAAAACAACAAAATTGGCTAAAATTCGGGAATCGGGTCTGGCTTTGGCAAGGCAACCCTTATTGGTTAGTTTCATCAAAATATATTACTATCGTTCCTGTAAATTTTATTCTGTAATCTTATACACTCGACTTTTTTACATCAGACTCTTGGACTATTAGAGATGTTTGCGTAACGTTGCGCAAGCCAAATGGCATGCGAAAATAATTGAAGAGAACAAAAGGCGTGGTAATGGTGGTCTGCGGAATATCTTTTTCTTTCACGGGGTAGTTGCCACGAGTTAAATCAATTTTTGTGAAAACCATGTTATCCTGGACATGTCGGAAGTGAGAACATGTCGGGACCTGTCTAAGTATTCAGTATAGATGTCATATGAAATATAATTTAATAACCTATAATATTTGTTCACAAAAATTTTAAATATTCTACATTTTTTTTGAAAATTTTTGGGTGTGCCTTCACGACCGCGCCAATGCTGCCAGATTTTGATTTTCTTATTTAACTAGTACTAAATCAATCATAAACAAAATTATAGCTTTGTACCTAGTACATTACTCAAGGTGGTGTTGCCAGTTCTCCTACTATTAAAACTATCCATCACAACAGCAACATTGATTGTGCGCCTCTCTTCCATGATAACGCTCAACAAAACAGCTTTAGCAATGATCCTGACTCGCATAATGCTGCTAATTTCGCTTGAACATGCAAAAGCGTTAAACAGTTTCAAAATATCAGTTACAAAAGTGTCGTTAAATGCAAAGCAAATCGCGCAAAAGAAATTTGAAAGAGACAAAATAAATCAAAGCACTCTAGCAACAAGAAAAGAGTTTCATGAAACGAAAACGAAAATGAAATACTTAGAAAGAACCGAAAAGTCTACGAAAATGAAATACTTAGAAAGAACCGAAAAGTTTACAGAAGAGCAACAGCAGACAGAAGCCGAGTGAATACGAGTGACAGTAAGCAGAGTAAAGCCAACAAAACAAAAGCGAGCAGATAATTTTTTTTTTAGTATTCTTGTATCATTCTTAAATTAAATGATTTGTTTTTAGAAGTAAATACTACATACGAAATGTAATTTAAATTTGTTAAGTTAAAATTAATTGAATTCTGAAATTTCTTAAGCTAATTTTATTGATTTAAATGATTTTATGAATTTTTAAGTAACAATGAATGAATTAATATTATAAGATGGACGCTGCGACGATACTTTCTATGACAGTTGATAAACTTAAGGAGAAATTGAGAGAGTTAAATTTGAGTGTAAATGGACGAAAAAGCGAATTTCAAAATTTGAAGATAACTGCAGTAACAGAAGATATCACTAAATTGAGTGGTGATGCAAAATGTGCAGATGTTGCTGAGGTAACAGCACGCAAGACTGAGGTCATTGCATTAAATGAGGAAAGGGCTACGTGCGAAAATTTTTTACTGAAAGAGTTCAAAGCGTTGTGTTTAGCTACAGATTTTGAAAAAGATAAACCATCTGTTGATGTTGATTTATCAGATTTAAGGAAAATTGAGGCTGAGAAAATTGAGATAATGATAGCTAGTCATGTGCCACAGAAACCAGTTAGTTCACCAATTGAAATGAAACTAATTTTGATTGACGAGATACCCGTTTATCAGCGGCCTCGTCGGATGTCGTACGTACGTTTGGTAGACGAGCAAGTATCCAATTGGTTGAAGGAAGGGATAGTGCAACCTAGCACGTCAGAGTATGCCTCACCAATAGTGGTTACTTCAAAGAAAGACGGATCTAAACAATTATGTTGTGACTATAGAAAAGTCAATGACAAAATAGTTAGGGACAATTTTCCGATGAGACGGATTGATGAAGTGTTAGATAGGTTGCAAGGGGCTAGAGTGTTTACGACCTTAAACTTGCGAAATGGATTTTTTCACGTGCCTATTGAGCCAGGTTCTAAAAAATACACTTCTTTTGTAACCGCGAACGGGCAATACGAGTTTAGTTTTGTTCCATTCGGAATTTCGAACTCACCAGCAGTATTTTGCCGTTATTTTCAAGCTATTTTTCAGGAATTGTTCAATGCAACGGTTTTAAAGAAATGCAGAATTTATGTTAAGGACATGAAATTCAAAATCGTCACCGATTGTAATGCTTTCGCAATGACAGTTTATTTATTTTTACTTTTACTTTTACATTTTATTTTATTTATTTATTTATGTTAAAAAACAAGACGTACCAGACAGAATAATGAGGTGGGCAATGTATTTACAGGAATACGATTATGTTATAGAACAGGGGTTCTTAAACTTATGTAGTCCGAGGACCCCTTATCGAGCAAAATTTTTTTTGCGGACCCCATCCCAACTCTAGATATTTGACATCGTTCTAAGCTTAATTTCTGACTCAATAATGCCAAAGACACTCAGGCTTGCCAACCGATGTCAAACTCAACCAGACATAAAATGACCGGTTATCTGACCGGTGAATGAACGAAGAACTTATATTTTGCTTTAATTTTTCCGGTTTTTAAAGGTCTTTTCAACACTATGTATGTCCAGTTTTGGAAGATCCAAAAGTTGAAAAGCATGCAGACACCACTTTCTAATAAATATTGATACCTATACCATATATTTCTCTGCATTTTAACAAATCTTGCGCATTTATAGAGGCAAACATTTTTTATTAGGATTTTCATGTATTTGAAATACAAAATGAATAAAAATTGGGGAAATGTAAAAGAATTAAAAAAGTTTCAAATCAAAATATGTACATTAAACTCAGACAAAGATTTCTTGGTCAAAATAAAGCCAAGAAAATAATTTGTTTTTTTTCATATATTTTTTAATAAATAATATAATAATAATAAAGCTTAAAATGAAAATTATTTTTTGATGACTATTGGTCGTTTTATAAGCAAAATTTGTTATATTTTCTTCTGTAAAAGTTTTTACTTACTGAGAAGGATGATGTTGTTTTCTTGAAACCATATCCACAATGTCGGGCCCTATATACGGAAGTTTTATTCTCAGGTCTGCTTCTACATTAAGCTGATTTCTATAATTTGATTGTATATATAATAGTACCGAAAAGCCTGTTTACACAAATACGTTGTACAAAACGGAATCAAGTTTTGGATGCCCTTATTTGCAGAGAATTCGAAATTTAGGAGTAACTAAAAGTTAGTTAAATTTCATTGAACTTTAGTTTCAAAGAAGTATCGCAAGAGATAGCCAGGAGTATATCATGCTCTAATGTCGATAATTGCTTAGCAATACCAATACTAACTTCTGTGTTGAATGGATCCCTGATCCAGTCGTTGCCAGAAACAGGACAGGGAAAATACTTCCGGAAGCTGCTTTTAATTGGCATTAAATGATCGATAAAAAGTAGGTGCGTTTTATTATCGAGCACTTAATTAGAAAATTCTATAAAATAGCTGAGTGTTGAAAAAGACTCATTCCCATACTTTTGAATGCGCTTTGACCATAATTCGTATTATTGTAATCGCTTCTATTTTAAATAGCTTAACACAGTTGGGACTTGTGATTTAGCTTTTGTGTCAAATCGCACCAAAAAATAGAATTTGTTCTATTTCTCTGCGATAAATTTTCTAGTGCTAATTTTGTACGCACTATTAACGTATAGAAAAAATATGGACGATATCGAGCGTCCCAACTGTGTTTAGCTCTTCATTTCAACGTTAAATTTATTTGAGGCTGCACCTTGTAGGCTCAAATTAAAATTCAAACAGTGGGAAGAGTGGAAACAGTTAGGTGCTAGGCATCCCGGGCTTACACAAAAGTAAATGCACACTTTGTTTTTTAAAAATATGTGAATTCATTCAAAAAGCCATGTTCATGTAGAATTTTTAATGAATTTGTTATTTAAATAAAGCGAAAAGTTTGATGATGTAAAATTGATGTAAAAATTGTTTCGCGGACCCCTGGAATGGCCATAGTTTAAGAATCGCTGTTATAGAACATAGAGCAGGTTCTCGAATGAAACATGTAGATGCTCTTAGTCGCGTTTATAGCCTTTAAATCGAAGATTCGCTAAAATTTAGATTGAGGGAAGCACAAGCAGAAGACGATTGGATAAGAGCTGTAAGGAAAGTTTTGGAAAAAGATAGCTACGAAAACTTTTTTATAAGGAACGGTTTGCTGTATAAAGATCTCGTAAAAGAACTTTTAGTAGTACCATCTGTCATGGAGGATGAAGTTATAAAGTCAGCGCACAGTCAAGGCCATTTTGGTTGCCAACGCAAGAGCTGGTAGAGAAATGTTACTATGAGCCAAATTTATCTGAGAAAGTCAAAAAAGTAGTGAAAGGTTGCGTAGAATGTATTATAATGGAAGCCAAAGCAGGAAAACAAGAAGGCTTGTTGACGCCAATCGACAAAGCATGTGAACCCTTGGGAACATATCATATAGACCATGTTGGCCCATTGACAGAGACCCATAAAAAATACAACCATATCTTCGTTATAGTGGACGGATTTTCCAAATTTGTGTGGCTATATTCCACTGAGTCAACCGGAGCAGAAGAGGTTATTGATAGGTTAGAGAGACAGTCAGCAATTTTTGGCAACCCAAAACGAATTGTGTCACACAGAGGAAGCGCATTACGTCAAAATTTTATAAAGAGTTTTGTGAGCGTGAGAATATACAATACTTACCAATACCGGCAGGTGTACCTCGCGGTAACGGGCAAGTGGAGCGTATCCACAAAATAGTTGTTCCAATGATTGCAAAGTTGTGTCACAATAACCCAGCACACTGGTACAGTCAGTATAAAGTTCAACAAACAATAAACAATACTGCACCGCGAAGTACTAAAACATCACCTTTTTTAAAATTTAACAGGTTTAGAAAACTGAATGAGAAAAACTGATTACCCAGACTTACGAGAAATTTTAAATAGCACGGAAATTGACGAATTAAATGTGGAGCAAGATTTGGAGCGAAAAAACGCTCAAGAAATTATAAACAAAATCCAAAAAGAAAATCGCAAAACATTTAACAATAAAAGAAAGATAGAAACTGATTACAAAGTAAACGATTTAGTAGCAATAAAAAGAACTCAATTCGGAACAAATTTGAAATTAAAGCCTAAGTATTTTGGACCGTATAGGGTAACCGTCAAGTTAAACCACGGGAGATACGAAGTAGCAAAAAGTAGGAAACCAGGAAGGACCAATAAAAACGACTACAGTAGCTGAATTTTTAAAACCATGGAATTCGTCATTCGGGTCGAATAACATATCAGGACGGCCGAATGTAGGAAGTGAGCCCGTCGGACAGATAGACAGTAACGCAGACAGACAACGTTAAACCAGGAGCGGACGGAATTACTAGCAGATTGGTAACACTGACTTTGACGAAGACAGGGACAATAATACGGACAATGAATAGGACAGCTATATAAAATTCAACGAAGCGTGGGTTTCAAGAATAAAAGACAGACGAACAATGGACGAATAGTTGAGCCGGACGGAAAAACACACGAGCGAAATTTAACAAAAGAAAGAAAGATATATGTACTGAAAAATGTGAAATGTATAATTAAATTTAAATGTAACAAAATTACTTTTTTAATTAATATAATTTAATAAACAAAACAGTTAAAAACAAAAGTTTGTGTTTTTCGTAAAAAAGTGGACACCACATATATATGTTTAGTTCTTTACGTACTGCTAAAATTTGTTCCAAAGACAACACTTTCAACCTAATTCAAATACTTTCTAAACAAAGAAATGGGTTAAAAATTTGTCACTTAAATGCACACAAATGCGTTTATAGGACTTTGAAGAATATTGCACTGTCTTTTACGCAAATAAATATTACTGATGATTTTAAGAGTAATTGACTAAAAGAAAATTATTTGACACTCAATATGCAAAGGCTAGGTTTTCAACCCGTAAAAACAACCTTGTAAACTCATTTCAACTAATAATACTTTGTTGGATTAATTTTTTGTGAGTGTTGAAAGTAAAACTTCCATACGTCCAACTGTCTGTTTAAAATTTTTCCAAGCATGACTTAATTTTTCTTGTAAAAGATTTTCAAATGACTGATGTTGCCAGCAGTTATAGCTATCGCGATTTTAAAGATATTGATTATGCTCAGCTTGATAATGCTACGGCTGATACTGAGATGTACTCGAGTTTGTGGTTTAAGACTAAGAGAGCTTTTTTATTTCAGTTTCAGTTTATATATATTTCTTAAGTACTAAAATACAGAGTTGCTAATCTAAAATGACATTAGGTGTTTGATGCGTTTGCATATTATGTATAATAATATTCATGCACAACAGATACTAATTGGGGATTGATCTAATTTATGGTCTCAGCCGATGAACATGTTGAATTTTTTTCTAAAAATTGTTAATAATCTATTCAATCGATTTGTACTTACGAAACACAAGCAAATTAAAACAAAAATTGAACACTTAATTTTGCAACGTAGCTGTTTGAAAAAATTGACCATTATATTTTTCACAATAACTTTTTGAAAAATCACTCAAATTCAAAAATTTCAACGCAACTAGCTTTGCAATGAATGTCAAAAAGTAACGTGTAAGTTTTTTTCCAATTAGATTTATTTACTGGTTTAAAAATAGCAAGCGAACTAAGTGTGTGCACCAGTGTTAGCATGTCACAAATGTCGCGCGATCTTTACGACTAGGGCTGGGAAAACATCGGTAACTGTCGATAGACTATCGATAGTTGGCGACATCGTAAACTATCGATAGGTTTTTTTTGTTATTGATAACATCGGTAACGATAATTTCATTTTTTGTCGACAATTGGACGTATGGACATTTCCAATTACCATTAAATTGAGTTTAATGGTAATGGAAATTTTTCAATTATCATTAAAGTTGAATGGTAATTGAAATTGAAATTTTCAATTAACATTAATTAAAATTTTCAATTTCCATTAAATTTCCATTATTACTACTACTAACACGGTTAAAAAACAAACATAGGCGGGTACAAATATAGCAGTAGATCGGTTCAAAAAAAAAAAAAGTCTCTGAAATTTAGAGGCACTGGCATTTTCCTATTCCCATAAGAGTCCCGAGTGGGCTGTGTAAAAAATTTTTTATAAATATTGTGCTCCTGATTAGCGATTTCAGTATACTCTTGAAACTTTCGTATAAAAAAAAAAGTTCACCAACAACCTAAAAACGATGGTGGTTATCGCTGAGGTGAACTTTTTTTTTATAATTCAGTCTCACGTTCGGGGTAGTTTTGAATAGGGAATTCGAATTTCTCATTATTTTTTAATTATGTTGTTGCCTTCAGTGGTAAAAACTGAAAATAATCATGAAATTTTGTCAAAAATTGATATTTTTTTATTTAAAATGAAAAATCAGGTCTACATTTTTGAATTGTTTTGCTTTTATTATTTTGAATAATTCATTTTTTTCCTTCTCTATCTGATGGAGTTAACCGCAAATTTTTATTATTTTTGTACTTAAAAATATAAACAATTTTTTGACTAATCAAGTCACTTATATTTTGAAAATTCTATGCCTTCGAGCGAATTCGAAATTATTCAACAGACCAGAGTTTGTCATAAATTTCCTTCACATAGCAAACTTAATTTTTCTTTATTCCCTGATAGTGAACTATCCCATTTCAAATTTATTTATTGTAATTTCAGGCTCGCGCATGCGCACAATAAATAAATTTGAAATGGGATTTTTT
This sequence comes from Meiosimyza platycephala, assembly GCA_963662105.1. Taxonomy (NCBI): domain Eukaryota; kingdom Metazoa; phylum Arthropoda; class Insecta; order Diptera; family Lauxaniidae; genus Meiosimyza; species Meiosimyza platycephala. The sequence goes on along the minus strand of OY759211.1, from coordinate 57,400,700 downwards.
ACACAGCCCACTTGGGACACTTATGGGGATAGGAATCTGAATCAGACACTTTTTTTTTTAAACCGGTCTAATATAGCAGATATGTTTGTACATATATTGGTAACATAGCCACACAAAAAAAAACTGGGTTAGACTTTTGATGCGATATATCAAATTCAGTGTATTTTGCCTGATGATCACGAATCCGAGGTCAGAATGGTCCATCACATCCTCATTTTTTTCTAACCCCAAAAAATAGTTGAAAATTAGTAAAAATCGAGAAAAATGCACTCGTAAAAATACAAAAATATTTATTTTTCATATCTTAATCTATATTCTTATGTATTTGAATCCGCTTAACTCAAATCCACCACCAGAATCGGGTCAGACCATCTTGTTTTTTTCCTAACCTCAAAAATATAGCTAGATATCATGACTTTTAAAAATTCAACAGATTGCCACCCGATTCGGTATTCTGGGGTTTTTGGGGTCGCTGAACATGAATCTGTGGTCAGATTTGCAAAATTTTGACAGTATACTTGTCTAATCTATCTTTTGGCGGCTATATCTCGTTATTTTTTCCGCAAACGACCTTTTTACAGATTTTCTGCCCAAAAGATTTCATTGCTTTTGGCTAGTATCTCTTTTAAGTGACCAACAATAGTCCGCTAGCGTATGATCGTCCCATCGTCCTTGATATCGATTTTTCATGACTTTAATGTGTTGATGAAAGCGTTCTCCTTCAGATTCGTTAAGCAGCCTAACGTATTATAGTTATTTACCATTCTCTTGACTATTTCTTAGTACTTTGGACTTTTCCTATTTCCTAAAAAATTTTTGGCGACTTCCTTAAAACTAAGCCAAGCAGCTTTTTTGACTTTGTTCATTTTGGTTTCAAATATTGGATCCTGAAACAATCTTCTTATTTGTGGACCGTCAAACACTCCTGCATCAGAACATTTAGGAAATTTTTGAAATAAATACTTGAAACATTGGCCGCACCAGCAGTAAACGATTCTCTTGACGTCCAGATCTTCTTCTTATAGTGATGTTCTCTGTCTCTACTATTCCATAGGCAGGGAAGGGATGACGCGTGACTGACTGTTAGCCAAGCAATATCGTCAGGATTTTGAGATCTCCACAGATTCGCCAGTTATGATCAGCGTATTTTATTTTTTTCAAAAGCTGCTTCATTTTTTCATAAATTATTTGAAAAGCATTCTTGATAATATTCTATTGCCTAGCGATTTTTTAGTTTCTCGTACTGTTTATGGTGATGATTGGCATATAAATTTGAGCATTTGCATATGTGATCAAGAATATTATCGCCGAAAAACTTTTCAAATAATGCATGAGGCTTCATTTCACGACAATCTTTGTAATTGCTTTCTGGAAAAGTGAGACCAATGGCATGGAATCAAATTTGAGCCATGTAAATTTGTTGAACTTATTAGCTGGTGGACTTGGCAGATTAGGTTTGGATGGTTAAACTCGGAATAATTCCTTTTTATGAGCTTGGCAAACAAAGAATTTCATCAATGAATCCAGTATCAGAACTATTTTGCTCTCGTTCTAAGCTGTCAATCCGTTTGCCGTTTCCACAAATAATTTCTAAACCAGACTTGAGTTGCTCTGGACAAACATTGTCTGGTAGTCCCCCATCATTATCACCATCATCTTCGCCACTTACTTAAGTCTCCTTCGATATGGGGTGCCTCAATATAAAGTGCATGGACATTAGTTGGAGCGTCATTTTCGTCATCGACACACATTTCTTCTAAAAAATCCTGCGCCTCTTTCAAGGATAGTGGTCTTTACATATTTGAAAATAAATTAGGAAAATGAAAAACTACGAAAATATCTTTTATAATACAGTAAAAGCAAATAAATTAATAAAAACGTATCAAAACAGCTACACCGTAAACCAGTGCCCTAGCCTGCCTAGCGTTGCCATATGACAACAGGACATTTGAAGGATACTATGAGCAGGATCTAAAAACTAATGATGCAGTTTTTTAATTTAAGTCTTAAATAGTATACTTCTAAAAAATCTTTTTGAAATTCGAAAAAAAATTTACTCAGGGTGATTCGGGTTAAATATAAAAAAAAATTAAAGTATTGACTTAAGGTGATAAAAAAAATGCCACATGGATTTTTTTCTAATTTACAAAAAACATTTCTGTACGATGCTGCCAACACATGAAAAGAAAAAAATTGGAGGTAGCAAGATTTTTTATTAGATTCCCAGCAGGCACACCGTGTCAAATTAAATTTTTTCCTCTCTTGGCATTTAGGTTGGGGAAGTTACCGATGTTTATCGATAATATCGATAGTTTTTTGAAAACTATCGTTAACTATCGATAGTTTTCCTTACCGATTTTTCCCAGCCCTATTTACGACTGTAGGTCGTAAACCTTCGAGCCTTTGTGACAAACATTGAGTTTACGACAAATAAACGGAATTTCTTGCATTTGAATTTTCAATGACATTTCACGATTACCTGTAAGGGGGGTTAAGATCATAAAATTGTTTGTCGAACATGTTCAAGTTCCATAGTATATTGTTTTGTTGGTCAAATTGTTTAACAAACAATTTCAGTGTTGTGAAATCGAGGTTGATCTGGAGTTTGCGACATTTGTGACATTTACGACATTTTACGACGTGTGACTGTCGTAAACCTAAAAATTCATCTGACATGCCAACACTGGTGTGCACACTCATCGTGAAATCTTCACAAGCTCACCCACATTGGAGCTATAAAAAAATGCTCGGGAATTAAAAACTACTCCGAAAACTGTGTCAAGAGTGCTGAAGAAGTTTAAGAAGGAATTGGTCGTCACTCGAAAGTCAGGTTCAGGGCGAAAACAAGGGATATGTGACCAGGCAAAAGCGAAGAAAATATGTGCCATGCTGAAGAAGAGTCCCAATATTTCAGGCAGAAAGAAGACCTTCAAAGTGCAAAAAGTTCCAGACAGGAATGCAAAAAAAAAAATTTAGGTCAAACAGCGCGCAAAAAAATTACAGAAGAATTTTTTTGAAAAGTTCAATTGCTGCATCATAGATGATCAAACGTATGTGTTAGCTGACTTTTCGCAGCTTCCTGCACCGAAAAAAAAGACCGTACTAAATTTGAAGGACTGCCTTCCTCCGATTTAGTATAAAAATTTTCCTTAATCTAAGTTATTTTTCTCATATTGATGAAAATATCGTTTCATTTAGTAATTGAGTCCTTTGAAATGAGTTCATGTTTCATTAAAGCAAGTCAAAGCTCTTCCTCAAATAGAGAGTTTGTGGTTTTAGTAAAACTTTCCTTTGAAATAGTAAATTTTTCTTTGGGAAGAATTTTTTCCTCAATCTAATGGAATGTTTTGTTTAAGGAAAATCGTACTCAGTTTTAGTTAGTTTCTTCAAAAAATTTACTATAACGTAGGAAAATTTTCCTTAATAAATGCGTGGCAACACTCGCTGAAATTAATATCTATTCTTCTCGTAAGTTTTCTGTTTTTGCCTATATATTTATAGTTCTCTACTTGTTTTTTAAATAAAAAAATTGAAAAAAAAAAATTATGTCGTCGCCTGGATTTGAACCGAAGCTTCCCTGATCAGACAATGGTTGTTACATGCGCAGTTTAACAACATGATTTTAGTATGTCTTAAAAATGCTGTGGGTGGCTGAGTTGGGTAAGATGAGCATCTTTGAACAGTGGCATGGCGCTGTGGGAACACAGGTTCAATTCTCTGATCGGGTGACGACAGGTAAAAAACAATTTAAGTTCTTCTTTGAAGTTTTAAAAACGTAACTCCACTTTTCAAACTTTTTGATTTTCATGCGCTACAGTAATTTATTAGATCGCTACTTTTCGTATTTGTTACAAATTTGGTTAAAAAAATTGGTTGAACATCACAAATGCCAAAATTTATTATTCGTTCGCTCTACATAATGTATTAAAGCTTCATTTGATTTTACGTTTTTCTCGGCTTTTTGTTTTATGGAGTTAATCGATTTGTGCACTGAACGGCTCAAATAAGAAAATATAGGAAATAGAAAATTAACAAATTTTTTTTGAAATCAACGAATTTATTTTAAGTAAATTTCTTTCATTTAAGGATACCTTCATCCTTAGAAAAAGTAAAATTTTCCTCAGTTTTATAACCTTGTCCTCACATTGAGTAAACTTTTCCTTATTTCAAAACAGCAACATTTACTTGTACTAAGGAATCCAACTTACTTATCTGAGGAACCCATGGCTTTAGCTCGTATTGAAGGACATTTTTTCCTTACATTTAGGCATTTTTCCTTAAACGGAGAAAGTTTTTTTTTCGGTGTGGCCAGCAGTTTTGCATTGCAGATTTTCAAGGAAATGTGGCTAAAAAATTTAGGACAAAGAAGCAATCGGAATTTCCTTGTTTGGTAAGCTATCTGCAGTTGTGGCGAAAGGAGCCACTTTTTTGTAACCACTGGCACAATAAACTCGGATATTTACATCATAGAATGCGTCGAGAAGATACATAAGCCATTCTTAAGTAATCATGGGGTTTCCACTTTTTTCTGGCCTGACCTAGCCTCCTATCATTACAGTAAAGAGGCCTTGGAGTGGTATACAACAAGTAATGTGCTTTTGGTCCCTAGAGAAGCTAATCCACCGAATTGTCCCGAACTCAGGCCAATCGAAAGATACTGGGCTATGGCCAGATTTGTGACAGATTTCAGCAGAAAGTGGTCTGCAGAAACCCAGAGGGTCTCCTTCGGAAATACAATAAAATTGCTGATGCTGAGGTACCAGATAAAATCAAAAAATAATAAAATATTTAAAAATATAGGAAATTACTTATTCTAAAGAAGAATACCGTTATAAAATGCATGTTATTTTTAAACCGAACAATTAGTTCGGAAGATTTTTTGAATTTCATGATGGACAATTTTTTCAAACGTAGTCTTCAAGCAGACGTGGCGAAAAATTCGTAGTATTGGTAAAAAAAAAATCTGAAGGCTGTGCTAATGTCGACGTTGAAGATCTCAATAAAAATTTCATCAAGATTCCTATGCCTTCGGTCAGTGGCGGATCCAGAGGGGGGGGGGGGCTAGGGGGCTTCAGCTCCCCCAAAATGAAATGATCCGACACTAGATAAAACCATATTTTAACTTAATTAATGTTTCCTTTTAAAAACTTGAAAAGCTTAGAAGAAAGTAAGTGTAAGGAGTGCAAGCACGCTAAAAAGAATTGCAGCCTCTTATCATATATATGCACTGTTCTGCTCACAAGCTATATCCAAGTCTAATCTATACAAATTATTCGGAATATGATGGGCACTGTGTCTGCACTAATCTATACAAATTATTGTGCATGAGTCTTGCAAACGGACAAAATTAATGAAACTGGCTATACAGGAGACTCATCCTAAAGACAAAAGACTAAAATTCACGACGTTGAGTAAAACAATATGGATAGAAAGGCATGACGTACTTCTGCAGTTCCATAACTTATTTGACGGTGTCGTACGATTTTTAGAATCATTGGACAAAGTTTCGCCGTCAGCAAATTCTGCTGGTCTTTTAGCAGCAGTTTTTCAATTGAACATTATTTTTCAAATCTAAATAAATATCAACTCAATTTGCTTGAAACTTACAGATATTATTCTACGTTCAATTCTAAGGTACCCATTAGGGGTATGACTTTTAACAGTTTTTTCGAAAATAAAATTTTACATGGCCAAACATGTTGAGAAATGATACAAATAGACGAAATGTAACAATAGATTTTTTAATTACAAAAAAAAACTCACGCATAAATCAAAAAACACTTTGCATTCATTTCAAATATTTTCCAAACAAAAAACAAGCAGGCGTTTCAGTACGAATATAACGAATAAAAACTTTGCTTTGTTTTGTTTTCAATTTATGTTACTCGAATTCTGTACCAAATTTTGTGCAAGACAATTTTAGAGTGCATATCGTTTAGCTTATAAATAAGTTAAATTACAATGTCTCTTAAAAAAAGTGAAAATATAGTGTTAAAAAATGTTAAGGTATGGAAAAATAATTTAACCCAGTTTGAAAAAAGTAAAACTGAAAGACGAGAAATCGGTAATATTGAAAAACACTTAAGCGAAATGTGCAAAATTAAAAAGCAGACGGTTATAATAGGAAGGTATAAGCCATTGGCGAATATTGAAAAAAGTAAAAATGCTGGATTTGTGGTTAAAACTAAACTTTCCATGCATTGCAAAAGCATCTGTAGACCGCAAAATAGAAAACCTTCTACAAAGTTACCAAAATTTTTTTATACAACCTTGTGGAAGAAATACCACAACAATATTTGGCAAATTATTTGATATAACCAATCAAAAAGGATTTTGGCTTAGCACTGAAGGTAAACAGTTGTACCTTTTTCAGACAAGTACGAACGGAGAAGTTGGATACACGACAGATAAGAATACAAATATTCATCCTATGAAAGCTGTTTGTGACCACAAACGATAATGCTTTCAACACATCAATATCATCAGTCGAAGATGATTTACAATGTGTATGTATGTATGTATGTCCCAAATAATGACTATGAAGCACCGTCAAGAGTTAAACGAGCAACGTGTTCAACAAAGGCAGCAGTGATTGGTTATGACATCCAACATAAGCACGAACAATGCATCGAAAATATGAAAGGAGTTGGTCAAATCAGGAGTTGATATTGCCTTCGCAATCTGGTGTTTATAGACCTTCAATGAAAGCAGCAGAGCGTTTGGAAGAAAACTACAATACTACTTTAAAAGATGAAATTGTTGTCGATTTCGATAGAAAAAAATTTGGGAACAAAGAAGTATAGGCCGTGGTTTTATCCAATGAGTTAAAAGAAGTAAGGCTGGCGGTTATGGCTTTTAATAATGGAAAAAGCTTAACAATATTCGAAGGTACCAATTAAATAAGTTTTTACAGCCTCAATTAATTTTTTTTTAAAGGTCTTAAGGAAATTCTTGAAAAATTTCAGCTTTGGAACTCAATTAAAATGATTGTATGTGATACAACCAATGTTAATAGTGGAAGACAAAATGGAGTTGTAAAGTTGCTGCAAGAACTTTTTAGATCAAAGTCTTTGTCAGCACTGCAATATGTTGGCTGTCAGCACCACGTTTTAGATTTAATTTTGAAATATGTTATGAATGAGTTACTTGTCGGAAAATCAACATCGCCAAATATTTCATATGATATATTTTCGGTATTGATCGACAATTTCGAAAATCTTAAACAGAACTTCATTCAAAACGATGAAAAATTAAAAATAAAATGCATCAAGTGGCGTGATGATATGCAGTATTTATATGAGCTTGGAAAAATTTTTAAATTTTATGAAAAAAATATAATATTGCCCTACATAAAGTTGAGAGCTTTACCAGCGCTCTGTAACGCTCGCTGGAATTCTAGGGCTATTCTTGCGACTCTTACGTTCATACTGATTCCCGAACACAGGGCAAAACTTTTGCCGATTAAGTAAATTTAAACCCTAAGTACAGCGGTTCCCAATCGGTGACCCAACAGTGCTTGTTTTCTTTTCCCCTACTCTTCTTAATTTAAATTGAGCATTTTGTTAAATTATTTAATTGTTTTTTTATTAAAGAAAATACCTTAGTGATATTAAATAATAAAGAACTGAATTCATTTTTGTTGACTTATACACAGGGCCGGATTAAGGCTATATGCCGCCCGTACGCCAATAAAATTTTGCCGCCCCCAAAATTAAAAAAAAATTATAAGTAAACTTTTAGTAGTAAAGGGTGTTTTTTTTAGAGGTTTGTTTTTCGAATAGAGATAAAACTGGGATTTTGTGGTCAAATCTGGCAACTCTAATGTCATTTATATTCAGTTTGGTTTGCCATTTCATCATGAACAGGTTGACAAAAGAACAACGCTTGCAAATCGTGCAAATTTATTTCGAAAATAATGGTTCAGTTCGCGAAGTTTACCGCAAGCTCCGTCCATTTTATGGTCGACATAATCGTCCATCAGAGCAATTAATTCGGTTAACCATGGATCGTTTTCGCACTACGTTTACTCTATGTGATAATACGAATCCGCAGAGACGTCGAACAGTGCGCACCGAAGAAACAATTGCCGCTGTAGAGCAAAATGTTGAAGAGGACCCGAATGAATCGATTCGCCACCGTGCACAGCAATTGGAGCTTTGTCCATCAACTTTATGGAAGATTTTGCGCAAAGATCTTGGCTTCCGACCTTACAAGATCCAGCTTGTGCAAGAATTAAAGCCGCGAGACCATGCAATGCGTCGTGATTTTGGTGTATGGGCCGAAAATGAGATTGATCTCAATGCTGATTTTCATCGCAAAATTTTGTTCAGTGATGAGGCTCATTTTTGGTTGAATGGCTACGTCAACAAGCAAAATTGCCGCATTTGGAGTGAAGAGAATCCACATGAGACCCTTGAGACGCCATTACATCCACAAAAACTGACTGTTTGGTGTGCTCTATGGGCTGGTGGAGTCATTGGGCCATACTTCTTCCGAAATAATGCTGGAGAGTCAGTTACCGTTAATGGAGACCGGTATAGAGCCATGATAACCGACTATTTTGTTCCCGAATTGGATGGCATGAATGTGGATGAGTTGTGGTTCCAACAAGACGGCGCTACATGCCACACAGCGCGCGTCACAATCGATTTATTGAAGGAAACATTTGATGAGCGCATAATTTCGCGGAATGGACCTGTCAATTGGCCACCAAGATCGTGTGATTTGACACCATTGGATTATTTTCTTTGGGGATATGTGAAGTCGCTCGTCTACGCCAACAAACCAGAAACGTTAGGGGACTTGGAAGCCAACATTCGTGGCGTTATTGCCGACATACGGCCCCATATGCTCGAAAAAGTTGAAAATTGGACCTCTAGAATTGGCTTTATTCGAGCCAGCCGCGGCGGCCACATGCCCGAAATCATATTTAAACATGAATGGCATAAAATTATCCTTCCAATAAAGCCAAATTAATGGACATTAAAACGATTTTCTTGTGTTTTATTTCAATTCGAAGTTGTATACCTCTAAAAAAAACACCCTTTACAAACGCCTGACAACAAAAGTAACCTTTGGAATTTATTAGTTATATGCCATTCAAGTGAACCCCAAGTAACCTCAAGTAACCCCAGTAACCTCAGTAACCTTAAGCTATTTTTTAGAACTTTGAAACTACAAACAAAAGTAACCGAAACGACCCAGCTCGTGAAATATTTTGGTTTCTGAATATGCAATCCTAAGTAATCGAATCGACCCAGCTCGTACATTTTTTTGATCTTTGAGAATGCAATCGCTTTTTGTCGCGTTGTTGCAGTAATCAAAGCTTTATCTTCTCGTGGCTTGGCTTTTAGAGGGTCTGATGAGAATTTCGGCTGAACGCATAATGGTAATTATTTGATGGCGTTAGAGCTCATAGCAGAGTTTGATCCTCTGTTATCAGAGCAGATAAAAAAGTACGGAAATCAAGGACGCCATTCTGTCTCATCCACAATATGCGACGAGTTAATTTTATTAATGTCACAGCAACTGACCAAAAAAATTGTCAGCGAAATTAAGGAGGCTAAATGCTTTTCAATGAGTGTAGATTCCACGCTTGGTATTTCTCACGTACATAGATCAATTAACTTTTATTATTTGCTGTGTTGATTTAAATGGTCAGCCACAAGAACGCTTCATGAAATTTATTGCCTACTGTGGCCACAAAGCCGAAGAGACTGCTACTGCAGTATTAGCAACACTAGAGGAGCTTGGTTTGAATTTAGAAGATTGCAGAGGTCAATCGTACGACAATGCAGCTAATATGTCTGGAGCATATACAGGACTGCAACCACGTATTCGAGCATTGAATCCTTTAGCTCAGTATGTACCATGTTCGGCTCATTCCTTAAATTTAGTAGGAGTAAGTGCAGTAGAGACCTGTTCGGAGGCACCGAGATTTTTTTCAATGATTCAACAGCTATATAATTTCTTTTTGGCCTCAACAAATAGATGGAAAAAAAGCACATTTTGACGAGGGAAACTCCACGGAAGATTTTCAGTTTTCTGTATCAAAACATTTCCGAGTGAACGTAAATTTTTCAATTTTAGATGTATTGATTCAGAATTTGAAAAAACGCATAATTGCTTATGTAGAGATTAATAAAAATTACGGGTTTCTCGTCAACATACAACATGAGTCTTGATGTGATTGCCAAAAAAGTCGATGCGCTTATAAAAATTTATCCTCAAGATTTAGATGACTCCCTCACAGTTGAATGCGTGCACTGCGCATCTTACTTAAATTCAATAAAAATTGAAAAACCCACAGCTTTAGATTTATCAAAATAATCTGTGAGAATAAATTTCAAAATATCTATCCAAATCTCCATACTGCGTTATGCATGTATTTATGCATGATGGTATCAAATTGTAGTGGATAGCGATTTTTTCCACTTAACGCAACGAGCGTCTAAGCACACTCGCTTTGCTGCGCATTGAGACTGAGCTGAATAAAAAATTTGATTATAACCAGCTTATAGATGAATTCAGCTTACTGAAATCGAGAAAAGTAGCTCTGTAAATATATTTCTGTTTACTATACGTTAAATAAAAATTCTAAAGAATATATTCATATAGACTATCATTTATTTCTACCACTTCATACTTGGTGTTAATTTTTGGATTTAAAAAAAAATTTTTTTTTTTCAAAATTTTGCCGCCCCCGTGGCCTTGCCGCCCATACGCCATGGCGTCGGTGGCGTATGCGGTAATACGGCCCTGCTTATACATATATTACGTAAAAAATATATAATTGTAAAAAAGGACTTATGAACTAATAATTTGAACTTAATTTTTTTATATATTTACAGACAATATACGTTAGTAATAATTTTTTTATATGTGACGTGATTTTTTTATATCACGTGAAAAATCGCCGCAACATCTCACTACTTCTTGGGGATGATGGAGCAACACGGCATTTTCTGGTTGAAGAGAAGTCGAAAAAATTTGCCGTCGACTGTAACCATCCGCTTATATCGTCCCCCGTAGTTCCCCTCGTGCTTTGCAATGGCTGTTTGTAATGGTGCCATGTCATAACCCCAATGGTCAAAATGCCCAAAAAATTTTGGGCGTTATGTCCACCTAAAAAACGGTCATAGTCCCCAAAAAAACTTTGGGGATTATGACCACTCATAATGATGGACATAACACCCATGGGTGGTATGACCACTTTCGTTTTGCTATTATTTACAAAAGAAATTTTATATTTAGAGTGGAGAGTGGGCAGCCTTCGGCCAAGGATTACATCCTCGGATATGTCCAACAACGCTTCTACATAAAAGTGAGGGTAAGTGGGCAGCCTACGGCCGCAGCTCAGGATTTAAAACTCCCAAAAATCCGACACCGGCTTTGCCGCGGAACAGTCTATGATATATTCAACACCTAGTTTGCTAGCCACAGTATTTTTACATAAGAGTTAAGGTAAGTGGGCGGCCTACGGCCGCAGCTCAGGATTTAAAACTCCCAAAAATCCGACAGCGGCTTCGCGGCGGATCAGTCTATAATATATACAACACCTGGTTCGCTAGCCACAGTAATTTTACATAAGAGTAAGGGTAAGTGTGCCTATGGCCGCAGCTTAGGATTTGAAACTCCCAAAAATCCGACACCGGCTTCGCTTCAGTCTATAATATATCCAACACCAGTATCGCTACCCACAGTAATTTTAAATAGAAGTTAGTATATTATGCGAAATTTGTTTTTGAAAATTCATTTATTTTGTTATAAGCACCCAAAATTATTTGGCCTTATGTCCTCATGTTTTTGGGGATTATGTCCGCTCTTACAAGTGGTCATAGTCCCCAAAAAAAAATGGGGATTATGACCGGAAAAAAAACGGATATAATGCCCAAAATCATTTTGGGGATTATGACCGGGTACCGTTTGTAATGCTGTAAAATTGTTTGGTGTTTCGAAGTTAACAATTTCACTTCCACACAAGGATAGAACTTCTTCATCAGTTATCTACTCACCAGTTTTAGTAGTACCTGTATTACTATTATTTTCATCATTTTTGTCATGACTTCTGTCGTTCTTATTGTTGTTGTCTTTATCACTGCTGTTGCTGATACTGCTGCTGTTGCTTCTATTCCGTCGAGCTGAAGACTGACTAGGCTTGATTGCCAAGCTTCGAATCAATAATTTTATTTTTCTTCTTTTGTCTATTGCTTCATTTGCTGGAAACCTATTTTTATCAAAATAAATAGCCAATTAACTAGTGGCTACAATTCACCTGAAGTGCAAAATTACAGAAATGATCAAAAAACACACAATCACTTATAACTTTTCTTTTCAACTATCTAGAACTTTCAAACTACAAGGCATCTCTGATTATTGTTTGAGACTGCATTCAATCTATAAACCATGGGTTCACACATCGACTATCTTGGTGAAAACGGCAATACCGAATGTGCCCCAAAAACGAATGTGCCCCGGTTTACCATGCATTACTTTTATTAATCCTGGAGGTATAATGATTAAAAATCCGAAAGTATTTTGTGAAACTTCGATAAGCCTTGGTTTCAATAACTTTTTCTATTATATTTAAGCAAAGTAAAATGTAACATGCACATTCTCTGCAGTTAGTTTGCAGCTTCTGACTAGTTAAGTCAAATGATTAATTAAATAAATAAAACTTAATATACTTCAATATATTACAATGGCGACGAGTCAAATGGTTATTGGGACTGTACCAATATTTGATCATGTTAAAGATGATTGGAAAATTTTCAAAAGTCAAATGGATCAATTCTTTATTGCCAATGAATTAAAGGAAACAACTAAAAAAAAGGCAATTTTGGTGAATGCATTTAATCAGGATACATTCAAATTATTGTGCAACTTATTACACCCTACTACGTTGGAAGATACAGCTACAACATATGAGGTACTGTGCACTACTATGGAACGCCACTTTAAGCCAGCGGTGTCGGCGTTTGCAGAAAGAAATGCTTTCTATAGTGCGACAAAAAGTCCAAACGAAACGTTGCAACAATGGGCTGCCAGAGTAAGGGCTCTAGCAGTAAATTGCGAATTTGGAGCTGAGTTAGATGTGGTGCTGCGTGATCGCTTTATGTTTGGACTGGAAAAAAGTCCAGTGAAAGATAAATTACTAACGGAAAATATAAAGACATTAAAATTTGCTGATGCCGTCGTTATGGGACAAACTGTGGAATGTATTAGGCACCAGTATGAGATCAAGCAAGAACCAACAGATGGAATTTACAGAATTGGAAGCAGAAACTTCAATGGCAAAAGGAATTCCTGTGAAAAAAACAGTTCTCATCAGTCGAAGTGCAGTGTGTGCGGGTTAAGTAACCATCAGGTAGCAAAATGCAGATTTAAGAATTACAGATGCAATAAGTGCGGTACAAAAGGACACCTTAAAAAAATGTGCAAAAGTTATACTAATGTAAAATCAGGTGATAGTAGTATCGATTCAAAAGTTAATTATATATATAATACAGATTTAAGTTTATTCCATTGTAAAAGTGAGGTAGGAAATGTAGAGCCAATTACAGTTAAAGTTGAATTGGGCGGTGTTCCGATAATCATGGAAATAGATACCGGTGCAGCGATTTCAGCCATATCAGTGGAACTATATCGTAAGTTATTTCCGAACTTTCAGTTGGTTAAATCGAATGTGTTGTTTTCAAGCTACAATGGCTCGAAAATTATTCCTGCTGGTATATGCAGTATGCCTATAAAATATAATGCCGTAAATAAAGATTTAGAAATGGAGGTCCTCCAATTTTAGGACGAAATTTTCTAAAGTTATATCACATAGGCTTGGACTATATAAAATTTATGTCAAGTGATAGTGAAATCAATTTTTTTTTAAAAAAATACAGTGAACTCTTTGACAATAAATTAGGAACATTTAATAAAAGTAAAGTTGCCTTAAAATTGGTTCCGAATGCCACACCTAAATTTTGTAAACCTAGGCAAATGCCCTTTGCTTTAAAAGAAAAAGTAGAAGCAGAAATTGACAAAATGGTTTCACTAGGTATTTTAGAGCCAGTGAGTTTTAGTGAATGGGGAACTCCCATTGTTCCCATTTTAAAAAAAACGGGGGATGTTCGTATATGCGGAGACTTTAAGATGACTTTGAATTCACAGCTAGTTGTTGATAAGTACCCCCTTCCTAGGATTGAAGAACTCTTTTCGAAACTACACGGATGAGAACAATTTACGAAACCAGATTTATCTATGGCATATCAGCAACTGGTTTTAGATGTAAACTCTCGGCATTTAACGACCATTTCCACCTCAAAGGGATTATTTCTATATACGCGTCTGGTGTACGGATTAGCACCGGCACCAGCAATATTTCAAAGAATTATGGAAAGTTTGCTAACGGGAATAGATGGTGTTGTTTGCTTTTTAGATGATGTGTTAATTACTGCATCTAATCGGAAAAAACATGTTGCAATTTTAGAGGCAGTACTTAAAAAGTTACAAAACGCGGGACTTAAATTAGGGAAAGAAAAGTGTGAATTTTTCCAAAATTCTATTAAATATTTAGGTGATATTATTGATAAACACGGGCTTCATACATGTAATGAAAACGTAGAAGCTATTAAAAATATGAAAAATCCAGAAAATTTGTCGGAATTCCAAGGATTTTTGGGAGTAGTGAATTTTTATCGCAAGTTTGTGCCAAATATAACTGATAATTGTGCTTCACTATATGAATTACTTAAGAAGGATAAACCTTTTAAGTGGGAAAAGAAGCACAGTGATGCAGTTGAAAAAATAAAATTATTGCTAAAAGCAAATCGGAGTTTGGCGCATTTTGACCCAAGTGTCCCTATAAAACTGGTAGTGGATGCAAGTCCTATCGGAGTAGCAGCAGTTTTAACTCATAGTTACAGTAATGGGGTAGAGCGACCTATTGAATTCGCTTCAAGGAAGTTACTTTCGAGTGAGCAAAATTACTCACAATTAGATAGAGAAGCCACTGCGATCTATTTTGGAATCAAAAAATTCCATCAATATCTGTACGGTAGATATTTCGTTTTAGTTACAGATAATAAACCTTTAATGGATATTCTAGGTCCTAAAAAAGGTATACCTATGATGGCAGCTAACAGGTTGCAAAGAATTGCTTTAGCTCTTACAGCTTATCAGTTTAACATTCAGCATGTTAATTCAAAAGACAATATTGCGGATTTCTTGTCAAGATCTCCATGTCCAAATTTTGCTAATAAACATTCTGAAAATATTGATGAAGTTCAGAACTTGTATATTAAATATGTTGAGGGCGTCACCCAACTTCGAATTACAATTGATATTATAATTACTGAGACTAAAATTGATTCTGTTTTGAGTAAGGTGAAGGAATATGTCAGTAACGGATGGCCAAAAGACATGAAAAATAATGCAATTTTTCGTTCTTATGTCACTAGAAGTGAGGAATTAAACATAGAACAAGATTGTTTATTTTGGGGATACAGAGTCATAATTCCCACTGCGTTAAGAAATCAGGTTTTAAATCAACTCCATGAATCGCATTTAGGCATATGCAAAATGAAGGCCAAAGCTAGGAAATATTGTTGGTGGCCAGGTCTAGATACTGAATTAGAAAATGTTACTAAGTCTTGTGAGGCTTGTTTGCATTACAGGAGCACACCAGAAAAAACTTCTCTAATACCGTGGGAATGGCCAGAAAAACCTTGGGACCGCTTACATATAGATTATATGGGCCCTTTTCACAAGCAAAACTTTTTAATTGTAGTAGATAGTCACAGCAAATGGCTAGAGTGCTTCAATATGAACAATTATAAGTCTAGTAAGGCTACTATTAAAGAATTAAGAATGTTATTTGCTAGGTTCGGTCTTCCCTCAACAGTAGTTTCAGACAATGGAACTAATTTTAAATCAAATGAATTTGAATTATTTTTGAAAAATAATGGCATAAAGCATATTGCAATACCTGTGGGCCACCCAGCTTCGAATGGACAGGCTGAAAATTTGGTAAAAACGGTTAAAAATGCTTTGAAAAAATCATTATTCGAGTCGAGATCTGCTAAAGATATCGATGAACATTTACAATTATTTTTACTAAACTATCGTAATACGGTTCATTCAACAACCGGTTTGTCTCCAGCTGAAATGATTTTTCGAAGAAAAATTAGAACCAGACTAGATTTAATAAATAATCTTAGAATTTCATCTTTGAATTCCAATGTTAACAGTAAGAATACGGTAACGAAAAGCCAAAGTAGACAGATAAAAAATCACAATGGCAATTAACAAAATTTCGTTTAACATCAATGATTTTGTAATGACTAAAGACTATACCATACCAGGGAAAATTTCTTGGATGCCTGGTCAAATTGTAAAAAAAAATGGTCCACGAACTTTTACTGTTCAAGTACCAAATTCTAAAAAAGTTTGGAAAAGGCATGCAAATCAGTTGATTAAAAGAAATGTTATTTTGGATAAAAATTGTAATAATTATGTTCCTCAAACATATATAGATCCAACCGAGATAAATGTAAACAATTTTTGTAAGACCAATGAGAGGAATTCGGTTGTAAATGTGAGTAGCTTAGAATCAGAAGAGGGGATAGCTAGCACGAGTTCCGAAAGAGAATTATTAGAAGATAAGCAAATTGAAAATAATGAATTAGAAAATAAAGAAATTGAAAAAACAAGTATTTTTTAAGAAAAAGAAATAAGTCTAAATAAAAATTAAATGAATTTTGAATTTGATGTTAAATTTGTTAAGACAGAATAAAATGAATATTTTTTATAATATGTAATATAACAATGAACTATGTGGTGGGTAGTTGTGGTATATGGCAACTCTGTTGTGCCACTAGTATGTACATACATACATACCTAACGTATTTATTAATATATTTTGCTTATGTACAAATGTACCGTATTGCGCTTAAGCATAATTTATGTTGTATTATATTTAAGCAAAGTAAAATGTAACATGCACATTCTCTGCAGTTAGTTTGCAGCTTCTGACTAGTTAAATCAAATGATTAATTAAATAAATAAAACTTAATATACTTCAATATATTACAGTAATAATTCTTAACATTAAATTCACATACATATATTGGTCGTCCTTTATCTTGTTTACACGCAGCGTCGACTTGTAACACCGACTCACAACTTCGCTCTTATTCATGCATCACGACAAACATTTTGGAGCAATATATGTCACAACAGCACTACTAGTTTGGTCGCTACGGCTAAAAACAGGTCAACAAAAATGCAATTTTTTATAATTTTTCAAACAAATTTCAACTTTGGCACCTTATAACTCGAAAAAAATATTTTGAACTCAAAAAGCTAGCTATTCTATCTTGTAGTATGTTGAAATATAAAAATTTTAAATATAACATGTTTATATTTTGGCATCATTTCACAAAAGTTATGTTAAAAAACTAAAACAATGTAAGAATCAATTTCATACATTTTTGCTTAGAATAATTTTTTTTTTTAAATAAATTTCAAATAAATTTTAATAAAATGCCAACTGTTTAAACAAAAATGTATGAAATTGACTCATACATTTTTTTATTTTTTTAAAATAACTTTTATGAAATGATGCCAAAATATAAACATATTATATTTAAAATTTTTATATTTCAACGTACTACAAGAAAGGATAGCTTACTTTTTGAGTTCTAAATATTTTTTTCGAGTTATAAGGTGCCAAAGTTGAAATTTGTTTGAAAAATTACAAAAACTTGCAATTTTGTAGACCTGTTTTTAGCCGTAGCGACCAAACTGGTGGTGCTGTTGTGACATATATTACTCCAAAATTTTATTCGTGATTTCTTATTTTAGGAAACAAAGAAATTTGGAATGAGTATCATGTAAAATAATGGTTTTAATCGAGCCTATATGGCGTTACCTCCCGGGACAGTGCATGTTTTTGGTTTTTGCCCTTTATCTCAAAAACCAGACCTGATCCAGAAAAACCATTATGATTTTAGGATTCAGCGGGAAATTTTCCTATAGGAATGGTGGTTTTTATTTGCCGCAATAATATTTTGCTAAAATTTGTCGAGTAGTGTAATAGATGCTTTCTCTTATTTTTTTATATATTTTTATTTTAAAATGTATTTATGTTAAATTTTAAAATTAATTTTAGCTAAATTCCATTTTAAGAGTTAAACAGAATCGGGACTGGCAATATCGTCCAGATTTTTCATATACGTTTGTTGTGAGTACAAAATTGACACTAGCAAAATTCATCGCAGAGAAATAGAACAAATTCTATTTTTTGGTGCGATTTGACACAAGATAAATCGCATGCCCCAGTTCTGTTTTTAGATTTAAACATTTATTTTACTTTTATATCGACTTAAGCATTTTTGACAGTTGAACGTCGACTCTCAATTCCCTGTTTACACAGCAGCGAACTTGTGCATCGACGTACTTCACCGAAGTAGAAATACCGAACTACCACTCCGACGTATCTCGCATTTACACAACAAAAAACTACTCCGAAGCAGTGTTGGCATGTCACATGGATTTTTAGGTTTACGACAGTCACACGTCGTAAACTGTCGTAAATGTCACAAATGTCGCAAGTGTCGCAAACTCCAGATCAACCTCGATTTCACAACACTGAAATTGTTTGTTAAACAATTTGACCAACAAAACAATATACTATGGAACTTGAACATGTTCCGACCGTACTGTGTGAAAGACTTAAGCCGTTCGCCAACACACTGATTGGGCCTTATCAGTGCGGCTTTAGCCCTGGTAAGTCCACCATAGACCAGATCTTTTCACTACGTCAAATCCTGGAAAAAACCCACGAAAAACAGATCGATACCCATCATCTCTTTATCGATTTTAAGGCTGCTTTCAATAGCCCGATACGGGATTGCCTGTATGCCACCATGTCTGAGTTCGGTGTACCTGCGAAGCTAGTGCGGCTTTGCAGAATGACGTTGAGCAACACATCCAGCTCCGTCAGGGTAGGAAAGGACCTGTCCAAATCATTTGATACCGAACGAGGTTTCAGACAAGGCGATCCTGCAACCTCTTCAACTTTTTGATAGTAGGGGTGTTGCGAAAAGCCAGTGTACATCGTAATGGCACTATTTTCTACAAAAGTGTCCTGCTCCTTGCATATGTCGTTGATATTGATATCATTGGACGTTGTAAGCGAGATGTTACTGCTGCGTTTTCTGCTATCGAAAAAGAGTTAGCGAAGGTGGGTTTGACGGTGAACGAGGGCAAAATAGAGTATATGCTGTCTCTCTCGCCCGACAAAACTGACACTCTACAAGACGCTCATCTTACCCGTGCTACTCTACGGTGCAGAAGCATGGGTTGTGTCGCAGACCGATGCAGCCACACTTGGGGTGTTTGAGAGAAAAATTCTTCGCAAAATCTTTGGTCCTGTTCGCGTCGGCGATGACTACCGTATTCGAATGAACCATGAACTGCACAAGCTCTACGATGACATCGACATAGTCAAGCGCATCACTATCCAACGTCTGCGCTAGCTGGGACATGTTGTGCGTATGGATGAAGAAGCTCCGGCGAAAAAGGTGTTTGATGCGGAAGCCGCTGGGCGACGACAGAGAGGAAGACCATGCCTCCGATGGAAAGACCAAGCCGAGGAAACCCTATCCACGCTTGGTGTGACTGATTGGAGAAGGCGCGCGCGAAGCAGAGGCGCCTGGAGAGAGCTTTTGAGGTCGGCCGCAACCCGGTAACGGGTTGTTATGGCCACCCAAGTAAGTAAGTAAGTAACTTGAACATGTTTGAAAAACAATTTTATGATCTTAACCCTCCTTACAAGTAATCGTAAAATGTCATTGAAAATTCAAATGCAAGAAATTCCGTTTATTTGTCGTAAACTCAATGTTTGTCACAAAGGCTCGAAAGTTTACGTTTCCGACTGTAGGTCGCAAACGTCGTAAATGTCGCGCGACATTTGTGACATGCCAACACTGCTCCGAAGTCTTACGTCGACGCTCAACTGCGGTGTGTGTAAATAGCGTACTTAATAATCTTCTTACTAATAAACAGGGCAACATAAAATATTTTTTATGTAAATTCATAATTTTTTCCGAAAATCAATATTTTCCAATTTCAATTCTGCAAGACATTGCAATGATTTAATTTTATCGAACTCTTTTTTCTATTGTAATTGCAAACTCCTTTTCGAAGACAGCAACTCAAATCGATATTTCCGTAAAGGCCATTGCCTCCACAACCGATTACAACTTGCTGGGATTCCTGTTTATTTCGCTAGTCCATTTCAAAGATATTAAATGTTTTCTGAGCACTCGATGAAAAATAAGTAAAATGTATTGACAAAGCCCGAGAGACAGTTCAATCACCGAATCTTAAAAATGAATTCGCGCTCTGAAAATGTCATTTCGCGATCATTTCTCTGACAATCACAATTCAAAACAAAGAAAAAGGGCGAATCTCTCACTGATGTTTTGGAAACATTTGAATCAATCCGCCCTAGACTTGAAGAAATTACGAGAAAACCAATTATGTTGTCGATCAGAATACTACGCTTACCAATTTCAAAGTAATTGTAGGCATTCCAAAAACGAGCGCGCCTAACGAGTCCGACGTGAGATTGAAGTATTCAAATATGTACCTTAAGCATCGCGTGATATTGAACGTATGTTTGTTGCGTATAAAAGAGTCTTGAGAAAACATATCCTCATCCATCGAACCGTTTCCATGACTTTCTTGAGCGTTAACAAAAGAAATTAAATAAAATTCCTTGAAATTTTTTTCACCAACACAGAATGGCTTGACATTTGGTAAAAGTCCCAACTCTCGAAAACGGCTTGTTCTTAATTAAGAACATTTTTCTTAAAATCAACTATTTACAATTTTAATTAAGTAGTAGGGTGGAATAAAGGCACTTTTGCGGAAGTAAACTTTTTCCGTAAATTGCCTCTATATGTTCTATAGAGCCTCCTCTTCCTCTTACCAAAATATAATGTTGATATATGCAGCACAAGCGTTAAAGTAGGACAAAAAGTCTCACTTACATCATATTGAAATAATTTTTGTATGTATTTCGTTTCAATTAACTGTAAATTTTGAAGCTGCAACGAAACAATAAAAAATATTTTACTATTCGTCTAATACGTACAGCTATGTTCACAAAAATAGTAGTGCCGTTGGGTCCTGGGTGTTTTACTATCAAATTAAATGATGAGTACAATTTTCATTTAAAGTTTTGAAGAAATAGTAATGTATATTCATTTCCGAGAATATTTACAGTTTTTTTTTGTTATAAACTTTTATTTATTTTTACGCAATTGCTTAATCAAAATAAAATTCAAAAATAATGCTGTTCACAAAAATAGTAGTGGTTACCAAAATTTAAAAAAAAGCGACACAACTGAAATTAAACTACATGTTACATATTATTCATGTTTCTTTTGGGTCTAATATTTCGTGATAAACGCTTTATTGCTTATTATGGCTATGCATGGACGTGGAATAGAGTCAATAAGGTCCTTACAGCGCTTCACAGGAATTCCAGCCCATATCCCTTTAAATACGTGGCAAAGCTATGTTTTATTTGAGGGCTTTGCTGTTACGATTCGCTTGATATCTCCTCACAAATTTTCTATCGGAACTAGGTCCGGAGACTGAGCTGGCCATGGCATCACGTCGATTTTTTAAGATACAAACATTTATAAGCTAGTTTACTAGTGTGTTTAGGATCATTATCCTGTTGAATCGTCCATTTTAAAGGCATTTCCCGACTGCCATACGGCAGCATTACATCCTTCAATAAACTAACGTTGATTGCTTTGTCTTTAATACCTTTGATCAAATGGATAGGGCCAACGCCAGTCTATCAAAAGTAAGCCCATACTAGGTCTGTTCGAGCCGGAAAAAATAGGTAAATATTTCTAAATATTTATAAAAGTTTTACCACAAAAAGCGTTCGAGCCGGAAAAAATGTGGTGGTTGAGAGAGAAAAAAAGAGAGTAAGGAAACAGCTGATCACTTCCCCTCCAAAAAAGAGTTTCATTTTTCACCCAGACAAATTTCTTGTGGCTAAAAATTGAAGACTGTCAAAATCGTAGGCAACGAGACTAGAAACTCACTTTTGACAAGCGAGGGAATGAAAATTTCATGTCTCAATTGTATCTGTCCAATACTTGCCTCATAAAATATTTTTCAGTACTTCAGAAGGAGCAACATAACAAAAAGCTTGAAACCACATTTTTAGTAAATACTCATTTATTCAATTAAATAGATGAGCGATTTTTGATTGAAAAGGAATCGCAAAGTTGAATGATTGTATGACCAGATAATTATTTCTAAAATATTGTTTTTCGATGCGCACAGTTTTAAAATAAGAAATTGAAAATGTAGCTATATCAAAATTACCCAATTTTTCTTTATTTTGTACAATTCCATCGAAAATAAATTTTTGTTTGAACAAAAAAATTTTTCTTCACTAACTGTTAAATTTAACGTAAATTCCTTAATAAACCCATGCGAAATGAAAAATTTTTGCGACTCACAAGACTTTAACCCTTTTTAAAGCAGCAGGAATATTAATTTATACTAGGCAATAGTTTCAAAATGCACTTTATATACTTTAAAAAATTTTCAAGCAAAAATTGTGTCTCTAATCTACTTTCGAATATATAGTCATCGTCCTTTTTATTATTAATATTCTCTAAAAGATTTCATTTGGCTTGCATTCAGAAAGTATTAACCAAACGGTTAAGCAACTATGACGCAGGTTTTACTTCCTGAACCCTGCCATTGCTTGTTTACAAAAATATGCACAAATTTTTGACAGCCTTAATTTTTTACCAGTTTTTCCGTTCGAGCCGAAAATTGTGGTAGTGAGACTAGTAAGAGAAATTTCAGTTTTTACTCTCTCGAAATCGCGATTTGACACTTCATTTTTTACCACAAAATCCGGCTCGAACAGACATACTATAATGGTCAGTCCAACATGTTTAACCGTCTTGGTAGTGTATTTAGGGTGGTATTCTGTGTTTGGTGGACAACAAACATACTACCTGGAGCCTGTTCCACAAAAAAATACTTTGCTCTCATCTGACTGTAATACGTTGCGCCACTCTTCGGCATTCCATTTCATACAATCTTTTTGTAAATTGCATTCTTGCGACAACGTGCTTCTTCGTCTAAAGGTATACCTTCCTGGAACTTCTTGTATTCAAATTATTTTACATTAGTCGACGGCGAATTGTCACAGCACTGATCGACAGATTTGGCTGATTTTTAAACATTTTTGAGGACGCCGAGGGCTTAGTCTTGCATTATCGTGCACTTCGTCTGTCGTCTAATAATGAAACCTGGCGGTTACCACCACGATTTTTAGGTTTCTTATAATAGGTATTAGCCTTAAATATCAGAGGCAGTGCATCCAACCATATTTTCAGTTTCCTTGAAGGTTTTGCCCTGATTCCTTAGCCTAATTATTGATTATATCTCTTCGATTCAGCAATTCCTTCCTCTACCCACTAAAAAAAGGAAGAGTACCTCGATTGCAATAAATTCATATAAGCACATTATTGAATTACTTAATTACACTTACTTATGGCGGTTTTCTAGAATTTTTAATTTTTTTCAACTAATTACGTAAAGCATACTATTTTAATGAACAGCAGATTTTTGGTGCAAAAATGTAAATGCATCACAAACAAGAAAACACGAAACAAAAGTAACGGGATTTTTTAATTTTTCTGTTCTTTTTATTTATTCCCTCGAAAATTTTACTAAGGAGTTAAATTTTTAAGGCAAAATATTTTAGAAAAGATATTTAAAAGTCATGTCCTGCAACACTACTAAGTATTTTTATGAACACAACTGTACATAAGTGATACATTTTACTATACTGTAACGATAGTACTGCGTATATCGATATGGTATTTTGGTGGGAGGCGAAGGAGTGTTTCTCGTATATATAGAGGCAATTTTGGGATAAAAAGTGTCCTTATTCCACCCAACTACCCACTTAAAATTGTTGAATTGTGGATTTTTAAGAAAAACTCTCTCAATGAAGAACAACAGTTTTCGAGAGTTGGGACTTTTATTAAATATAGTTTAAAGATTTCTGTGTTGGTGAAAAAAATTTCAAGGAAAAAAAACTGAAGCACTTAAAAATTTTTTCATTTGAAAAAATGCCTCTGGTTTACGATATTAACAATATTTTCTACAAATCACTTTACTTTGCACTAACTGTTTATCTACTATTATTAATCGAGCAATAATTGTATGTATATATATATATATTTTCAGACTTTATTTCCAAAACGGGTGCAGCGATTTTGATGAAACTTGGGGGTTAGGTACATATGTGAACAAAATTAGGATTGGGCTGGGTTTTAACTTATCAAAGGCTCCTGGAGGGGCGTGGCACAGCCCTAAACTTTTATTTTCATAACGTCATATCTCGAAAACTATTCAAGATATTGTGATGAAATTTGGTACACAGATGCAGATCATAAATGTCTTAAATTTTGCCAAAAGTGGGCGGAATCGGAAAAGTGGGCGTGGCACTTTTTAATAATTGAAAACTTTGATTCAATATTACTCAAAAACGGCACTGAGGATTTTCATAAAAATTTTATAGATAATACCACTAAAAGCAGTCATCATAACATGCTATGTTATACTGGCAAAATTCGTTTAAGGGCGTGGCACAGCCCACAATATTAATAAACATTATAATAAGAGAATTAACAACACAATCGTTCTGAAATTTTATATGGTGGATAAACTTGCTATAAGGTATCTCAAGACGAAAAATGGGTATAACAGTTTCAGTGGGCGTGGCACCTCCCATACAAGCAAAACAGGTTAAATGTTATATTTATTGTACTATGAGAGTAATCTTCTTAAAATTTGGTGAGGATTTGTCGGTTACTATAAGCTTTGAAATTAAATGCATTTCGACGAGATTGCTTCAGTGGGCGTGGCACCTCCCATACAAACAAAAACCGTTAAATGTTATATTTAGTGCACTATGGGAGGTATTTTCTTTAAATTTGGTGTAGAGGTGTCGATTACTATAAGCTTTGAAATTATATGGATTTCAACGGGATTGCGTAAGTGGGCGTGGCACCTCCCATACGTACGAAAAACGTTAAATGTTATTTAGTGTACTATGGGAGTAATTTTTTTAAATTTTTTGTTCCAATAGACTTTTAATTACAGTGGTGTAGTGTTAATATTGTAGTGGTCATTTTTAATATTTGACCACTTAGTGCGTCCTGAGCGATTTGCGGAATTTGTTGCTGTAAGGAAATTTTCCTTGTCCTTTGGAGTATCCCGGAAGTAGTCACTCCATAAGTGACTACTTATCGAGGCGGTTCACTCCGAGTCACTTTGGGTCACTTGGAGTCACCGAGGGGCGTGGAAATCTCAATTTTGTGGTTTGCGTGCGATTTTGGTAGAATTGGTCTATAACACCTATAGGCCACGTTGGTGCAAACTCTTATCGCACTTAATTATGTTTTGCGATGCGTGCGATTTTTTGGATATTATTGCTGTAAGGATATTTTCCTTGTTCTTTGGAGTATCCCGGAAGAAGTCACTCCATAAGTGACTACTTATTGAGGCGGTTCACTCCGAGTCACTTTAGGTCACTTGGAGTCACCGAGATGAGAGAAAATCGCAATTTTGTGGTTTGCGTGCAATTTTTGTAGAATTGGTCTATAACACCTATAGGCCACGTTGGTGCAAACTCTTATCGCACCTAATTATGTTTTGCAATGCGTGCGATTTTTTGGATATTATTGCTGTAAGGATATTTTCCTTGTTCTTTGGAGTATCCCGGAAGTAGTCACTCTATAAGTGACTACTTATCGAGGCGGTTCACTCCGAGTCACTTTGGGTCACTTGGAGTCACAGAGGTGAGTGAAAGTCGCGATTTTGTGGTTTGCGTGTATATGCTGTCTCTCTCGCCCGACAAAACTGACACTCTACAAGACGCTCATCTTACCCGTGCTACTCTACGGTGCAGAAGCATGGGTTGTGTCGCAGACCGATGCAGCCACACTTGGGGTGTTTGAGAGAAAAATTCTTCGCAAAATCTTTGGTCCTGTTCGCGTCGGCGATGACTACCGTATTCGAATGAACCATGAACTGCACGAGCTCTACGATGACATCGACATAGTCAAGCGCATCACTATCCAACGTCTGCGCTAGCTGGGACATGTTGTGCGTATGGATGAAGAAGCTCCGGCGAAAAAGGTGTTTGATGCGGAAGCCGCTGGGCGACGACAGAGAGGAAGACCATGCCTCCGATGGAAAGACCAAGCCGAGGAAACCCTATCCACACTTGGTGTGACTGATTGGAGAAGGCGCGCGCGAAGCAGAGGCGCCTGGAGAGAGCTTTTGAGGTCAGCCGTAACCCGGTAACGGGTTGTTATGGCCACCCAAGTAAGTAAGTAAGTAACTTGAACATGTTAGAAAAACAATTTTATGATCTTAACCCTCCTTACAGGTAATCGTGAAATGTCATTGAAAATTCAAATGCAAGAAATTCCGTTTATTTGTCGTAAACTCAATGTTTGTCACAAAGGCTCGAAAGTTTACGTTTCCGACTGTAGGTCGCAAACGTCGTAAATGTCGCGCGACATTTGTGACATGCCAACACTGCTCCGAAGTCTTACGTCGACGCTCAACTGCGGTGTGTGTAAATAGCGTACTTAATAATCTTCTTACTAATAAACAGGGCAACATAAAATATTTTTTATGTAAATTCATAATTTTTTCCGAAAATCAATATTTTCCAATTTCAATTCTGCAAGACATTGCAATGATTTAATTTTATCGAACTCTTTTTTCTATTGTAATTGCAAACTCCTTTTCGAAGACAGCAACTCAAATCGATATTTCCGTAAAGGCCATTGCCTCCACAACCGATTACAACTTGCTGGGATTCCTGTTTATTTCGCTAGTCCATTTCAAAGATATTAAATGTTTTCTGAGCACTCGATGAAAAATAAGTAAAATGTATTGACAAAGCCCGAGAGACAGTTCAATCACCGAGTCTTAAAAATGAATTCGCGCTCTGAAAATGTCATTTCGCGATCATTTCTCTGACAATCACAATTCAAAACAAAGAAAAAGGGCGAATCTCTCACTGATGTTTTGGAAACATTTGAATCAATCCGCCCTAGACTTGAAGAAATTACGAGAAAACCAATTATGTTGTCGATCAGAATACTACGCTTACCAATTTCAAAGTAATTGTAGGCATTCCAAAAACGAGCGCGCCTAACGAGTCCGACGTGAGATTGAAGTATTCAAATATGTACCTTAAGCATCGCGTGATATTGAACGTATGTTTGTTGCGTATAAAAGAGTCTTGAGAAAACATATCCTCATCCATCGAACCGTTTCCATGACTTTCTTGAGCGTTAACAAAAGAAATTAAATAAAATTCCTTGAAATTTTTTTCACCAACACAGAATGGCTTGACATTTGGTAAAAGTCCCAACTCTCGAAAACGGCTTGTTCTTAATTAAGAACATTTTTCTTAAAATCAACTATTTACAATTTTAATTAAGTAGTAGGGTGGAATAAAGGCACTTTTGCGGAAGTAAACTTTTTCCGTAAATTGCCTCTATATGTTCTATAGAGCCTCCTCTTCCTCTTACCAAAATATAATGTTGATATATGCAGCACAAGCGTTAAAGTAGGACAAAAAGTCTCACTTACATCATATTGAAATAATTTTTGTATGTATTTCGTTTCAATTAACTGTAAATTTTGAAGCTGCAACGAAACAATAAAAAATATTTTACTATTCGTCTAATACGTACAGCTATGTTCACAAAAATAGTAGTGCCGTTGGGTCCTGGGTGTTTTACTATCAAATTAAATGATGAGTACAATTTTCATTTAAAGTTTTGAAGAAATAGTAATGTATATTCATTTCCGAGAATATTTACAGTTTTTTTTTGTTATAAACTTTTATTTATTTTTACGCAATTGCTTAATCAAAATAAAATTCAAAAATAATGCTGTTCACAAAAATAGTAGTGGTTACCAAAATTTAAAAAAAAGCGACACAACTGAAATTAAACTACATGTTACATATTATTCATGTTTCTTTTGGGTCTAATATTTCGTGATAAACGCTTTATTGCTTATTATGGCTATGCATGGACGTGGAATAGAGTCAATAAGGTCCTTACAGCGCTTCACAGGAATTCCAGCCCATATCCCTTTAAATACGTGGCAAAGCTATGTTTTATTTGAGGGCTTTGCTGTTACGATTCGCTTGATATCTCCTCACAAATTTTCTATCGGAACTAGGTCCGGAGACTGAGCTGGCCATGGCATCACGTCGATTTTTTAAGATACAAACATTTATAAGCTAGTTTACTAGTGTGTTTTGGATCATTATCCTGTTGAATCGTCCATTTTAAAGGCATTTCCCGACTGCCATACGGCAGCATTACATCCTTCAATAAACTAACGTTGACTGCTTTGTCTTTAATACCTTTGATCAAATGGATAGGGCCAACGCCAGTCTATCAAAAGTAAGCCCATACTAGGTCTGTTCGAGCCGGAAAAAATAGGTAAATATTTATAAATATTTATAAAAGTTTTACCACAAAAAGCGTTCGAGCCGGAAAAAATGTGGTGGTTGAGAGAGAAAAAATGAGAGTAAGGAAACAGCTGATCACTTCCCCTCCAAAAAAGAGTTTCATTTTTCACCCAGACAAATTTCTTGTGGCTAAAAATTGAAGACTGTCAAAATCGTAGGCAACGAGACTAGAAACTCACTTTTGACAAGCGAGGGAATGAAAATTTCATGTCTCAATTGTATCTGTCCAATACTTGCCTCATAAAATATTTTTCAGTACTTCAGAAGGAGCAACATAACAAAAAGCTTGAAACCACATTTTTAGTAAATACTCATTTATTCAATTAAATAGATGAGCGATTTTTGATTGAAAAGGAATCGCAAAGTTGAATGATTGTATGACCAGATAATTATTTCTAAAATATTGTTTTTCGATGCGCACAGTTTTAAAATAAGAAATTGAAAATGTAGCTATATCAAAATTACCCCATTTTTCTTTATTTTGTACAATTCCATCGAAAATAAATTTTTGTTTGAACAAAAAAATTTTTCTTCACTAACTGTTAAATTTAACGTAAATTCCTTAATAAACCCATGCGAAATGAAAAATTTTTGCGACTCACAAGATTTTAACCCTTTTTAAAGCAGCAGGAATATTAATTTATACTAGGCAATAGTTTCAAAATGCACTTTATATACTTTAAAAAATTTTCAAGCAAAAATTGTGTCTCTAATCTACTTTCGAATATATAGTCATCGTCCTTTTTATTATTAATATTCTCTAAAAGATTTCATTTGGCTTGCATTCAGAAAGTATTAACCAAACGGTTAAGCAACTATGACGCAGGTTTTACTTCCTGAACCCTGCCATTGCTTGTTTACAAAAATATGCACAAATTTTTGACAGCCTTAATTTTTTACCAGTTTTTCCGTTCGAGCCGAAAATTGTGGTAGTGAGACTAGTAAGAGAAATTTCAGTTTTTACTCTCTCGAAATCGCGATTTGACACTTCATTTTTTACCACAAAATCCGGCTCGAACAGACATACTATAATGGTCAGTCCAACATGTTTAACCGTCTTGGTAGTGTATTTAGGGTGGTATTCTGTGTTTGGTGGACAACAAACATACTACCTGGAGCCTGTTCCACAAAAAAATACTTTGCTCTCATCTGACTGTAATACGTTGCGCCACTCTTCGGCATTCCATTTCATACAATCTTTTTGTAAATTGCATTCTTGCGACAACGTGCTTCTTCGTCTAAAGGTATACCTTCCTGGAACTTCTTGTATTCAAATTATTTTACATTAGTCGACGGCGAATTGTCACAGCACTGATCGACAGATTTGGCTGATTTTTAAACATTTTTGAGGACGCCGAGGGCTTAGTCTTGCATTATCGTGCACTTCGTCTGTCGTCTAATAATGAAACCTGGCGGTTACCACCACGATTTTTAGGTTTCTTATAATAGGTATTAGCCTTAAATATCAGAGGCAGTGCATCCAACCATATTTTCAGTTTCCTTGAAGGTTTTGCCCTGATTCCTTAGCCTAATTATTGATTATATCTCTTCGATTCAGCAATTCCTTCCTCTACCCACTAAAAAAAGGAAGAGTACCTCGATTGCAATAAATTCATATAAGCACATTATTGAATTACTTAATTACACTTACTTATGGCGGTTTTCTAGAATTTTTAATTTTTTTTTTCAACTAATTACGTAAAGCATACTATTTTAATGAACAGCAGATTTTTGGTGCAAAAATGTAAATGCATCACAAACAAGAAAACACGAAACAAAAGTAACGGGATTTTTTAATTTTTCTGTTCTTTTTATTTATTCCCTCGAAAATTTTACTAAGGAGTTAAATTTTTAAGGCAAAATATTTTAGAAAAGATATTTAAAAGTCATGTCCTGCAACACTACTAAGTATTTTTATGAACACAACTGTACATAAGTGATACATTTTGCTATACTGTAACGATAGTACTGCGTATATCGATATGGTATTTTGGTGGGAGGCGAAGGAGTGTTTCTCGTATATATAGAGGCAATTTTGGGATAAAAAGTGTCCTTATTCCACCCAACTACCCACTTAAAATTGTTGAATTGTGGATTTTTAAGAAAAACTCTCTCAATGAAGAACAACAGTTTTCGAGAGTTGGGACTTTTATTAAATATAGTTTAAAGATTTCTGTGTTGGTGAAAAAAATTTCAAGGAAAAAAAACTGAAGCACTTAAAAATTTTTTCATTTGAAAAAATGCCTCTGGTTTACGATATTAACAATATTTTCTACAAATCACTTTACTTTGCACTAACTGTTTATCTACTATTATTAATCGAGCAATAATTGTATGTATATATATATATTTTCAGACTTTATTTCCAAAACGGGTGCAGCGATTTTGATGAAACTTGGGGGTTAGGTACATATGTGAACAAAATTAGGATTGGGCTGGGTTTTAACTTATCAAAGGCTCCTGGAGGGGCGTGGCACAGCCCTAAACTTTTATTTTCATAACGTCATATCTCGAAAACTATTCAAGATATTGTGATGAAATTTGGTACACAGATGCAGATCATAAATGTCTTAAATTTTGCCAAAAGTGGGCGGAATCGGAAAAGTGGGCGTGGCACTTTTTAATAATTGAAAACTTTGATTCAATATTACTCAAAAACGGCACTGAGGATTTTCATAAAAATTTTATAGATAATACCACTAAAAGCAGTCATCATAACATGCTATGTTATACTGGCAAAATTCGTTTAAGGGCGTGGCACAGCCCACAATATTAATAAACATTATAATAAGAGAATTAACAACACAATCGTTCTGAAATTTTATATGGTGGATAAACTTGCTATAAGGTATCTCAAGACGAAAAATGGGTATAACAGTTTCAGTGGGCGTGGCACCTCCCATACAAGCAAAACAGGTTAAATGTTATATTTATTGCACTATGAGAGTAATCTTCTTAAAATTTGGTGAGGATTTGTCGGTTACTATAAGCTTTGAAATTAAATGCATTTCGACGAGATTGCTTCAGTGGGCGTGGCACCTCCCATACAAACAAAAACCGTTAAATGTTATATTTAGTGCACTATGGGAGGTATTTTCTTTAAATTTGGTGTAGAGGTGTCGATTACTATAAGCTTTGAAATTATATGGATTTCAACGGGATTGCGTAAGTGGGCGTGGCACCTCCCATACGTACGAAAAACGTTAAATGTTATTTAGTGTACTATGGGAGTAATTTTTTTAAATTTTTTGTTCCAATAGACTTTTAATTACAGTGGTGTAGTGTTAATATTGTAGTGGTCATTTTTAATATTTGACCACTTAGTGCGTCCTGAGCGATTTGCGGAATTTGTTGCTGTAAGGAAATTTTCCTTGTCCTTTGGAGTATCCCGGAAGTAGTCACTCCATAAGTGACTACTTATCGAGGCGGTTCACTCCGAGTCACTTTGGGTCACTTGGAGTCACCGAGGGGCGTGGAAATCTCAATTTTGTGGTTTGCGTGCGATTTTGGTAGAATTGGTCTATAACACCTATAGGCCACGTTGGTGCAAACTCTTATCGCACCTAATTATGTTTTGCGATGCGTGCGATTTTTTGGATATTATTGCTGTAAGGATATTTTCCTTGTTCTTTGGAGTATCCCGGAAGAAGTCACTCCATAAGTGACTACTTATTGAGGCGGTTCACTCCGAGTCACTTTAGGTCACTTGGAGTCACCGAGATGAGAGAAAATCGCAATTTTGTGGTTTGCGTGCAATTTTTGTAGAATTGGTCTATAACACCTATAGGACACGTTGGTGCAAACTCTTATCGCACCTAATTATGTTTTGCAATGCGTGCGATTTTTTGGATATTATTGCTGTAAGGATATTTTCCTTGTTCTTTGGAGTATCCCGGAAGTAGTCACTCTATAAGTGACTACTTATCGAGGCGGTTCACTCCGAGTCACTTTGGGTCACTTGGAGTCACAGAGGTGAGTGAAAGTCGCGATTTTGTGGTTTGCGTGTATATGCTGTCTCTCTCGCCCGACAAAACTGACACTCTACAAGACGCTCATCTTACCCGTGCTACTCTACGGTGCAGAAGCATGGGTTGTGTCGCAGACCGATGCAGCCACACTTGGGGTGTTTGAGAGAAAAATTCTTCGCAAAATCTTTGGTCCTGTTCGCGTCGGCGATGACTACCGTATTCGAATGAACCATGAACTGCACGAGCTCTACGATGACATCGACATAGTCAAGCGCATCACTATCCAACGTCTGCGCTAGCTGGGACATGTTGTGCGTATGGATGAAGAAGCTCCGGCGAAAAAGGTGTTTGATGCGGAAGCCGCTGGGCGACGACAGAGAGGAAGACCATGCCTCCGATGGAAAGACCAAGCCGAGGAAACCCTATCCACACTTGGTGTGACTGATTGGGGAAGGCGCGCGCGAAGCAGAGGCGCCTGGAGAGAGCTTTTGAGGTCAGCCGTAACCCGGTAACGGGTTGTTATGGCCACCCAAGTAAGTAAGTAAGTAACTTGAACATGTTTGAAAAACAATTTTATGATCTTAACCCTCCTTACAGGTAATCGTGAAATGTCATTGAAAATTCAAATGCAAGAAATTCCGTTTATTTGTCGTAAACTCAATGTTTGTCACAAAGGCTCGAAAGTTTACGTTTCCGACTGTAGGTCGCAAACGTCGTAAATGTCGCGCGACATTTGTGACATGCCAACACTGCTCCGAAGTCTTACGTCGACGCTCAACTGCGGTGTGTGTAAATAGCGTACTTAATAATCTTCTTACTAATAAACAGGGCAACATAAAATATTTTTTATGTAAATTCATAATTTTTTCCGAAAATCAATATTTTCCAATTTCAATTCTGCAAGACATTGCAATGATTTAATTTTATCGAACTCTTTTTTCTATTGTAATTGCAAACTCCTTTTCGAAGACAGCAACTCAAATCGATATTTCCGTAAAGGCCATTGCCTCCACAACCGATTACAACTTGCTGGGATTCCTGTTTATTTCGCTAGTCCATTTCAAAGATATTAAATGTTTTCTGAGCACTCGATGAAAAATAAGTAAAATGTATTGACAAAGCCCGAGAGACAGTTCAATCACCGAATCTTAAAAATGAATTCGCGCTCTGAAAATGTCATTTCGCGATCATTTCTCTGACAATCACAATTCAAAACAAAGAAAAAGGGCGAATCTCTCACTGATGTTTTGGAAACATTTGAATCAATCCGCCCTAGACTTGAAGAAATTACGAGAAAACCAATTATGTTGTCGATCAGAATACTACGCTTACCAATTTCAAAGTAATTGTAGGCATTCCAAAAACGAGCGCGCCTAACGAGTCCGACGTGAGATTGAAGTATTCAAATATGTACCTTAAGCATCGCGTGATATTGAACGTATGTTTGTTGCGTATAAAAGAGTCTTGAGAAAACATATCCTCATCCATCGAACCGTTTCCATGACTTTCTTGAGCGTTAACAAGAGAAATTAAATAAAATTCCTTGAAATTTTTTTCACCAACACAGAATGGCTTGACATTTGGTAAAAGTCCCAACTCTCGAAAACGGCTTGTTCTTAATTAAGAACATTTTTCTTAAAATCAACTATTTACAATTTTAATTAAGTAGTAGGGTGGAATAAAGGCACTTTTGCGGAAGTAAACTTTTTCCGTAAATTGCCTCTATATGTTCTATAGAGCCTCCTCTTCCTCTTACCAAAATATAATGTTGATATATGCAGCACAAGCGTTAAAGTAGGACAAAAAGTCTCACTTACATCATATTGAAATAATTTTTGTATGTATTTCGTTTCAATTAACTGTAAATTTTGAAGCTGCAACGAAACAATAAAAAATATTTTACTATTCGTCTAATACGTACAGCTATGTTCACAAAAATAGTAGTGCCGTTGGGTCCTGGGTGTTTTACTATCAAATTAAATGATGAGTACAATTTTCATTTAAAGTTTTGAAGAAATAGTAATGTATATTCATTTCCGAGAATATTTACAGTTTTTTTTTGTTATAAACTTTTATTTATTTTTACGCAATTGCTTAATCAAAATAAAATTCAAAAATAATGCTGTTCACAAAAATAGTAGTGGTTACCAAAATTTAAAAAAAAGCGACACAACTGAAATTAAACTACATGTTACATATTATTCATGTTTCTTTTGGGTCTAATATTTCGTGATAAACGCTTTATTGCTTATTATGGCTATGCATGGACGTGGAATAGAGTCAATAAGGTCCTTACAGCGCTTCACAGGAATTCCAGCCCATATCCCTTTAAATACGTGGCAAAGCTATGTTTTATTTGAGGGCTTTGCTGTTACGATTCGCTTGATATCTCCTCACAAATTTTCTATCGGAACTAGGTCCGGAGACTGAGCTGGCCATGGCATCACGTCGATTTTTTAAGATACAAACATTTATAAGCTAGTTTACTAGTGTGTTTTGGATCATTATCCTGTTGAATCGTCCATTTTAAAGGCATTTCCCGACTGCCATACGGCAGCATTACATCCTTCAATAAACTAACGTTGACTGCTTTGTCTTTAATACCTTTGATCAAATGGATAGGGCCAACGCCAGTCTATCAAAAGTAAGCCCATACTAGGTCTGTTCGAGCCGGAAAAAATAGGTAAATATTTATAAATATTTATAAAAGTTTTACCACAAAAAGCGTTCGAGCCGGAAAAAATGTGGTGGTTGAGAGAGAAAAAATGAGAGTAAGGAAACAGCTGATCACTTCCCCTCCAAAAAAGAGTTTCATTTTTCACCCAGACAAATTTCTTGTGGCTAAAAATTGAAGACTGTCAAAATCGTAGGCAACGAGACTAGAAACTCACTTTTGACAAGCGAGGGAATGAAAATTTCATGTCTCAATTGTATCTGTCCAATACTTGCCTCATAAAATATTTTTCAGTACTTCAGAAGGAGCAACATAACAAAAAGCTTGAAACCACATTTTTAGTAAATACTCATTTATTCAATTAAATAGATGAGCGATTTTTGATTGAAAAGGAATCGCAAAGTTGAATGATTGTATGACCAGATAATTATTTCTAAAATATTGTTTTTCGATGCGCACAGTTTTAAAATAAGAAATTGAAAATGTAGCTATATCAAAATTACCCCATTTTTCTTTATTTTGTACAATTCCATCGAAAATAAATTTTTGTTTGAACAAAAAAATTTTTCTTCACTAACTGTTAAATTTAACGTAAATTCCTTAATAAACCCATGCGAAATGAAAAATTTTTGCGACTCACAAGATTTTAACCCTTTTTAAAGCAGCAGGAATATTAATTTATACTAGGCAATAGTTTCAAAATGCACTTTATATACTTTAAAAAATTTTCAAGCAAAAATTGTGTCTCTAATCTACTTTCGAATATATAGTCATCGTCCTTTTTATTATTAATATTCTCTAAAAGATTTCATTTGGCTTGCATTCAGAAAGTATTAACCAAACGGTTAAGCAACTATGACGCAGGTTTTACTTCCTGAACCCTGCCATTGCTTGTTTACAAAAATATGCACAAATTTTTGACAGCCTTAATTTTTTACCAGTTTTTCCGTTCGAGCCGAAAATTGTGGTAGTGAGACTAGTAAGAGAAATTTCAGTTTTTACTCTCTCGAAATCGCGATTTGACACTTCATTTTTTACCACAAAATCCGGCTCGAACAGACATACTATAATGGTCAGTCCAACATGTTTAACCGTCTTGGTAGTGTATTTAGGGTGGTATTCTGTGTTTGGTGGACAACAAACATACTACCTGGAGCCTGTTCCACAAAAAAATACTTTGCTCTCATCTGACTGTAATACGTTGCGCCACTCTTCGGCATTCCATTTCATACAATCTTTTTGTAAATTGCATTCTTGCGACAACGTGCTTCTTCCTCTAAAGGTATACCTTCCTGGAACTTCTTGTATTCAAATTATTTTACATTAGTCGACGGCGAATTGTTACAGCACTGATCGACAGATTTGGCTGATTTTTAAACATTTTGTCGTCTAATAATGAAACCTGGCGGTTACCACCACGATTTTTAGGTTTCTTATAATAGGTATTAGCCTTAAATATCAGAGGCAGTGCATCCAACCATATTTTCAGTTTCCTTGAAGGTTTTGCCCTGATTCCTTAGCCTAATTATTGATTATATCTCTTCGATTCAGCAATTCCTTCCTCTACCCACTAAAAAAAGGAAGAGTACCTCGATTGCAATAAATTCATATAAGCACATTATTGAATTACTTAATTACACTTACTTATGGCGGTTTTCTAGAATTTTTAATTTTTTTCAACTAATTACGTAAAGCATACTATTTTAATGAACAGCAGATTTTTGGTGCAAAAATGTAAATGCATCACAAACAAGAAAACACGAAACAAAAGTAACGGGATTTTTTAATTTTTCTGTTCTTTTTATTTATTCCCTCGAAAATTTTACTAAGGAGTTAAATTTTTAAGGCAAAATATTTTAGAAAAGATATTTAAAAGTCATGTCCTGCAACACTACTAAGTATTTTTATGAACACAACTGTACATAAGTGATACATTTTGCTATACTGTAACGATAGTACTGCGTATATCGATATGGTATTTTGGTGGGAGGCGAAGGAGTGTTTCTCGTATATATAGAGGCAATTTTGGGATAAAAAGTGTCCTTATTCCACCCAACTACCCACTTAAAATTGTTGAATTGTGGATTTTTAAGAAAAACTCTCTCAATGAAGAACAACAGTTTTCGAGAGTTGGGACTTTTATTAAATATAGTTTAAAGATTTCTGTGTTGGTGAAAAAAATTTCAAGGAAAAAAAACTGAAGCACTTAAAAATTTTTTCATTTGAAAAAATGCCTCTGGTTTACGATATTAACAATATTTTCTACAAATCACTTTACTTTGCACTAACTGTTTATCTACTATTATTAATCGAGCAATAATTGTATGTATATATATATATTTTCAGACTTTATTTCCAAAACGGGTGCAGCGATTTTGATGAAACTTGGGGGTTAGGTACATATGTGAACAAAATTAGGATTGGGCTGGGTTTTAACTTATCAAAGGCTCCTGGAGGGGCGTGGCACAGCCCTAAACTTTTATTTTCATAACGTCATATCTCGAAAACTATTCAAGATATTGTGATGAAATTTGGTACACAGATGCAGATCATAAATGTCTTAAATTTTGCCAAAAGTGGGCGGAATCGGAAAAGTGGGCGTGGCACTTTTTAATAATTGAAAACTTTGATTCAATATTACTCAAAAACGGCACTGAGGATTTTCATAAAAATTTTATAGATAATACCACTAAAAGCAGTCATCATAACATGCTATGTTATACTGGCAAAATTCGTTTAAGGGCGTGGCACAGCCCACAATATTAATAAACATTATAATAAGAGAATTAACAACACAATCGTTCTGAAATTTTATATGGTGGATAAACTTGCTATAAGGTATCTCAAGACGAAAAATGGGTATAACAGTTTCAGTGGGCGTGGCACCTCCCATACAAGCAAAACAGGTTAAATGTTATATTTATTGTACTATGAGAGTAATCTTCTTAAAATTTGGTGAGGATTTGTCGGTTACTATAAGCTTTGAAATTAAATGCATTTCGACGGGATTGCTTCAGTGGGCGTGGCACCTCCCATACAAACAAAAACCGTTAAATGTTATATTAAGTGCACTATGGGAGTAATCTCATTAAAATTTGGTACAGAGATGTCGGTTACCAAAAATTTTTAAGTTAAATGGATTTCAACGAGATTTTGTTAGTGGGCGTGGCACGTCCCATATATAGGAAAATCGTTGAATGTTGTATTTAGTGCACTATGTGAGGTATTTTCTTTAAATTTTGTGTAGAGGTGTCGATTACTATAAGCTTGAAATTATATGGATTTCAACGGGATTGCGTAAGTGGGCGTGGCACCTCCCATATGTACGAAAAACGTTAAATGTTATTTAGTGTACTATGGGAGTAATATTTTTAAATTTTTTGTTCCAATCGATAGAGAAAGCACGAAAAATAAAAAAAAGTTTTTTGTTCCAATAGACTTTTAATTACAGTGGTGTAGTGTTAATATTGTAGTGGTCATTTTTAATATTTGACCACTTAGTGCGTCCTGAGCGATTTGCGGAATTTGTTGCTGTAAGGAAATTTTCCTTGTCCTTTGGAGTATCCCGGAAGTAGTCACTCCATAAGTGACTACTTATCGAGGCGGTTCACTCCGAGTCACTTTGGGTCACTTGGAGTCACCGAGGTGCGTGGAAATCGCAATTTTGTGGTTTGCGTGCGATTTTGGTAGAATTGGTCTATAACACCTATAGGCCACGTTGGTGCAAACTCTTATCGCACCTAATTATGTTTTGCGATGCGTGCGATTTTTTGGATATAATTGCTGTAAGGATATTTTACTTGTTCTTTGGAGTATCCCGGAAGTAGTCACTCCATAAGTGACTACTTATCGAGGCGGTTCACTCCGAGTCACTTTGGGTCACTTGGAGTCACCGAGATGAGAGAAAATCGCAATTTTGTGGTTTGCGTGCAATTTTTGTAGAATTGGTCTATAACACCTATAGGCCACGTTGGTGCAAACTCTTATCGCACCTAATTATGTTTTGCGATGCGTGCGATTTTTTGGATATTATTGCTGTAGGGATATTTTCCTTGTCCTTTGGAGTATCCCGGAAGTAGTCACTCCATAAGTGACTACTTATCGAGGCGGTTCACTCCGAGTCACTTTGGGTCACTTGGAGTCACCGAGGTGAGTGGAAATCGCAATTTTGTGGTTTGCGTGCGATTTTGGTAAAATTGGTCTATAACACCTATAGGCCACGTTGGTGCAAACTCTTATCGCACCTAATTATGTTTTGCGATGCGTGCGATTTTTTGGATATTATTGCTGTATGGATATTTTCCTTGTTCTTTGGAGTATCCCGGAAGTAGTCACTCCATAAGTGACTACTTATCGAGGCGGTTCACTCCGAGTCACTTTGGGTCACTTGGAGTCACCGAGATGAGAGAAAATCGCAATTTTGTGGTTTGCGTGCAATATTTGTAGAATTGGTCTATAACACCTATAAGCCACGTTGGTGCAAACTCTTATCGCACCTAATTATGTTTTGCGATGCGTGCGATTTTTTGGATATTATTGCTGTAAGGATATTTTCCTTGTTCTTTGGAGTATACTGGAAGTAGTCACTCTATAAGTGACTACTTATCGAGGCGGTTCACTCCTAGTCACTTTGGGTCACTTGGAGTCACAGAGGAGAGTGAAAGTCGCGATTTTGTGGTTTGCGTGCGAAATTTGTAGAATTGGTCTATAACACAACGTGGCCCGTTGGTACAAACTCTTAGCGCATCTAATTATGTCTTGCGGCGCGTGCGATTTTTTGATTTTATTACTGTAAGGATATTTTCCTTGTTCTTCGGATTATCCCGGAGGTAATCACTCCATTAGTGACTACTCATCGAGGTGGTTCAGCCCGAGTCACTTTGGGTCACTTGGAGTCACCGAGATGAGTGAAAATCGCGATATTGCGGTTTGCGTGCGATTTTTGTAGAATTGCTCTATAATACCTATTGGCCACGTTGGTGTAAAAACTTTGCGCACCTAATAACGTTTTGCGGTGCGTGCGATTTTTTGTATTTTATTGCTGAAGGATATTTTCCTTGTTGTTCGGACTATCCCGGAGGTAATTACTCCATAACTAACTACTCATCGAGGCGGTTCACCCCGAGTCACTTTGGGTCACTTGGAGTCACCGAGGTGAGTGTTAATCTCGATTTTGTGGTTTGCGTGCGATTTTTGTAGAATTGCACTATAACACCTTTAGGCCACCTTGTTGCAAAAACGTTGCGCACCTTATTACGTTTTGTGTTTTTTTTTTTTTTTGATTTTTACGAATTTCGTGAACCAAAGTGACTTTAAGTGACCCAACGTTACTCGGGGTGAACCGCCTCGATGAGTTGTCACTTATGGAGTGATTACCTCCGGGATAAGCCGAAGAACAAGGAAAATATCCTTACAGCAATAAAATTTAAAAAATAACACCAACCGCAAAACGTAATAAGGTGCGATAAGTTTTTGTACCAAAGTGGCTTATAGGTTTTACCCCTCGTACTAACTGTACAATCGGTTGCGCTCTTTTATATAAATGCTGCGATATCTCAGTCGATTTAGTATCCAATTTAAATGAAATCGAGCCATTTTGAATTATCCTTTTCATTTCTATTCACTCTTGGTCCCAATCCACTCAACAACAACAACAACAATTTGACGAAACTAAAAACGAAGCAAAATTGTTGAAAAAAATGGAACAGAAAAAAGTAAAGAGAAGTTGAAGCGTGAAAGTGAAAAGTCAACTTTTTTTAACAAATTCCATATTTTTTCGATTTTTTCAACCTCAAAACGAAAAACCGAGCAGTGGTCGGTCTCCAGGTACTAACATCCATTAAATTATGAAAAGTTTGTAAGAAAAAAATTATGAAATTCCGTTAGTTATTAGGTAAATGTCGACAATTTTAAAAAAAGTCCTTTCAGATTTTTTTTTATAATTTTAAAAGACAAAGTCTTTTCAGCAAAATAATAAAATATGGTTCCCCTAGAATTTAGCGTAGAATAATATCTGTAAGTTTCAAGCAATTTGATGAACTTTTGGGGGTCTGCCTTGTAAACATGTTTGAAATATGTAATTCATTTTTTTTAGCATTGTTTGTTTTCATTTAGTTTTATTAAATGGAAAATAAGTTTCCTCCACCTTAGATTTGCCGATGTTAAAAAATTTTTGCTTAAGCTCGAAATATTATGATAAAAACATAAAAATTTAAAGGGTTCAGCTTTCATGAGTGAGCAAAAGGATAGTTATTTGAATATAGACATAGTAGTAGAAGAGCCCACAATGCTAAATGTGGATTTACTCGAGCGTTGCGGGGACCTATTGGATTTTAAAGATA
Source organism: Meiosimyza platycephala (assembly GCA_963662105.1). NCBI lineage: Eukaryota > Metazoa > Arthropoda > Insecta > Diptera > Lauxaniidae > Meiosimyza > Meiosimyza platycephala. Next base: position 57,359,096 of record OY759211.1, on the reverse strand, counting down.
AGATGGTAGAAGAAAAAATTTAATAATATAATGTTTAACACTCTGATGACGGAGGTATATTAATCTGCCGATTTGAAAGGTGGGGGTGACCGTACGGATGAGTTAAAAATGAAAATAAAAACAATTACTCGAGCGCGTCGGATACGACCATTTTTATAAAACTAATTTAATGACCACAAAGTCTGGACACAGGAAGATCGGATTGGTTTTTCTGAATCCTCTTTTGGGGATACCATTAATATTGCTTTCAAACGTATTGATAACGGTAAATTTTCGTTTCATCACTCCAGGTTACGTGTTTCCAATCTTCCTGGGTTCAGTTGCACAACTTTAGGTGGCTACTAACATTTTTATCTGACAAAGCTGGTTATTTTTTCTTATCAAGCGCGAAAGACCTATTTTTTTCAATGCTCTTCTTGCAATCTACTTACTTACAGCATATGTAATAGCATTTCCAGCTTTTTCTGGTATTCCGACATTTTTAGAACGCATTAAATGTTCCATGAAACGCGCTTTGCCATTGGAAAGCATTCTTAGCCATCCTTCTGACTTCCTTGATTAACTGAATTTTCTGCTTATTCTAATTGAATTTATCGTAGTTTTGCATATGCTAAATTTTTCTGCTAATTCACGATTTGAAAGTCATTTTTCAATTAGATTTATGATTTTTTTTCAATATCAACCGGACCTTTTCTCATTTTTTATTGATTTAGAAATTTTTACACCGTAGGCTCATCACAGTTTAAAATTTTGAGCCCAACGAATTTATCAATGCATATGAAAGAAAAAATCAGGTAGCTAAAAATATTCAAATTAATAATGGTACAAGTAGTGGTACTAAGTCTCGCTCAAATCATATGAGAGCAAAACTTTCCACTCGGACTATGACTCATATTTTGAGATTTTTTTTTTTTATGGAATGTAGAATTAAATTTTTTTTTATGTAATTTTTGAAATAACGTATAGAGAAAACAAAAACACAGAAAAAAAAATTAAAACTTTCAACCATTTTTGTTACGAAGCTGTTAATCTGAAAATGAAAAACATCCGGACAGTTTTGCTTCCCACTGTATATGTTGGTTTAAGCACGTACTGTAGGATCGTACTGTAGGATCAGGTTCTACATATGTACGTATGGTACGAAATTATGTGGAGGACGTATGTAGAGTACATGATGTTTTATTTGATATGTAGCCAAACTAAATGCAACCACAACTCAACATAAGTAGTAACGTATGGAGTTAATACAGTGGACCCCGCTTAAATAATCTTTTAACGGCGCAAAAAATTTGGATTTGTTAACCGGAGAATCAATAAAGAGGGACCCGCTTATTTGATCCAACGGATCATTTAAAAGAATCCCGGATAATTGATCGATTTAGTCAATTAAGCGAATAAAAAGGTAGATATGTATTTTACTGACCTTACCTCAAGAGCACAAAATAATAATCAGAAAAAAATAAATAAATATCGCTCAGTTTTAAATTAAAAGGTTTAATTTTTTTGTAAAAAAAATCGGTAGTCATAAAATAAAAATTGACGACTTCAGAGGCTATTGTTCACATACGAAGTTCTGTTACACTCGACGCATTAAGAACTTACGTTAACGTTAGCGGCAAGAATTTCAGCACAATGTTTTTACAAGAAAATTCAAAATATGCATTCTTTATTGTACACATTTGAAGTAAAACAAACATTTTCACTTAATCTATACCACAATTATAAATAAATTAATACAATATACACTTGTCCCCCGCTTTGCGCGACTTTAGTTTGCGGCCACCAAAGACGTATTATTTTTATTTATTATAAATGAATTTTGTAACTTTCTTTTTGTTTGAATTACTGTTTTAAAGTTCGTTGTTCCTTTTTATCTGTTTTAAACAAATGTTTTTATGGTAATAAATGATTTTGTTTAGCGAAATGATAAATACAGTGTTGTAAATGTCTTTTAGTCGTATATATTCTCTTTTCACATGAACTTCTCACTTCACTTTACGCGGTTTCGCTTTGCGCAACACTTTTCATTCCCATAACCCCCGCACAAAGCGAAGGACAAGTGTACTCACCCTGAAATGCAGCCATTTGCAATTTACTACTTACAATAAAAAATTTACTTTGACACTTCAGCCAGCATTGCCGATAACTACTTTGTGATCAATGTTGCTTTTAACATCTTTGATCTCTTAAAAGGGGACTTTTTCATGTATTTTTAACTTTGGAAATATTTTTTCTGGTTATTTAACAGGGTAAACCAAATAAGCGGGAATCATTGAACAGGGGATTAATGTACATAGTTCAAATGAGGAAAATTTCATTGGGTTTTTTTTAGACCAGTAATCCGGGGAATTCAGCTAACCGGGGATCTATTAAGCGGGGTCCACTGTATAGCCAAGTAATAGGCAGGTATGGGGTAAGTATGGCAAGTTAATTATGTGGTTAACTTATACTCTATTTGAATACAAGTCGAACACTATTAATTTTATAAAAATGGTCGTATCCGTTCAAAAGTTATAAGGTTTTGAAAAAATTTGGTCCCCGAAACAACGAAAACAAAAAAAAAAATGATTTCACATTTTAATTTCTAGCACAATCCAAATAACAAAGTTTCATTAAGAAATTAGAATTTAGGGTTTAGTGGCCCACTTGAGAAATTTAAGAATTTTTTCAAAAGGGGAGCTGATCCGATTTCAAGTAAAGTGATTTCGGTCACTAGTGATGCCGAAGAACAGTTTCCAAGGGTATATGTTGTCGTCATTTTTGGCAAACCTGTTCGGTCTTCCTGAACACTGTGTTTAGTTACTCGAGCGCGTCAGATTTTTATACAGACGGTTCAGCTTGATGTCCTGGTCGTGCTGATCCATAATCTGACGATTATTTGGAGGAGTTTGCTTAATCTGACCGTTTGAACAAATTTTTTTTTATGATTTTTTTTTTCGTAAATCTTAAAAATTTATAAAATCCCAATCAGTGATGCCATTTGGGTTTTGTGAAAATATTTGAAAAGATATGGCCTGGCAGAAAAAGTACAAAAATCATAGAAATAGTACCAAATAACGGAAATAGAAGGAAAACACAAGTAGGTATACGTTAATAGGCTTGTTAATTAAATTTATTTATTTTTGCAATTAAAGCAGTCACATTTACTTGCATTTAATAAATTGTTTGTCTCCAAGATTTCCGAAACTGTTTCAAACTTCAGGCTATTTCGAAGATTTGTTTCATTTGAATTAAGTGACAAAAATATTAATCTATTAATCAGCCTTCCAATTTTATACCATTTGATAAATTTCGGATATTATCTTATATTATAGTGGCAAGATAAATTTCGAAACTTGTAATAAGTACATATTGATTTTGTCTTTCCTCCTATGTTCGACATAGATTTTGAAGCAAACGAAATAGTACCAAAAAAGGTGGGTTTCCGGAAAACCGTTCTGTATTTTAGCTATGAAAATCGTATCAATTTTGATACTAAAGTACCGTCTGTGCCAACACTGGTGGGGACGGCGCGTGAGTGTGAGTATGAGAGTGTGTTCCGTATTTCTCGGTACAGTCCAGTATTTCAGTGCAATTTCGGATTTTTTTTTGTAAGAAGTACGGGACGTAAAAAAAAAAATAATTTTTTCAATAAGGAACAACTAAATTGTTTGTATATTAAGTTCCTAAAAACCAAAAAATTTAGCTGCACGCGCTTAACTTTAATGACGATTTGTGTTACTTCGGCTTGTGGAAATCGGCAGATTATGTATACTTTTTCCGTTATCTTTGCAGTATTTCCTTCAAAATAAATAAAAATTTGACCGCGCTCGAGTAAATCCAGGTGACGTTTCTTTTTTGCAAGTTTGTGACCCAGCCACTCCTTTACTTCACGGTCAAATGGTCAGATTAGTGAAATGCACACTCTTCAGCATGTAATTAACCTACCATGCCTTAATCTGATGCGTTCGAGTAAATCCAGCTATCGATTTTTTTTTACTATTCTGATCGACTGTCCTACCCTCGCGGCACTATATAGAGGGCTAAGATTTGGTAGAGGTACTCAACAAAGTGCAAGGTATCCGCCATATCTTAATCTGCCGCGCTCGAGTAAATCCCAAAGTTCCCAGTTGGGCTCCCCTACTACAGAAGTTAGCACAGGGGTTCTTAAACTTATGTAGTCCGCGGACCCCTTAGTAGTTTTACTTTGCTTTAAGTCTTCCGGTTTTTAAAGGTCTTTCCCACGTGACAACCAACGTACTTCTGTGGGTAATAATAGTTGTTTATGTTGACTCCCCATCTCCTCGCACAAAACTTTGAAAACACGGGAATTAAGTGGGCGAGCCTTAATGAAATTGACAACTTTAACGACTTCTTCCAATATTTTTTTCAAATCTGTTGACATATTTTTAGATGCTAACGATTCCCTGTGTACGCAGCAATGGTTCCAAACGACTTGAGGTGCTATACCTTTAATAAGAGCAATCAACCCAGTTCTTCTTCCTGACTATGCACGAGCACCGTCAGTGCAAATCTCAACACATTTTGACCACTGGATTCCATTTTCGGTTATAAAATGATTCAAAGTATTAAATATGGCCTTAGCTGTAGTACACGATGGTAGGGAATCACAAAATAACAAATCCTCTTGTATTTTAAATTCAAATTCATATCTAACAAATGCTAACAAATTAGCATTATTAGAGACATCGGTACTCTCATCTAATTGTAGTGAGTAATATTGACTTTTAAGCACTCTTGAAATTAATTGCTCTTTTATATTGCAGGACATATCTTCAATTCTATTCTTGACCGTATCTTTTGATAAGGAAATCAAATTTAAATCTTTTGCAGCTTTAGCCCCCAACATTGTATTTGATATTGCTTTTGCAGCAGGAAGAATTAGTTGTTTTGCTATATTGTGGGGTTTTCCAGCTTTTGCTACTAGTAGGGATACTTCATATGATGCTTTTACTGCTTTTTTATTGATACTTCCAGTTGCGGTATTTTGAATAAGACTTTGACTGGAAACAAGTTCTTGTTTTTTGATATTAAATAAATCGACAGACTTACTAATGTGCTCGCTATGCTTTGTTTCCAAATGACGTCGGAGTTTGGCGGGTTTCATGCATTCATTTGATAAACTTTCGCGACATAACACATAAAGGCCTTTCTACATCTTCTTTGTTTACAGAAGTAAATCCAAATAATAAGTACTCATCACAGTACTTTCTAGTTTTACGTTTCTTGATGGAGGTTGATGGTCCCTCATCTGAATCGCTTTCACCTATATCTTGTTTGAGAATAGATCATGTTTTTAGCCAACGATCCATTTTAAGACTCAAATTCTGAATTAAAGTATAACTACAAAAATATAAATGACGAATAGCGTTTTTAAAATATATAATACAAAATAGAGTTGGGTTAAATACTTTTTCAAAGGATTTAATATGATGTATGTAACAGCTACTAGTAGGGATACTTCATATGATGCTTTTACTGCTTTTTTATTGATACTTCCAGTTGCGGTATTTTGAATAAGACTTTGACTGGAAACAAGTTCTTGTTTTTTGATATTAAAGAAATCGACAGACTTACTAATGTGCTCGCTATGCTTTGTTTCCAAATGACGTCGGAGTTTGGCGGGTTTCATGCATTCATTTGATAAATTTTCGCGACATAACAGACATAAAGGCCTTTCTACATCTTCTTTGCTTACAGAAGTAAATCCAAATAATAAGTACTCATCACAGTACTTTCTAGTTTTACGTTTCTTGATGGAGGTTGATGGTCCCTCATCTGAATCGCTTTCACTTACATCTTGTTTGAGCATAGATCCTGTTTTTAGCCAACGATCCATTTTAAGACTCAAATTCTGAATTAAAGTATAACTACAAAAATATAAATGACGAATAGCGTTTTTAAAATATATAATACAAAATAGAGTTGGGTTAAATACTTTTTCAAAGGATTTAATATGATGTATGTAACAGCTGCAGCCAGGAAAATTGAACTCGTAGCTGGGAGAAGTAATCGGAAATTAATCACAACTGAAGACACCACACGTACGTGTATGTAACACACAGCACACAGAAATGAAATAAAAATATATTTCTTAAATTGAAACGCAATTGTACTATTCAAAAACTCAAAATTTGAAAATCAACGCGTAATTTGTTTTTTTAGAGTTAGATGCTGGGATCTTGGGTTTGAACAAAAGTAAATGCACACTTTGCTTTTTAAAAATATAGTATATGCAATCATTTAAAAACTCATGGCCATGTAGAATTTTTTTGTAAATGAATTATTTCAATAAAGCGAACAGTTTGATGATATAAAATTATTGATGTCAAAATTGTTTCGCGGACCCCTGGAATGGCTTCGCGGACCCCCAGGGGTCCGCGGACCACAGTTTAAGAATCGCTGAGTTAGCACATAGCGACTGAGAACACACACAACACTAACAACAGCCTGCTTATTACACAAAAACCTAGTTAACACATATCATAATTAAAAACACTAACAACAACAGGCTGCTTATTGCACAATAACAAAACAATAATTCAATAACCCTAAATTCAATAATTACACAATAACAAAACAATAATTCAATAACCCTAAATTCAATAACCTTATTTCAATTCAATAACCCGAAGAGTTGCTTGGGCTATAATTATTCTTTTATGTTAAAACTAAGCAATAGGAAATAAGTCACCATGTTTTTTATATTTTACTTTTATTAAAATTAAGCTGAAATTGTAAAAGCAGAATAAACACTTTTTATAATATAAAAAAGAAATTATGAATAAAAATATTTTAAGTTCAGTTTTGACAAATCCAACGAGATTTATTTGCGCGGTAGTTGTTGTTTATGTTCTACTGTTCTGATGATGCTCGCAATTATTAAATCCAAAGTTAAACGTTAAGTTTAATGAATAATATCTAAATCCAAATATCGGTAATCAAAGGACTACACACAGCTAAAAATAAAAATAATGAAAAGCACTCCTTGCGGTAGGTAAGTCAAGAACCACAAAGCAAGAATTAAAAAAATATCCAATATTGCCCCCTTGCGGTGAGTAAAGTACCCTACAGCTAAAGACATAAAATATTTCGCCACCCTAGTCTTACTGCTTCTCATCGCTCTGCCAGCAAAGTTCATCAAGTTTTTCAATTTGATTTAAAGTCACCATATATAAGAAAACATTCTGATTTAGTCTATTTTATTTTCAGGGCTACACGAAACCAAGGGAATATATTGTTACTGAGTGGCCCTTAAAACATACTTTAGGAGAGTTTTGGTCTTTGGTATATGATCAGGAATGCTCTGCAGTTGTTGTTTTATGCCAACCACCATCACAATCACAACAGTATCCTGCTTTCTGGCCAGTAAAAGCTAAAATGGAAAAATATGGACCAGTTTTCTCTGTTCATCTTGAGTCTTCTAAGTCCTACACCAACATTAAACATTGGGAGTACAAGATAAACAAAAAGGTTCAGTTATAAAATTTTCCATCTCTTATTTGATTTAATATGTATATTTATCATTTCGTCTAGATTGTTTCACTAACCGAAATGATGGCAGGTGTAAAAGCCCCAACAAAGACCGTTCAATTATTTCAACTTACATGCTGGCCAATGGGACATAAGGTGCTTAGTAATATTATTTTTAAACTGACTTAAAAAATCTTTCCTCAGGTTCTCTACTAAGAATATCGTCACATAACATCCAAAAAGACGTACTTAACCATAAAAATTTTAAAATTGAGTTTTTGATTGCTTATGATCGAGGCTGGGCAAAACATAGCCCTCGGGCGACGCGGCAGAACGAATCATATACGTATATAAAACGAGAGAGCGCAAAAATCACTTCAGTTTGATTTGAAAAGCGAACGAAGCAAGACTGCTGTCGCACAAATCTTACAAAGCGTACACTGAAGTGATGGAAAAATATTAGGAGGTGGCGTTATCTCTTTGTTAGTCCCGGGACATAATGACCCACGTGTTACAACTGTGGGTTTTGAATGTTTTGTTGCTTGACTTTGTCAGCGAAAAATCTATATGTGCGTAAATGTTTTTATACATTTCCCATGATAAAATGTTATTACGAAAATAACGGTAAAACAAAAGTATGCAGATTTGCAGAAAGTAATTTGGAATGTTGCTTTTGTTATTTGCTTTGAAAATAGTACCGTAGAGTGGCTTGGCAATGATGAAAAACAAAAAATTGACACTTCGATTTTGGAAAAAAAATCTCCTGACCTCAAATGTGTTTTTTGCAAGCATTAAACTCATGCCATTTCTATCTCAAATTAATACAAATCCGCAGTAAAATTTTAAGCTTAAAAAAAATTGGGGATTTTGAGAAAATCAGATATGTTTTTTTTTCATAAAAAGCGCTATAACTCCGCCAATTTTCAAAATTTTTTAAAGATTCTGACAGAGAATTAGAAGTTCTATTAGAATCAAAAGACAATAATTCATTGTTGTAATTGTGATGAAAATGCGACTATTTTGAAAAAATTTTCAGCGGTTTTTCAAGTTCTGACACTAAAACTTTAAATGGGCATAACTTCGTAAAAAATGATTTTCAATCAAATCGGAGGATGATATGTTGTCTTAATTACAGTATAACACGGTTAATTACCTCACGGATAATTGCTTTTCACGGTTAATTGCCTTGACATCGGAAACCCCGTGAATTTTTCGTACTTGTGCATACAAAATTTAACGTTTAATTACCTAACGCTTAATTAACTATTTCAGATTATTACCTTAAGTTTTCTAGCCCGAAATGTCGATTTGCGTCTAATTTCATTCGTTTATTTACCCAATGCACAAAATGTAAGAACTTCAAAATTATTAAATGATAACATACAATCTAGTTGTGCAACACGGTTCCTCTACAAATTGTATAGTGTGTATTTTCGTAATGTAAATTGCACCCGTGATGTACATACATATACAGTGCCTCACGAAAGTATTCGGAATTTGAAATTTTTTGAAAGAATCTTAAAATTTTTTTATAGCGAATGAGGTTTTTTAAAAAACCATCGTAAGTAATTGTAACTGTATATCTAATTTTATTTACTAACAAAATTTTTTCGTATATGTAGCTTAAAATTATAAAAATTAATTTATAAACAAAAAGTTAATGAAAGTCACTGCACAAAAGTATTCGGAATTTCGAACAATATCTTAAATAGTAGATCAAATAGTAATCCAAAAGTAGTGGAACTCTCTTCAAAATCAATTTACAGTTAGATTTAAGTAGTCCAGTTCAGTTTCCATTTCGTTTTCGGTATTGAGAGTTGGACTTTTTTATTGTGATTTTGTAAAAAGAAATATGGGCAGAAAATCAAAAAAAAACTTTCGAAGAAAAAAAAATATTTTTAACTTGCGTAAGCAAGGAAGAACCCTTAAGGAGATTGCTGGCAACGTCAGAAGAAGTATTTCGTCTATCCACAGCATTTTAGAAAGAAACAAGTTTCATAATTCTCAACTCTCCAATAGGCCAGCGAAAGTAAGCCTCGCGACAAGGCGGCTATCATACGAAAACTTTATAATTTTACTCGTAAATGAAGTCATGTATGTGTTACTACTTTTTTGTTAATTTTTTGTTTGTTGGAACCAAGTTTCTGTCGTGTTTTTATTTTAATATCCTACTGTGAATTTTTTGAAATAAAAACTTAAGTTTCTTTTATACTTATTAAATTTTTTTAAGCCATAGAACACATAGGATAATTACCTCTTTGAGGTATTTAAGCGTGCACAGATAATTACCTGTACGAGGTATTAAAGCGTGTACGCTTAAATGCGTTTCACGGATAAATACCCAAAAACTACGAACATTTTGGTGAGGTAATTAACCGTGTTATACTGTACTTTGAAAAACAACATATTTAATCGGCAACCAATTCCGCAATTTGAAGTCACTCCGACTGCATGGTTTGAAATGGATTTGGTTATGACAATTTTAAATCTTTTATTTTTAGGTTCCAACTTCAACAAATTCTTTGGTATTCTTGATGAACATGGTTGAAATATGGCGTCAAAAATCTGACTACGGACCAGTTTGTGTAGTCTCGCCGTAAGTTTTAAGAAATTTATTATAGAGTAAAATAAACAAATGATTTTCGAATATGACACACTTTATAATCACCGCATTTAAATAATAAGTTTTTTGACTTTATAAAGTACCATTTTGATAGGAAATTTGATTCTCTACAAAAAGTTATATGATGTGTAGGCATTATAAATGTATAGTTTTTGAGTTATAGTTAAAATAAAAAATGGACAAATTTCCAACGTCCTCAAAAGTCCAAGCCGAAGCTTAATTGCACTTTTGGATTTATCATTTTTAGAGTACAATTGAACATATAAGAGAATGAAATACCTTTAAAGGGTTAGATCCTTATTCAAATACATAATCACTAACATAATAGTAGGGCAAGTAAAAATAAAATCAAAAATATGTAACACCATCAATTTGTACATTTTTTTTGAATGAAGCAATTTAAAGACGGTCAAAAACAACTGGCTTCTTTCAGTTAAGCAGAAAGGTAGTCAGGCTATATAACAGTAAAAAAATAATTTAAAATTTTTTGAAAATTTTTTTTTCGGAAATATTTAAGTTGGAATTTCAGAAAAAAATCTAAAATTACATGTTTTAAGTGTTGTAAAAGTTTCTGACCTTAAGAACTGGTTAATTAGACTAAACATAGGAAAACTGCATTATTTTTATGTTGAAATATTTTCTAAAATAAAAGTTATTCATGTGTTGCTGAGAGAAATTCAGATTAACACCCGAATTCGACCTTCCGGCCAAGCGCAATATCTAACAGAAATATTTTTCAATTTTTTCAAATAAGCTTTCAGTCCATTAAAAAATTCATATTTCGTAAATTTCTGAACAGGTCTAATATACATATTTATATATACATATATTTATATAGGTATTTGCATACAATTATTGCTCGTTTAATATAATAGGAGATTTATATATTTGTAACTCTGCACAACGCGCTTATAGTGATTTCTGTGAGTCGGAAAAGACCTTGAAAAATAAACCTTTTAAAATATAATTATTATAAAAGGGAATTCAATTTTCTAGATAAATACCTACATACATATATACAGTAGAATCCTGTTATAGTGGCTCCGCATGTAACGACAATCCGGTTATTTCGACGTATTCGCACTCATAAGTTTGGTCCCCATACAAATATCTATGGAGTTCAGTCCGCTTATTGTGTCTCCGCTTATAAGACAATCCGGTTATAGCAACACAATTTCAAAAGTTGTATCTCTTTATAACGACATGTTGAAAACACATTGTTACAAATTGGATTAGATATTATTGTTTGGAAAACTTACGAAGAGCATTTTCTGACGACCAAATTTTTAGCGTCGATGAATCGGCGCTCCTTTTTTGAACTGATGCCGGAAAAAACTTTTAAATTCAGAGGTGAAATCAAATCAAATCATCCTAATACTCTAGCAAAAGACATGCTAAACAACTCAAGCTTTTCGCGTATTTAATAATACAGTTATTACAATTTAAGTAACCTTTTCACTCTAATCCTTTCTTTTTTTCTGACCTTAATCCTAACATCTGCTAGATATAACTAAATCAAATATTAGCTGCGTTTTATTCGCCATCCTCTGCTAGATATCTTTAGCTAGCAACGATAATTATATGGGAAAACAAAAACAAAATCGAAAACTCAACGAGCAAAATTATAGTTGCTAAGCATACATAGCAAGTTGCCTAAAACGTCAGGCGTCAAAAATAAAAAATTTGAAATGAAAAAACTATGAAAATCTAAAAACGAGTACTCAAATAACAACGAGTAGGAAACTTAGCGACTTGATCGTTTTTTTCGTACATAGCTAGCAACTTGGCGAATAAAACACAGCAATTATAAGTATGATAAATTATTGTTAGTTTCTCAATGTAGAAGATCCAATAAAACACATATTACGAAAAAAAAACCATGTGTGCAGTTCGCCCGCGGTAGAAGTGAAACTGCGAAAGAATGAGATGAAAATGTTTTATTAAAATAATAAAAGTTGACGGGATCTAGAATAGGTACAGTAAGGCTTTGGTAGTTAATCAGTGAATTACTTGAAAAAATTTAAGAAATAGTCTATTTTTGTTTTTTAATTGCATTTTTTACGCAATAAACATAAAATAGCTTATGCGACGTCATTTGATTCAAAGCTCTTTGAACGCACGAAGTGTGTCGACTCTTGCATGATTTCCGATCGGTATTCGGTAAAACGAACGAAGCTGTCGCATAAACATAGTAATAGAAAGAAATCAACGTAATTTTCCTCGCTATAGCAAGGCTTTGGTAATTGATCAGTGCATTGCTTGACAAAATTGAAAAAATAGAAAATTTTTCCACGCTTATATCTCCGCTTTTGGTAACCCGATCTCAAAGCTGATAGTTTCAGCGCACTGTGCTGTAGCTAGTCTAGATCCTACTTAAAAAAAGCGTTTCATGATTTCATATTTTGCGTTTCAAATTTAGCGTTGCGTTACAAATTTTTCAAATGAGCCCCACTAAAGAAGTTTCACTTCAAAAAGAGGTGAAACATGCAAGGATGGTCTGGCACCTGCAACTATGAGTGGCACAATTAAAAAAAACTATTGGTAATCGAAAAGTCTAAGCGACAAAGTGGATTATGAGAGTAACCGTGAGCTTGGATAACTTCAACTTTATTTGAAGACTGGCTTCGAGCCATGGATCGCGATTTAATAAAAGAAAATAAAAAGATTTCACTATTGGTAGATAACTGCCTTGCTCATCCACGAATTGTTGGCTTATATGTATACAACTCAGTCTCTTGATCAGGGAATTATCCGATCACTTAAGGAGAACTTCCGCAAAAACATATATATATGGAAAATTATTAGTGAAGAAGCCTCTATAAATATAACCATTCTAGATGCAATATTAATGATATACGATGCATGGAATAAGGTCTCTAAGACCACGACTTTTTGACATCGAAGATGATGTACCACTAGCGCGGTGGATGACAAACTGTAACGAAGGATTGCCAAAGTCAGCTGATAGTTGGAATCACTACATTGATATCGATGTCAATTTACTCACGGCTGAAAATCCTACCGACGAGAATATTGTACAGAATTATTAATTGTATTACTGCAGACCAATATGAAAGTGATGATGAAGAATTACTGGCTAAATCCAATATTCCAAGTTCATCTGAAGCTGTAAGCGCAGCAAATTTACTGAACAAATTAATTTATATGAACATTGTAAGGATTGCTATGTCCTGCCTCCATAATGCAGTAATGGATAATTTTTTCAAGTGCCAAAGAAAATAAACAAAAAAAATTAGTTTTTCGAATGCAAATTAGAGTTAAGTTATTCTTTGTCAGCTTTAAAATTTAGTTTATTTACTTATAATGTTTTAACTTCGATTGGCTCAATGTTGGGTTTCAAATTACGTCTCTACGTCTTGTTGTGATGAAATGCTACAAAATCATCTCTTGCAAAATGCTTCAAATGGGCAACTTGCTTCAATGCTTCGTCATATGAAGTTATCGGGTCAGCAATTTTCTCACCAACTTCGTTTTCAGACTCGCTTATCTCTAGATTGACGCTTTAATTTTCAAATTGTACTTCATTATTGTTATATTCAGTTGATAAACTTTGATCGATTTTCGAAAATTCGTCAAAACCAGCGAAACAGAATGAACGAAAAAGTCTAACTCTACTCATCACTTCTGATATAAATGTGTATGTACATTAGCATTATTAGGGGAACCACCAATTTCATTACTTTCAAAACAAAAACGAATTAGAATTTGTAAAAAAGGGAAGTAGTACAAATCTATCTATCTATCTATATATCTATCTATATATTTATTCCTCAAAGATAAGGCTTAGTTGACGCGATCTAGAATAGCTACAGCAATAAATGATGTATCAAATTGAAGTGCTCATCGAGCAGAGTTCGGCAAAATTATCAGATTCGAGATCGGTGAACAAAAACCTGAGATATCAATCAGCGTGGAAAGATTTCCTTTTTTTTAATTTTAACAAGCATTACATTGATTAACTGCAAAAACCTTGCCATAGCGAGGAGAAAAAAATCTACATACCTACTACTCTTTCTCTCTCTTTAATTGTTATTATTTTCAGTAAAGCGTTGGTTATTAAAATATAAAAACAATAGAAAAGAGTAAGTGTGTGTGTGCGCTATGTAAGTAAGAATGTAATTCCTTTCAGTGGAGCTTGATTTTTGATGAGAAGAGCAAAGGAAAAACTTATTCATGTTATGTTGTTGTTGTTTAGAGTATTATTTTGTGATTTTGTATTATTTTGTGATTGTGTGACAAGATGTGATGCATATTTTGGGAAGGACTTACCATTTTTATTTTTAAAAGTGAATCATTCGAATTGAGCATACATTGGTGATTATAAATAAACCCCGATTTTTGTATGTGGAGTCATGACTTAAATTAAAGTACCTGGAGACCGACCACTGATCGGTCAAAAATTTAAATAAAAATTAGTCAAAATATTTTATTTACTGTAAAACCTAGCTTTATTTATAATTTTTAGTTTTATAGGTACTTGTTCATTACATTTCGCTGGGAAACACTCTATGTATGGTAGTAGGTCTGTACGAGCCGGAAAAAATAGGTAAATATTTATAAATATTTATAAAGTTTTACCACAAAAAGTGTACCATCCGGAAAAAATGTGGTGGTTGAGAGAGAAAAAATGAGAGTAAGGATCAGCTGTTTCCTTACCTCCAAGAAAGAGTTTCATTTTTCACCCAGACAAATTTCTTGTGGCTAAAAATTGAAGACTGTCAAAAGCGTAGGCAACGAGAATAGAAACTCACTTTTGACAAGCGAGGGAAGAAAATTTCATGTCTCAATTGTATCTGCCCAATACTTGCCCTATAAAATATTTTACAGTACTTCATTTTTTTTCACTTGTTGAAAGGTTGTGTTGAGAAGGAGGAACATAAAAAAAGCTTGAAATCACAACATTTTTTGGTAAAAGCTCATTTATTCAATTAAATAGATGAGCGATTTTTGATTGAAAAGGAATCGTAAAGTTGAATGATTGTATGATCAGATAATTATTTCTAAAATGTTGTTTTTCGATGCGCACAGTTTTAAAATAAGAAATTGAAAATGTAGCTAGATCAAAATTAACCCATTTTTCATTATTTTGTACAATTCCATCGAAAATAAATTTTTGTTTGAACAAAAAAATTTTTCTTCACTAACTGTTGAATTTAATGTAAGTTCCTTAAAAAACCCATGCGAAATGAAAAATTTTTGCTGTTCACAAGATTTTAACACTTTTTAAAGCATTATTAATATTAATTTATACTAAGCAATAGTTTTCAAATGCACTTTATATACTTTAAAAAATTTTCAAGCAAAAATTGTGGCTCTAATCTACTTTCGAATATATAGTCATCGTCATATTTATTATTAATATTCTCAAAAAGATTTCACTTGGCTTGCATTCAGAAAGTATTAACCAAACGGTTATGCAACTATGACGCAGGCTTCCTGAACCCTGCCATTGTTTGTTTACAAAAATATGCACAAATTTTTGACAGTCTTCATTTTTTACCTATTTTTCCGATCGAGCCGAAAATTATGGTGGTAAGACCAGTCAGAGAAATTTCAGCTTTTACTCTCTCGAAATCGCGATTTGAAACTTTTCATTTTTTACCATAAAATCCGGATCGTACAGACCTAGTATGTATATAAATTGTTTGCTACAATGCGAAGAACCACTCCTACTAATTAAATTTTGCCAAATATTCGAATGAAAAGTACTTTTGTTGTCTTATTTTCGCGACAGTTTTTTTTGTCCCAATAGACTTTTAACTACAGTGGTGTATTGCTACTATTGTAGTGGTAATTTTTAATACTTCACCACTTTTTGTGTCCTGAACGATTTGCGGAATTTTGTTGTTGTATAGACATTTTCCTGGTTCTTTGGATTGCGTGACCTATAGGTGTTATAGTGCAATTCTACAAAAATCGCACACAAACCACAAAATCGTGATTTTCTCTCACCTCGGTGACTCCAAGTGACCCAAAGTGACTCGAAGTGAACCGCCTCAATGAGTACTCACTTATGGAGTGACTACCTCCGGGATACTCCAAAGAATAAGGAAAATATCCTTAAAGCAATAAGATCCAAAAAATCGCACGCATCGCAAATTATAATTAGGTGCGATAAGTTTTTGCACCAACGTGGCCTATAGGTGTTATAGACCAATTCTACAAAAATCGCACGCAAACCACAAAATCGCGAATTTAACTCACCTCGGTGACTCCAAGTGACCCAAAGTGACTTGAAGTGAACCACCTCGATGAGTAGTCACTTATGGAGTGACTACCTCCGGGATACTCCAAAGAACAATTAAAATGTTCTTACAGCAACAAATTTCGCAAATCACTCAGGACGCACTAAGTGGTCAAATATTAAAAATGACCACTACAATATTAACACTACACCACTGTAATGAAAAGTCTATTTGAACAAAAAAAAATTTTTATTTTTCGTGCTTTCTCTATCGATTGGAACAAAAAATGAAAAAAAAATTACTCCCATAGTACACTAAATAAATATAACATTCAACGTTTTTCGTATATATGGGAGGTGCCACGCCCACTAACGAAATCTCGTCGAAATCCATGTAACTTAAAAATTTATGGTAACCGACATCTCTGTACCAAATCTTATTAAGATTACTCCCATAGTACACTTAATATAACATTTAACGGTTTTTGTTTGTATGGGAGGTGCCATGCCTACTGAAGCAATCCTGTCGAAGTCCATTTCATTTCAAAGCTTATAGTAACCGACACCTTACCAAATTTTAAGAAGATTACTCTCATACACACTAAATATAACATCTAACGTTTTTTGATTGTATGGGAGGTGCCACGCCTACATGTACTATTTCGCCCATTTTTGGTTATAACATACTTTATAGCAAGTATAACTACCATGCTAAACGAGTTTTGCCAGTATAGTGACATACCTTGTTATGAAGACTGCTTTTAGTGGTATTATCTATAAAATTTTTATGAAAATCGTCAGAGCCGTTTTGCAGTAATATTGAATCAAAATTTTCAATTATTGAAAAGTACCACGCCCACTTTTCCGATTCCGCCCACTTTTCTTTTAAGATATTTATGATCTGCATCTGTGTACCAAATTTCATTACAATATCTTGAATGGCTTGCGAGATATGACGTTATAAAAAATAAAGTTTAAGGCTGTGCCACGCCCTTGTTATAGTTTTTAAAAACTTAAAACCTACCACGATGTTAATTTTGTTTACATGTGCACCTATTCCCTAAATTTTATCAAAATCGCTGCAGCCGTTTTCGAAATAAGGTTCAGCCATATACATATATACTAGGGCGGAGCAAAAAAACACTTTTGGAGCCGATCGCCTTGTAATAGCAAAAGCACGTTAGTATTACATAAAAAAAGAGAGAAGCCGCGAGGTAGGCGCGTACAAATGATATCTTCAGTTACCGCATGAAGCTCAAAGTTTGAATTTCGCGTAAACATTACAGTTATGCGTCAGAATGAAATCGTTTTAAAATTTCTCGGCGCAGGAGTTATCGATTTGGCTGAAATTTTAGGGCGTATTCTACATAATAACAGAAGGTTCTCCAAAAAATTTCAGCCTTCTAGGTGCCTCAGAAGCAAAGATATACTCATAGGAAGGTCGAAAAACGTTGTAATTTTAGGCGATTTTTGTTTTTTTCGCCTCTTCGTATGTCTGTACGCTGCGCAAATTTGCAGCTATTAAGACGAATGAGACACAGAATTCTTCGTCTTTCAAAGACCTTTTCAACGATATAACTTAGTATGGGGTTTTCTAAATCGTAACTCAAACTACAATATAAAACGTGCAACTTTTTTTTTCACGCTCCAAATTATTGCTTTTTGAGGATTTTCGTAAAAATTGCGTTCTTAGTTATGATTACGTACTTGCATATTTACTTAATTGCGTAACATAAACTTTTTTTTTCTGTAAATAGACAAAAAAATTGTTTTGAAAAAACCTGCTTTAGGGGCGGAAACATATGATATCTTTAGTTAACGCATAAGGCTTGAATTTCCAATTTGAGGTTGTGTTCATTTTTCTGTACACACGTTATTTTTCGATTTCAGTTTTACAATAACGTATTTCCTTAACTGATTTTCATTGTCATTTTTCATGTATAAATTGAAAACACAATTTAGTACAACGCATACGTTAGCTGTCTAAATGTCAATGCAACACATCTTATGCTTCGTATCCAATGCCCCGGGCCCCCGATTCTCTTAATCCAGCACTAATGCTCATCCTTTATCCAACGTATTTGTTTAAAAAATCGAACGCCGTCTACTACTATTTATTGCTGTTCGAACAGCAGTGTTAACGTTCATCGATTAATCGTTATAATAACGTTTCCTTCATCTTTTTTAATTAAAATAAAGTTAAATATAGTTTTCTGATTTTCATTGACCACCACTGTTATCTACCGTGTGTTTTTCTACCGTCTTCCGCATTAATCGTTTTACTTTAACCCAAAAGTATCCTACATTGACGCGTTATCTGGATTTTTTTCTATCGGTAAGTGTAGTGCAATGCAATGATTTTATTATTAAATTCAGTTCAGCTAACATTACAAAGATAATTTTTCTGATAGGTTATATAGTAATTGACAGTCAATATGCCCAAAGTGAAGAAGATGAAAAAAAGATTTTGTCAAGCGGATCCTATATTTGGCGATATTCATAACGTGGATTTCGTGTCAGATATTTTACCATTAGAGGCCACAGTCATGAAAAAATTCATTAATATTCGGAATATATCTTCTCTTCACGACAATGGGAAATTCCAGTCAGCGAAAATGATAAGTAATAACCTCTCGGAGTCGATTATATGCATTAATTCCTACTGTTTCAAAAAAAAGAGTTATTCAAAAAATTAAAAATTTGTACAATCTAATATATAAAATTCTCGTGCCACAGTGTTAGACTCCAAACTCCTCCGAAACGGCTTGACCGATTCTTCTGAAATTTTGTGTGTATATTCAGTAGGTCTGAGAATAGAAAGTCAACTGTTTTTTATCTTCCTTTATGAGCAATTTATGGTAGCCGTCAAACAAACATATTTTTAAAATAGCATTTTCACAAAGACCGAACAGTCGATTCACATGGAATGTACACCACGTATCTTTTATATTAAGAGGCATGGCTTAGGTTATAAGACTTTTATTTAGGGTGACCCTTATACAAAAATATTTTTAAAATAGCATTTTCACAAAGACCACTAAATCGATTCACATGGAATTTACACCAGGTGTCTTTTATATTAAGTGGAATAGCTAAGGCTATAAAACTTTTATTTATGATACATATTTAGGGTGGGCCTCATACAAACATATTTTTAAAATAGTATTATCACAAGGACCATATAATCGGTTAATTTGGAATTGACACCACGTGCCTTTTATATTAAGAGTAATAGCTTAGGCTACAAAACTTTTGCTTAGGGTGCATATTTAGGATGGTCCTCATACAAAAATATTGTTAAAATATAATTTTCACGAGGAACGGCCAATCGATTCACACTGAATTCAAACCATGTAGCTCTTTTATATTGAAAGGCAAAGCTAAGGCTACAAAATTTTAAAAAAGGGTGGCCTTCATATAAACATAATTTTAAAATAGCATTTTCACAAAGACCACTTACTCGATTCACATGTAACTTACACCACGTGGCTTTTATATTAAGAATTATAGCTTAGGCAATAAAACTTTTATTTAGGGTGGCCCTCATACAAACATATATGTATATAAACTATTATTTTCATGATTCACATTGAATTTTTACCGCACGCCTTTTATATTAAGCTATTTTTTGCAGGGTGCATATTTAGGGTGGCCCTCATACAAACATATTTTTAAAACATCCTTTTTTCGGAAACCTCTTAATCGATTCTCATGGAATTTGCACCACGTGGCTATTCTATTTAGAGGCACAAAGTATTTTTTAAATAGAATTTTCACGAAGAATTCATAATTATTTCTTAAATGTTTCTAATGGTCTACGGAAGGTTTTTGCTAAGTTTGGTTCAGAAAAATGGGCATTGACACACCCTCCAAAATCTAATTAATAATATCTCATCAAGCACTGGACGCAGATGAATGGGACTTGATATAAAAAGTCCTGCCATAATAAGTTTCACTGGAAAAATGGGCTGTTTCGCTTATACATTCCATCGCATGAGTTCATATAACATCCGGAACAACTACCGGAAAGGGCAGAACAACGTCTGCCGGGACAGCTAGTAATAAATATAAAAAGCTCTTGCAAGTTCCAAAAAATCGCAGACAGTCTCGCAGTTACGATGAAAATGTGAAGCAAGTTGTTCCTGATATGGAATCCAAGTTGTTTGATATAGCCTTTTGTAAATGTTTGAGCTGCTGCAAGTGCGACACCACCAAAAAAATACCACCTCAATTGAGAGGTTTTTTACAATCGCAAAGAGAAAATCCTGCTTTTCTAAAACAAATCGAAATAGATGAAATTGATTCAAACCCATATATTTGTAATGAAACTCCGATATGCTCACAAAAAGCAGGGAGTTCGAGCACACAGAATTTTAATAATGATCCTACTGCGACGTGTTCACAAAAATCACCGAGTTTTATCAATAGCGTCACATGCAGCGGAAGTTCGCAAGAATTCACACTAAAAAACAGTTTGAGATGTCAAAAAAATTTGAAACATAAACAAACCAGGTTTCGTTTTGTAAGCAGCTGCTGCTTGCGAACGTTTAAAATTATCAAATAACGCTGCTGCAGTATTAATCAATTCAGCACTTGAAGATATTGGAATCCGGAACGAGACTAATACAGTAATTTAGTCGAAAATTCAACGTGAGCGACAAAAATTACATACTGAATTACAAAATAGTACAAATTTTGATGGACGGAAAGATAAAACTTTAATTCGCAACGATTTTAGTTCTAAAATTATAAGAGAAGAGCACATAATTTTGTTGGAAGAACCTTGCAGTAAATATTTAGGTCATATTTCAATAAATAAAGGCGACGCTGTAACGATTTCAAAAGGAATATCAGATTTCTTAGATTGTAATAATATTAGTTCTGAATTTTTGATGGCAATAGGTAGTGATGGAACTAATGTAAACGTGGGAGTTCGCAACGGTGTAATAAGAAAAATAGAGTTGGCTTTTAATCGACCTATGCAGTGTATAGTATGTTTGCTACATTGTATTAGTTACCTCTCAGGCATTTGTTTGAGTATTTTGATGGTAAAACAACTGGGCCAAATAGTTTCTCAGGAGATATAGGCAAACAACTTGAAAATTGTGAGAATTTACCTGTGGTCGAGTTTACACCTATCGCGTCTGAATTTTCGTATACAGGAGATCGTAACAATTTGAGCACCGACCAACAATATCTGCACGACATTTTTTTATGTATAATTGATGGTAACTGTACGAGAAATTTAGAGCGTCGAAATCCAGGAAAAATCAATCATGCACGGTGGATCACATTAGCTAATAGATTATTGCGACTCTATATCGCAACGAAGAACCGTCGAATGCTTCGGAAACTATAGCAATTTTTATTATGAAAGTGTACGTTCCATCGTGGTTCAATAAAAAACAAAATTGCTCAGTAATTCACGGCGCAAAAAACTTCAATTTCATATTAAGTAGTTCAAGGTACTTGAGTAGCGAACTATTAAACGTAATCAATCCAGTTTTATCAAGAAATTCGTATTTTGCTCATCCAGAGAATTTATTACTTTCAATGATCTTTGATGAAAGAAAAGAAATTAGGGTTTTAGCTCTGAATTATATTATGAAAGCTCGTAGTGAACAAAATGGACTTCGGCAATTTGTTCAACCGAATTTAAATTTCAATGCTAACGACTATACCAAATTAGTAAATTTTAATGATATACGTATCACAGAATCTCCTCTCTTGTCAAATCATAGCGAGCAACAGTTAAAAGGTCTTGTGGAAAACGAGGATTTGATTGGAGAAGATATTTTTCATATACCGTGCCACACTCAAGCTGTTGAACGTTGCATCAAATTAGTAACGGAGACATCGCTCGCAAATACTTCAGAAAAAAGAAGAGATGGCAGTTTAAGAGCTACTTTGGCAGCGAGGCAAGCAAATTCAGATTGTAACACCAAAAGACAACATCACTCATTTCCATTTTAATTTAAATGTTTAAATTTAATCTTAAAAATTGATAATAATATAGCTTATTTAACTATACAAATACCCTCAACATCTAATATATAAAATTCTCGTGTCAGAGTGTTAGACTCCAAACGAAACGAAAACGAAACGGCTTGACCGATTCTTATGAAATTTTGTGTGTATATTCAGTAGGTCTGAGAATAGAAAGTAAACTATTTTTCATACCCCTATATGGGCAATTTAGGGTGGCCCTCATACAAAAATATTTTAAAAATAGCATTTTCACAAAGACCACTTAATCAATTCACATAGAATTTACACCACGTGTCTTTTATATTAAGTGGAATAGTTTCGGTCATATTTCATTATTTACGATGCATATTTAGGGTAGCTCTCATACAAAAATATTTTAAAAATAGCATTTTCACAAAGACCACTTAATTGATTCACATGGAGTTTACACCACGTGGCTTTTTTAGTAAGAGGCATATTTTAAGTTGCAAAACTTTTGCTTAGGGTGGATATTTAAGGTGGCCCTCATACAAACATATTTTTAAAATAGCATTTTCACAAAGACCGGTCAATCGATTCACATAGAATGTACAGCACGTATCTTTTATATTAAGAGGCATGGCTTAGGTTATAAGACTTTTATTTAGGGTGGCACTTATACAAAAATATTTTTAAAATAGCCTTTTCGAAAAGACCACTAAATCGATTCACATGGAATTTACACCAGGTATCTTTTATTTTAAGCTTTTTTATGCAGGGTGCATATTTAGGGTGGCCCTCATGCATAACATATTTTAAAAATAGCATTTTCACAAAGACCACTTAATTGATTCACATGGAATTTACACCACGTGGCTTTTATAGTGAGAAGTATCACTTAAGTTATAAAACTTAGGGTGGATATTTAGAGTGGCCCTCATAACAACATATTTTTAAAAAAGCATTTTCACAAAGACCACTTACTCGATTCACATTTAACTTACACCACGTGGCTTCTATATTAATTTTAAGAATGAAACTTTTATTTAGGATGGCCCTCATACAAACATATATGTATAAATATAAACTATTATTTTCATGAAGACCGGTCAATTGATTCACATGGAATTTACACCACACGCCTTTTATATTAAGCTATTTTATGTAGGGTGAATATTTAGGATGGCCCTCATACAAACATATTTTTAAAATATCATTTTTTCGAGAACCTCGTAATCGATTCTCATGGAATTTACACCACGTGGCTGTTATATTTAGAGGCACATACTTAGGGTGGCCCACATACAAAAGTATTTTTTAAATAGAATTTTTACGAAGATTTCATAATTATTTCTTAAATGTTTCTAATGGTCTACGGAAGGTTTTTGCAAAGTTTAATTTAGAAAAATGGGCAGTGACACACCCTCCAAAATCAAATTAATCATATCTCATAGAGTACTGGACGCAGATGAATGGGACTTGATATAAAAAGTCCTGGCAAATAAGTTTCACTGGAAAAATGGGCAGTTTCGCTTATACATTCCATCGCATGAGTTCATATAACATCCGTAACAACTGCCGGGAAGGGCTGAACAACGTCTGCCGGGACAGCTAGTTTTTCAATAAAGTTTAAATACAACCTATAAACTTGTGTTTTTAATTTATTTCAATACCTGCCACAGCTTACGAAAATCCTCAAAAAGCAATATTTTGGAGCGTGAAAAAAGAAGTTGCACGTTTTATATTGTAGTTTGAGTTACGATTTAGTTAGTACTAAGTTATATCGTTGAAAAGGTCTTTGAAAGACGAAGAATTCTGTGTCTCATTTGTCTCGCCTAAAATTACAACGTTTTTCGACCTTCCTATGAGTATTTCTTATCTTCTCAGGCACCTAGAAGGCTGCATTTTTGTTTTGTGTTATTAAACGATTTTATTCTGACGCATAACTATATTTTTTACGCGAAATTCAAACTTTGAGCTTCATGCGGTAACTGAAGATATCATTTGTACGCGCCTACCTCGCGGCTTATCTCTTTTTTATGTAATACTAACGTTCTATTGCTATTGCAAGGCGATCGGCTCCAAAAGTGTTTTTTGCTCCGCCCTAATATATACATACATATTTATATACAATTATTGCTCGTTTAATATAATAGGAGATTTAAAGTTGAAGATATTGTTCTCATATTTACTATTGCCAAATTTTTAAAAAATTCTAACAGATTTTAAGAATCCACGAATCAATTTTTATAGGTAAAATGCCTTTACCGTGGCATGTCCCAAATAACAAAATTCAAGAAAAATTCCAAATAAAGTTTTTTATTGGGAATATCTGATAAAAATATGTCCGGGACTTGAGATTTAGTATAAAACTATAAATTTATCAGGTAAAAAAAAAATTTAAATGTGAACACATTCGATTGTAGGGCATATAAAGTTGTCCCACAGATTATTGTAAAATTGAGTTTTCCTAAATAATGTCTCACAAAAATTGTAAGACTCTGTTTGGACAGAGAAGCTATGTGAAACTTAACTTAATTCGGTAAAAGACATGGCTCAGGGAAAAAAAAATTATTTTTGTTAAACGCATAATCTAATCATTCAAAATCGAGATAAATATGTATATCGACAAATTAGATAACTTTTATCGTGATATATATATGAGGGGTTTGGAATGATAGTGGAGTAAGTCATATTTTTTTCGAAATTGAGTTAAACCTAAGGATGTGTACCTCTTTCATACATCTAGTTAGAATAACAAGTCACTGTTTGTTTCTCTGGTACATAAGGAGGAAGATATAAACATTAGAAATAGTGTACTCTATTTTTTTATTTATTTATTTTTAAACTTAAAATTACAAATTGAAAGCTTAAAATATATTACAGCTATGGCTACTGAGGCCTTAAGCTAATGTATTTATTCGGGTTTTTTAGGTCGAACCTTATAAAACCCCTTGTTTTAAAGAACTAAGCCGCTTACTCCAGTGTCATTCTTAGACCCTCATGCTGGGTAACGTTTAAGATAAATCAATATAAACTTAAGTATAATGGGGAAAAATTAGTGTTTTACGTTTTGGTATGATTAAAGTGGATTTTATGTTAAATGCCTTTACCGTGGCAAATATATAAATAACATTGTAAAGTGCCACTTATTTAAGACAGAATACAATAACAAAAAAGAATAAGAAAATAAAAACAACAATAAATATACATATATAGGTAATAACTGCATATTTGGTCATGAAAATCATAAGGTTGTTTAAGATAACTTTATGTAGTACCTACTAATCACTTTTAAGTTTTCAACCCCAAAACATAATTTTTTTGCGACTTATTTCGATCGAAACGAGATGACTTTTTACGAGCATCCACACTTAAACCTGGCATATAAAATAAATAAAATACATAATCATTAAGGTAAAATTGTGACCCATTGAGTTGTTTGTAAACGGGAATTTAGAAAAATTCCAGGAGGGTTTGCCACAAAATCCAATCTAACATTCAGATCTGTTTAGTTTGTACAACACACACACCCGATTTTCGGGGGTTATTACTAGTTTAATAGAATTCTTATTTAATTCTGTCCGCGTTCGGTTATTGGAGCGTCCGGCTATCGAAATTATTTAATTTTGTTTGGAAAAGTTAATGAAAAGTGAGCGTCGCCGAAATGTGTCCGGTTATAGGAACTTTCCGGTTATCGGGGCTGCCCATAATGGGGAGTTTCACTGTAATTGTTTTCTTTACATAAAATGGATGTAGACAGTGAAAATTTTTTTGTTTCCTACGATTCTTGATGAATCGATTCACAGTGAAAAATCCAAAAAATTATAAGCAAGTGCTTTGGTTTTTATGGAGACGTTGTGTGTAGAAAATGATATAATCTTTCAAGAAAAAGCAACTACCATTCCATATGAAGCAACGATCATTGGCAAAGAAATTTATGATAGAGTGGTACGATTATTTTAAAATATAAAATAAACTTTTGTTTCCTAACAATAACATATGTTGGCGTCTCCAACAAAATCAATAAAAAATACCTGGGAACAAAAAATTATGCGAGAAAAGTTATGTACAGTACAACTTCGACAATCCGGACACATATAGTTTTAGGCTCGTTCGGATTATCGAGGTGTTCGGACTATAGAAGGGAAAATTTTTGACATGACTTGACATATTTAGCTATGTCTTTGGTCATGTTTGGCCAATAAAAATGTCTTTTAATTTTGTTCAGAGTTTTTGTGATCCCACAGTGACCTCCTTGCACTGGATCATCATGGAAGTTTTTTAACGTTTCTTTTATTTCATTTTCTTTTTTTAGCTTGGTCACCCTTGGTAGTAGCGCTACTTTTAATTTCTTTAATATTCTATTGCCCATGGCCTTAAAGTGGGCGATGGTCAGTTTTGACCAAAAATTATGTACCGTAAAGGTAAGGTCTGAAGTGTGTTATCGCCCAATGAATTGCGGTGAGCTCTTGCTCTATTGTGGACTTATTGCTTTCACCTTTTGTAAAAGTCTTTGACAATTTGAACGAAGCGGTAGCAAAATTTGTTGAAGGTTCCACCGAAGTATATGGAAAACAAAATGCTGTCTTATATTTTTGAAGCCAAAGGCAATCACATAACGGTTACAGGAGGCGTGGAAGAACCCGTGAGAACTTCCGTGGAAACTTTCGCGGAAATTACAGGGGAAACCGCTCCCGTAATGGAGGCAATTCCCAATACAATAACTGCAATAATAGACGCGGCAACAACCAAGGGGGACACGGAAGTAACCGTGGCGACCAACACTACAGTGTCCGATTGGTTAGTGACCAACAAAATGTCTCGGAAAACCAAGATATGCCTCTGAGACAGTAAGTAATAAAATATATAATCTTAATCTTAGTCTGGGCGTTTTTGTAAAAATGTTCAACACAGATAATATTTTGCTAACACTTCTAGTAGATACAGGAGCAGATATATCTTTGATAAAACTTTCAAAGATAAGCCAAGATAACCTTTTAGATACAAATGATACAACAATTCTTACTGGTATCGGCCAGGGTACAATCCAATCAACCGGTAGTACCAAAATAAACCTTAAAGTTGAAAATATTTTAATAATGCATAAATTTCATACAGTTCCGATAGATTTTCCCATACCATGCGATGGAATCATCGGTACAGACTTTTTGAGAAAATTTAATTGTAAACTTGACTTTATGGAAAATAAAGATTGGTTCGTAGTACGACCACGAAATTTTCAACCTTTTGCGATACCAATTTCAAACAATTGTATCGATAACTCAATTGTACTACCAGCTAGATCAGAAGTAGAGCGAAAGATACTACTTAATCATAAAAATTAAGATTTATTGGTACCAAATCAAGAAATTCAACCTGGTGTGTACATTGCAAACACAATAGTTCAAGGCATATATAAGAATACTTAACGCAAACAGTAGGGATACACCAATAAAAGTTGAAACCATAGTTTACAGATAAGGGTACGGAATACAGAAATTCAATTGTAGCCGATCTATGTAAGTATCTCAATATTAAAAACGTTACCTCAACAGCCTACCATCATCATCTCGGTACTGTAGAACGCAGTCACCGCACATTCAACGAATATGTACGTTCATACATATCCGTAAATAGAGATAATTGGGACGTATGATTGAACTATTTTACATATTGCTTTAATACTACACCTTCTGTAACACATAGATATTGTCCACATGAGCTTATCTTCGGAAAAATCCCTCAAGGATTCCATAAATTTAATAGCATAGATAGAATAGAGCCATTCTATAACATAGATGACTAAAGTAAAGAAGTAAAGTATAGAATAGAAACAGCTTATACCAGAGCTAAAACACTACTGGATAAGTCAAAATTAAAGCAAAAGTTGTTTTATGATAGGAATAGTAAGGAATTAGACTTAAAAATAGGAGATAAGGTATTATTAAAAAATGAAATAGGTCATAAGCTAGACAGTCAGTACACAGGGCCCTATAGAGTAGAAAGTATAGATAATAATGAAAATATTGTCATAAAAGACAATAAAAATAAAAAAAGCAAAGTGCATAAAAATAGAATAAAGATTTTTATGAACTAATGCACAATAAAAAAAAAAGAAAAAAAAAGCTGTGCATAATAAAAATTTTTTATTCAAGGAATATATTTTCTATAATTACAATATATAAGAAATTAACATACAATTTGTAAAACCAAAAAAAAAAAATTTTTATTATTATTAAAGTTTTTTTTTTTTCAATTATAAAATTGAATAATTGCATAAAATTTATTGTAAAATTATTATTACAATATTCATTTGAAAGTGGAGGTGTAGTGTGCATATGTGGTTATCTTCTAGTGAAATATAAGTGTTATATTCTCACAGTGTATTCAACCAGCAACGTCTGCATTATGCAATAATGCAACGTGGTTGAGTCCACTTAATGAAATATAATACTATCACCGTCCGTCTGACGGCAATGAGTTCACTTTGCTAGCTCAGCACTAATGTAAACATATATGCGCACCACATTCAAATTAAAATAAATAATAAAGACATTGTTGGTAATACAAATCAAGAGAACGGATCATTTTATAAAAATAAAGAAGAACAAGTGACTACACTAAGTGAATCAAAACATGAATTAACTCTTTTGTTGCAGATATATTTATTCAAAAACAAAAATAATATTAAGTAGAATCCATATTTTTATATATATCGGTCATTAATAACTGCACTTTTTGAAACGAAATATCTTAAAAACTATAGGAGACAGGATGAAAAATTATTTGATCATTTTTTTTAAGAAATACAGTAACTTTAAATTAAAAAGATTTAAATAAATTTGTTGAAACACTAATTTTTTAATTGAAAAAATTTTTCTCAAAATATTTTCAATATAACATCTTTTATTTTTTTTTTATTTCCTATGTGTTATTTCTTAATCAATCCTAACATGCATTCCCGCCATAACTTTGGAAACTACGAATTTTTTATTGATGACACGCACAATGTTTTTCAAATTTAAAATTGGCAAAAAATTTTTTTTTTTGTAATGTTAAATTCAATCAATCCTAAGAAGTTATCTGCATTTAAATCGAAATTCCCGACATAACTTTGGAAAATATGATACAATTCATACAATTAGACTAATGCGCACCTTCATAAAAAACTCATATTTTTCCAAATAGTTTTTCCCTCATTAAGACTTTGTAAAATATCAAACTTTTCCTTTAAAGTTAGTGTTTTATGTTTGCGTTTATTATTTAAAAATATGGCACTTGGTACGAAATTAGACAAACACGCTTACGAGGGAAAGAACCGAAACTGAAGTAATGATAGTGTGAAATGTGAATCAAAGTGCGAATAACAAAGCATGCGAGGTAAAAACGGTAAACCAACGGTATTTAATTCAGTTTCTTGCTTAAAAAAAAATTTGTCCGGATTGTAGAGGTAAAAATTTCAAATTGTCCGAAATGTAAACGTGTCCGAATTATTGGAGTGTCCGGACTGGCGCATGTCCGGACTATCGAAGTTGCACTGTATGTATATAAAGTTTTATATAATAATATAACTAACAATCAAAAAAGTAAAAAAAGTTTAGAAGAAAAAGTAAATAAAAAAAAAGTTGCATGAACCGGGGCTCGAACCACCAACCCCCCGGTTTATACGCTAACTCACTCCACACTATGCCACGCTTCTGATTGAAAAGATGTTAACTTTTTTTGTATAAGACAACTAGGGGAAAACTTTAAACACGATTTTCTCGCTTTTCCTTGAGCATTGTGAAAAACGGCAAAAAATGGTTTTTCTTATTTCAGGTGAACTACCATCTGGAAGAATTTTAGCCCAATCGGAGATGTCGCAACCTGGTGGTCTCCTTGTTAGTAAATGTGTTTCGATGATATTTTCTAAGTCCAATATTCTTCATCCCTCCTCTTATTTCATTTCCAATACTCCACTAATTTCTGTCCGGCAATTTAAAGACCTTGGTGTAGTTTTTGACTCCATTTTCTCCTTCCGTCCCCATCTAGACTACATTAATCCAAAGGCTTATGCAGCATAAGTTAAGTTATGCTATGCTGGCATTTATTAGGCATAAAAGTACCTCTTTTCGGGATCCGTGAACGCTAAAAATTCTATTACCAGTCTTGTTCGGTCGAAGTTAGAATATGCTTCTTTTATATGGAACCCATTTTACGAAGCGCATATGAACCGACTTTAACCGACTTTGCTTTACATTCGCTTAATTTTGATGGTTTTCTTCCTTCTTATAATTCTAGATGCATTTTAATGGGATTAAGAACTTACTTAAGCTAATAGAAGGAATATTTTATCGTTTCTTTTTCTGTTTGATATTGTTTTTGGGGTCGTTGATTGTCCAATACTTTTAGAGCTAATACAGTTTAGTATTTCTCCAAGAGCCCTAAGGAATTATGAACCTTTTTATTTGGAAACTGTTCGTACTGACTATGCTGCTAGTACGTAAATTTATGAATCTATGAAAATGTTTAATGAAATTAATTCTACCAATAATTTAGATTTTTCTATCTCTAAAAAATCATACAAGTCTTTATTAAATAATATTTTTTAATTTAATTTTACTGCATGTATAAATATAAGTTATTACTTTTTATTTATATAATAATTTTTTCTAGTCTGTAAGAATTTCTATTCAAAGACTCAAATAAATAAATAAATAAATATTTTACACAACGCAAATGTACTGAAAAAAGTACAAATATACAAAAATTCCATCATTGGTTTGAATAACTGAAGTTCTCATAGCTTTTTTTAATGAAATTACAATTTTGCTTTACACTGCAATAAGAGTTTCATTTACTTTTTTTTAGTGACGGAAGGAGTCGTGCAGGAGTGTATTGTGCAGCTAACGCGTGTATAGAACAAGTTATTCAACATGGAGAAGTTGATGTTTTCCAAGCTGTTAAAACCGTTCGTCGTCATCGCCCACAACTCATTGAAAATATGGTAATACAAATTTTAATTCATATAAACGATATAATAATATATTAATTTTTTAGACCGAATACAAATACTGTTATGATCTGGTACTTCACTATGTTTTACACTTCCTTAACAAATCGAACTAAGCAAAAAGTGACTTTTATGGATTGGCATTGAAGCGTCCTTGCAGTTTACCAAAACAACTTTATTTGGAATATTTGCCGGTTTAATGCTAGTTTTTTAATTGACAATTTTAGTTACTTGATTGATGCATAAAATGATTGAAAAGGCGAAATAACATGTTATAATTTCTTGTTAAATGTTATTTAAATAAAGTATTATTACAATGGATTGGTGAAGATTCAAAGTTTAAACTTTTTGTCCTTTATATCACTATAGCGAAGCAAGGCCATAGCCAGAGGTACGCCAGAGCATCCGACAAAGGAAGACAAACACAGCGCTTACAAAATATCTAGTAAATGATAAAACTGGCGTAGGATCAAAAAATCAAAAAAAAAACCAAGAGGTGTATTGAAAATATTTTGAGAAAAATTTTTTTAATTAAAAAAATTAGTGTTTCAACAAATTTATTTAAATCTCTTTAATTTTTTTTATAAAGCTATATGTAGTATTTTTTATCTTATCTGCTATAGTTTTTGAGATATTTCGTTACTCAAATAGGTAAAAAAAATACCAAGTATGCAGTTATTAAAAGAATGACTGATTTATATAAAGCTAATACCACTCAAATTTTTCTATTCTAAATATATCAAAATGATATCAAAAGTACTTAACTTCCATAAAAAGATATCCTTGTCATACTGCAAGTAAGCCAAACCTGAATTGAAAAATTCTTAAGTTTATTAATAAATTAATTTAATTTATCTCGCAAAGACAAGTAATTGAAAAGGATCCTTATGATTCATATGTACCTATGAAAAATTTTTAAAAATCTACATAATTTGTTGGGCAGTATGACCGGTAATTTTAGTGAGCGAGTGGAAGCAGGGCCTGACTTAGTCCTCTGACCGCCCTAGGCTAACTATGAATATGCGCCCCCAAAGTACGAAAAGAAATATTTTGGCGACCAAAAAAAAAAAGAAGTCATCACCTTCAAACAAAATTCTTTCAAAATAGATCTTCGAAAATTTCCATCTATTTTGTAGCTTCGATTTCAAACGAATAAAAGTTGTAACTTTCCGGTCTCTTAAGTGTCAGTTAATAAAATCTGACTAATCTAAAATTAATCTAAAATAAAAATTACAATGTGAGATTTTAGTTTTTGAATTACAATTTAAAATCTAATAAGTAAAATACTTGCGACAATTGCTCTATTATTTATAGAGAATGTTATATAAAACTCTTTTTTCTCGCTTTCTCGTTAGCGAATCTTTCCACAACATTATCAAATTTAATGTTTTGTAAAAAATCATTCTCATTAAATAATAGTGCAAGTGCAGTAAGTTTCTGCTGGCGAAGAGTCGAGCGCAAATAATTTTTTACACGTTTTAATGCAGAGAAACATCTTTCACCGCTGCAACTTGCGACGCTCATTGTTAAAAAGACTCTTAAAATAATTTCTACATTCGGAAAAATAGAATCAATGTTTAGGCTTTTTAATAATTGTAGCATACTCTTTGTGGTTAATTTTTGTAGATCAACAAATTCTTTATCTTTTAAAAACGGTGCCAAATGGACACACTCGTCAGAAAACGTATCTTCTATATCCAAGTCATATAGTTGTTGCAACTCTTTAGCCTTCGTTTTTATAATGCTATCGTCATTTATTTCAGGTAATTTCCATAGGAACCAAATTTTTAGTACGGGAGGTAGCGTTGCATTTCAGGTGGCGATTTCCTCCCGCTTAATTTTGTTTTTAATTAATAATTTTGATATGGCTAATAAGCGAAACAAGCGTCAGTCGCCAGACTAGAGGTGGAGCTGGTTGTGAGAAAATGCGCATCATGTAAAAAAAAGAATGTCCAAAATCCATTTCAATTCACTTGAAAATTTGCATAATTAAGGTTAAGATGATCATAATAATAAAAACTAGTATCGTATTGTGGTCGAAACTGGACCTTTACCCACCAAGTTTTAACTTGGGAAGAATTTAACCGACTTATGGCGAACAAAACGTCTTTGTCCATGGACCTCATTTCACCTCACCTCACCTTGCCCCTACATCATGCAGCCATGAACGCGTTCAAAATGCGCTGGTTAAAGCGTTTTGTATGGGGGAATCATGCGCTTATGTTTTCTTTATTTTATCTGCCTTATCGGCACATATTACAAATTATTTTTTTTTTGTGCACATCTACAAAACAGTACCTTTCCAATGAAATAAGTTTCATTCCCCTCTCTTTATAATAACTACTAAAAAAGTGTACCATAAGTTTCGATGTTCACGTATTAATATATAGATCAGCGGTCACCAAGAATTTTATTTCAAGAGTGCAACAGCAATTAAATCAGAAAACAACAACAACAACAACAATAAATCGTTGTCACACAAGTGAATTTATATTTATAAATAGCTGGTGACGAAACACAACGCAAAATTACCAACAACAAACAAAAATTACCTACAATAAACAAAGCATAGCAAGAATTGTGCGCAGTCGCAAGCGATATGTATTTACCAACAACGACAAGCAAAGCAACAGCACGCACGGGCAGAGTTGTTTTGGTGCAGCTGCGCCAGTGAACGATTCGGCGAATTACAATAATACGAAGTTGTTGTAAAAGAGTGGAAAGAGTTAGGCGCTGGGGATCGATGATATAGATAATAGTCATCTGCGTGTATAATGGGGGATTATACGTCAGTTACTTACATAAACGTATACAAAAAAAGAAATTTCTAAGGTCATTTCAAATTCAATGAAATTTATACATTTAGTTCATTATATAACTAGAATGATAAAAAACATAATCTGCTATTCTTATAACGGGGGTAAGACCGTCAGCTGAGTGATCATTAGGGTGGTTCAGACACACATGGGAAAAATTAGAGTTGCTCCGATCTTCGCTCCCCGGGCACTAAAAATTTTGTATTGGTGCCAAATGAACCACGTAAAATTTGGACCATTTCAGAAAACATTTAATGGGCCCGCGACCGATTTGAAAACTGGAAAATGGTCCTTAATCTATCGAATCATCGAAGCTACCTCGTAGAGGGATCAAAGGTTTGACAAGGTCCTATTATTTTATTTCTTCCAACATTTTCCCCGAACATACTTACCCCCTATCACCACCCCTTAGGGGGCTCCCCTGCAAAAATGACATTCTTGTGAAATTATGAAATTGACTCCCCTTCTTCTCAGATGCCTCTATAAATTTCATTGAATTTGAAATGACCTTAGAAATTTCTTTTTTTGTATACGTTTATGTAAGTAACTGACGTATAATCCCCCATTATACACGCAGCTGACTATTACTTTTATTATTATGATAATCTTATCCTTAATTGTGCAAATTTTCAAGTGAATTGAAATGGATTTTGGATATTCTTTTTTTTACATGATGCGCATTTTCTCACAGCTCCACCACTAGTCTGGCGAGTGACGCTTGTTTCAATTATTAGCCATATCAAAACTATTAATTAAAAAAAAAATTAAGCGGGAGGAAATTGCCTCCTGAAATGTAACGCTACCTTCCGTACTATTTGTATTCACTTTGGTATAAATTATTTGTCGGCTTTGCATCTAAACTTTTAGGCAGCGTAATATTTTTCTACAATGAAAGATCGTCTTCTTTCAAATTCTGTATGTCCCTCTTTTACTTTATCAAAATGAAATTTTGGTTTCGTTTTTCTTCTTAAATCTTTTTTGGTCACAGTGAGTTCGCACCTATCGATTGCTTCTGATTCAAATTTTTCAAACTCTTTTTCGTCTCGCAACATGTTAAGATGTGTATGTATATAATAACTCATATAGAGTAACAACGTTTGATAAATCAACGTAATTTACTTGAAGCTGTGCACCAACTATTTGAAACTTGACCAGCACAGAGTTCCAAAAACACAACATTATCATCATTTCTTGGGTTTTCAATTGGTCTGCTATTCTTCTTGCCTCTATTTCGGCCTCTCTAGTTTGATCTATATTTTCACAAATGTAGTCTAATGCTGCAAGAACATCCTTGTAAGAATTGTACAAAGCTTTGCTGGCGTCTACTCGGGCACTCCATCGAGTTTTCGAGAAGTTGTTTACAACTGCCGAGTTTGTATCAAGTTTTGATAGCAAGATTTGAATTCGAAATCCGTAAAAAAAATTGAAACATCAGATAAGGTTGAGCCCTTAAAAATTTATTTTTAAAAGCTCTTCATGTACTTTATTTCACTTTCATATATACTTGACATGTCAGATCGTAATAAAAAAATGCAAATATCTCAAAAGGACGCAGTTAAGCCACAACTTTTTTTTACAGAGTGTTACTTATACGTCCAAGCTTTATTAAAATTGAAACATTTTTATCCCACCTCACCTACCTCACAACTTTATGCCTATGTACTATATAGTCAAAATGCACTTTTTTTTGATCTTACGAACAACAAAGGAATTAAAAAATTTCTGAACACTTTTTCACAAAACAAAAATCAATTTATATTACTCAAATACCTGAATAAGAAGGCTCCATAAAAATTTTGTTCAAGTTTTTATTGTTAAATAAAATAAAACATAGGGAGAAAGACAGGACGCTACAAAGACAACTGAGCATGGACATTGAAGACGATTTGGACGCTCTCTCCTCGTCGAATCTTCTGGAGGGTTTAAGGTTGTGTGACACAGACGAGGAGGATCTATTGTTATCCTCTGAAAATGTACCATCCTCCTTGGGTCCTCCAGCGGAGAAGACGGGAGTGAGTGTCCAAAAGACACTGACGGAAAAAGAGGCCAAGGACCAAAGGAGTAAGAGGAGGAAGGGTTACAAAAGCTCCCTTAAGTTTCTAAAGAACTTGGGATTGCGTAGCTCATCCTCTCTTACTCCGAAGGAAAAGGCTCTCTATAAAAAGCACACCTTCAATGTGCGGCTGCATGAGAGGCGCTATCCCGAAGATGGTGTTTCTGGTGCAGCCGTCATTGAAGCTGCTAAAAGAGCACAGGGAGCACCGGTGGCGGCCGGTGGCACCGCTTCTAGCTGCTCTGGAAAGGTCGTGGCGAAGAAGGCTGAACTCTCGGGTCCAGCAGCCATCGCCGCGAACAAGTCCGGAGTGAAGGAAGTGTTATCATCGGCCGTCTCTGGCTGCTTGAAGGCAGGTCCTTCAGGGTCAGCAACCACCGCTCGCATTCAAGGAGTACAGGCTTCGAAAGGCAAGGCAAAGCAAGTCGCCAAGCCTCTGTCCACATTACTCACCAGATCGGGGAGTGCCGTGGGCGGCGGCGAAGTGACCTCTGCTAAGCCAAGCAACAAGAGGAAACGCTCTAGCGAGGGTCAGGTTACTGAGGGTAAGAGGCTGAAGCCTTCAGCTAGCTGAACTTCAGGTAGCAATTGTCGATCGGGGTCATCCAGATGGAAAGATATCGGACGCCAATTGGCTTATCCTGGAGGAAAAAATCATGAGGGCACTTCTTAGCGAAATGGAGCATACCAGTAGTGATTCTATTGGTATGTTTGATGGAGCTAAGTGGCTAAGGGGAGTGAAGGTGGTGGGATGCGGTACAAGTGAGGCATTAAGTTTCCTCACTAACTGCATCCGCAACCAGAGTGAACCTTGGCCGGGGGCTAAGCTTGACGTGGTTCCGGTTGACCAGGTTCCCCGACGCGTGGTCATGAGAGTGTGGATTTCTCCACCCGTAATGGAGGATGAATCCATACTCTCTCTGATCAAACGTCAGAACAGGGGCGTCAAGGCTGATGACTGGGAGATCGTCAGGGGCAGATCAAGGGACAAGGGGAACGGCAAGGATCTCTGGATTAAGATTAGCTCAGAATCTGAGCAACTACTCCGTCCCTTGAACAGAAGAATACGTTTCGGCATTGGCTACGTCACAATGGCCATTGCCGACAAGGAGAAGGAGAGCAGCAATCGCCTGGAACATGCTCTAGGTAGTGCAAATTAATTTGCATCACTGTAGAGCAGCGACGGACGATTTGCTGCTGTTTATGGAGGAGGGTATATCGACGTGGCCCTGGTTCAGGAGCCCTGGCTCTTAGGAGGTAGGATTCAGGGATTGGGTTCGGGTCGATATAAAATCATCTCCCCCAAAAGGGAAGGTAGGATTAGATCCTGTATTTTGGCTAAGCGTAACATTAATGTTTTTCTTCTACCAAATTACAGTAACGAGGACCTGACCGTGGCAGTTTGCGAGCAGAGGGGACCAAATCTGATCCTCTCATCAGCATACTTGCCCTACGAGGAGCGAGACCCGCCCAGCGAAGCCTTC
The DNA here is from genome assembly GCA_963662105.1 of Meiosimyza platycephala. Classification (NCBI taxonomy): domain Eukaryota; kingdom Metazoa; phylum Arthropoda; class Insecta; order Diptera; family Lauxaniidae; genus Meiosimyza; species Meiosimyza platycephala. The sequence goes on along the minus strand of OY759211.1, from coordinate 57,321,501 downwards.
AAAAGTTTGGTCCAATGGGCCAAAAACAAGAGGCTAAGTATGGTCATCGGCTGTGATGCGAACGCACATCACAGCATCTGGGGCAGTTCAGATACCAACAACAGAGGTGAGTCTCTTTTTGAATATTTACTGTCCACTAATCTTGTTGTATGCAATAGGGGTAATCATCCTACTTTTTATAATAGGATTAGGGAACAGGTAATTGATATTACTTTAGCGACAAATTCAGACACTCTTAGGGTTGAGGACTGGATGGTATCTACAGAATGCTCTTTTTCAGATCATTTCAGGATACTATTCAGTATAAATTTTAAGGGTGGGGTACAAATCGCTTATAGGAACCCGGCAAGAGCTAACTGGCAAAAGTTCGAAAAACATATGAGTGAGTTTTCTGCTCCGAATCTGGAGTGGAAAGTTGACTCAATGTATCTAGAGCGAGCGGTCAATAAGCTCACCGGCAAGCTGAATGAAGCTTTTCGGAAGTCATGTCCCTTAAGCCGCTCCAAGAAACGAAACCACACACCATGGTGGACTTCAAATCTTGGGCGGTTGAGGACTGAAACTAGAAGGCTTTTTAATAGAGCGTCAGAGTTTCAACGCTTTCAAAAGTGAAATTAGGAAGGCAAAAAGGGCCTCATGGGCTGAGTTCTGTGAGGGCATGGAGGAAACGAGTGAAGCCGCAAGGCTCCGTAAAATTCTGTCCAAGAGTCCAAGCACTCCCGGTCTTCTGGTAAAACCGGATGGTGCATACACGGAAAGCAGCAGTGAATCTCTTGAGCTCCTTATGAAGACCCACTTTCCTGAATGTATGGACGCGGCTTCGAGTGGTTCAGAAACCATCCCATACTCGAGCATGACCAACAATCACATAACTGGGTTTATCAAAGAATTAACAAGAGAATCAAAAATTGTCTGGGCAGTACAATCATTCAAACCGTTTAAATCCGCGGGACCAGATGGTATTCTACCAGCAATGCTGCAAAAATCCTTGCCCACCATCATTCCTTGGTTGACAAGGATCTTCAGAGGGTGCATAGCCTTAGGGTATATTCCTAGGGAATGGAGAGAGGATAGGGTCGTCTTTATCCCGAAGGCGGGAAAGGCGAATCATAATTCTGCCAAGGACTACAGGCCAATTAGTCTATCATCGTTTGTATTAAAAACACTAGAGAGACTGGTAGGTCTGCTCGTGGAAAGCACTCTAAATGAGCACAACTTCAGTAAGGCGCAACACGCATACCTGAAAGGTAGGTCTGTGGACACTGCTTTGCATGAGGTCGTTAGCTTCGTTGAAACTGGTTTACATGTAAAAGAATATGTTTTAGGTGCTTTTCTAGATATAGAGGGTGCATTTAACAACGTGGAATTAAGGTCAATTAGTACCGCATTGGAACGCATAGAGGTAAATAGCAAAATAACTCTGTGGATCAACAACATGCTGAATCACAGGATCATCAGCTCCACCCTGGGGACATCAAAGAGCAGGAAAGCAGTTAAGAGAGGTACTCCACAGGGCGGTGTTATATCACCACTCCTGTGGAATCTTGTGCTCGCTGGAAAGATCAATGATTAAAGTGGTTGTCTACGCAGATGATGTCGTCATACTGATAAAGGGATAGTTTATTTCTACGATCAGTGAACTGATGGAGTCAGCTTTGAGGAAACTGCTAGTCTGGGCAAATAGGAACGGACTTGGTATCAATCCAAGCAAGACCGAACTTGTTTTGTTCACAAGAAAATATAAAATACCAGTGTTTAAACTGCCAACGTTAAATGGTACCACACTGGCTCTCACCAAAGAAGCAAAATATCTCGGAGTCATTCTGGATTCCAAGCTTTCATGGAAGAGGAACGTGAATGAAAGGGCTAGAAAGGCATTGAGCGCTTTCTACACGTGTAACAGAACATTTGGGAAAAAATGGGGTACAAAACCGTACATAGTACACTGGATGTACACGGCGGTTATCAGACCTATTTTAACTCACGGAGCGCTGGTGTGGTGGAAGGCTGCCAACACCAAGTTACTACTTGACAAGCTTCGTAAGGTACAGAGACTGGCCTGCCGTGGTATAACAGGAGCGGTGAGATCGACACCACAGGCGGGCCTGGAGATTATAATGCATCTTCTGCCTATTGACCTATACATCAGGAATATAGCGGCAAAAGGGATTCTTAGGTTAAAAGAATGCAACAAGCTTCAAAACTCTGATGGTCACGGGTCTATTTTGCAAGATATGCAGCGGGAACTCTGCCTCACGGGAAGCGACTATCGAGTACCAATACTTGACTTTGACACAGCTTCAACATAAACTTTCCAACAAGAGAAGATTGGAACTCAGGCACCGTTCTGGAAGGAAAGGGGCTAACCTTCTTCACAGATGGATCCAAGATGGAATTCGGCACAGGGGCGGGTGTGTACTCGGATAATATGAGTATGGAGATGTCTTTTAGACTACCCAACTATTGCAGCGTTTTTCAAGCTGAAATCTATGCCATAGACCAAGCCGCACAGGTGATACGGAACAGGGAGCTTACTCCCTCTATCATTACCATATGTGTGGACAGCCAGTCAATCCGACAGCATGCTATAGAACTCTGCTGGGTGCCCGGTCATAAGGGTATTTCCGGAAATGAGAAAGCTGACGAATGTGCCAGAATAGGATCAGAGCAACCAGAGAATCAACAAGTGGTAGACCTTAAGATACCATTGGCGGAATTACACTATCGGATAGAGGACATAATCAAGAAACAAACGAACAGAAGGTGGAACCTTACTACCGGATGTAGAACGTCTCGAATCATGTGGCCTAAATTGAATCTGGGAAGGACGCAATCTCTATTAAGATTCAGAAGAGGAGAGCTTAGGACTGTTGTAGGAGTACTGACGGGGCACTGTATCATTGGCCCAATGGCCGCCAGATATGGTGCTCCTTTCAGAGACTTCTGCAGGAGCTGCGGAGATGAAGAAGAGGATGAGACGGTTAAACACCTGCTCTGCGAATGCCTCGGGCTAATGAGGAGACGAATCAAATATTTTGGTTCTGCGTTCTTTGTTGGTCTTGAGGAACTAGCCGAGCTGGAACTCACCAGCATCCTCAACTTCACCAAGGCTTCTGGGTGGTTCACCCCTATTCAGTAGGACTTTTTAAAGGAGAAGGACGGGAACATTTTTTATATAGGGTATCACATTGGGTTAACTGCCTCCGAGTGAATCTTGCTTTGCAAGCAACCCTTTTAACCTAACCTAGAAAAGCTGGTTTAAATTTGTCTATGTTGATGGTAGTTGTAGTATTGGTTTTTATTATTTTAAAGAATTTTGGTGATTTTTCGATGACTGAATGTTCCATCGTATGGGTATTGTAATGAGTGTCGTATTGTATCGTTTCGTACAAAAACGAATTTGCAGTCTTTTAATGTTTGTGGAAAGTGATGTTGGAATTTTGTGTTATGATGTGAAATGTTTTATTGTATGTTGTTTATGTTTTCTTTAAGTTTGGACAAGGTTTGAATGGTTCTATTTTCTGAACTGTTAGTTGGTGTGGTAGTCTAAGTGTTTGACCAAAAATCATTTCAGATGGTGATATTTTAGTGTCTTCTTTAACAGCTGATCTGAGACCTATTAGAATTAGGGGAAGTTCCCAATACCAGTTTTTCTGATTACTAGAGGCTATTAAGGAAGCCTTAAGTGTTCTGTGGAATCTTTATATTATTCCGATTGCTTGTGGGTGATATGCTGAAGTTGTGATGTGGTGAGTACCAAGTGTTTTTATAAATGGTTTGAATGTGTTTGAGGTGAACTGAGATCCTCGATCAGAAGTAATCTCGAGTGGGACGTGAAATGAATTCTCTGTTGAAGATTTCAACAAATGTGGTGGTATGAGTATCTTTTATTGGGTATACTTCGGGCCAACGTGTAGTCCTGTCTATGGCAGTGAGTAGTTATCTATAATTATTTGAAATTGGTAATGGACCGACCAGATCGATGTGGATATGTTCGAATCGACCGTGTGGGATATGTATTTTATGACGTAGTGTTTTTGTGTACTTTTGCTCGTTGACATTCCTGGGACCATTTGTTGATTTGTGAATTCATGTTGGGCCAGAAGTATCGTTGTGTTATCAGTCGTCTGGAAGCTCTAGTTCCGGGATGAGAAATGTTGTGTATCTGCTCGAATATTTTCTTACGAAGTGTTTATGGTATGTATGAACGGGTATCTTTTGTCGAGTGTTCGCACCAAATTTTTATGTTAAGGAATCGAATATCGATTTGTTTAAATTTGTATATGTTTTTGTTCATAATGTCGTTTAATTCTGAATCGTTTGTTTGTTCGATGTGTCATTGCTTTAGATTGAGGTGTGGTGTTTTTAGTTCTTCTACCTCGTATCTCGATAGAGCATCTGCAACTCTGTACCTTTAATGTGTAGAATTGTGTTGGTAAACTGTGCAATGTATTCTAGGTGACGTGTTTGTCTTGGACTGCGTTCAGTTTTCGAGTGAAGTACATTGATAAGTGGTTTGTGATCGGTGTATACTGTGAATGTGTTGCCTTCTAAGTGATGTCTAAAAAGTTTAATAGTTAAGTATATGGTGAGTAATTCACGATCGAATGTGCTGTATTTTGTTTCAGTGGGTGAAAGTTTTTTAGAAAAGAATGCTAGTGGTTCTAATTTGTTATTGTGTTCTTGATGCAGGACTCCACCGACTGCTGTGTTAGATGCATCTACAGCAATTGATAGTTTTGCTTTACTGTTAACATGGTTAAGCAGTGTTTGCTTAGCGAAGCTATCTTTTATTGAAGTAAATGCATCTAGAGTGTCTTGTCCATTGTAATTGTTTGTTTTTGGTTTTGATGCGTTGGTTACCATTTGATATATTGGTCCTTGTGTGTGTGCAAGTTTAGGAATGCATCTGTGGTAGTAGTTTGTCATACCGATAAACTTTTGCATGTGTTTGATTGTGATTGATTGTGGATGGTCTTGAATGCACTGTATTCGTTCTGTGGATGGTTGTATGCCTTGTTGTGAAATGTTAGGAATGTTATGTTATCGACTCCGAAAACGCATTTATTTGGTTTGATGTTGGGTCCGTAGTTATTGAGCCGTGTGAAAACTTGTGTATGATGCTGTAAATGTTGTTCTTTTGTTTCGCTGGCAATAAGGATGTCGTCTAAGCATACGAAAATAAAGTCTAGTCCGTTTAGAACTTCGTTTATGAATCTTTGGAATGTTTGCGCTGAGTTCCCCAAGCCGAAGGGCACTCGGAGGAACTGGAACATTCCGAAAGGTATAGTGATTACTGTTTTATGAATGTCTTCAGGAGCCATTGGTATTTGGTGATAAGCTCGTATTAGATCTAATTTTGAGTAAATCGTTGTGTTGTGTAAGTTTATTGAAAAATCGTATATGTGTGGTAATGAGTAGCGGTCCGGTATAGTTATCTTGTTAAGTCTCCTGTAATCTCCGCATGGTCTCCAGTCGTTTTCTTCACGTTTAGGAACTAAGTGTAATGGAGATGCTGTCATGGAGTTAGAGGGTCTGCATATGCCAGCTTTGACTAATAAGTTAAAATCTTGTTTGGCTATTTTCATTTTGGGCAGATCTAATCGTCGAGGTATGATGTAAGGTAATTGTCCTTGCGTTGTAACATGGTGTACTGTTTTGTGTTTGATTGGTGCAGTATAACCTGGTTCTGTTGTGAGTGCAGGGAATTGAGTAACTGAGTGTATTTGTTGTTGATTGAGAATAATTTTGGTAATGGTGTTTCTGTGTACGCTGAAATGGCGTTTATGGATAGTTTAGTAAGTGGATCAATGAGACGTTTGTGTTTTAAGTCGATGAGCATTCCGAATTTTGTTTAAAATTCTGCGCCTAAAATTGGTTTGGAAATGTCCGCAATTAAAAAGGTAAATGGTAAGTCACGTCTTAGTTTTAGATTTAGTGTTAGTAACTTTTTACCGTAGGTTGCTATTGAGGTGCCGTTAGCGGCTGTCAAAATAATGTCGGACTTTTGTTTGTGGTTTTTGAATTTGGATGATGGGAGTACAGAAACTTCTGCTCCACTATCAACGAGAAATTTTAAGTTGTTTGTGTTGTCGTGAATGAAAAGACGACGTGTAAGTGTTGTGAGACTTCCGTCATCAGACGTCGCGATGATGGAGTCTTTTAGTTTAACGCATTGTGTTGAACAAATGAACATGGTTGTTCGCATCGTCTGGCATTTTTACCAAATTTATAATGGTATTGACATAATGGATTTGGGGAATGTTGATGAGAGTTGGTTTGGAAGTTATATCTGTTTCTAGAGAAACCTCTTGATCGAGAGTTTGAACGTTGGTGTTGTGAACTCAACTTAATTGGGTCACTCATAGTGTAACTCTAAAGAAAATGTGAACTCAACGTAGTATGCACCCATGCACTGGTTTATTTTGGGTTTACTGAAGTGACATTTGCAATTTCGTTACTTGTAATTGTAAGCTTGAGAAGGTCGGGTGCAAACTACGGTGAGTAATTTGTATTTTATATTAATCTAATTTGAATTAATATTGTAATTATTTTTTAAAATAAAACTTTCACTTGTTTATTTCGAACCCGTATCATTTACAATTCTTTTATTCGTATCTGCTGCGCTACCCCTGCCGTGCAACGTACAAACCCCATAGAAATTTCGGGTTAAGCTGAGTTCGGAGTTGTGCTACCACGCCGTGTAGCTCTTGAAATTTGTATTTGTTGTCCATTCCTCAATTGTGAATTGAAAATGGATGACACGCTCAACGCCCACAGTTTGGGTGCATTAGATTCTGGCAACGTAAGTCTGCCGCCAAGTAAAATACCAGCCAAGGTTACCGTAGAGGACGTCACGGACACTGCTGCCATAACCACTGCCGCATCCATCGTCGAGAATACCGTTGTTGTTACCAACACCACCACAGTCGCACCGACATCCACTACCACTTATGCCGCCGCTGCCGTTGCGGCTCCAGATCATATTTCCGTTGTTCAACAAAATCAGGTAAGAGTTTTGATTTCAATAAATGCGCATTTTAGAGAATTGGGAACGCTAAATATGCAGATAAAACCAATGCATAGCGGCTTCATGTCTGATTTTATTGATGAAACAAGTCACATGTATAGAACGTAAGCCACATCGACGTCGACGCCAACGTATGTGTCAACATATGCGCCAACGCATTCGTCAACATATGCGCCAACGCATTCGTCAATATATGTGTCAACGCATTCGTAAATATATGCGCCAACGCATTCGTCAATATATGCGCCAACGCATTCGTCAACACTTATGCCAACGCCAGCTCCACCGTTTGCGCTAGCGTCGCAGTTGTCAGCATCGGTAGCAGCGCCTACTGTACCGTTGTCCCATATGAACATGCCATCATCGATTTTGCCTCATGGTTCCTCAATTTTAACATGTTTTGAATCGATTAACAAAATGACGTCGCCGCCATTGCCGTACTATGTTAATACTAGCGGCACAAACCCTTTGCCTAATAACATTAGAAGTGTCAGCCAATCTCTGCCATATGCAATTCCATGTATGCCGAATAATTACATAGCGCCTGGTAAGTATCACAAATTTTTTTAAAAACATTCATTATTATACGTTAAAGTAATCAAGTCTTTTTTAATCAGAAAATATTTTTATAAAATTAAATTGCAAAACTTTCTATTCTCTTTAAAAATATGTCCTTAAAAATATTAAAGAATTCAAGGCATCATGCTCCAAACGTGACCAAAATTTGTTACAAATATACCCGGCAGATGAGAACCACCTTTCTGCTTCAACACCTGTCGGCTGAATTGTGGCCAGGAAATTAAAAGATTTTTGTAAATAGAAACCCCCATCCCCACCATTTAGGGTTGTCATACGTACTGATTTCATCAGTACATATACTGATTTTTACTAATTTTCTTTAAAAATACTGATTTTTTGAGATTTTGAAATATATATATGAATATTCGCATCCGCATCCGCAATTGCGGAACTTCCGGAATAATGAATGCGACTAATAGTAGCGATGAGTACCGACAGGATTCGGCACATTTGTTCTTCGTAACTTTGTTCAATTTTTGAGTCTATTGTGAATCTGAATATACAGTCGGACAAGGGACATCTGGTATAGTCAAAAAACCATTCTTAAAAAGCGAGCTGGCTATGATGTTAGATTCATCAAGTGAAGTTGAGAGTGAAGAAATACCAGAATATTATAGTGCTGAAGTTATTTTCAAAAAAGAATTAGTTGCTTACCGCATTAAAAAAAAGGCACATTTAGATAAAAAACCTCTTAAATGGTGGAGCGTTCATCGATAAGAGTTAAAACTGCCAACACCAATAGCACGCAGATTTTTATCGACACCACCAGGCAGTGTTTCTAGCGAACAACTGTTTAGTAGCGCGGGTCTACTTTACGAGTCTATGCGCAATAAGCTGAAAAAGCGGCAATTTCACTATTTATTAAATATAATGCTCCAACTTTTAACTTTTCGTAAAATTATTAAAATTTATTTCTTTTATTTAATTTCTGCACCCATATAATATAGTCCATATATAAAAATTTCTTATAAATTTATAAAAAATCTTAAGATCCGCATCCGCATCCCCGGATGTGAGCCTTCAAATATCCGCGTCCGCACCTGCGGATTTGAAATATGAAAAATGAATAAGTTGCCCTATTAAAGGAATTTGACGAAGAGTTATTTAAAACAAAACGTAATTTTCTTTTAAACTTGCGGATGGATTTTAGTTTTTATTTCACTGTTATCGTTATCATCGGTATTCGAGTTAGTCTCATTAACGAATTTGACCAATATTTCATAAAACTGTTTTTTTATAATTGTTGGTGATGAGGCTTTGGAAAAGTCAAACTTAAGCTTATAAATATTGTCAGAATTCATTAAAAATGAAAAAATGTCAGATAATACTGTTCTTCTTCGCTTGATTTTCTCTATAATTTTATTAAACAAAAGATTGCTAAAATGAGATTTAGTTTGCTTGATTTCATTTAGCATGAAATTTAATGCTATTTCGCATTTATATAGATCCATATCACGAGCCCTAGCTTACAAAAAATTCAAAATCGAGTTTTTGATTAATTATGATGCACCGTATCAAAATACATGTTCCTGCCAAATTTTACACTCCTACAAATCAGCTTAATCTGAAAAAATGTTCAAAAATTTTGGAAGTTCATTTTAGGAAGTTCTTCGCGTCTCCTGGTAAATTTTTTCAATGTAACTTAAGGCTTTTTTGATTACATATGACGATATGGTTTCAATAGTTACTTAAATAGGTTGAAGTATGTACATTTACTACATCATGATGCAATAACGAAGCAAGTTTTCAATTGTACTAATCCCGGGATTTTCGGGACTGGAAAAAGGACGGGATCCCGGCATTGGCATCGCTAGTATATACATGTGGTGACTTAACACCAACACACATAAACAACAACACATAAACACTATACATAAAAACAACTTATAATAATGTTAAAGTTATTATTGAAAATTTTAAGATTTGAAAATTTTGTTTTATTTGTAAGAAAATTAAAAAATTCATTGATTATTAAAAAAAATCTTAAAACTATTTGTACTTAAAATTAAATATTATAAAAAATAAAATTTTATAAATTGAAAATACAAAGAACCTCTTAAGCATCTATATTGGCGATCCCACCAGGCTTTCTCAAAACCAATAAAGAAGAATAAGGTGCAGAACGTAAAAAATCGTGCTTTGGCGAAGTCCCATACAAACAATTAAGTTTCACTCATTAGAAATAACAGCACTTATACAAATTTATAACAAAAATTATTGAAACAACGTGCACTCTTAGCTGCTTTACTTTTAAGCGTTATTTAAATATACCAAGACCGCATCAAGTCATCATTTCAATAATACATATACGCACAGCTTTACACGACAGCTACTATTGCCGCAAGAAATGAACTGGAGGACAGACACAGCGAACTCAAATACAACAAAATAATACGAGTGCAACAACAAATACAGCAACAACAGCAACTACAATTCATACAAGTTCAAACAACTCCTTCTGATCAACAACCACAATCGGTACCGGAGGACAGCAGCAACAACCAGTGATGGCATTTGGGTTTTGTGAAAATGTACTGAATCGAGACTTCAAATGTACTTTTTAGATCCCGAATGTACTTTTTTGTCTTGGACACCCAATTTTGCACGAAATTGTTCTAAAATTGACTATCAAAAAAAAAAAAAAGGTCCTCACTTTTCCCATCTCAAAAACCCTAGCAAAATTAGACATATTTCACATTAAATTAATTACAAAATCTACACATTGCGCGATTATTTTCATTTTCTAAGAAAAAACCGTAATTAATATAATAGGGTAATGATATTATATACAGGTAATTACTATAAATTTACTCATTGCGGTTATTTTCATTTACTAAAAAACAAAAAAAAGGTAAATATTATAAATTGTCCAAATGTACCGAAAATGTACTGAAAATGTGCTAAAAATTTGGCGAATATACTGAAAATGCCCCAAATGTACCGAATGTACTGAAAACTTGTCGAATGTACTGACAACGATTTTTCAGGACGTAAATGTACCGAAAAAAGTACAAATGTACCGAAAATGCCATCACTGGCAACAACAGAATAAGTATTTAGTTTATTAAAACGAATGTCAAACGATAGGGAGGGAAGAAACTTATCGTTTGCATCTCGTAGGCACTACACTTCACATAGGTACACAATATTGTTAAATACATATTAAAAATTTACACATACATTTTCAAATAAAATCATCACAACAACCAACCCCTCCTCACACTACAATGAGTTTAAGTCGTACATCCCCTCACTCTGGACAAACCCCAACCCATTCCAACCTTTCCTCTCACCATGGAGACGGAGACACACTACACAACCCCTTCGATACTCCCTTGGAAATCAATGCCACTTCGGTTAAGTTACCACAATTCTGGACCAATTGTCCAGAAGCATGGTTTATACAAGCGGATATGCAATTCAACACAAAAAACATCACAACAGACAAAACAAAATACGAATACTTAATCACTGCACTTCCACAAGACGTAATAATTACAGTTTTAGACTTCATACAGAAACCTCCAATGGATAATCTGTATGAAGGACTAAAACAAGTACTTGTTGAATGACACTCTTTAAGTGAAAACAAGCGTCTCGATAAATTATTTTCTGACACTGAGATTGGTGACCTAAAACCAACTCAGTTCTACAGATCGTTAATTCTCTTAGCAGGTTCTTCGGTAGATCCACAATTTCTACGAAAATTATGGATCAGAAAATTACCGAAGAACCTAAAAATTGCTTTGACGAGTGCAAATAATAATGAATTGAATGAACTCCTGAAATTAGCAGATAGATTATGGGAAATTATTTCCGAAAACGAAATTTCCGAAATACACAAAAGTCCAAATTTACCAAACCACACACAAAATGATTTAACAATAGCAATACAATCATTAACACAAACAAACTCACAACTTCTTGATAAAGTCAACAAATTAACATTAGAGGTAGAATCAATTAAATCAGAACATACCAACAGATCATACCAACGTTCAAACTCTCGATCAAGAGGTTTCTCTAGAAACAGATATAACTTCCAAAACAACTCTTATCAACATTCCCCAATCCCTATATGTCAATACCATTATAAATTTGGTAAAAACGCCAGACGATGTGAACAACCATGTTCATTCGTCCAACACAATACATTAAACTAAAAGACTCCATCATCGCGACGGCTGATGACGGAAGTCTCACAACACTTACACGCCGTCTTTTCATTCACGACAACACAAACAACTTAAAATTTCTCGTTGATAGTGGAGCAGAAGTTTCTGTACTCCCATCATCCAAATTCAAAAATCACAAACAAAAGTCCGACATTATTTTGACAGCCGCCAATGGCACCTCAATAGCAACTTACAGTAAAAAGTTACTAACACTAAATCTAAAACTAAGACGTGACTTACCATTTACCTTTTTAATTGCGGACATTTCGAAACCAATTTTAGGCGCAGATTTTTTAACAAAATATGGATTACTCATCGACTTAAAACACAAACGTCTCATTGATCCACTGACTAAACTGTCCATAAACGCCATTTCAGCGTACACAGAAACACCATTACCAAAATTATTCTCAATCAACAACAAATACACTCAGATACTCAATTCCTTGCACTCACAACAGAACCAGATTATACTGCACCAATCAAACACAAAACAGTACACCATGTTACAACACAAGGACAATTACCTTACAACAAACCTCGACGACTAGATCTACCAAAAATGAAAATAGCCAAACAAGAATTTGACTTCTTAATCAAAGCTGGCATATGCAGACCCTCTAACTCCATGACAGCATCTCCATTACACTTAGTTCCCAAACGTGAAGCAAACGACTGGAGACCATGCGGAGATTACAGAAGACTTAACACAATAACTGTACCGGACCGCTACCCATTTCACAAAATACAGCACATTCGATCGTGAACTACTCGCCATATACTTAACCATTAGACATTTTAGACACCATTTAGAAGGCAACAAATTCACAGTATACACCGATCACAAACCACTAATTAACGCACTTAACTCGAAAACAGAACGTAGTCCAAGACAAACACGTCACCTAGAATACATCGCACAGTTTACCAACACAATACTACACATTAAAGGTACAGAGAACACTGTTGCAGATGCTCTATCAAGATACGAGGTAGAAGAACTAAAAACACCAGACCTCAATCTAAAACAATTACACATCGAACAAACAAACGATTCAGAACTAAACGACATAATAAACAAAAACATATACAAATTTAAACAAATCGATATTCCATTCCTTAACATAAAAATTTGGTGTGAACACTCGACAAAAGATACCCGTCCATACATACCACAAACACTTCGTAAAAAAATATTCGAACAGATACACAACATTTCTCATCCCGGAACTAGAGCTACCAGACGACTGATAACACAACGATACTTCTGGCTTTTTTATTTTTGAAAATTTTGTTTTATTTGTAAGAAAATTAAAAAATTCATTGATTATTAAAAAAAATCTTAAAACTATTTGTACTTAAAATTAAATATTTTAAAAAATAAAATTTTATAAAACGAAAATACAAAGAACCTCTTAAGCATCTATATACATATGAGACGTTCTTTTACATTCCGAACGCTTTCTGACCGACACATCTTGGAATCGCTCGAAATTTATTTACATATTCTAGGCATTATATTAGTGGACACGAAAATCAGGAATAGATTTGTTATCGAATATATCGAAAGATATCGAGTTGCGAAGGTCAAAGGTTTTACGTTTTTTGGTGTTTTACGCTTGTTAACACAGTAACATAATTTTTAGTTTTTTATTTTTAGGTATAATTTTTGCTTGTCTTTGCATTTGTACTTGGGAGTTAACTGTACCGGGTAATTTTGGTTTTTGTTGTAATGTTGCTTTAGTAAGTGTTTAATTAGTATAAAAGTGAGCCATTAAAAATTAATCATTCAATAATAAAGTATTATTCAAGCGAATTCCGTGTTTTTATTTACTTCTGAAAAGAGTCGCAGTTCAAGTGCTGTTGGCTCACTTTTTTTGATGTTTAATTCATAAACATTTTTTGGTGTCCCCGACGTGATCCTTGCTGGTGTTCTACCTGACAAGATCACGCTTAAAACGCGGATATTTTTAAACCGAAACCAAAAAAACGCGAGTGAAAAAAGTTCGTCGCGAATAAAATTCGTCAAAAAATACGCGATGGAGGAGGTTGAAAATTTATTAAAAATACAGCTGGAGCTGAGCACAAAAATTAACCAGCTCATAAGAAATTTTTAAAAGGATTCTGAACAATGAAAGACGTCAGAGTATTTTATGGAGCGGTTAAGCAAGCTACAGGATCTTGCAGGAGAGTTCTACCTCAACCATTAGGCGATTTTGGACTCCAAAGACCTTCCGGACAGTCATGAGTACTTTACAGATGATATATATGCGGACATTGAGAAAAAGGTGACCCATTATGCAAGGATCTTTGAAAGCGCTAATGTTGATGATATACCAAAATACAGCTTCAGTCCAGCCACCGCACAGAGGCGCGATTCCAAAGCAGATTCCACAGCATAAAACTTCGGAACTAAGTGTAGATGTGCAAAAAATTCTACGGAACCAAAGGTCACTGGTAAAGGCCCTTAATCGGAACATTGACGAAATAATTGCACAGAGGGAGATGAACCATCCATCTTCATATTACCCCATCAAATTGGCCATTCTGGATAAACATATGACAGATTTGGCTCAAAACAATGCAGCATTGTGGGATTCCACGACAGATGACCACATCCAAGTATACACTCCAGAGGTGTATTATGAAATGGAGGCAAGAGTCGAGTCAATCATCATCGAACTCAGACAACAGGCCTCTCTTGGCAGTGACGAACAATTTGTTTTGAGATGCATGAGCAGCTCGTCAACCAGACAATGACGTCCCATTACCAAAAATTTCTATTCCCACTTTTAATGGAAATTATTTGCAATGGGTAACGTTTAAGGACTTATACACCGAAATAGTCCATAACGCACGCATCAACGAAGCAAGAAAGATGCATTATTTAACACAAGCCTTAATTGGTGAACCTAAAAACCTCATTAAGCATCTACCAGCGGTAGGAAGCAATTATTATACAGCTTGGACATTGCTCACCAGTCGTTACGACAATAAACGATTGTTGGTGACAACGTTGCTGGACAAGCTGCTAACGCAGTCATCAATTAAGGTCAAGTCTCCATCGACGATAAAATCATTATATGATTTAACGCAAGAATGCATCCACGGACTTAAGGCTCAAGGAATCCAGGTTCAACATTGGGATGGTGGCACATATAATCTTGAAGAAATTGGACCCTGTCACTCAAACGTCATTTGAGCAAGGTCTGGACAACAACAGGCGGCTGGTAACCCTTCAAGAAGTACTCACATTTTTGGAGCGCAGATTTCAGTCATAAGAAATGCGACAGAATTATCGCCTAGGGTGTGTGCAGCGGCTGTAACCAGTGAACAAAAGTGCAAAGTTTGCCACAAAGAAGTCCACCCATTATACAAATGCAAAAAATTTGAACAAGCAACCTCCAAAGAAAGATGGCAGTGGGTATCACAACTTCAGCTATGTGCCAATTGCATAAGGTCAGGCCACTGGTCAAGCACGTGCCACCTACAGCATTGTACAAAGTGCACATAAAAGCATAACACCTTGCTACATTTTGAAAGGCCTGTTCAAGCACCATCAGTGGTGTCACAACAAAATCAACAGATTTTGACACAACAAAACAATGCAATAGCAGTGCCTCGCCAGAACACTTCAGGAAAGGCGAACGATTCACAAAGGGCCAGCCTAGTAACCAACAATGATGATAATGATGAAATATTCGTGTTACTCGGATCCGCCATAGTTCAACTAGTTGCAGACAATGGGCAGCTCATAGAATGTTGAATAGAATGAATTGCTAGATTCATGTTCGCAAGTAAACCTCATAACAGAAAAATTGATGAAGAAGATTGAAAGCTCTGCAAGTTTCACGCCAACGAATATAGAAGGAATTGGAGCAACCGCAAAAACAATTCATCATCGTACCACAATTGAACTTCGATCCAAGTACAAAAATTTCGCTACTTCATTGAACGTTCATGTCATACCGAAAATTATTTCCCACCAGCCATCGCATCGATTAAAAATAGCGGATTGGAACATTCCAAATGACATTGTTCCAGCTGATCCAAATTTTGTACAACATGGCCGCTTCGATTGCTTAATAAGTGCAGAAATTTACTTGGATCTATTGACCAATGGCAAAATAAAATTGGCAGAAAATCTTCCAAGGCTACAAAACACCGTGTTTGGGTGGATAGCAGCGGGTAAGGTTTCAAGTCCTTACGGAAACACAGTCACATGTGGAGTATGCACTACAGAAGAGTTGGAAGATACCATTGCAAGATTTTGGGAGTTGGAAGACACACCCAGCATTAGTAATACACTCACCGAAGACAAACTACGCTGCGAATCACATTTCGTTCAAAACACCAGACGATTAACTGATGGAAAATTTATAGTCAAGCTGCCATTAAAAGAGCATTCTTCTGTTTTAGGAAATTCCAAATCAATGGCCTGTAGCAGATTTTTATCTTTAGAGCGACGTTTGAATCAAAATGCCGACTTAAAGGCCCAGTATGCGCAGTTCATGCACGAATATAATTTGCTAGGACATATGACAGAAGCCAGCAGTACAGAAATAGTTTCAAGACAATATTTCATTCCTCATCATTGTATCCTACGTTCAGAAAGCACCAGCACGAAACTAAGAGTGGTTTTCGACGCTTCGGCTAAAGCTTCAAACGGGATATCGCTTAACGACATCATGTACAATGGACCTACAGTCCAAGATGAGCTATTTTCAATTCTACTTCGATTTAGAATGCACAAATATGTTCTAAAAACTGATGTGAAGAAAATGTACCGCCAGATCTGGGTTAATACAGAAGATCGCAACCTACAAATCATCATGTGGAGAAATAGCCCTGCTGAAACTTTAAAATACTACCAGCTCAACACGGTGACATATGGATCGCGAGCTGCCCCATATTTGGCAACGCGATGCCTAAATCAACTCGCTTACGAAAATCACGATCATTTTCCAAGGGGTTCAGCGTCTCTAAAATCGGATTTTTACGTAGATGATGGATTAATTGGAGCAAATACTATAAGAGAAGCTTTAGACATCCAAGATCTGCTTATAACTATCCTCAGTAAAGCTGAAATGAAACTTCGTAAATGGTGTGCAAATTATCCAAAATTGTTACACGGCATTGCAACAGAAGATCAGGAGGTTAACTTAAATTTTGAATCTGAAGAGAAACAATCCACAAAAACTTTAGGGCTGCTATGGCTACCGAAATCGGACCGATTCTGCATAAGAGCCAACATTCAAAGCGAGCAACCACAACTAAAAGAAGAATGACTTCAGATTTGGCACTTATTTTTGATCCTTTAGGACTTATCGGACCAGTGGTGGTGACTGCAAAAATTCAGATACAGCAGCTCTGGCTACTAAAAATTGATTGGGACGCTGAGCTGCCCCCTGAAGTTCAACGACTATGGTCACGATTCAAAAATGATCTGGCAGCGTTGGACAATGTCACAGTAGAGAGAAACGTACTTAGTAAACAAGGTCAGCGAAATATTCAATTACACGCGTTCGCTAATGCTTCCAAAAAGGCGTATGGTGCTGCTATATACATATATAAGGTCAGTGCTAAATGATAATAGCATTAAAGTGAACTTACTATGCTCACGAGTGGCCCCAATTAAATCACAAACGACTTCGCGACTTGAACTCTGCGCTGCACTTCTGGCATCTGAGTTAATTAATGTCAAGGATAAAGCGTGATTTAAAATATCAAGATAAAGCAACTTTTTATTGGAGTGATTCACAAATAACATTATCCTAGATTAACAATCATCCCGGTACACTACCAGCATTTGTTGCTCATGGAATAGTAAAAATTACTCAACTAACCAACCCAGAACAATGGCGCCATGTGCCATCGAAGCAAAATCCAGCAGATATTCTGTCTAGGGGACTCAAACCAAGAGAGCTGCCAACATGCAACATATGGTTCTACGGGCCACTTTTTCTGTATCAGCATGAAAAGATGTGGCCAGCTCCCTTTAAAACAGATTTATCAACCAAAAATACAGATGCAACAGTAACTGTCTCAGCAAAATCAACATGTTTTGACATGGAGGAAATAAATTCGAAAAATTCATTTCGATACGTGCAGCGAGTAATCGGATATGTGCTACGGTTTACAAAAAATTCGAGGCGACCAAAGAAGTCACGACCAGAGTACATCCATCTCTCACCAATGGAACTCGACTCAGCCCTCAAGATAATTGTTCGTCAAATCCAGTCTTCCGATTTTCAGGACTTAAAAAAACTGCTGATAAAGAACAAATTTGTGCCAAATTCAAATCATTTAAGCTCACTTGCCCCATTCTTAGATGAAGAAGGAATAATCCGGGTTGGTGGGCGACTAAGTGCGTGAAAACAACAATTCGACGTAATTCATCAAATTATACTGCCAGGCAACGATCCACTTACCATTGTGGTCCAGCACTACTTGCACAAGTAAGACAACGTTTTTGGCCCCTCAAGGCAAAAAGCTTAACAAGAGCAGTCGTTCAACGGTGCGTAATATGCACAAGAGCCAAGCCTATTGTGTATAACTAAGCCATGGGAAACTTACCAGTTCATCGTGTACAATCGGCTCGCCCATTTCTGAATTCAGGCGTCGATTATTGTGGCCCATTTTCGGTACATTTTAAAGCCAGAGGCAAACGACCTCAAAGAACTTATCTAGCAGTGTTTTGCTGTTTTGCAACAAAGGCAGTACATCTCGAACTAGTCACCGATTTAACGACTGATGCATTCATAGGAGCGTTAAAACGATTCGTCGCAAGAAGAGGATACTGCAAGACATTATACTGCAACAATGCCAATTGCAGGAGCTCGATACTTCAATCTACTCTCAATCAGCAAAGGATTGCATCGTTGGAGCATGCAGTGAAAGGGGAATGAAGTTCCATTTTATTCCAGCCAGGTCACCACACTTTGGTGGATTATGGGAAGCAGCAGTAAAGTCTGCAAAGCACTTATTAGTGAAAAATGTGTCGACAGCATCGCTCACGTATGAGGAGCTTGAAACTATCTTTATCGAAATCAAAGCAATTTTGAATTCTCGACCCCTCATTCCTAGTTCATCAAATGCGAATGACCTAAAAGCAATCACTCCTGCTCACTTCCTAATTGGTGAGGAACTCACTTCCAGCGTTGATATACATGCAGCAGATCCAAAACGGAAGCTGCTTGATCGATAGCCGCTCTTATCAGAGATCAAACACCATTTTTGGCAACGTTGGTCAAGGGAGTACCTCAACGAACTACAACAACGACACAAATGGAAGGGTTCAGTAAGTGATATCCAGCCCAACACAATGGTTATTGTCAAAGAAGATAACCTCCCTGCATTAAAGTGGCCATTCGGGCGAATCATCAAGGTTTACAGGGGTGACGATGGCGCAGTGAGGAACGAAGGATATTCAAGAGGCCAGTCCATAGATTAGCTCCATTGTTTCCAGAAAGTGATGATGACCCAGCCGCGTCATCAAAGAAAACTTCAACACAGCAAGCTTGCAACATCAACGCTGAGGAAGGACAAGGTGAACAAATTCAGAGGTCTTCAAGTCAACCCCCAGTGTATCTCCTCACAAGCATTCCTCTAACCAGGATCAGAAAACCAAGTATAGTATCCACCGGCTCGACTCCCATAAAACGAGCACGTATAAGCCCAGGGATGATGCTCACTATGATAGCATTACTAATGCTGCCAATTGCATTAAGCAGCCCACTCAACACAACAAAATTCGACAACAAACCTGGGATTTATTTTGAAAAAATGAGCAATGTTAAGTTCACTACTACTAATTGGAATATGGTGTTTTATTTTGATCTTGGACCACTACAACAAGAAATGGAATTAATCACTGACGGGACTACAACGCTGCAAAAACTATGCGACAATACTTCCGATGATTCAACGTGCAAGTTTTTAGTCAACTTCTATGACAACATAAGGGATGAATTAGGGTCAAAACTAAGCCTCATTTCTGCAAAACGGACAAAAAGAGGGGCAGTTGACATCATTGGAAATGTAGCAAATTCATTATTTGGCGTCCTTGATTCAAAGTACACCACGAAGATGTCAGAAACTATTAACAAATTAAAGAACAACGATGGGCACTTAGAATTGCTGCTCTAAAATCAAACGTCACTAATTGATTCTACCACATTATGAAAGCAAACCAGCTAAGCATTCAGTCAAAGTTCGATGAAATTGACACTCGAATCAACAGCTTGCTCTATGGTGACTCACAAAATTCACTGTTGCATGAACTACGCGTATTTCAAAACATAATAACGTTGTCAGTTCAAATGCTAATCATGGTTTCCAACTTCCTCTGGACATACTCATCCATAACAGACGTCCTCATCGACAGCCACCATGGAAAGGTCAACCCACTCTTGATAACTCCACACCAGCTCAGTGAAGAAATCTTTAAGATAAAAGCTCACCTTCCATCAAACTTGCAACTACCTCGTTCCAATTGCTGCACCAATAAACGAGTCACTAACAGAAGTAAGGCTATGTACAAAATTTCTTACCATCAGCCCACATCGAGATGAGTTTCTATCGATGTCACAGGAACAGCTTGATGCATGCCTTTCTCTAAGTAACGAAGAAGTACTGTGCAAGAATCTACAACCAAAATATCACACAGCATCCACAGTTAACAAATGCGAACTCGAGTTTATCAACAATCAAGCCTACCCAAAATGTGAGTTTCAAATACTTGACGATAAAACAGTGTGGCACCCGCTAAAACATGCTAATCGTTGGATTTACGCCACAGTAAGCACTGCACAACTCAATGCAGTATGTAAAGATGAACGGGAGCAATTCGAACTTAGTGATAGTGGATTACTACAATTTCGCGAGGGCTGCACCATCAAAAACAGCTTTATAACGATTAGGGGTCATACACAAATAGTTACAACAACCAACGCTGAAATACCTAAATTTAATGTTCCACTTGGGTGAAGCAAACAGTATGCAAACAACAATATCAGCATCAAATTGTTTAAGCCCAACATACACGGAAAAAACGAAACTCGAAATTATTGTAAATATTAATCAAAATTTAAGAAAAATTAGTAGGTAATTTAGTAATTTAGAAACGGTTCGAGTGTCTATTAAAAATTACTAAGCGTAATATAAAAATTGCATCAAGGAGGCCTTAATTTTTCGAATGCAAGTTTTTAATTTTTACAAAGTAGATTTTAAAATTTCTGCAATAATTTATTATATTTTAGAAGTACTCTACTATTTTTTAAAAAGTACATTATAAAGTTTTTATGATGAAATAATAATAACTGAAATTTATTTCTAAAATTTTTTGTGTGTTGAACAAAACTGGGACGGCCAGCGAGTTTCCGTTGCCGCTTTCCCGACCCCGTCTCAATTCTGTTCAACACATTACTTCAAAGCCAATTAGTAACAGTTTGGCAAGCCTTATATATTTATTTTTTTGCATGAAAATGTTGAGAACTCAAACAGAGTACAAATTAAACACAAAAGAGAAATAAAATTCAATATAATAAAAATTAATAATCTTGAAATAATTTTTCTATAACTACTTTTTAAAAATTATAAAGCGGGAATCATATATTACAATATGAAATATATAAAAATTCTAATGTGGCAATTTATTAAAATTTAATAAATTATTTGTAAAATTTCGAAGTTTTTAGGTGATAATTAAAATGAAGAAAAAATTTGTAATATGCACTTATTAAAAAATGTAAAATGAAAATAATTACAAACTAGAATAGAATTTTTCATAATGATTTTTTATTTATTACTATAAAAGAGTAATATTTGTTTTCAGATTTTAATTTTTATAATCTCCTATTAATTTTTAATAAAATTTGAGTTAGTGTTTTTTCCGTGTAGATTAAGGAATATCACAAGGACTGCACAAGCTGAGCCGGTCCCGTTACCACGACAAAGATACGCTGCCGTTGCTACAGAGTGTTAATTGAGCCGTTCAGTGCGCAAATCGATTAACTCCACTTTTCAAACTTTTTGATTTTCACGCGCTACAGTAATTTATTAGATCGCTACTTTTCGTATTTGTTACAAATTTGGTTAAAAAAATTGGTTGAACATCACAAATGCCAAAATTTATTATTCGTTCGCTCTACATAATGTATTAAAGCTTCAATTTGATTTTACGTTTTTCTCGGCTTTTTGTTTTATGGAGTTAATCGATTTGTGCACTGAACGGCTCAATTATCAAAAATTAGACTTAACGTTAGAAGGTTTGATTTGTCAATTCAAGGCGGGCAGCATGTTAACACAGTAACATAATATTTAATTTTTTTATTTTTTTGTATTTGGTTGTTAAGTTCATTTACTTTTGGAGTTAACAACCGAAAGCTGAAATATAATATTTAATTAAAAATTGATGGTTTAGCTTGCTTAATTGACAAAATGTACAAACTCACAGCAATAAATATAATACATGCAATACAATTTTGAATGCTTTTTTTTATGTTTTAAAGTTCAGTAAACCAAAACGTTTTATTTTTGCTTGTCTTTGCATTTGTACTTGGGAGTTCACTGTACCGGGTAATTTTGGTTTTTGTTGCAATGTGGCTTTAGTAACTGTTTAATTAGTATATAAGTGAGCCAATAAAAATTAATCATTCAATAATAAAGTATTATTCAAGCGAATTCCGTGTTTTAATTTACTACTGAAAAGAGTCGCAGTTCAAGTGCTGTTGGCTCACTTTTTTTTTGTGTTTAATTCATAAACAACGCCCATATTCAAATAGTTAAATCTCCGGTAAATTTTAACGGAAAAAATCTTTTTTTTATCGTTTTAAAGCTTAAGAGATCAGCTTTCTTGTAAATTTTTTTCCTTGGGCTTAAATGAAAAATTAATGTTTTTTATAACAAATCAATTGTTTAAAGTTATTTTTTAGAGTGAATACCATTCTATAAAAAACTAAAAAAAATACATACCACTGAATTTCTCGTCAAATTTCCTTTAAAAACTAATTTTTTCAGAGTGGTCGCCAAATACGGACTTTCCCAAATAAATTAATTCTTCCGCTCATCTCTGAAAATACTACGCGCCGTTGTTTCGAATCGAGTTTTGGTTCAAATATTGCTGGAGACCGCAAATCTTGCCGGAAATGAACAATTGTTTTTTGAAATAAAAGTTAACCAAAATGCCAATAAATGGTAGGAGCCCGAATTCCGAAAAAAAGCTAAATTGCTTTTATTATTTTAATTTAAATGCCGAAAAAATTTATTTTTTTATATATTTTTTTTGTTCAAAAATGGCTAGACAGCGCAAATCTTGTTAGAAATCAACAATTTTTTCTTTTAATTAAAGCTTATCAAAATTCCAACAAATTTCTAGAGCCCGAATTTTGAAATAAAAATATTGTTTTTTGGGAAAAGCCAAATAAACATTATTTTTAAATAACATTTGTTTCAAAAATTGCTTGAGACCGGAAATTTTATCGGAAACGAACAATTTTTGTTTTAACTGAAAGCTAATTTAAATGCCAACAAATCGCTAGACGCCAATTTTGAAAAAAAAACTTTTGTTTTTTGTAATTTTAAGTTAAATTAAAAAAAAAAATTTTTTTTTCAATATTTTTTATTTCAAAAATTCCTATCGTCCGGAAATTTGATCGGAAATGAACAATTGGCTTTTTAAATAAAAGCCAAACAAAATGGCAATAAATCGTCTTAGCCTGAATTTCGAAAAAAAGTTTTCGTTTTATATTGTTTTAAGTTAAATGCCAAAAAAATGCTTATAGATTGCTCTTAGTTGAAGATTTTTTTGGCGATCTATGTATTAGTTTTTAAAAATTTTGAACTTTTTTTTTTCCTTATGGCCGCTAATGTTACACTGTGCGTCGCACAATGTGTCACTTTCATAGTAGTCGCGGCCAAAAATAGTAAACGTTGTTCAATTGTAATGAAATTTGGTATATGATGTTTTTTTGGTATAATTAAGAAAAATCAAAAAAATCGGTCCTTTGACACGCCTACCTCCCATATAAAAAAAAAAAATTTATTTGCTTTAAGTTCGTTATTTTTGACACTAGAAAGATTATATTTGGTGTGTGATGTTTTTTTGGCATAATTAAGAAAAATTAAAAAATCGATCCATTAACACGCCCAC
Source organism: Meiosimyza platycephala (assembly GCA_963662105.1). Classification (NCBI taxonomy): domain Eukaryota; kingdom Metazoa; phylum Arthropoda; class Insecta; order Diptera; family Lauxaniidae; genus Meiosimyza; species Meiosimyza platycephala. The sequence continues at coordinate 57,297,566 of OY759211.1, read as the reverse complement.
CTCCCATATAAAATAAAACTTTTATTTGCTTAAGTTCGTTATTTTTAACACTAGAAAGATTAAATTTGGTATTTGATGTTTTTTTGACATAATTAAAAAAACTTAAAAAAATCATAAAACTTGGGTCATTGACACGCCCACCTCCCATATAAAATTAACCTATTAATTAATTTAATTTCGTTTTTTGTACACTAGAAAGATAAAATTTTATATGTGAGATCGTAGTAACATATTTATTCATTATTCCCAAAATGAGCAGATTTCCGATAACAAGTGGTGGATAACTTAAAAAGTGGCTTAGGTGTATTTTAATTTTGTTGTAAGCTTTTTAATGATGTTATGATGTTTTGAGCAAGGCTAGTTATTCCAATATAACGGAATTTAACATTTGTTTACAATGTAAACAATGTACTTAGTACTGCCAGATTAGAAAAATTTATTAAATTTATTTAATACTAGCTGTCCCGGCCACGTGTTGCTGTGGCTCTTTTAAAATTTAATAACAGTAAAAACAGTAAACTTAAACACTTTAATAAAGTCAAATTAAAATTAACTAATAATGGTTCAAAAAATATTACCCGATCTGTAAACTTACGGGAATGAGAATGTTACACAAAAATTTAAAAGTGATTGGTGATTCGGAGAATCAATATTGAGCAGAAACCAACATAGGCCTGGGTGTTTGGTAAATCGATTAATCGGTCTTTGTAAAAATGGAATTGTAACAATAATTTTGTATTATCACCAGGCTAAATATGGAACCTATATAAAAGTTTTACAGCCCATCGAGTGATTTTAGCATCGATGTTCAGTATCCGATGTTTTTATACAATCAATGTAAATGACCCGATGTTGACATCGATGTTCGCTTCAAAAGTCAAAAAAATCTACAAGTCTAAACAGCTCCAGCATTAATAGCATCTTAAATGATTTCTGTTACGGCATCTTCTGAACGTTATCAAACTAATATGCTAAAAAGCTCAATGATCCGAGAACTCGTATATTTTCAAAAGTACCTTACCGTTTGCTGGCGCGTTGCGCTGTTTTTTAGAATGCAATTGATTTTGTTCGTTTAACTGATGCCAGAGAAGTGTTTGTCAGAAAATAAAAAGGAAACCACACAAAATCCAATAAGGAACTAGTAAAGGTGTTATATTCGGCCGGGCCGAAACTCACATACCCTACACTGCACTAAAAGTACTTTCCAAATAAATGTTAAAAAGACGTTGAAAAGGTTGAAGAAGTCGAAAATAATGTAGTAAGGTTCAAAGAGGTTGAAAAGTGTTGAAACAGTTGAAAAAAACTCAAAAAGTCTTAATTATGTATGTGGAAACCATTGCAAAAAGTTAAAAGAAATTGAAAAATCCGAAAATGTTGAAAGTGGTTAAAAAAATTCAAAAATATTTGCAAGAAGTTGAAAAATGTTGAAACAATTCAAAATTCGGAACAGGTTTACTTTAGCTGACATTGTCCAATTTTTTTTTTTTTTTAGGGGTAAAAGGGGGTTAAAAATAAATAAAAATTATGAAAAAAAAAGTGTCGCTCGGATCTAGTTTCGGAGATATCGCCAACGGAAGTTCCGGATATAGCTTTCGTAAAAACTATCATAAGTTGGGAACCCCTGTCTCGATACCAAAAATATGGATTTCATAGGAAAGATAATTTATTGGGCTTCAATAATGTTGAGTGAAATTTTGAAATTTAACCTATAATTTTGGAGATATGACGATTTTTCTGAAATTTTGACCAATTTTTTTTTAAAAAAACATTTTTTTTTAAAAAAATGTGTTAACGACCTATAGTTTTTTAGTAGTAGCTATATCCGCTACTTTCCATGACTATACCTCGGAAACTAGACCCGAGCGACACTTTTTTTTATCATAATTCTTTTTTATTTTTAACCCTTTTTACCCCTAAAAAAATAAATTGGAAAATTGGACAATGTCAGCTAAAGTAAACTTAAGCCCAAAATTCATGAAAAATCAAATCGAAAAAATAAAGAAAATGTCGAATCAAGTTGAAAGAGGTTGATAAAGTGGAAAATATACACATGGAATGTATTGGGATAAATTAGAAAGTTGGAAAAGTCAAAAGAATGTGGAAAATGTTGGAAAAAATAGAATAGAAATGCAGAAAACCAAATATGCCACTCCCACTTCTCCAATTCCGCCTACTTTTGGTTCAATAAATTATATTCGTGATTGACATCCAGATACTAAATTTTAGCAAAATGGCTTGTATAGTTTGCGTTATATGCCTTAATTAATCTTAAAATTTAGGGCGGTGACACACCCACTGATACAATCGAGACTGATTTTGATCCATAAACAAACCTCTTATACCAAATTTCAGTATGATTGCTCATATACATATTTCGATCGATATGCCATTTAATGTATTTTACTTGTATGGGAGGTGCCACGCTTAGTGGTGCTATTTCGCCCGCTTCAGACATACCTTATATCAAGTTAACCATCTACATCAAATTTCATGCCAATTGCTGCAATAGTTCTCTTAAAATATCACTTCCAACTTTATGTTAATATGGAAAGTGCCACGCCCACTGATTAAATCCCGTCAAAATTTATTTAATTTTATAGCCTATAAAAATGGACATCTATGCACCAAGTTTTATGAAGAGTACTCTCATTGCACACTATCTATAGCATTAAATGTGTTGTGCTTATATGGGAGATGCCACGACCACCGGCTCTATTGCGCCAAATTTTCGTAAGAGGATACCTTTTAGCAAGTATATCTGCCATACTAAATTTCATTACGATTACGTTGTTAGTTCTCTAATTATAACGTTTATAAATATTATTGGCTGTGCCACGCCCTTCAACGTATTTTTCCAGTATACTGAAGAAACTTGCATTGATGACTGCTCTCAGTAGTATCATCCCTAGAATTTTTATGAAAATCAGACGTGCCAATTTTGAATTATACGCAATCAAAATTTTTAATTGTTAAAAAGTGCTACGCCCACCAAATCACCAAGTTTCTTCAAAATCAATGCAACTTTTTTCAAAATGGGCTGAGGTATATTTACATAGAGTATGGACGGTAGGTGTGGTCGTGACCCGATTTCGCCCATTTTTATATACTAGCAGCTTGCAAGAAGGTGTGACCTGTGTGCCAAATTTCATTGGCACACAGGTCGAATGTTTTTTCACATTTGTACGTTGTAAGATGTTTGCAATTTAATTTATTAAAAAAAATTTTTTGCTTTTAACCTTTAACAATTTTTCAAAAATAAAGTTCCGCTGATGATGGTGCTAAGTACACCGAAATGTACATACGGAAAATAAGAATGTAGAGTGTTTTATTCAACAGTCTACTATTTTCTTCACAAATAGGCGAAGTAAAAGGAAAAGGCGGTTTTATTCCAACCTAATTATCGTATGATAATTTTTATACATCCTGCTACGCGGTATTGCCCTAATTTTGTTAGTTTTTTAAAGAAATTTTTTTGACTAATAACCAACTCTTTACATAATTGAGACAAAAATTTGGTCCCTTGGAGATCCTAGTTATCTGTACATAGTACTTGGCTTAAGTTTGCTTTAGCTCCCACTTAGAAATTTTGGCAAATTTTTTTATAAAACAAACGGTATTTTTTTTCCAAAAAATGTGCGAATAACCTATAATTTTTTTTTTAAATGGAAAACATGAAAATAGCATATAAAAGTTACTTGGTGTAAATTTCATGTGAATGTGAAAATGTTATTTTAAAAATATTTTTGTATGACCCTAATATGCACCCCATATAAAAGTTTTATAGTCTTAGCTATGCCACTTGATATAAAAGCTACGTGGTGTAAGTTTCATGTGAATCGCTCACGTGGTCTTTGTGAAAATGCTATTTTGAAAATATATTTGTATGAGAACCACCCTTAATAAGCACCCCAAATAAAAGTCTTATAGCCTAAGCTATGCCACTTGATATAAAAGCTACGTGGTGTAAATTCGGTGTGAATCGATCACGAGGTCTTTGTGAAAATGCTATTTTAAAAATATGTTTGTATAAGGGCCACCCTAAATATGCACTTTAGATAAAAAAATTTTAAAGCCTATGTCATTCTCGGGGCGGAGGCAAATCCAAAAAGCTATAGATCATCAAAATCTGCAGAGCCGTTCTTGAGATATACAGAGTGTAACTAACCCGACTTTGTTTCATATAATATAGATAGTACCTGGAAATCGATCATTGATCGGTAAATAATTTGAATTAAAACTTAGGCTCGAGTTCTTTATTTACTATAAAAAAATATTTATTTTTTCCTACATTTTAGTTATGGAGGAATTACCTCCGTGATTATCCGAAGAACAAGGAAAATATCCTTACAGCAATAAAATCCAAAAAATCGCACGCACCGCAAAACGTTATTAGGTGCGATAAGTTTTTGCACCAACGTGGCCTATAGGTGTTACAGAGCAATTCTACAAAAATCGCACGCAAATCACAAATCGCGATTTACACTCACCTCGGTGACTCCAAGTGACCCAAAGTGACTCGAGGTGAACCACCTCGATGAGTAGTCACTTATGAAGTGATTACCTCCAGGATAATCCGAAGGACAAGGAAAATATCCTTACAGTAATAAAATCAAAAAATCGCACGCACCGCAAAACTTTATTAGGTGCGATTAGTTTTTGCACCAACGTGGCCTATAGGTGTTATAGAGCAATTCTACAAAAATCGCACGCAAACCACAGATCGCAATGTTCACTCACCTCGGTGACTCCAAGTGACCCAAAGTGACTCGGGGTGAACCACCTCGATGAGTAGTCACTTATGGAGTGATTACCTCCGGGATAGTCCGAAGAACAAGGAAAATATCCTTACAGCAATAAAATCCAAAAAATCGCACGCACCGCAAAACGTTTTTAGGTGCGATAATTTTTTGCACCAACGCACAGTGGCTCCTTTTTCAAAAAGTGATCAAAATCAAATTTTCGATTTCTGATTTTCGAAACTTTTTTTTTTATTTGACAGATAATTGACCAAAGGTTCTAAAACCGGAAATTTTTTTGATTTATGACAAGTATTTTGGTTTTTATGGGTGCTCAAAGTTGGATAACTTTTTATCGTTCATTAAAATAGCATTTTTTTTACATTTTTCGCAATATTAAAAATGGAAAATTTCAAAAGTTTGAAAAAACATTGGAATTTGAAGTATGGTATTTTAAAATAAATAATTTCCACAAGATGTAGAAAAAAAATTTTAGTTAGTAATTTTCATGAATTTTTTAAAAAAGGTCGTTTTTAGCATAGTTTTTCAAATTTACCTTAGCCTATAATCCACAAATCAATGTCAATCAAGAATTGGTGAATGGGAGATTATAGTTGACATATCTGCCAACAAAAATCATATAGGTCTTACCTGCATATATTTGCCCATTTAGAAGTTATAGCTACTTATGTGACATGATATGCAAAAAACTAAATTTGTAGTGTGATGACGATTTTCAGTCTGTGATATTTTGACTTGGAAATTGTTAATCTGAATTTGATAGAATGTTTGTAGCGAATATAGACATCACTCAAAATAAATTAAAAATTGTAAATATGGACGTTACCACGCCCCTTTCTTAATTTATTCTTCCAATTTCCAAAACTATTTGACGCATAAAGATGCATATGGGGAGAAATACGTCAAATGTCCTAGCGCGGCGCGCGAGCGCTATGTTCTGTTGTTTTCAACTCGTGCTGGTGGTACATAAATGTACCTAAAAAAATTTTCCGACACATCATTTCGATGTTTTTTTTTCTTAGCTTTCCAATGGTTTTGTCAGATTTCCCGAAATTTTCTATTTTCCTGGTGAAAAATCACAAAACGTGTTATATCTCAAAAACGGTATTTTTAATATTTTTTTTAATGCTTTTAGTCGAAAGCAGAAGTTTTTTTACATTGAAAAAGTTATTTTCCAAAGAGTGCTTTTGCAGGTTGCTATGAGAAATACGCCCACTGGTACTATTGAACCCCTTTTTGGTCAAAAAATACCTTATAGCAAGTATACCTACCATACTAAATTTCATATCGACTGCGTTGTTAGTTCTCCTATTTTAACGTTTATAAATATTGTGGGCTGTGCCACGCCTTTCTACGAGTTTTGCCAGTATAGTGACATAGCATGTTATGATGACTGCTTCTAGTGGTATTATCTATAAAATTTTTATGAAAATCGTCATTGTCGTTTTTGAGTAATATTGAATCAAAATTTTTAATTATTGAAAAGTGCCACGCCCACTTTTCCGATTCCGCCCACTTTTGACAAAATTTATCTGTGTACTAAATTTTAATACAATATCTTGAATAGTTTTCGAGATATGACGTTATGAAAATAAAAGTTTAGGGCTGTGCCACGCCCCTCCAGGAGTCTTTGATAAGTTAAAACCCAGCCCAATCCTAATTTTGTTCATATATGTACCTAACCCCCAAGTTTCATCAAAATCGCTACACCCGTTTTGGAAATAAAGTCTGAAAATATATATATATATATATAAATATATAAATACATACAATTATTGCTCGTTTAATAATAGTAGATATACATCAATATCTTAAAAACTAGAGCCAATCCAGAACTTTCACGAATATATTCGTAATCTGGGTACCTGATGTTATAAAATTCCGTAGAGACATCGAGGGCAACAAAAAAAAAATTAATTTTGTTGAGCTGTGTAATAGTACGAATGGTACTGAAATTCGACCTATAATTGTGGAGATATTACGATTTTTCTGAAATTTTGACCAATTTTTTTATTAATATCATTTGTAAGGCTGTTAAATAATCAAACCCCTTTCTGGAAAAGGGCCCTCTGAGCTGCTGCTGGTCTCTGATATTCGATTCTAAAATTGCAGTTTAATTTTGAATGATAGATTTTGCGGTCCTTATCAATCGTTAACAATTACGAATTGGCTTGAAACTTGTTTGGTCAAAATAGTTTTCTCATATAAATGCCGTATTTCGGTATTAAAATGTGAATAAAAGGGACGCGGCTAGTTTTGGCAACAAGCTCAAGATGCCGAATTTTCCAGTTTTTGGCATATAATTGGGTTAAAGATGTAAAAAAGAAAATATTCGATGTTTTAAAGCATCGATGTTTCTGTCCGATGTTTCATCGACATCGAACATCGGTCAAAAAAATCATCGATGTACGGAACATCGATGTTTGCCGTTCGATGTCGCAGCCCTACCCTAAATATGCATTTTAACCCTTTCACGTTGCCTATAGGCAACATTGTCTTCTTACGCCAAAGTCACCGTTATGTTATTTTCTTTAGCGATTTGTTTTGCTCTTGTCTTATCAGCTGTTCTGTTTTGTGCATTCAGGTGTATACACAATTTAGTTAGCTGCAATGGGTTCTTAGTATTGGCGTCACATAAGTCGTAACGTCGTTAAAATAACAAGTGCCGAAAAATTGAAGAAAAAAGCTCCTTGTGCTTTTAATTAAATTATGTGAAATAAATTACTCGGACTTACAAAAAAAGTATTTCAGTTGGTTCAAAATAGGTTAATTAATAGATAAAAACATAATTTGTAAACAAAAATTGTTGAGTTGTGTCTCAGGAACTTTCTGAAGTAAATGCTGCCTATAGGCCGTAAGGACGAACAAGGATACGTAGGACTTTGATTGACTTTATAGTCGTATTAATAAAAATATGAGCTCAAATATTTTTTAAGTTCTCGCACTTTAATTTGGACGTGAAAGTGTTAAGCAAAAGTTTCGTAGCTTAAGCTATTCCTCTTAATATAAAAGCCACGTGGTGTAAATAAAATATAAATCAATTGACAGGTCTTTCTGAAAATGCCGTTTTGAAAATATGTTTGCATGAGGGTCACCCTAAAAATGCACCCTAAATAAAAGTTTTATAGCCTTACCTATACCACTTTATTTAAAAGACGTGGTGTAAATTCGGTGTGAGTCGATTTATCGGTCTTAGTGAAAATTATATTTTAAAAATGTTTTTATTTGAGGGCCATCGTAAATATGCACCCTAAATAAAAGTCTTATATACTATGACACCCGCCTGATCGATACTAACATACTATAAAATTTTTATCAAAATCGTCCGGATAGTTTCTGCGTCCATAAAAAATAGACAGATAGACAAAAACTGAAGTTTACAAAAACAACAAACTGCAGTTTAACAGCAAAACTTTCTTGTCATCGCACTCTCTCATCAAAAATAAAAAAAAATACCTGAAGGAGAGTTCTTCTGTAAACTTCGAAGCCAAATACAAACGGTACAAATGAAAACAACAATAACAACACAGAATTCAAGAAGCAGCATAAGCATAAACAACGAAAAATAAATCGACAATTTTTGTGCGAGGTTTTGCAAAAACTTAATTCTTTAAAAAGTTCATATTTAACTTTAAAAAATTAAACAAATAAGTTGGTACATACCAGTGTTGGCACAGACGGTACTTTAGTACCAAAATTGATACTATTTTCATAACTAAATACCATGGTACGGCTTTCCAGAAATCCATCGTTTTTGGTACTATTTTTTCATCTAAATTCACCCCAAAAATAAACAATTACACCACAAATTCGCAAAAGCCGACAATTAGAATTAAAACTTTCGCTTTTTATCACTGAGCACAACACTCCGTTTTGGGAATATGCTTAAAAGAAGAGGTAAAACCAGTGATGGCATTTGGGTTTTGTGAAAATGTACTGAATCGAGACTTCAAATATACTTTTTAGATCCCGAATGTACTTTTTTGTCTTGAACACCCAATTTTCCTAAAATGCACGAAATTGTTCTAAAATTTACTATCAAAAAAAAAAAAAAAAAAAAGGTCCTTACTTTTCCCATCTCAAAAACCCTAGCAAAATTAGATATATACATTAAATTAATTACAAAATCTACACATTGCGCGATTATTTTCATTTACTAAAAAAACGTAATTAATATAATAGTGTAATTATATTACATACAATTACTATAAATCTACTCATTGCAGTTATTTTCCTTTACTAAAAAAACAAAAAAAAAAGGTAAATATTATAGATTGTCCAAATGTACCGAAAATGTATTGAAAATATGCTAAAAATGTGGCGAATGTACTGAAAATACCCCAAATGTACCGAATGTACCAAAAGCTAGTCGAATGTACTGGCAACGATTTTTCAGGACGCAAATGTGCCGAAAAAAGTACAAATGTATCGAAAATTCCATCACTGGTTAAAACTCTATATTATCAAATATAACTGCGCCCGAAAATAAAAAACAAATTGAAAAACTGGCCAAAGAGAATTATTTCTCGTTGATTATTGATGAAACTACTAATATCAGCTTCGTAACAAATTTAGCAATCATCATTAGAGTTTTTGATACCGACGAAGTAATGGACAGATTTTAAAGTCTTGCCAGACACGAGTGCTGCTGGTATTTTTAACACTCTAATTGAGTTCTGGAAAAAAATAATATTGAAATTTCTAACATGATTTTGTTCGCCGCAGATAACTGTAACGTAATGATGGGCTCACAATCTGGTGTGCAAGCAAAATTGAAGGTATTGATTCTGAACGCTTATGTCCATCAATGCGTTTAGCATAATCTTAGTTTAATTTCCAATGCGGCTTTGGATTACTTTACTACCAGTTGGTGAAACTCTAATGCACAAAATTAATCACCATTTTTGTTGTAGCTCAAGTCGCAAAGAAAAATTTGTAGAATTCCAAAAATATTTTGGAGCTCGACTACACGCAATTTTGAGATTAAGTACAACGAGGTGACTTTCAAGAAAGCAGGTAATAGAGCGTTTATTCGAGCAGTGGAGCCTGTTGCAATATTATGTTAGCTTACAAAACTTTAAAGACACTTCAGGCAATAAGAGTATCAAAAAGATTGCAGAAGCGCTAACCCAGCCAAATGTTAAAGCGTATTTTATATTTTTGGAATATTTTTTGAATCTTGATATTCTAATTAATATAGAAATACAATCAGAACATGGCAAGGTTCATTTTTACATTTCTAAAATGAAAAACTTATTTAACCAAATCGGTAGAAATTTCTTAAATAAAGAGTATTTGGAAAACACAAATACGAATTAATGCGTCTCCCATTTCCATCAAAAAAACCAAAAACAGAGGATTACTGCCTTTTACGAAATCTGGATTTATTTCCGTAAATATAACAATTACGTTATTAGTAGACACGTCAATCATATTACAGAAGACAGCAAAAGGCCAGCGATTAGTGTTACGTTTGCAGTAGTACGTGTCTACCAATTGGTCCAGTGTATCGAAACCACTCTCTATTCTATTAGTCCATCATAATTTGGGGTTTGTTATGATCTGCATCGATAATTTTTCATCATTTTGCATGGCGCTTAGCAACGTAACTATGCGATATGTTTGTTCCATACGACACTTAAGTAGCTCTAAGTAAATGGTCGAATACAAACCACGATGTACCAACTGGTCCTCTTTTCATATCCAATAGAAACGGTGGAAGTGCCAGTCATAGTTATGAATATGCCTCATCTTAAGATCTTTAGTGAAGTCATACGTTGTAAACAAATTATCTCCTTTGACATTACGTCTTTGTAGGTCTTTTACCACGCCAGAAACAACTCGCCTTGAAGCAAAATCGACCACTCAAATCTTTTCACAGTTCACCCAAATATTCTCCAAGTGATTTGTAAACAAGAAGCGGGTGGTCATTTGAAGAACAATGCATTCAATAGAATTGAAAATCAAATCAAAGGCGAGCGGTTGCAAACGAAGTCTTACTGCTGATTATATTGGCTGAACCTAGACGCGCAGTTGCATTTGGTAAGCCGGAGAATTGAACATTATTGTCGTTTGACAAAAATCAAACCTCTGGTTGAAGTTCAACCTCTGCTATAATATTTACCGGCAAGTCGGTCACAGATTCTCTACCACAACTTTCTTTATTCTCATTCTCTTCATCAGCGACAGAACACAAATCATCTTCGTCACTGCTCCACAAATCAATTTCACTTTTTGGAAGGGTTCGTTGACATTGTTTGAAATAACAAAATATAATGAATAAATCGTTTTAAAGATAATGGTTCTATGGTTACTATAAAATTGGCAAATGTTACTTTGATAACTTTTCGGAACTTAATAATTTTTACAAAAGTTTAACAGGTGTCATATTTGACACCGCAGGTCCATTATGTAAAAGTTCTTGTGTAGCATATACCAAATACAACAAAATTTTACTTTTAGGCATATGTTAATCTTTGAAACAAAATAATCAAAGTCAAGAAATTTTGAATCGATCGCAACAATAATAAAAAAGTTATGTAGTTTTGAAGTTGAAAATGGTGTCAAATTTGACACCAATGCTAATGAGGGTTAAAAATATACAATAGTTTTTGACAATAATTGTTTGCCGTTAGAGGAAATTTATTGTGGTGTCAAAGTAGAGGAGTACATCTCGAAATTATTTTGTCAATTGATCTTTCTTGCTAAATGCACAAACACTTTACATAACATTTTGTGAAAATTTTATCAACAAAATAGATTTGGATGATATGGTCCTAAATTTCATCCCCAAATTTTCCCCACTTGAAGTGGTAGCAGGAAAGACAAATTCAAAATTACCAATTCTTAAAATTTTGTTTCCCAAGATAGAATATGATCGCGCAGAGAAAATTAACACGGAATTTCGAAATTTACCTTGTCACGATGATATAAGAAACATGAGAAATTTATCAATAACCGATTTTTGGTATAAAATACAATAGTTTTCATGAGCATTTGTTTCCAAACGTTACGAGAATTGCTAAGGGACTTTTATGCATACCCCTTAATTTTAATGAAATAAGTCTTCAAAATAGACTAAAGTTAGAAACACTTTCGGCGATCTTTGAGACAAAGAATTAATTAAAAGCAAGTAAAAGTAACTGCTTTAATTACAAATTGCCAAAAGAAATGAATTTAAGTAACATGAAAAATTATACTGCGTCAGACACTGATTCAGACTAAATATATATAATCAGTATAGTATAGTTACAGTACAGTTTTTAAGTTTATTTGTATATACAAGACTGAACTTGAAAAAATTTGTGTTCATTTACATATGTTATTTTTTATAATTTATTTTTAAAATAAACTACTTACCTTACTAACGTATATTTGTGTTTTTCTTCTGTCTCCGATATTTAGTACTATTTTTATGATTTTGGTACTTTTTCTGCCAGGCACTGGTACTTTTTCAAATATCCTCATGCCAACACTTGCACATAACATACATACAAAATATGAAACATGAAAGAAAACTTTTTTTTCTAAAAATGGCAAAATGAAGCTGAAGTATGCTTCTATGTAATGCTCTAGTTTTTAAAAGAAAATCATTTTTAGTTTCTTTTATAGACACTTCCAGCTTAACTGACTACTGTTCAAAAATAAATTATAGACGCATATAAAATATATAAAGTTTTGTAAATTAATTAATGGATTTCATTTAGCTATGCAGCTTTAAAAGTAGTAATAGATACAAAATCTGTAGTACATATTGATTTTTTTTTTAAATTAGTTTATTTCATCTTATATTTTACTATTATTTTATTATATATTTTACCCGTTACATTTGTGGAGTTATGTACTTTGTATCTTTTACTTAGAAGTCTGTGTTAAAACTTACTCATAATTCTAATAAAGAACAGATGAAGCAGGCATTGAAATAAGGTGTAGTAAAGCAGTATTTCTGCAGTAATGACTTTAAATTTGCAGTAATGCTTTCAGAATATTGTAAAAATCGTAATAATGATTTTCAGCCAAATTCATAATAATTTGTTGTGCGTTGAAACGAAATAACCATTTTATTTCGCATATAACCGTTGTTTTAGTTGTTAATTGTAAATAGAAGAGAAATAAAAGTAGTGAAGATGCAGATGAAGTTGAAGAAAATTTCACAATTAATTTTCAATTTTGATTTAGACTCGGTGCTTGCCGTAATAATTTCTGTTAATTAATACTATGAATCGCTTAAATTAGATATTCTAAATTGAATCGATATTTGAATTAATATTTAATAACAGTTATTTAATATTAATATTTAATATTAATTATGTACTTGAATAAGCTTTTAAAACTCTTGTTACTAAAGCTTTCTCTAACTGGTTTTCCCATAAGTTTGCTTAATTGGATTCAGTCACATCTTTCAAACAGAAGCTAATCTGTAAGTTTTAATAACTCCGAATCTAAAAATTTTATTGTTACTTCTGGTGTTCCTCAAGGAAGTCACATTAGACCTTTGCTCTTTACAGTTTTTATTAACGATTTGCTCACAGTTTTAAAGTTTTTTTTTTTCGTAATATGTGTTTTATTGGATCTTCCATATTGAGGAACTAACAATTAAATTAATATGTTTAAATAATACATGTTTTACTTATATCTGACAGATGTTAGGATAAATGTGAGAAAAATAAGGATTGGAGTGAAAAGATTACTTAAATTGTAATTACTGTATTATTAAATCTTTTAATGCGCGAAAAGCTGGGGTTTTTTAGCATGTCCTTAGCTAGAGTATTATGTAATTTATTGAAAATCTAGATATTTCATCTATGACAGTAGGAATTTTGAGTTCATTATGCTATCTAGAATTTTTGAAGTACCACGGAGCTCCTGTTATAATGCAAAGAATGCGAGACTGTGAGCGTTGAAGTAACTCAATATTAGATGAGCTAGTAGAGCCCCAAAGTTGGATTCCAGAAGTCCAGATTGGCTTTATGATTGCCTTATAGATGAGGATTTTATTTTCTAGGCTGAGTTTAGAATTTTTTTGCAGTAGCCAATGTAATCTTAATGCCTTTAGTTTAATTTGAGTTTTCTTGGATTCTATGTACGTTCTCCATGTTAGACGTTTATCCAAATGTAACCCTAGGTACTTAACTGTGTTAACTTCAGGAATTTTTATATTGTTAAGAAGGATAGGTGGGCAGGTTTCTTTGCGAAGTGTAAAAGTTATGTGGCAAGATTTGCTCTAGTAGTATAAATATGGGGGTTTCAGACCACATTTTTTCATATAAAAGTTGCTATGACTTGGTATGACCTTGAGAAGGTCATTTATATTTTGCATCTCGCTCGCACATATATTTCCATCTCGCTAGCACATATGTATGACTCATCGGTTGGTTGCGCAATAGCTGATAAGAATGAGTCATACATCCGTTTGAGATAACGAATAAAACAAGATTGAATACGAAAATGATTTGTCGACGCAGACGGTGGGGGTGAGTCATGCATCCTGTTTAGATAAGGAAGTGAGTCATGCATTTGGTTAAGATAAGGAATTGCGATGAATTTTAAGGTCGCCGCATATTCATTTCGTTGTCATCCTGAATTTTAAGGTATCCTACCATAGTCGCTGATAATTTTTTTTCAAGGTGAACATGCTGAGTGTAATAGTAATTGATGTACAGGGATTTTACGTTAATAATCAATTTATTCCAAAAGAAGTTAGTATATCAGGAGTCGACACAAGGATTAAAACGTTCTTGATACGCCCTTCTTTTGTATATTAAGCATTGAATAAAGAAGATAGAGCGACAACAAATCGGTTGTATAATAACCATCATGGATTACGTTGGGAGGATGGAGACTCAACTTTAAAGGATCTTCGTGATTATCTAGCCGTAAATGTTAATAGAAAAGATAATCCTGTTGTATATGTAAAAGGAGTTGAAAAATCGAAATGGATACAAAATTTGATTGGAGAAGGAATAACTATTTTAAATTTGGATGAATTAATTGTATAAAACTAATTTACATATAAGTATTTGTAATTTTCATAAAAAAATTGGAAAAAAAGTTTATGTTTGCGCAGAAAAGAATGTAATTTTGTTACGAAACTTTATAACTAACTTTTTGTAAAAGTAGCATCAATTCCTAATACTTACTTTTAAATTAATTTCCTTTAAATAAAAAATTAAAAAATGTATTTATTTTGTTTTTATTTATATATTTTTTATTAATTTTTTTTTTTTTGACAAAGGATATTTAACAATTTGGATTGTAAAATATAGACACATGTCTATTATTAAATTCTATAAGAGCATATGAATTAATATTTTGTCGTGAAGAAATTAAACAAACTTCATGCATGGCCTTTTTAAGTGATGGGCAGTAATGTTCCAGTTTTGACGAAAATATAAATGCTAAGTGTTGATCAGAATGTTTAGCACAATACTCCCTCGTTAGGTATTCAAAAATTATCTCTTTCTCCACACAATCGGTCAACGCCAACAGGAATTCGTTGTGAGGTAGGTTCCAAAGTTCACTAAATTTGTCATCTTTTTGGTCCTCTGGAACATTATGTAGATATTCGTCATCTAATGAAAATGTATCCTCTTTGAAGTGTAGATTCACCATTTTTTCTTTACAAAAAAGTCGTATTATAGAACCGAAATCACCCATACTAATAACAGCATATGCAAAATCAGTTGACTTATATAATATTTTTGTTTATAGATGAAGAACATTGGAGGAATGAAAACGAGTTAATTTAAAAATGACTGCATACAGATTATAGAGCTTACATAATGTTTTATATTGATTATAAAAAATTATACATGAACATGTATTCATATTTTTTATGTTATCATAATTAGTTGCCCACCAACAATCTAATGTATATAATCCATGTATGAACGGATAAGAAGACTTATAAACATTTAATTTACATATCATTTCTTTGAAAAATTCTATATGCTCCTTGTCAATAGATTGACCGTATATATTTATTAAGTCCTCCAAATCATTTGCGGAGATCATGTTTAAACATGCTGTTTCCAACTCTTGCTGTTAACTGATAAGAGTTGAGAATTAATCATATATTTTAATTTTTTTATTAATATGTCATGTATCCTGTTTAGATAAGAAAAAATTGAGTTCCCCGCATGCATCCTGTTTAGATAAGAAAAAAAAAATATGTTGATGACTCATACATTCGGTTTAGATAAGAAAAAAATCTAACATGTTTGGACATGTTGTATTTTTTATTATTGCTTCATACATCCGGTTTAGATAAGAAAAAATGGAACATGTTAGACATGCATTATTTTTTTTATTTATGATGTCTCATATACCCGGTTTAGAAAGGAAAAACGGTATAAAAAGGCTTACTAACAACGATTAGACCTCATTCATCGGTTTTCACTCAAAGTTTTTCTTAAAAAATAAAAAAAAATGGTTGAATTTATTTGTGAAATTTGTAAAAAAAGTTTTAATCATAATAGTTCGTTAAAACGACATATGAGAATAACTCATAAGTCTAATGAATTAGAATGTGTAACATGTAATATTAATTTTAGAAATCGAAGTGATTTTTTAAAACATAATCGTTTAATACATCATTCAGTTAAAACAACAAAATATTGTGATTTTTGTAAAAGTGATATATTGACAAATAGATGGTCCTATCATATACGCACACATACACATAAAAAGAATTGTGGTGAACGTTTAAGTGATAATTTAATTCATATCAAATCTGTTTTCAATAATCGTATTGAAACTTTTAGATTTGAAAATCATCAGAAAGAAAATTTAATAGCTGAAAAATTTTTCGATACAATTAAAAATGAAGTTTTAGAAAAATTAAGATGTGCATTGGAAAGACATACAAATTTTAAATTTAACTGTGAATTCTCTTGTCAGTATATGTTAGTGAAACATGAAGAGGAGTGTATAATAGAACTAAAGTCACATCAAACAAAAATGATGATAGTATCTGCAACCACAACAATAAATGACATTAATAAAATTTATTCAGATCAATGTGGCATATTATTAAAAAAGAAGAGTGAATTTCAAGAACGTGATAGTGGATGGACATTAATAGAAATATCTCATTTTGAGCTAAACATAAATCAATATAAACCTATTTAAGGTTCACAATACATAAGTTTACCACCATCAATAATAAAAAAACGTGGGTGTGTTAACGTAAAAAATTCAGATGATAAACTAGCTTTCCTGCCCTTTCCGGTAGTTGTTCCGGATGTTATATGAACTCATGCAGCAGCCCATTTTTCCAGTGAAACTTATTTTGCCAGGACTTTTTATATCAAGTCCCATTCATCTGCGTCCAGTACTTGATGAGATATGATTAATTTGATTTTGGAAGGTGCGTCACTGCCCATTTTTCTAAACCAAACTTTGCAAAAACCTTCCGTAGACCATTAGAAACATTTAAGAAATAATTATGAAATCTTCGTGAAAATTCTATTTAAAAATACTTTTGTATGTGGGCCACCCTAAGTATGTGAATCTAGATATAACAGCCACGTGGTGTAAATTCCATGAGAACCGATTAAGAGGTTTTTGAAAAAATTATATTTTAAAAATATGTTTGTATGAGGACCACCTTAAATATGTACCCTTAATGTAAGTTTTACAGCCAAAGCTATTCCTCATCACATAAAAGACACGTCGTGTAAATTACATGTGAATTTATTAAGTGGTCTTTGTGAAAATGTTATTTTAAAAATATTTTTGTGTCAGGACCACCCTAAATAAAAGTTTCGTAGCCTTAGCTATGTCTCATAATATAAAAGCTACGTAGTGTGAATTCGGTCTGAATCGGTAAACCGGACTTCGTTAAAATGGTATTTTAAAATTTTTTTTTGTATGAGGGCCACCCTAAATATGTAACTTAAGTGAAAGTTTTGTAGCCTAACCTATGCTCCTTAATACAAAAACTACGTGGTGTAAATTCCATGTGACTCTATTAAGTGGTCTTTCTGAAAATGCTATTTTAAAAATATTTTTGTATGAGAGCCACCCTAAATATGCACCCTAAATAAAAAAAACATGCCTATAACATTAAGAGGCACGCGCTCAATCACTGTGCAAAGTTTCAAGGCGACCCGTGCAGTAGTTTTGAAGCTATAGACGGACAACGAACAGAAATTGACTTTTATAGGTATTTTTGTATGAGAGCCACCCTAAATATGCACCCTAAATAAAAAAAACATGCCTATAACCAAACATTATTTAATTGAACTTACAGTCATTAAGCAAAGACCAATATTGTAAATTTTTACTTATTGATCAATGCTATTTTTCAACAAACATGACAAAGATAACAAATGGAACAATTTTAACCTGGTAATTGGTGACATGTTTCGGCTATTACCAATAGCCTCATCAGACCAGTATGGTTAATTCTGTACATGGACTCGAACCCCTGACCGTTCATGCATTGCAATTGCATATTTTGCGACGGCCGCTCTAACACTTGAGCTACTGAGGTACTTGTCATGAGGTGTACAGAGTGCGCATATTCCATTTGTCATCCTTTGTCACTTTCTCGCTTGATTAAATAATGTTTAATTATAAAATAATCAGTCGCTAAAATCAACTTTCTCATGCCTATAACCTTTAGAGGCACGCGCTCAATCACTGTGCAAAGTTTCAAGGCGATCCGTGCAGTAGTTTTGAAGTTATAGACAACGAACAGAAATTGACTTTTATAGGTATAGAAGAAGATATTTATAAAAAAAAGAAAAACTAATTAGAAAAATTTTTTTTTATATAATTACAGATTACTAAGGGATCAATTAACCAAACATAAAGGTCAAATATTTTTATGCAGCACATGTTTGATCCATTTTCATAAGAAGGATGCATTAATACAACATCGACAGGAATGTAATAGGATCATAACAAAAATGCCAGAGGTAGATGATAAATTTTTAACATTTAAAAAGTATAGGGTGTTTTTTTTAGAGGTATAGAACTTTAAAATGGAATAAAACAAAGATGAATTTTTTAAATAGACATGAAAATTACTTTATTCGAAAGATAATCTTCTGGCATTATAATTTAAATATGACTTCTGGCATATGAACGCCACGGCTAGCTCGGACGTAGTCTAAAATGGAGGTCCAATTTTCAAGGTATATCGCGAATTACGCGAGTAATGTTGGCTTCGAAGTATTGAATCGTAGCTGGCTTATCGACGCATACTTTTGGCTTCACATAACCCCAAAAAAAAAAATTAAGGTGTGATATCACAAGATCTAGGCGGCCTTCTTGACTTCATAATTGCAAAAATCATGTGAATTTTGAGTGAAAATAAAGTTGAAATTTTAGTGACTATAATAAATTTGCACAATTTGGACGCGTTGTTCATGCGTCAACCTGTTCATGATGAAATGGCAAACCAAACTGAATATAAATGACATTAGAGTTGCCAGATTTGACCACAAAATCCCAGTTTTATCTCTATTCGAAAAACAAACCTCTAAAAAAAACACCCTATATAAGAAGCAACTGGATGTGCCTTTTGTTGTTTCTGCTGATTTTGAATGTACCTTAGAATCAGTAAATATTGAAAATTCTAAAAAGATAAAATCAGTTCAAAAGCATATTCCTTTTGCATATAGCTATTATATTAAATCTAATTATAATTCTAGTTTAGATATATTTAGAATATATAGTGGGGAAGATTCTTCAAAGAATTTTTTTCAAAATTTAGTTAAAGATATTTTAGATATTTATCATAATCATTTAAGTAAAGTTAAACCGATGAATTCCTTAACCCTTCTTGAACAAAAACGTCAAACTGAAGATGAAATTTGTCATATTTGTAAAAATCATTTGTCTTTTGAAGATTAGGTAGCCGATCACTGTCATTTAACTGGTGATTATAGAGGTCCTGCTCACAATCAATGTAATTTAGAGTATCAAATTTCAAAATTCATTCCAATATTTTTCCATAACCTTTCTGCATACGATTGTCATTTGTTTATTAAAGAGCTATCATCTATTGAAGGTGATATAAACAAAGAAATAAAATAAATAAATAGAAGAAGAAATAAAATAAATAAATAATAAAATAAATAAAGAATTGTATGTATCAGTTTCGAAGGGAGTTCTAGTAAATGATAAAGATACCATTGAACTTCGATTCTTAGATTCATTTAGGTTTATGCCATCTAGTTTACAAGAATTAGCAGGTTATTTATCTACAACAGATTTAAAAGTAGTAAAATCATTTTATAACAATGAGAATGAATTTAATCTAATGAAACGTAAAGAAGTTTTTCCTTACGATTACCTTAATTCAATAGAACGTCTCAAGGAAACAGAATTACCACCTCGTTCATGTTTCTTTAATAAACTAAATAATGAATTATGTAAAGAAGTTGATTATGAACATGCTCAAAAAGTATGGAATACATTCAAATGTCAAAATTTATTAGATTATTTGTAACTTTATTTAAAAGTAGATGTCTTATTGCTATGTGTTGTTTTTGAAAATTTTAGAAAAGTATGTAAAAGTATTTATAATCTAGATTCATGTCAATATTATACAACACCTGGTTTATCTTGGGATGCAATGTTAAAAATAACAAAATTAAATTTAGAATTGCTTACTGATATTTTTTTTTTTTTTTTTATTTTAAACATCCTTATTGGATACGTTTAGTACAATCTTAACCTAGTTAATTTATTACTACTTTTGATTTGTACCTTAAAAAATTATATTTTTTTTTTAAAGTAAAACGAGAGAGGGCTTATTGTACCATTGTGCAGCTCCCAAAAACAGGATAGTTAGTATTCATGTCAATTCATGCGGTTTTATTCTCTTGAGTCTCCTTAACTCATGTGTTATGTCCAGAAGTTGGATGGCCTCCACGTTTAGGTGAGTAAGTAGTCTCTTTTCATGGTTAATGGCATACTCATGAATCACATCGTTGACCCATTTCACCTCAAGGTCATTGTGTAATTCCACATTAGTCACGTAGCGGTAAGCATTAGTGATCATTCTCAAAATTTTGTTTTGGCTTCTTTGGATGATATCGCATTTAGATTTCTTTGTGCAGCCCCACAACTGTGTACCATACGTCCAGATTGGTTTAATGATAGATTTATAAAGGAGCACTTTGGAATATAGATTTAGTTTGGAGTAGTGTCCAATCATCCAGTACATTTGTCGTTGTTTAATTTTTATTTGCTCGGCTTTCCGTCGTACATGATGTTTCCAATTCAGTTTATTGTCCAAATGAAGTCCCAGATATTTGGCAGAGCTCTCTTGAGGAATAGGCACCCCATTAAGGAAAATCTGTAGATCGTCCCTTGTGGGCCGCAACGTATAAGTGACATGGGTTGACTTTAGTTCATTGAGCTTGATCTTCCAGTTTATTGTCCATTGGTTGACTTTATCTAGAGCGTGTTGAAGATTCTTCACTGCTTTTTGTTGTGAATCGCTCGCTGACATTATAACCGTGTCATCAGCAAATGTTCCAATGAATGTATTTTTTGTTACAGGAATATCAGCTGTATATAAAAGGTAGAGGAGAGGTCCCAAAACACTTCCCTGGGGTACTCCAGCCAAAATTGGGTAGAAGTTCGAATACGCTTCTTCATATAGAACTCTGAACTTTCGTTCTGATAGGTAAGACTCCAGAAGTTGACAATAGTTTTGGGGTAGTATTAAGCTCATTTTGTGGATGAGACCCTGGTGCCATACTCTGTCGAAAGCTTGAGAAACGTCTAGGAAAACTGCAGGACAGTATTTCTTTTCTTCAAGTGCCTTTTCGATCGCAGTTGTTACTCGATGGACTTGATCAATAGTTGAGTGTGCATTTCTGAACCCAAACAAACACTGATATTAACATGCATAATTTTGTTAAGAGTGGAATTAGGGGAGGTATTGTTCAATGTAGTAAACGACAAACAATTGCAAATAATAAATATATGAGCGATTATGATCAGCAAAAACCATCAAATTATCTAATGTATTTTGATGTTAATAATTTGTATGGTTATGCAATGTCTCAATATCTCCCTTATGGAGGATTCGAATGGGTTAAAGATGAAGATGTTAGAAATTTTAATATTGATAATATTAGAGATGATTCACAAATTGGTTATGTATTAGAAGTTGATTTGGAATACAATTCCACTTTACATGATTATCATAATGACATACCATTTTGTGCTGAAAATAAAAAAAATGCTAATATGAAACAACCCAAATTAATTGCAGATTTAAATGATAAAGAAAAGTATATAATTCATTATAGAAATTTAAAACAATGTTTGAAACATGGGCTAAAATTAAAACAAATTCATAGAATTCTCAAATTCAATCAAAGTGATTGGTTAAAAAAATATATTGATTTAAACAAGTTTCACAGAATACAAGCGAAAAACGAATTTGAAAAAAATTTTTTCAAATTATTAAATAATTCAGTTTATGGAAAAACTATGGAAAATGTAGACAAACGAAAGGATGTTAAGCTAGTATGTGAATGGGAAAGTAGAGGAAACTGATTAGGAGCTAGAGCTCTAATAGCAAAGCATAATTTTCATAGCTCACTTAAATTTTCTAATAATATGATTGCAATTCAAATGAATAGAGTGAAAACTGTATATAACAAACCAATTTATATTGGTTTCAGTGGCTTAGAATTATCAAAATATAAAATGTATGAATTTCATTATGACTACATAAAAACAAAATATCAAGATAAAATCAATTTAAACTATATGGATACTGATTCATTTATTTATAGTAGAGAAACAGATGATTTTTATAATGATATTCGAAACGATCTCATCTCCCAGTTTGATACATCTAAATATCCAAAACAAAATGTTTTTAATTTACCATTGTTAAATAAGAATGTATTGGGTATGATGAAAGATGAATGTGAGGGTAAAATAATGAAGGAGTTCGTTGGTTTAAGAGCGAAAATGTATTCTTATAAAATTGACAATGATAAAGAACAAATTAAGAAAATTAAAGGTGTAAAAAAATCTGTATCAAATAAACTTAGTATAGATAATTTCAAAAAATGTTTATATGAAAAAGAATTACATTTTGATACTATGTATATTTTTAGATCTAAGTTACATCAAGTTTATACACAAGAACTTTATAAACTAGTATAAAGCTTTTTAGATGATTAGATATTTGTAAGAGAAAATAAAGTTGATACCTATGCATGGGGTCACTATAAAATAAAAGAATAAAAAATAACGATGGCTTTTTTAATTTATTTCAGATTATATTTGTTGAATAAAAATTTTAAACATAGTTGTCCACAATTGAAAGTATTAAATTTTTGTTTTCGATTATAATTATATTCAATAGGCGCTTTTAAATAATTAACAATTTCAAGTGGTGGCTGTAAGTCTCCAAAACTATCAAAATATTCTTTATAGCTGTGATTTTTGTAGCACGCTACCCAATGTGTTCCAGGACCGTTTGAATTATCTAAATTAATAATACCACATTCTTCAGTTAATGGTTTTTTAGGTAAACAATCACGCATAAAGACACCTCTAAAATGTTTAAGTTGTTTACCACATTTTTTCAAATCGATATCTGATAGCGGTCGATTGGGTAGGCTACTTAAAAGTTTTTTGAATGTGGTTTATAAAAAAGTTCATATCCTTTTATATACGGTTTAAGGTATAAACCTTTACCCATAGTAATAGATTCCATATATCGGTTATGACGATTAGCCTCAGCTAGTTGTTCTTTTTTAATATCGTTTACAGCTTTGACAATAGCTGATCCACCAGTGGCCAAACCTCCAAGTGCAGACAAAGCTGTTAAAACCGGTATTAAGGGTAGAAATCCACCAATTTTCGGTACTGGAATTACTCTCGGTACAACAACATTAGATTTGTTCTTGTTTTTCAGACTTGAATATACAATTTTCTTTGCAATTTCAACAGCATTATTTATATTATCTGGTTTTTCTTTTTGCAAGATTTTTAAAATTTTTCTAACAGCTGTTGAAAATAATTTTTTACCATTTAGTTTTGTTTTTTTCTTTATTCTTTTCGATTAACAAGTTTTGTTATTCACCCCCAATCCAAATTTTACTTTTGCTTTCATAGCGTTTGTTACAAACTGGACCGCAAATCTAATAGCCCGGTAAATGTAATTCAACAGGTAATTTATCTATTAAGGTGTTTACGATTCCTCCTCCAACTTTAGACTGATTAAGTAAAAGTTTTTCCATTTTATTTATTAACATTTTTCTAACATATATTCACTTGAAAATCCCAAATCAAAATGAGACAGTTTCTTATATAATAAAGAATGTATATTAAAAGAAATCAGTTATCAATATGCGCTGTAAAGAATGTTGATAAGATAAATATGGATTTGTTGCTATAAGTAAAGATGACTTAATTAACAAAGAACGATATCGAAAAGGATTTGATAATTTCATACAATTATAAGCAATCTGACATAAAGCAGATCGTTGCCTGATAGTGACCAGATAATTACCTGATAGTGATCAGATCATTATCTGCTATAAAGCAGATCGTTACCTGATAGTAACCAGATCATTACCTGATAGTGACCAGATCATTACCTGATATAAAGCAGATCGTTACCTGATAGTGATCAGATCATTACCTGATAGTGATCAGATCATTACCTGATAGTGATCAGATCATTACCTGATATAAAACAGATCGTTACCTGATAGTAACCAGATCATTACCTGATAGTGACCAGATCATTACCTGATAGTGATCAGTTCGTTGCCTGATAGTGACCAGAGAATTACCTGATAGTGACCAGATCATTACCTGATAGTGATCAGATCATTACCTGATATAAAGCAGATCATTACCTGATATAAAGCAGATCATTACCTGATAGTGATCAGATCATTACCTGATATAAAGCAGATCATTACCTGATAGTGACCAGATCATTATCTGATAGTGATCAGATCGTTACCTGATAGTGACCAGATCACTACCTGATAGTGACCAGGTGTTAAAAGTTTACCTTCTTTTACTTTCTCCTCTTTTTCATCTGCAATTGCATCACAATTAGTAAATTCATCACCTAAGAATGAAATTAATCAAAATAAATGGGATAAACGGAGAAAAATAAAAGGGGAAAGCTTTAAAAAAACGCAAAAATAAAACCATATGAGTATATAAAAAAGAAAAAATATATGATAAGAATTTATTTCATAGTACAATATTACCCCCGATTACGCTACAACCGGACGTTACGTCACAACTAAATATTACACCAAAACCAGATATTGAAAGTAAAAGTAAACAAGTTAAGATTAATCGGAAAAGAATTATTTCTAAACCCAATATTGAAAGTAAAAGTAACATTGTACAAGATAAGCGTATTAAAAAAACACACTTGTTTAGTAAACGAAAGAGTGAAAATGAATTACATGATGATAGAAAACGAATGAAATTGAGTTACAACATCTCATTATTTAGCAATCTACAATTACTTAAAAATAATAAAAAGTTGGATACTATATAAGGGTTTAATATAGATGATAAAGGAAAATGGCGTTATGGACGAAATGTGTTAAAGTTTTATTCTGATAACTGTAAGGATTGGTGATGAAAAATGGGAAATGACTCCAGGATTGTTTGAGTTAGTATTTCATTCAAATCCTTTACATTACACTAAAAATGATTTGAAAAACTATAAGCATATTTTGATGAATACGAATGCACACAAACGTTATTATCAAGCAAAGGGAAAAAATTGTAATTTCAAATGTGAAAAATAAAATGTATAGCATAATTAAACGACTTCCTTTTTTTCTAAAAAAATTTTGCAACAATGTATTTAATCAATTTCAAAAATAAAAAATTTGCTTCCAATATAATTTTTTAATCATTTTTTGCGAGCGTGTGAACTGAGTTTTTTTCCTTTTACATTGATAAGAAAAAATAATTAATCATTTTTCTACTACAATACTCACTTGCGAGTTAAAGTAATGCTTTTCTTTTTTTCTAAAAGAGCTTGTAACAATGTATTTAATCTTCGTTTTTCTAAAAAAATTTTGCAACAATGTTTTGAATTAAAATTGATATGGCAACAATGTATTTAATCAATTAACTGTGCTAATGTAACCATATTTTATAGTTTCCAATGTATTTAAATTTGTAAGAAAAAAAAATATATGTTATCGCTTCAGAAAAAATAACCCAAAGAATTTATAATAAATTTCTCAAAGAAAATCTATATAAAAGGGTAAGTAAACTTTTTATTAATATCATATACAATATCATAATACAATAGAGAATATTGCAATTCTACAAATTGAAGTTTTTTTGCTCCAGGCGAAAGAAGCTGCTCCAGAAGTAACGTACGAGGTTGAAGCTGCGTTGACGTTGCTGAATGTAGCAAATAGGGGAAGCAAATGCTTCCCCTAATAAATTTGTGTCAGCAAATTGATTTATATTTATTAGGCAACGGCTACGAAGTAGCCTCCATTTCATTATGGATACAACAATTGTATTCATAATGGTATGGATACCATATATTTGTAAAACTATAATTAAAAATAAAAATAAAAAATATAAAACAAAAAAAATAAAAATCTTTTCATTAAAAAACTTTTTTTGGAACTTTTTTTCAGCAATAAAAGTAAGTATTCTTTAAGATCAAATGCCTACAACTTTGTTAAATAAATTGCAATTGATGCAAGCTCAATTAACCTTCATCTGCTCCTAAAAAAACTTACGTTGTTTCCCCTTGTGTGTAGATTTCTACACATATGAGATTTCAGTACATTTTCAGTGAAATATTTAATACGAATACGAATAAATAGTAAAATTTATAATTTAAAAGTGAAATTAATTTACAATATCTTTTTTTAATGCATTTTACACAAACGTTTCGACTTCATTTTTTCTCGCATTTACAGTTTTCAATAAGTGACTTTTTATATGAAAATTAAAAGACTCTTTTTGCAAGGCAAGTTTATTAGTTGCATTTCTGATTTTTTCACACAAAATAAAACATGAAACGGCGGATATTTGTGTATAATTAACTCAAAAGGGTCACTTTTTGAATAAAATTTCCGAAAAAATTTTTATTTTAACGGAAACCCCATTTTTGCTAGTGAAATAATGTTGTTGAAAAAGTCATAAATTTTGGTAAGTTTTTATCTGATGGTTTTAGAAAAAATCTCTTTTGTGTAGTTTTGTACACAAGGAGCAGATGAAGGTTAATCAAAAACATAATGATTCAAAATTTAAGATATTAGTATGCAAGATACTTGATATTACTGTAGCAAACGATTTACTCAAAATCGGTTCAAGGTACACGCACTTCCCCTATAAAGCGATGGATTTTAATAATTTGTTTATCCTTTTGTGGATTTTATAGTCCTAATTTTAATAAAAACAAACAAAATATTTATGTTTTTTAAATTTTTATTCAAAAATAAAATTATAAAATTTTCCAATAATAATTTTTTTAATAAAATTCTCTCCTTTAGAGAGCTTTTCTATTATCTCATCCTCTATTACATTGAATTTTGGTGGCAAAAACAATACGTTTTCTTCCAGCTCCAGCATGATCCTTTCTCCATACTCCGTCTCCAACCTGATCGCCTTTACAATTTTGTAGGGTACTCCTACAGGAAATTTCTTTTGCGAAATTGCTATTTTTTTATAATCCTTCTTCTCCGAAATTTTATTTAAAGATGTTAGAAAATCCATTCTTTGAAAACTTTAACAAAACTTTTTAATTTTCAAATACTTATGAAACAAAACTTGTAAAATTTGCAATCAAACTAACAAACTGAAACAAATTGCTTCACTTTTATACCATTTTTTCCTATGAACCTGTTATCTACTAAACAGGATGCATGACTCACCTCTCAATCCCCGGCCCCCACCGTCTGCGTCGACAATTCATTTTCGTATTCAAGCTTGTTTTATTCCTTATCTCAACTGGATATATGACTCATTCTTATCAGCTATTGCGCAACCAACCGATGAGTCATACATATGTGTGAGCGAGATGCAAAATATAAATGACCTTCTCAAGGTCATACAAAGTCATAGCAACTTTTATATGAAAAAATGTGGTCTGAAACCCCCATATTTATACTACTTGCTCTCGTTTACATGTATGCGCCAGTTGGACAGCCACTCTTCTATTTTGCAAAGGTGATTGCACAAGGTTTGGACAGCCTTTTTTGAACAAGCGTCTGTGCTAAGGATTGCAGTGTCGTCGGCGAACGTTGATGTTGTGAGGTTTGCATCGGTGGGCAGGTCTGTTGTATATATAAGGTACAGAAGTGGTCCTAGTGCGCTGCCTTGAGATACTCCGGCTCGGATGATGTAGTCGTGAGATATAAAACTTTTAAACTTGACTCTAAAGTACCTGTTTGTTAAATAGGATTCTAGGATCTTATGTACGTTAGCAGGAAGTAATTTTTTAATTTTAAATATTAGGCCTTCATGCCAGACCTTGTTGAACGCTTGAGCGACATCAAGAAAGATTGCCATACAATACTGTTAATTTTCAAGTGCTGATTTTATGACAGTTGCTATTCTGTGTACCTGTTCAATCGTACTGTGTTTTGCACGGAAGCCAAATTGATGTGAAGGGATTACATTTTTACTTTTTATGTTCGGAAGCAAATTTTTTAGAAACAGTTTTTCAAAAAGTTTGGAAAGGACTGGAATGAGGCTAATAGGCCTGTAAGAGGATACTTGTGTTGGATCTTTGCCCGGTTTAGGTATCATGATAATCTGAGCAATTTTCCAAGAACTTGGAAAATATCCTAGTGAGTTTATTGCGTTGAAAATTTTTGTTATTAAGCTGACTGCTGTGCTTGGCAATTGGATTATCATCTTATTAGTGATAAGATCATATCCTGCAGATTTCTGAGAACTAAATTTTTTCTTTATCATGTCACGAATTTCCACTGGTGTTTTTAAAAATGGCGGTATGATATTATCACTGTTGATTGAATGAAGTTGGAAGCTGTTTTTTGGTGGATTTGGCTTAAATACTGAATATAGATGTTCAGCAAAGGCAGTTCCCTTTTCAGAATCTGATCTAGCCCAATTGCCTGTGGATAAGCGAATAGGTGTCTCAGATTGTATTAGAGTTTTGATTTTTTTTGCTGCTTTCAATAACGAATAGTTTGATGACTGGTTTGGAGAAACGTTCTCTAGGTAGGATTGAAGACCTTTTTCATTTTCTTTTTGTAGAGCTAACCTTAAAGCTGACCTTAGGGCTGTTAGTTGGTGCTTTGATTCCGGTGATCTACGCAACTCTCTCCTTTTGATTCTTTTTAATTTGATTAAATTAAAAATTTCATTGGAAGTTGTAGCTTTTTTAGAGTCTTTGCTATAATTTTTAGTTGATAGATGTACGGCCTGCGTAAGTGTGACATTGAGCTCAGTAATAGTTGTGTTAACATCTTGCACACTATACAGTGGAGGATTTTGGATAATGTGAGAACTGATGTATTTACGATAACCTAACCAGTTTCTGCGCAAATAGGATTGATCATTAGGATTCGAAAAACTTTTTATTTTTATTATTGCCGGGGAATGATCTGATGATAGCTCGAGGCTGGTTTCTGATTTTAGTTGGCTACGAGGAAAGTTTTTTGTTACGCCAAAATCGATTAGATCAGGTATTTTTCTGGCCTGAGGAGATGATGTCAAGGCTTGAATTGTTGGGTTAGGGCCTTCCATAGCTGTATACCTTTTGGAGAGATAAGCGTTGATCCCCAATAGGTATGTTTAGCGTTGTAGTCACCTGCAGCTATAAATTTATTGCCTAAGCTATTAAAAAAGTCTGTGAATTGTAAATCGTCGATTATTTGGAGGGCAATATACAGCCGATAATGTTATGTGTTCAGTCCACTCGGTCAAGCAAATAGATGTAGCTTGGAGGTAATTAGTGTAAAAGTGTTCCATCGGATAATGCCTTAAACGAGATTTTATCAAAATTCCTGACCCTCTGCGAGCTTTTCCATTTGGATGATTGGTGCCGTAAAAAATATAACCATTTATATTGAAATAATTTTTGAACGTTAGATGAGTTTCAAAATATCAATGAAGTAGTAGTAAAATATCAATTTCGTGATTATTTAAGAAGTTTTCGAGTTATAATTTGTGTTGCTTAACACCGTTTGCGTTCCAGTGGCAAATTTTAAATTCATTCATTTCTTAGCTATCAGTACTTGAAGCATTTGCGTTTGGGTTCTTAGCATCTCTTGCATTATATTTTGCATTGAAGTCATGAATTTAACAAACGTCTCCGTAAGTGAAGTCAACATTCTTTCTAGATTTTGGTGCTGAATAGGATTATTGTTTACTTCGTTGTTTGATGCTTTAAGAACGCTTAAATGTAAAACGTAAGTTGGGGCTGTGATTGGTTGAGTATGAACTTGTTGTCGATTAAACGATGGTAGGACACTTTGTTTAACTTTTTTATAAACAGGACACCCACGATAGCTAGGTGTATGAGGTCCTGCACAGTTACTACAGCGTTTCACGTTAGTATCTGATTTATTAAGATTACATTCAGAAGATGAATGGAGATCTCCACCGATGACGCATACGCTTGGCAGCTTGCAGTATGATTTTGTGTGACCGTATTCCTGACAGTTGTTGCATTGGACTGGACCTAACTTTTGTTTCGGTTCCTCTACGGTTATTTTTCTGTGTATTAAATACTTGAGGTTGTATATTGGGTGGACTTAATTTTTTTTAAGCTTAGATGTTGAAGGCTCTAGCTCAATTCTATGCAATGGCTGTTGAATTTTGCTTCTATAATATTGAACACGTTTTTAGTTTGGAGACCATTGGATTCCAGTGCCTCTTGGATTTTACTAGTGTTCACTCCGGCTTCAATACCCCTAAACACTACTGTAAGACCTTTGCTGCTCTTCAATTGGTACGTGTAAAAGATTTTTTTTTTTTTTCCTAATCATGAGCTATTATCCTAAAGTTTTTTTCATCGTAAACTTGCAATTTTGTTTCTTTAATATTCCATTTTACTAATGGAACAATATGGAAAGTATTATTGCCAATTAATTGGGAAATATATTGAACTATATCGTTTAAACTGCTGTCACGAATATAGATTGGAGAGGGTTTTGATGCTGGTGCAGTGGAATCTGTGTCTTCATTGCTCAGAATAGCGAATCTATTTTGTGAAGAAGGAATATTTGTTTTCTCTGTGGATTTCGATATTTTTGCTGTTTTGTTGGCTAATACTGCAGGTGAACTGCGCTTGCGTTTTCTTACCAGCATGTATCTATCCAGTTCAGTTTGTGTCTTCTGCTGAAATTTAAAATGCATATTATTATTATTATTCAATGTACTTACTGCTGCACTGCTTGTTGATGGCTTAGCTTGTGTGGGGTCTACTGTAACAAGAGACTTAGAGAGAATGGAAGTGTTTATCTTTTTATCAGTTTCAGCTGTGTGCGTGGTATGTTGAGAAATTTCTTGTTGATTAGCATTTGATGCTGTGAGAGAAGCTCCATGCTTGGCTTGAATCGATGCTGTGCTTGTGAACATTATCGGTGAACATAAAGAGAGCGTAGGTGTTGTTACTGTAGTAGCAATAGTTGTTGCGAGAGTAGTCACTGGTAGACAATATGTGTTTGAAGATGTTGTGGAAGTAATGTTAGGTGAATTGCATTGTGCGCTCCATGTGAGAAGTGAAGGTGGCGCATTCTCGGAGAATACATGGCTTGGCTGCATATTGATAGGTGGGCATTGATCACTGGATGAGTGAGAAGCTGACTGCGCATGCGCGGTGAGAGCAACAGGCTTAGTGTAAGACGTAGTTGTGTTAGTTTTCGCGGAAAGATCAGGATTAGTGAGAGAGTTTTGGCGGTCTGCTGGTGGAGAGCACTCCACTGGCATTATTTCTATTATTATTTACAAAATTTGTTTTTCAGTTTTTGTTTTGATTATGTTTATTAACACTTTAAACACAATTTTATGAAGGAGCAAAAAGAAATGCGCCCGATCAATTCGACTGCGGTAACGGTATGAAGTTTTAAAGTACTGTAATATTTTAATGTACGCTGATGACGTCAAGCTTTTTTATCCACTTAAATATGCATTTGAGTCATCATATCTTCAGTATGACATCAATAACATTTTTGACTGGTGCAACGTCAATTGCATAAATCTTAACTTAAGTAAATGAGTACATATAAAATTGATAACTATGTCCTCGAGACTCTAAACTCTTTTGAGGACTTAGGCGTAACAATGGATACAAAGCTTAATTTTAATACACATATTGACCGATTGACCAATAAGGCTAACAGCGTTCTTGGCTTTATAAAGCGTTGGTCCAAAGAGTTTCGTGATCCATATACCACTAAGACATTGTTTTCGTCTTTAGTTAGACCTATTTTGGAATATGCGTCAGTTGTTTGGTGCCCACGGACTGTCCCAGAAAATACTTACATTTTTGTTTTTTAAGATTATACTCTACATGATATTTTTATACGTCTTTAAAGATACAATATTTTTTCGACATAAAGTGAAGTTTGATATGATGTATAACACTTGAAGATAGCACTTCTAACGACAAAGATACATATCTAGCAAGCAAGAAAAAGTCCGCGAATTGATTTTGTCCACATACATACCTGCAAAATCCAGAATTAAAATATTCAGCTATGGCAAAAATAATTGGTGCATCAGATAAAACTCTCTTGATGGTTATTTCTAAATATAAGAAGAGTCTACCTGGAGCCGAAAAAAAAGGTTTAGGCAAAAAACCAGAATTTTCTTTCCCAAAGGTAGCGGCGAAGGTGAATCGTCTTTTTAGGCAGAGTCCCAACACCTCAGTGCGAGATATGGCGGCTAGAGCAAGTACATCAAAATCTACTGTACAAAGTATAACGGAGAAAAGTAAGCTGAAGACATATAGAGTTCAAAAAGTACCAGACCTTCTGATGAAAAGCAATTGATGGATTAGATGCGTGCCCGAAAATTGTATGAAAGGTACCTGACTAAATTTGATTGCTCTGTTATGGACGACGAAACTTACGTTAAAGCAGATTTTAAGCAGCTACTTGGGCACGAATATTATACATCACCGAAGAAGGGGCATATTCCTAGTAAATTCAAAAAAAAAAAATTTAAATTTGGTAGTCCATATGCATCTGTGGCCTCAGAAGCAGCTTCTTCGTTACGCAAGGCACAATCAATTCCAAAGTTTGTATAGACGACTGCCTCGAAAAACGCTGCCCACCATTTATTTGTACAGATGAGGGTACAGTGATGCTCTGGCCTGATTTAGCAACGACTCATTACTCTAAAGCTATGATGACACGGTATCAAAGATCAATTTTGTACCAAAAATAGCAAATTCTTCAACTGAGAGATATTGGGCTCAAATGGAAAGAGATCTTCGGAAGAGTGGTAAGACTGTAAAAAAATTACAAGACTTTAGATTTAAGTGGAAAAGATAGTACCGTACTCTCGATGAAACAACTGTGCAAAATTAAATGAAGGGCCTTAAGAAAAATGTAAAATTTTTTTATAGAAACGAAAAAAAATGTTATTTATTTTTTAGTTATTTATATTTTGAACACTAGTCGTTATTAATAAAAAAAGAAAAAATATTAAAAAATTCATTGGGTATTTTTTTATGACTGAAAAACTAAACGTAAGTTTTTTCTGGGACAGTCCTTATTTTGAAATATGCGTCAGTGGTTTGGTGCCCTCGGTATCAATGCTACATAGATGCCATTGAGCCAGAACAAAAACAATTTTTGCTTTTTTGCCTCCGTAGTTTTGCTTGGGATCCAACAGTTCATTTACCACCATATGAACAAAGGTGAAAACTAATAAACTGATCATCTCTCAGAAATCGTAGAATAATGCTAAATATTTTATTTGTCAAAAGGCTTATTAATGGTAGCATCATCAGCGAGTATCTGTTGAGTAGCTTATATATAAACGTGCCTCAACGTCCCATGAGACGATTTGTACTGCTGAATTTAAAAACATGCAGATCTAATTACTTGCTACATGAGCCTTTCCGGAGTGCATGCTGTGATTTCAATAGTGTTTACGCCGTTATTGACTTTAATCAAAGTCAAAGCATAACTAAAAAAAGCATTTTACGATTTTTTGAAACAAATAACATTTAATCATTTCAGTTGATCTAGTCGCTTATTATATGGATGGATGAACGCTTCTCCAACAAATGATTATCACTGTCGGTGCAATTGCTGTTTTGCATCCTACATCTTTAAGGCACTAGCGAGAAAATTTATAAATAACTGCTATTTCAGGCATCTACCCGACCAGATGAGGTCAGCCGTTAGCGTGGACACTTAAGTAACTGCAGCTTTCAGGCATTAGCATGAACATTTTTAAATAACTGCTGCTTTCAGGCATCTACTCGACCAGATGAGGTCAGCCGTTAGCGGGGACATTTAAGTCACTGAAGCTTTCAGCCATTAACGTGAACATTTTTAAATAGCTGCTGCTTTCAGGCATCTACCCGACCAGATGAGGTCAGCCGTTAGCGCGAAAACTTAAGTCACTGCAGCTTTCAGGCATCTAGTCGTGCCGTTAGCGCGGACACTTAAGTCACTGCAGCTTTCATTCATTCTACCGACCAGATGAGCTCAGCCGATAGCATGATTTTATTTTATACACTTATATGTATTATTTTACATATTTTTCTCAATTTATGAGGGCTTATAAGCAGACTTGTGCGTAATCAATTACATTTGGTAATTAATTATTCATGCAATTACAATTACTTGTAATTTGTAATTGAAATTTTTCAATTACAATTACATTTATAGTAATTGAAAATTTCGAAAATATTTCAATTACAATTACTTATAATTGTTATTGAAATATTTTCAATTGAAATTACTGTAATCCAAAATATGTAATTGAAAAGCAAAGTAATTGAACGAAATTTGAAATGGATTACTTTTAGCTGTAATTTCCTATTTTTCAAGTAATCAATTACAAGATATACAAACACAAATGCATAAATACATATCCGTAGATACACATATGGGTATTTCTTCAGACTTGGCTCATTGTGTAGTACAGGGGGAGGACTATATTTAGGAAAAATAAAAGGGTCGATCGAGCATGCTGTTCCAGGATATTAGCCAATTTAAAGCGATACGGACGTGACACATAATGGAAGTGCTTTTGAGGCGCATTCTCAAATATGCGAATTTCAGCGAAATATGGTTGATAAATTTTTTTCTCTAAAATTGACAAAATAAAGCTGAATAAGGTAGGTGTTCGAGCAACTTTTGTATGTAAGACATACGAAAACCAATGCAATTTTTGAATTCATGGGATATTCTGATTATTTTTCAATTTTTCAATCAAGTGTAATAAGGTCATTTACACAGGTTCAACAAGCATTAAACTTGGTGAAAGGCTAGAGCTTAAGTTCTTTTACATTCCCATATAAATCATATGCAATAACATAAATTTTTTTTTGTGAATTTTATCGCTTGAAAGAAAATTTTTTCAAATTTTAATAAATGTAATTGCTGAAAAATGTGTGATTAATTACATTTTCGTTTCAAATTACTTGGCAAGAGTAATAGATTACAGCTTTCTAAGAGATTACATTTTCATGCATTACTAATCCAATTACAAAAGTAATTAGAATTGCATGTAATTGAAATTAATGTAATTGAAAAATTTCAATTACAATTACTTTTAATTTAATTTTTGAATTAAAAGTAATGATTACTTGTAATTGTAATTGAAAGAAATGTAATTCAAAAATACCAAAGTCTGCTTATAAGCTCAGTAAATGAATTTTAATAAATAAATAAATAAATAAATAAAAAACTTGTTAAAAAATTGCCAATAAAACAAATTTTTTTTTCCAGTAAAGATTTTTTCATATTTCAACCCCTAACCCCTGATATGAAGTATGTATTTAATGTATGTAATGATATCAATTTTTCTTCAAAAAGGCTTAAAGACAACAGGCCTTTTATTTTTTGCAGATGACATAAGGACAACTTGTAAGGTTTTCATGACATGAACTGATTCAGAAAGCTGACAAAAAAAAAGAGATATGATACATATGTTTTTTTTAGATGTTTCAACAGTGTTTTCTAAGTGTTTTTATTTTTTTATAAAAATGTCATGTCTCGTTAAAAATTGGGGGCTCGATATTGATTTTGGACCCATGGTTTCTTAGCCAAATTTTCCTAGAATTAACCGTTGATTACGTTTCCGCTAGACGCTTGGTCATGTTTTTTTTCCACCCGAACAATTTGACCCAGCCTAATGTAATGTATCACATTTTTTGTATTCTATGAATAAAAATATTTTATTCTATAAATTTGTACTTTTGCTTCTCTATCATGATCGCAAAAAAAAAACCATGCATGGATGCACGTTAAGAAATCCATGTTGGCGGCAGGCTTCGAGAGGTCTATTCCAAAACTTAGGCAAAAGTGGACGCGCATGAAATTGGCGGCCAAAAAGTCCACTGAATTTGAACGTCTAGTTAAAATTGAAGAAGTAAGTTTTTCTGATAATGCTGAACCAAACGCTACTCCCAAAAAATTCTAGCTATGGATGAGAACATGTACATATGTATTGAAAATACAAACCTTTTTATGCATCTCGGTATGCATTATTGAACTTCGCCTGAACAATTTGCTCACACAAAGCTCAACTTTGAGCAAATTCAGCTCTGCATTTAGAGTCGAAACAAGTTTCTCATTCCTTATTTGTCCTCTGAGGAGTTCCAGATGCAGAAAAAGAAGCTCTCCAGCATTAGAAGATTCCTTCTTTATTTGCCTTTCCTCGACAACATTTTCTTTGCTACAGCTTTTCGGTAGTTTGAGAAGAAATTGTAGATGTGGACTTTGTTGGCTCTTTGACGGTCCATCAAAAAAATGTACTTCTTCAATTTCAACTTTTGGTTCAGATTCAGTGATATTTATGCCATAAGTATCACTGTCGTTTTCTATCGAATTTTCCACCTGTTCATGAACAATCATGCCCTGAATAAGACAGTCTTCATCCTCTACGCTTGGTATTTTTGCTATGTTTCCTGTGGTGGTAGTCGCTTTTTGTATTGCTGCGAAGGACTTTTTGGTCGCCAATATCATGCGCGTCCACTGTTGCCTAAGTTTAGGGATAGTCCTTTCGTAGCTTGTCGCCAACATGATTCTTCTAACCTGCATCCAGGCATATTTCTTTTGGCGATCATGCCAGTGTCGTTAACTTTACTTTCAATGTTGCTAATGTGGTATTTGATGCAGGGCCTGATTTACCCATAGGCTATTTAGGCTTAAGCCTAGGGCGCAAGGTCCTAGGGGGCGCTATGAATTAACGTTGATTAAGATTTTTTGTTATGTTGCACCTTCTTAACACAATCTTTCAACAAGTGAGAAAAAAAATTAAGTGCTGGAAAATATTTTATGCGGAAAGGATTGCACAAATACAATTGAGACATGAAATCTTCCTTCCCTCGTTTGTTAAAAGTGTGTCTCTAGCCTCGTTGCCTAAGATTTTGACAGTCTTCAAGTTTTAGCCACAAGACCTATAGAATGCATTAAATTTTATCACTTTCTTTTCCCATACGAACGCACTTTTTCGAACATCTTAATAAATTTTAAGAATTTTCCAAACTGTGCATTTCAATAGATTCTAATTAGAAATTCTGATCACCATTTTTCAGGGACGTACTCTGAAATTTGTCACTTCTTTGCTCTTTGACAGCGGACTGTGTCAAACGTATTTTTTTTAACAATTTGAAGATATTTTATATTACTTAACAATAAAAACTTGAACAAAATTTTGATGGAGCTTTCTTGTTCAGGTATTTGAGTAATACAAATTGATTTTTGTTTTGGTGGAAAAGTGTTTAAAAAGATTTTAATTCGTTTGTTGTTCATAAGACCAAAAATAAGTGCATTTCGACTATATACAGTGTTGGAAAAAATAATAGGGACAAACGCATTATTTTATTGATTATTGCATAATTTTTTCTGCTAAAATCTGTTTTTAATGGAATCGACTGTAAAGTCACGTTATCTAACGGGACTTAATTTAGCAATATTATTCAAGTATGAAAATGCACTCATTTTCCATGGAACCGCAATTGTTCGTTTTCTAATATAAGCTCATAAAAGTTTGAAATTTCAACTATAGTAATTGATAGTTTTCGAAATATGACAATTTATCAAAATTTCTGATCAACTTTTTTTTAAAAAACCGTTATTTTTTTGGAAAAATTTTTGTTTTACAAATATTTTTATTAATACATAAGAAAGCGCATTTTGTGCCCTTTCAAATGGCATGCTATTCTAAGTTTGTCTTTTATTTGCCACCCGGATTTTTTAAGCAAGGAAAATGAAATAATTACCTTATAGCTGACATTAAAATCTACAATTTAAAATTTTGTAGAACCTTTTAGGCCATTTCGCAACAAATTTATAGCAGTTTTAAGTTTGAGAAAAATATCAAATATAGAAATAAGACTAGGGTTATTCAAAAAAAAAAAATTTTTTTGAATTTCTTGCTGATACTTTGGCATCACATTCTACATCATGAAAGAAAATCACATTAATTTTTTCAGATTTTTAAAGGTGACTCAAAGCCACCAAATTGTTACTTATTATGTTTTATTTTTCATGGTCTAATTTTCATACTTGATATTTTTCTCAAACTTAAAACTGCTTTTTTTGTCAATATTAGAACGTAGGTTTTAAAGTTTATTAAAAAACAAACAAAATTAATGTTTTTAAGTTACTCTAGAACAAATTTTATCAAATGGTTTGACAACATTTTATAATTAATGCTAACAATAATAATAATAAATATATATTTTTGCTTCGAGACACCTTAAAAAAATGCATTTAAAAATCTGAAAAAATTCATGTGATGTTTTTTCATGATGTAGAACGTGATTAGAAAGCATCATCAAGAAATTCGAAAAAAAATTTTTTTCTGAACAACCCTAATACACATCTTAACACATTGCAAGATGAAAAAGAGTTTGAAAAATTTGAATCAGAAGCAATCGATAGGTGCGAACTCACTGTGTACATAAAAGATTTAAGAAGAAAAACGAAACCAAAATTTCATTTTGATGAAGTAAAAGCGGGACATACAGAATTTGAAGGAAGACGATCTTTCATTGTAGAAAAATATTACGCTGCCTGAAAGTTCAGTTGCAAAGCCGACAAATAATTTATACCAAAGTGAATACAAAATTTGGTTTCTTATGGAAATTACCTGAAATAAATGACGATAGTATTATAAAAACGAAAGCTAAAGACTTGCAACAACTATATGACTTGGATATAGAAGATACGTTTTCTGACGAGTGTGTCCATTTGGCACCGTTTTTAAAAGATAAAGTATTTGTTGATCTACAAAAACTAACCCCAAAGAGTATGCTACAATTATTAAAAAGCCTAAACATTGATCCTATTTTTCCGAATGTAGAAATTATTTTAAGAGTTTTTTATCAATGAGCATCGCAAATTGCAGCGGTGAAAGATCTTTCTCTGCGATCTTACGCTCAACTCTTCTCCAGCAGAAACTCACTGCACTTGCACTATTATTTATTGAGAATAATTTTTTACAAAACATTAAGTTTGCAAGTGTTGTGTAAAGATTCGCTAACGAGAAAGCGAGAAAAATGAGTTTTATATAACATTCTCTATTAATAATAGAGCAATTGTATTTTATTTATTGTATTTTACTTACTAGATTTTAAATTGTAATTCAGGAATTACAATCTCACACTGTAATTTTTATTTTAGATTAGTCAGATGTTATTAACTGACACCTTAGAGACCGGAAAGTTACAAATTTTATTCGTTTGAAATCGAAGCTACAAAATAGATTGAAATTTTCGAAGATCTTTTTTTTTTGCTCGTCAAAATTTTTCTTTTCGTACTTAGGGTGCTCATATTTTCAGTTAGCCTAGGGCGGTCAGAGGTCTAAATCAGGCCCTGATTTGATGCATACACGCAAGCAAACCTTATTTGTCACCGACCAGTTTCCTTCTCGTGATCTTTTTGACTCCTATACACAGAAAAGAAAAAAACATTTTTACAAATATTTAACCAGAATTATGGGGATAAACACAAATACGACGATTTTACTTACTTGCTGCTGCTCTATCATCAGAGAATTTTTTCCCACAATTAGAATTTATTCTTGTTTTTAAAAAAAAACTAATTATCTACACATAATCTATTACAATTTTGGTTTATTTATATATAATTATCAAATAAATAAAACTTGCTTTTAATTTAAAATTAGGTCTTAGCTAAAGCGCATTTTAACTTGCGAGTAAGATCAGTTAGTCAAATGCTAGATCTGGGTGTTTTATTTGATATAAAATTCATTTTGGTAAGTCACATTAATTTTATAATCCCTAAAGGCTATTCAATGTTAGATATAAAAAAATTTATAAACAATTATTTCACAAAGAAACAGATATCGACACGAAACTCCTCGTCTAACTGATACCAATCTGTCAACTCAAACAAATTAACAATAATGGCATCATTTTGTAAATCACGACACACCACTTCGCGCTGCGTTGTTGAAATTGGCATTTCATAAAACGCAACCCTTCGTTGAACGTTGAGTAACGCAGATACGTAGTGGAAGCTATGCAAATTGGTATTTTGTAAAACGTAACGCTGCGATTTCGTTCATATGAACTGTCAATTTCTTCACTTGCTCTTGAGCTGCCGTTAGGCATGTAGATGCTGTTAAAAAGCAAGCCGAAGCAACAAATGAAATATTAAAAGCTTAAAAAATAGAAAAGGAATGGTTAGTAACCTACTCGCCATAGATATAATTTATATAGATATATATATATATATATTTTCAATTGAAATGTTTTTATTGGTATTTTACCTTTGCACATTTGGAATCAGTGATACCAATTCAATAATAACCAAAACGAACTACTGATATCGTTACCAGATTACAAAAATTTGTTAATGCTTGAATTTTTCACAAATTTACAAAAATTATCCTTATTTTATTTTACATGTGACAACGCTCAACTGTAGCTGATTGACATTTCATCGTAACAACTAGGGTCCGACCGAAGCTGGCTTTTTTGGCCGAAGCCGAACTTTGGCCATTTTCGAAAACTTCGGCCGAAGCCGAAGGTTTAGCATTCTATAAATAAAAATTTACATAAGCAAAAATTCAATGTATAAGTAACAAAAAATAAATTATATGGTTAGAATCTATTAGTAAACATAAACAATATTAGTTTATAATGATAATAAAAGTTGAAGGTACTTTAATATTCTAAGTCAAATAATTTTTTATTGTAAGCTAAAAATAAAAGCTTATCAACGTTTTCGCCACGCAAATTTGAACGTGAGTCGGTATAAAGCTGACCTGCAGCGCTAAACAATTGTTCACTTGCAACGTTAGTCGGAGGGGCAAATAGAAATTTTTTGTGCTTTTTTTCAGTTTCAAAAATGAACTTGATAA
The DNA here is from genome assembly GCA_963662105.1 of Meiosimyza platycephala. Taxonomy (NCBI): domain Eukaryota; kingdom Metazoa; phylum Arthropoda; class Insecta; order Diptera; family Lauxaniidae; genus Meiosimyza; species Meiosimyza platycephala. Next base: position 57,256,317 of record OY759211.1, on the reverse strand, counting down.
TAATATCAGATTCTTTAATGTGCATCTCTAACACTATCTTAAAACTTGAAACTCAACATGAGTTATTTGGCTGCATGGCCGTTATGTCATGAAATTCCCAAAAATTATTTTCAATACTTGTAGTGCTTATTGCTTTAACTTCACAACTAATGTCGTTTATATTAACTTTACAATATCACATTCCGAGCTATTTTTGTTTAAAAAACTTTCAATTCCAAACTATTTCACTTTTGCATATTTCGTGGGTTTCAAATTGGGGAATTTTACTTCGAAATTGCATTCGTTTGCAAACCTTCGGCTTCGGTCAAACCTTCGGCCATTTTAAGGCCGAAGCCGAAGGTAGGCCGAATGTGCGATTTTTAGGCCGAAGCCTTCGGTCGGACCCTAGTAACAACGTAACATACAGTATCTACTCATTGAATTACGGACGGTAAAAAATATTAAAAAATTCTCAGTGTTTCTCAAATAAAATAAATACCATGAATTTTTTATGTTTATTTTTTTTGAATCATGTATTCTGGATATTTTTATAGAGTTTTTTTAAAAAAAAAATTAATATTTAGTGCTTCCACCTCTGGATTTAACCACTTCATTTATTCTGCTCGGTATACTTGAAATTTAATTAATTATCATTTCCTTTAAATATTGGTCATTATTACACACAACACAAATATTTTCTTTTAATTGAGCCATGGTGTTATTTCGTCGCATGTACACCAAAGATTTTAAATAAGACTAGCAGTTCTCAATTGCATTTTAGTCCGGCTAATTACCCAACTCTGGCAAAACTTCTAAATTTAAAGAGATCAGGACATTCATACTGGCTCTGGACATATGGCAAGGCGCTCCATCTTGTATGAATGTGTAATTATCCTTGGAATGACATAATGTCTCGATGTAGGGCAGCAAAACATTTTTCAAAATGTTAATGTTCTGTTCGGAGCTTATTGTTTTATCAAAAAACTATATCGGCCCTGATCCTTCGGAGGTTATGCAGCTCCAAATCATAACAGACGGTGGGTTTTTCGTAGTTGGAACTAGACAGCTGGCTGAGTATCTCTCTTGAGGCCTTCTGCCAGCAAATCTGACCCTTTGGAATACTGCTTCCAGCAGGCACTCATCACTAAAAATAACCTTTAAAAAAATAAAAACATAAGAAATTATTCAAAAGAAAATTTCTGAGAATTTTACGCTGACCTCACTGAATTTAACTGATTTAAAGTGAGTCACTACCCTACAAGAAATGACTGACCGAAACTCCAACACATTGATAGTAAATTTTAATTTTTACTAACACATAAATAAATACTTTTACTATTAAATGAAGGCAGAGAAAAAGAGACTGTTACGCTGCGTATATCAATGCCATAACAAGCATTAAAGGGAAAGAGATAGAAATATATATAAAAAATTTGACATTTAATAAAAAAAATAAAAAGATTGAATTTGGCGAAGAAAAACGAAATCAAGAAATAACTACAGAAAATAATTAAAATTAAAAGCTAAGTAAAATTATATTTAATCAAATAATAAAATTATTAATTTTGTTTTCTCATTGTGCTGAAATTTCCAACAAAACTCATATGTTGCTGAAGCCATACGTTGTTTAGCCTCTTTGGAACCGAATCAACATCAGCAGTTGCTGGAAGAATTGCAAACAGAAATACAAAAGCGTCAAAATTATTTGCAATATTTGATGTGCTATCGACCATGGTGTAATAACAAAGGTGGAGTATTTATGACACTTCACTCAAAATTTTCTGGATATTGGCCATTAATAGACTCACATTGTCATTTATTTATTGTTGTTTTTCGTTATATTTTTGACATAACGTTGTTTTGATTATTGGGCCGGTTCAGAAACTTCAACATTTTTGAAGCGCTTTAAGCAATTTTTTAGTGAGGTATATTTGTGTTAAGCCTTTCAAAATTCTGATTCGAACAAAAAACACGCTAAATAGTGCAGCGGGTTTTAATCCGACAGCGGATTGTTATTAAATAACAACAACAGCGACGTAATTTCTCAGAAATAAAGCCGTTTGCAACATTTGCAGCACATCGTTCAGAGAATTTTGAAGAACTGCATGCTGCAAGTCATAAAGCGCTTAACTTTGCTGAACGGGCAATTGAAATGTTATGAATGTCAAAGTTAAAGCAAATAGGCGATCCACTCTAACGCTCTCAAAATGGCTTCCACTTCAGTACGAATTACTCTCCTTAAGTACTCCACCTTTATTATTACACCATGCTATCGACAAAATGAGCTTTTAACTATGGAAAATATAGAACAATTCGAATCTCGTTTACGTGGCGAGAGCACAAAATGCAATCGTTTTTAGAAAAATGTGAATCAAAAATTGAATCTTTTCAAGAAGTATTTTTACGTCTTACAGCATCAGATGATAACATTAATTTGATTGAAGAATTCATTAATGGTTTGATGGAAGAGCTGCAGTCTGGGGGTGGTATTTTTCACGGCCTATCATCTGAATGGGAAGCTCAAGAAGCGCGTGTTTCAATTGAACGTGTACTGTTACAGCGCATGTACCAGCAGGTTATGTTTCCAAATAAAGATGCTGATTTGTCGCGGGACACGTAAGCTTATCGATGATATAATAAAATTATGTGGAAGACTAATAAATGTTGTGAATTTGTTTTTAACATTTCAGGTGTGCTTTCCCAACATATACGATGACTACAAAAAAATTATTCGTCCCTCGCATCCAGCTTTGTGCATACTACAAGTATACTTAGCAGAGGCTACTTGGACATTTTTACAACATCAGCTATCGTATATATCAGCATATAGTACAACATGGACCACCGCTGTAGGTACGCATGGGCCAACCCATTAGCAAGGCAATACCGCTACCTTAAATTAATCCTTAAAAACATTTGCAATAGCTTTTTGTTCTTATTTTTGTCAATTTAAAACGTAAAACAATGAGCGAAAATTTTTGTGTATCACAAAGATTAAATCTTGTGAAATGTTAAGAGAATTATTAAAAATTTATAAATAAATAAATAAATTTCTTCAATCAGTAACGTTTTCATTTAAAAACAAACTTTGTATAAACGTCATATCTGATTTTCATGGCTGATTGGAGTAAGTGAGACAACCATATGTTTGAGGGAATTTGAAATTTCATGTGATAGAAAGGGATGTAAAATCACATGTATACAAAAGTTTCCATCAGATTTTTCACACTACTATTCAGAAACTGATAGAAACTACTGACCGAAAATTGTATCAGCGCTGTTTATCAGATGACCTATCATCTGACCGACATTGTTCTTGTAGTCGTTGGGAGTGTTACGCGGAATCTGAGCCTAACACAGCCTCTGTTTGCACATAGCTTTTGGAAGTTTTAGCTTTTTTGCAGGACGTCGGCATATCAAGCCATTTACTTTAAATTGGCGTCACAATGTATTGAGCGAAATGTAGACTCCAGCTTCGTTGAGGTCGTTCAGTACTGATTGCGTTGATGTACTTCGTTCCATTATGGTTTTCTGCACAATTCTTTGGTCATTTTATGAAATTATTTTTGTTTTCTTGGACAATTTTGACAATTATTTGGGGGAACATTTAAAAAACAGTAGACATATTCACAGAATTCAATATTTCTATAATTTTATATATTACGGTGTAGCTTGACCTTTTTCAACAGCCACCCGTGACCTTTGAGCTAGAGTTCGCAAACTATTGATGGCACTATCGATAATATCGATAGTCTCGCACTATCGCGACTATCGATGGCTTATGACAGACTGTCGACTATCGCTTTATTTACAAAAATTTTTCATGTTTAAATTGTTTTCGTACATTATTGAAAGTATTGGTATTTCAGGGTAATTTTCATTTTTTGCGTTTGCTTTTCATAACTTGGCAACATTGTTTATTTATGTCACAGTGAAGTCAAAGAGCGCCAATTTTTTGTTTTGTTTCGGTTGTGAAAATTAAAATATGGACAAAATTTTAATGAAAGTTGCAAAAAGTAATGTATTTACCGCTTATAGCATATTTTTTCTTATATAATTTTAATTTTGCGTCGAAATAGGTGAGGTTTGCACTGAAACTGACGCAGAGATGTGCTGCTGCATAGTTTCGGACGAAGAAAATGAAGATAAAAATTATGGAAAGCGACCAAAAGGTTTGGAAGTATTTCAAGAAGTTGCAAGATAAAAAACTTGCTAAATGTCTGCAGTGTGGAAAGGAGTATAAAACAAGTGACAATACGAGCAATCTTCTTGACCAACTCAATCGCTTTCATCCAAATCGGGAGAAGAATGAACACGAAAATATTTCAAATAATAGCCGGCAATCCAGCCTTAGGTATGTTCGAACTTTTTTAATGATGGATGTGAATTATATATTTTCTTTTATTTCTTTAGGTCTGTCAGTTATAGAGGGAAAAGCCCATGTTATAGAGGCGAAAACGCACAAAAACTTCAAAAATCAAATCCCAGATATAGAGGTTTAATAACCCCAGTAATAGAGGTATTTTGATGGGATCTTGAAGTGAGTCTTACTTGTAGAGGTTTCCCACTTATCCAGGTCCCGCTTAACCAGGTTTAACTGTATTTGAAAAACAATAACAACACAAGTTACAACCTCGTAAAATATTGTAAAATTACAACATTGTAAATTCACCAGCCCAATTTACAATGAACTGTGAATTGCATAAATAACATATATTTACTAATATAAACTCCACTTTCCACTGAATAAGCTGAAGGTCAAGGCTACTCTTGCTTACTCTTAGGGGCCGTTCATAAATTACGTAAGACGTTTTTGGGGGGAGGGGGGACAGCGGATTCTTACTAAATCTTACGAGAGGGAGGGGGTGGTCAATGAACATCTTACGTACGATTTAAAATGCCTATTCATACATAAAAGTTGTATTACCGCATCGTCATTAGTGACAGTAATGAAATATTTTTGAATTTTCGACAGGCACGAAAGATTAAGAAACATCGATAACAAAATTATTTTATATTTTTATTTACCAAATCGATGAGATACTGTAATTTACTACTTTTTCTTTTCCCCCCCTTTATGTCACAAGTGGGCAACATTGTCAATTATATGAAATAATCTGTTAGTCCTCTCATTTTATTCTTTGTTTCAATAAATCAGTCTCGTAATATCAACCGACAAGAAAAACGTCTTTAAATTCGTCCTTTATCAGCGTAGTTAGTTAGATTCATCCTAATACAGTCCACTCGCTCCCCAAGCAGTAACTAAAAACTGCTCCACATTTATTTTGCTTGAATATGAACTTAAGTATTTTTGACATTTGAACGCCGACGCACAAATCTTACGGAAGATTTCGGAAGGGGGGGGGAGTTGTGAGAATCTTATGAAATCTTACTTGGGGGAGAGGGGGGGGTCAAATATGTCATGAAATTGTCTTACATAATTTATGAACGACCCCATATATTAGTTTTTAATTTTGTAATTAATTGATAATAAATAAAAATAAAATAAATATTATTATAAATAATATTATAATATGACATAATGAAAGATAATTAAAAACAATAGCTTACAAATTCATAGTTAGGCTAATAAACTTATACAGACAGAAAGTTGAGTTAACTTTCAGATGCAGTAGGTATTTCATTCTGGGCCAGATGAACATATTTAACACCATTAATATAAAACGCATTGAATAATTTTTTCGTCTTCTTGTATTTAATGTTCAAATCCAAGTTCAGAAATCCCAACAGCTGAGTTCATATAACGTTTGTTGTCTCCAAAAACTTTTAACACGCAGTAACAAGTTAGTGGTGAAATGTCATTAAAGGTTGCGGAGGAGAGAGTCGAACCCATTTACAGTTCGTTAAAAAAAAACGGAATTTTTCATGTACCATAAGGAATACCAAAAATAGCGACGTCAGTTTCAATTTTATCTTGCTGAAGTTGTGCAACTTAAGTTGTCAATGTTTTTATTTGGCCAGCAATTAATCGCAGTTTATAATTTATTAAACACTGATTTCACCGCACTCTATGTCCAATATATGCAGAAAGTTTTGCGTTATCACTTAATGTAAAAATTCGCCATTACACCACTGTATACACTTTTTCTTTCCAAAAATTAATTAACACATTAGGTCTGTTCGAGCCGGAAAAAATAGGTAAATATTTATAAATATTTACCACAAAAAGCGTTCGAGCCGGAAAAAATGTGGTGGTTGAGAGAGAAAAAATGAGAGTAAGAAAACAGCTGATCGCTTCCCCTGCAAGAAAGAGTTTAATTTTTCACCTAGACAAATTTCTTGTGACTAAAAATTGAAGACTGTCAAAATCGTAGGCAACGAGACTAGAAACTCACTTTTGACAAGCGAGGGAAAGAAAATTGCATGTCTCAATTGTATCTGTCCAATACTTGCATTGTAAAATATTCTTCAGTACTTCATTTTTTTCACTTGTTGAAAGGTTGTGTTAAGAAGGAGCAACATAACAAAAAGCTTGAAATCACAACAATTTTTGGTAAATGCTCATTTATTCAATTAAATAGATGAGCGATTTTTTATTGAAAAGGAATCGTAAAGTTGAATGATTGTAAGACCAGATAATTATTTTTAAAATGTTGTTTTTCGATGCGCACAGTTTTAAAATAAGAAATTGAAAATGTAGCTAGATCAAAATTACCCTATTTTTCATTATTTTGTACAATTCCATCGAAAATAAATTTTTTTTTGAACAGAAAAATTTTTCTTCACTAACTGTTAAATTTAACTTAAATTCCTTAAAAAACCCATACGAAATGAAAAATTTATGCGGTTCACAAGATTTTAACCCTTTTTAAAGCAGCGGGAATATTAATTTATACTAAGCAATAGTTTTAAAATGCACTTTATATACTTTAATAAATTATCAAGCAAAAATTGTGGCTCTAATCTACTTTCAAATATATAGTCATCGTCCTATTTATTATTAATATTGTCAAAAAGATTTCACTTGGCTTGCATTCAGAAAGTATTAACCAAACGGTTATGCAACTATGACGTAAGTTTTACTTCCTGAACCCTACCATTGTTTGTTTACAAAAATATGCACAAATTTTTGACAGTCTTCATTTTTTACCGATTTTTCCGTTCGAGCCGAAAATTGTGGTGGTGAGACTAGTCAGAGAAATTTCAGCTTTTACTCTCTCGAAATCGCAATTTGACACTTTTCATTTTTTACCACAAAATCCGGCACGTTCAGACCTATTTTTCAAGTCGAATCTTCACTAGCAATAATTTTTTTTTTAAAAACTTTCAAAATACCTACATACTTACTTCAAGTTATTTGGAACTTACCGCGTTTTCACTGTAGAGGCAGTGTGGAAAGAGGGCATGGCAAAGGCTAGACCTAGATCGTTTTATCCATATTTTGATTTATATAACAGAAACTTGAAAAACTTCCCATAGTGCATTTTATGATATTTCTATTTCGTACAGCAATAAAACTTCTTATAATTAAATCGGAACACGTTTACATGAACAATAGAAAATTCTATTTTATTTTATCTTTGTATGGCTAATTGAAACCACATAATTTCATTAATTATATGACTAATTAAATTTTAAACTATTTTTATCTTAATGAAATTTTAACATTTAAACAATATACACGAATTCAATTAAATGAGTTTCTTTTGGCAAAGTACACATATGTATGTTATACTAAAAGTAGTTATATTGACATGTATATATAAATCGGAGACCAGTCAAAATACACATTTTTAGAATAGTATTTATAAAAACGTTTCCCAAAAAGTGACATCTAAAAGGGATAATCCTGTATCTAGTTTCTAACCTCCTGCACTAAATGTGTGTTTTTGTTGATTTATGTAAGAGTGTTTTAATTTGAAAAATGTTGTAATCATCTCTGTCGAAAATGTGAGCTCATCGAAGGAGTGAATGAATGCTTCATGTTCGAAAAATTTAACTCGTGACGAATAGCTTGTTTGCTTTTGTGGTGTTTTATCTATTAAGTATTACATAGGGCACATTATTTTTCAAATCGATCAAGGCAGACCAAAAAAATTTATAGATTTGCTTGCATTTTGCAGATATTAATCTTCGTTCAATTCTAGGGGACCCATATTTTTTTATTTCGCTGAAAGGATCCAACTTTCAAAGTTATGATCATTTGAACTTTGTCCTTTAAAATTATAAAAAAAAAATTCTGAAAGGATTTTTTTTCACATTGTCGATATTTCCTTAATTAATAACGGAATTTCATAATTTTGTTTTCATACTTTTCATAATTTAATGGATCTTATGAAAAGATGAATTTAGTGCAAAGTAAACTATTTTGTGGAAAATATTGCAAATATCGTAAACCAGAGGCATTTTTTTCAAATCAAAAAATTTGTAAGTGCATCAGTTTTTTTTCCTTGAAATTTTTTTATCAACACAGAAAGGCTTAAACTACATTTGGTAAAAGTCCCAACTGTCGAAAACGGCTTATTTTTAATTGAGAGCATTTTTCTTAAAGCTCAACTATTTATAAATTTTAATTGAATAGTTGGGTGGAATAAAAGCGGGAGTGCCCTTTATCCGAAAATTACCTCTATATATACGAGAGACCCTCCTCTACCTCCCACCAAAATATCACATCGATATACGCAGTACTAGCGTTACAGTAGAACAAAACGTATCAATTACGTACTTGCCGAGCATTGAAATATAATTCATATTTCGTTTCAATGAACAGTAAATTTTAAAGTAGTAACGAAACAAAAAAAAATATTTCAATGCTTGGCTAGTACGTAAGTGATACATTTTGCTCTACTGTATCGCTGGTACTGCGTATATCGATGTAATATTTTGGTGAGAGGTAGAGGACGGTCTCTCGTATATATAGAGGTAATTTGCGGATAGAGGGCACTCCCGCAAAAGTGTTTTTATTCCATCGAACTATTCAATTAAAATTTATAAATAGTTGAGCTTTAAGAAAAATTATCTCAATTGAAAATAAGCCGTTTTCGACAGTTGGGACCTTTACCAAATGTAGTTTAAGCCTTTCTGTGTTGATAAAAAAAATTCCAAGGAAAAATAACTTATGCACTTAAAAATTTTTTGATTTGAAAAAAAAGCCTCTGGTTTACGATATTGGCAATATTTTCCACAAAATAGTTTACTTTTCATAAGATCCATTAAATTATGAAAAGTTTGAAAAAAAAAATTATGAAATTCCGTTATTATTTATTTATTTAAACAATATTATGGAATAAATCCTTACACTAAAGATTACAAGAATCTTATAAGACAGCATAAGTCATGTGTACAAGAAAAAAATAAAATTAAAAAATTAAATAAATTAAAAGTGATTGAAGTGAAAAAAAAATTAGTAAAGATAAAAACCTAAATATAAATACATAAAAACATTAAAATTTTGAAAAATACTATAATAATACAATAAGTTGAAGTTACAATAAAATTATGCATTAGTAAACAGACTATTACATACTCGAAACTCTACTAAAAAGTTCATTCTTAAAACGCGTTTCATTGCAGATAGTTCGTAACTGGGTCGGAAGAGAATTCCAAAGACGAATTGCGTATATGAAAAATTGTCGCGTTCGTATTGAACGAGTGAATTTGAGTTTTTGATAAAGATACGATGGTTGTTTGGTGTTGATGATTTTATGCAAATTTAGCAGAGTTCTGAAGTCTAAAAGTCTATCAAAAGTCATGGAATAAATTTTCCTCGCATGATGTGATGTGTGGTCGTATCTTTTCAAACTGTATACATATCTCGTGATGTTATTATACAGAACATTCAGTTTGCGTTTGGCGATACTATCACAATTTGCGAAAATCTCACACCCGTATAGAAGAATTGGAAGCAAATATGTTTTCGCCAAAAGCATTCTTATGTGCTGCGGAGTAAAATTTTGGGTTACCCAAAGTGTACGAAGCATTCCATACACTTTGCCAATCGCGATACTGATATGATTGTTCCACGTGAGGGTTTTGTTGAACGTGATCCCAAGATTCTTGGCAGAATCCACGAGAACGATTTCAGTTTTATTTATAGCCACTTAAGGCAATTCAGTAAGAATCAACGGCTTTTTGTATATAACCAGACACTTTGATTTGGATGGATTTAAGCTCATACCATTATTCAATGCCCAGTTAAAAATGTTTTTTAAATCCTCATTCGTATTACGAATGCATTGATCCAGTGTTTTCAGTGAGCTACTATATAAAGTTGAACGTCGTCTGCATATAAATGAATTTTCGAATGGCACAGAACAGTTGGAAGATCATTCACATAAATTGAAAATAGAAGTGGCCCAAGGACGGAGCCTTGTGGCACTCCTCTGGTGAGCTGTAAGCGTCGAGATAATGTGTCTCTAATACTTACTGCCTGTGTTCTTTCGCTTATATAGGTGAAAATAAGTTTTGTTGCAGTGGTAGAGAAATTATACATCTTTTTTAGTTTGGTACATAGAATAGTATGATCAACGCAGTCAAAAGCTTTCGAATTATCAAGGAGAGTAAGCAATGTAGCTTCGTTGTTATCTACTCTTGAGCGAATCTCCTCAGATACATTCAATAACGCAGTGACGCAACTTCTATTTGGCCTGTATCCAGACTGAAATTGCGTTAATATATTTTCGTGCATCAAAAATTTATTTATTTGTTTTTGTAGCACTATTTCAAACACTTTCGAAAAGTATGGAAGTATCGCGATCGGCCTGAATTCGTTGGTAGATTTTGGAATTGGTACTATTTTTACCGATTTCCAACTAATTGGAAACGTCGAAGTAGTCAAAATGGTATTGAAAATATGAGTTACATATGGTAACAGCCTTAGCAGTATAATTTTAAAGAATTTTGGATTTACTTCATCAAAACCCATCGCATTAGATTTTACTTTATAAAAACAGTTTAATACATCTGGCTGACTAACGCAAGCAAAATCGAAATAGTTTCTTGAATTTAGAACAGAGCAATAATTTTCATAATGATTTGATGACACTGTCGGAATAGCTAAGTTGCAGAATTTTTCATTTAACGTATCTGCGTCGATTGTTTCGTCGGCATGGGCAGTATGTTTACATATTCCAGTATCGCGTATATGTTGCCATTTTTGTTTGCTACCTACCGCTGCACAAAATTTTTCGGCGTAAAATTCAATTTTTGCTTTCTTAATTTGTTTTATAACAGAGTTTTTCAGATCCTTATAAATTTTTTGTAAATCTAATGTTTTGTAGCGTTTCCAACGATTATATGCTGCATTCCTTTCGTTGTTGTACATTTGAATTGAACCAAGGTCGCTCACGATGTTTTATTCATCAACTGATATCATGTGAAAAATTTCATTCCAATAAATATTTGAAATTTTAGATTCTAGTCGATCATATTCAATGTTCTTGAAATCACGATAATAGAACGTGCGCGAGGTAACATTTAGATCAAAATCGTAAGACAAGAAAATTAAATCATGTTTTGAAAATATAGGGATAGAAATTTGATCGTATAACCGTTTTTTTGCAGAATTACTTACGAAAAAAACATCCAGAAGCGTATTTGACGTTTTCGTAAAATGTGTAGGTAGCATACAATTAACACAAAGTAAACCAAAAGCTTGCATTCCATCAGTTAGATTATTTTCCATTAAGATATTATTATTAAAATCGCCACTGATAATAATATTTTTGTATGGCAGGATTAAATTTTCTAAAGTGTCGAAAAATGGCAATAAATCAATATTGCGGTTTGGTCTGTATACACATCCGACTAAGACTTTCTCATCGCCAGAAATTATATCGATGAAAATATATTCAATAGAACTATTATCAACCGATTTGAAATTAAGTTTACACATAATGCCTTCTCTCACAAAAATTGCCACTCCACTTGCATGACCAGCTCTATCTTTACGAAACAAACGAAAGCCATTGACTTTGAACAGAATATTACGTCCATTTTTGATCCTTCAAATAAATATCTAAACTCATCGATATTCATTTTTAAACTTTGTGCATTAATATGACAAATATTTAAACCCGCTCGTTGTTTGCACAAAATACGAATAAGACTAAATGTGTTATATTTGGCAGTCATAGTTGGAAAATGAAAAAATATCTGCAACGCACGCATTGTACATAAAAATTAATATTTTTAATGATCTAAAACAGAGATTCTTAAACTGTGGTCCGCGGACCCCTGGGGGTCCACGAAGCCATTCCAGGGGTCCGCGACACAATTTTGACATCAAATAATTTTACATCATCGAACTTTTCGCTTTATTCAAATAACTCATTTATTAAAAATTATTTTTAAAAAAACAAAGTGTGCATTTACTTTTGTTCAAACCCGGGATGCCCAGCACCTAACTCTTGCCACTCTTTCCACTCTTTTACAACATCATCAATTTTTGTAAATTTCAGTTTGAATCTACAAGGTGCAGCTTCATATAAATTTAAAGTTTTTATCTTCAACTTTAAATTTATGTGAAGCTGAAGCGACTACAAAAAAAAAAAAATGGAATTATGGTCAAAACGCATTCAAAAGTATGTGTATGAGTCTTTTCCAACACTCAGCGATTTTATAGAATTTCCTTATAGAGAACTCAATAATGAAACTCGGCTGCTTTTTGATGGCTCTAAAAATCAGCTTCCAAAAGTATTTTGTTTGTCCTGCTTCTGTTAACGATGGGATCAGGGATCCATTTAACACAGATGTTAGTAATGCTAAGCAATTATCGACATTAGAGCAAGATATGCGCGTGGATATCTCTTGCGATACGTCTTTGAAACTAAAGTTCAATAAAATTGGGCTAACTAACTTTTGGTTACTCTTAAAATCCGATTACCCTGCAGTTGCAAATAAGGCCCTCCAAAACTTGTTTCCGTTTTGTACAACGTATTTGTGTGAAAAGTCTTTTTTGATACTATTATACATAAAATCATAGTATAGAAACAAGTTTAATGTAGAAGCAAACCTGAGGATAAAACTTAAGAATATAGAGCCCGACATTGTGGATTTGGTTTCAAGAAAACAACATCATCCATCTGATTAAGTAAAAACTTCCACAGAAGAAAATATAACAAATTTCGCTTATAAAATAACATAAAGTTACTAAAAAAATAATTTTTATTATAAGCTTTGTTATTATTATATTCTTTACTAAAAAAGATTTGAAAAAAAAAAACAATTTATTTTCTTAGCTTTATTTTGACTAAGAAATATTTGTCTGAGTTTAATTTACATACATACTCTGACTTGTAACTTTTTTAATTTCTTTACATTTCCACAATTTTTATTCATTTTGTGTTTTAATTACATGAAAATCCTAATAAAAAATGTTTGCCCTTATAAACGAGTAAGTAGTGTCTGTAGGCTTGTCAACTTTAAGACCTTAGGAAACCGGACATAGTGTTTAAAATACCTTTAAAAACCGGAAAAATTAAAGCCAAAAATTCGTTCCCTAACCTCGTCAGATAACCGGACATTTTATGCTTGGTTGAGTTTGACAACCGGACCAAGCTCTCAAAAACCAGACTGTCCGGGTGAAAACCAAACGGTTGGCAAGCCTGAGTGTCTTTGTCATTATTGAGCCCAAAATTAAGCTTAAGAACGACGTCAAATGTCTAGGGTAGGGGTGGGGTCCGCAAAAAAAATTTTGCTCGATAAGGGGTTCTCGGACCACATAAGTTTAAGAACCCCTGATCTAAAACATAAAATCAAGTGTCTGTTGTAAAGTGAATCAATTATACATGAACTATTGAGGGAGCAAAAAGAATAAAATAATAAATAGATATCTAAATAGTTAAGCATACTCGTGCATAAACAAACCGTCCAGCGGTGTTTTTTGTTGATAATGACGGCAGTGTCACTGTTGTTGGTGCTTTGGTTAAGCTGAACTTTACAAATTTGGATCACTCTGAAACAACTGCTGTTGTTGAGATTGTATTTGGGCACACGATCGAAATGCATTTGTTACATTCACTTCACTTAGTGATCGAACATGTTGATCCAACATGAGCTGGGATTCAATGCGTGTACTAGTTTCATGATCATTTCTCCTTACATAAACGAACCCGCGTCTAACAAAAACTGCTGAGAGTCTTTTTTCTTTCTTACATTTTACTGCAGATTTGAGTATAAAAAGGTTGGTTTTTGTTAAGCTCTCATTAACATAGATGGGGATATCAGAATTGAAGCCATCATGCATTAAGCGGAATGGATTATAATTGTTTGCACGTCGAAAGTCATAAATGGATTTCAGAACAAAATTTTTGTCATACGCTGAAGTTAAACATAAAATCACTGCAGCGTCGGTTCTCGAGTGGAGGGCGTTTTTAATACGAAAAATTGCTTTAATATTAGGCGGATTTATTTTAATAGTGTTGCACGCATTATGGAAGATATTAAGTAAATTTTCATTTTTTTCAAACGGAATTCCATGCACACGCAAATCGCAAGCGGCGGCGGTGTTTTCCTGTTTTTTTAACTGGGATTTTAAATTCTCTATTTGCGTTTTGAGTGACTTAGTTTCAGACTCGTTATTTTCCGAGAGAGTGATCCTTTCAGCTAAAGCATCCAGATCACTTTTAACAGTTAATATTTTTCGGTTACTGATTCTTCATTTTGGCGAAGCACATCGAGAATTCTCATTTCACTCTCTTTTATTGCAGTGATAAGTTTTTCGTTCAATTGAGAGGAGATGAACTCGTTCTGTTTCTCGAATCTTTCTTTTAAGAGCTCATTCTGCTTCTTGATGCTCTTGTTAATGAGCTGAAATAGGCGCGAAGACGAACCATAGTTAGAGATCATCGGTGTTTTATGCTCGTTTGTCGGAGTTGGAGAATCAGTATCGACATCACGATCGCTCGAAGTGCGCTTTATTGGCGAAGATCGATCACAGTTTTCGTTTTTGCTCATGTTCGTGTTTTCTGATTATTCGGTTTTATTATATTTTTATTTTTTCGTTATTGTTTTTGCTATGCGAACACAATATGTTTTTTAATTTTTTATGTGCAAAGTTCAAGAAAAGTAATATTTTTGCTTTTAAGGAACAATTATTAGTTGGTTTTCCCAGTAAATCAACCCAAATTAAACAGCGCACTTTATTAAATAGATTAAGTACTGAGAAAGTGTTTGATAATTTTATTAAATCGTATTTTTAATTAAAAAATTCCGGAACTCACTTCTTATACGTGCGCAGCTGATCACGATCTCAAACTATTAATTAAGGAAATATCGACAATTTGACAAATTCTTTCAGAATATTTTTTTTATAATTTTAAAGGACAAAGTTCAAATGATCATAACTTTGAAATTTGGGTCCTCTCAGCGAAATAAAAAAATATGGTTCCCCTAGAATTGAACGCAGATTAATATCTGTAAATTTCAAGCAAATCGATGACACTAAATTGACTTATTGTTCGATTTGAAAAATTATGGGCCATAGAGTTGAATAATTTTATGCGAATAACGAATAAATAGTTAATGTTATATATTCGAACAAATAATAAATAAGATTTTTTATCAAGTAAGTATAAGTTTGTATGCTTTATTTATTCAAACAAAAATCAAAAGAAATAAAATTTTATTCGATTTTTTATTCCAATAAAATATAAATCGAATTAAAGTTTGTAAGTTCATATCAAATTAAAATCTATGAATATTACAACGATGTGCGATATTGGAAATTGTGAGTCGTTTACACAGGGAAACTCTTGACAAAAAGTTTCCTTGTTTGTTGGCAAGAAGGGAAAAACGTAAGGATGGTGTACAGAATTTGTCGTACCCCGCAAATTCGTTTTCGTTCTGTTCGTTCGCTGATATTATGCTTTGTATTTACGTTCGTTGTGGCGGGTTGACGCAGTAATTGCTTTGGAACTTTCAAGCACAAATAAATTCTAGTTTTCGTGTATAAACGAACACAAATTCACAAAAGAGAATAGACAAGAATTTGTTTCATCGAATTTGCCTGTGTAAACGCTGACTGAAACAAATTTCGCGGCTCATTCTTCGATCTTTGAAAGACAAATTTTCAAGATCGAACATACTTTCTATTATTTACAGTTTGTTATTATTCATTAGTTTTCCTTCGAATTGACATACTAACTATTTTTCGAATATAAAAGTTGGTGATATAAAATTCTCGATGCAGAGAGATATCCAGCTGAACCGAAAATTCGAAGATTCGCGATATGGCTGAATGAGTACAAACTTGTAGAGGAGAGAAAACATTTCAGTTCTTACTGCTATGCAATAATTTGACCAAGTATGTATGTATGTATGTTGATTTACTCGGTAAGTGTGCCTTAAAATAATAGCTAAAACAAAAACGATAACAAATAGAGATAAAAGACAGAATGAGATAGGAGAAAACGGATATCCGATAGAAGCTCAGCGAATTAAAATCTAAAAATTCATAATCTTAATTTGGTTCGAGTAAGCAGAAATATTTGTTTTTCCAACAAAAAAATTGACACATAATTTCGAAATTTTTTTTTTAATTCGAATCAAACTACATATATCTGATATCCGTTTTGCCCGATCACAACAAATATTTTTTTTAAAGTTTTTCTAATATTGTTTCCATATATGTTTTAGTAGTACAATCAAAAAAATCACTCTTAAGCTATCTCTTAGTATTGAGTAATCAGCAATATTTTCTTCAGTTTTAGTTTTTAACAAAACTAACTATTTATGGGGTGACTTAAGGAAAAAATCAATATCTTGAATCACCCTAATGCAAAGAATTATATATAAAAGAATTACATTTCGAGTTATGCTGCTAATTTGACCGTATTTTGCGTGTCAAGCCTTAGAAGGAACGGTCTTAGAATCAGGGAAAATGTGATTTTGGCTTATGCTGCGCATTGGGGTTTTAAACAAAGAAGCTAAACTTCAATTGGCTCTGCCATTTTATATTTTATTAGGATTTTCTATTTTATTTATTTAACCCTTTATACGGCCGTGTTACAGATCTGTAACAAACCTTATATATGTGTATGACAATTTAACTGTATGCAATAATCATCATGTATGCATTGAAAAATTTTAAACACAAACCATACAAAGTAAGTGAAATACAAAAAAAAAGAAAGAGACAAGCACATATGCTTTTTTTTTTGCGGCAAAGTTTTTGTATGCAGTTCAAAAGTGCGGTTACAAGGGGAAAATTAAATATTCCTAAAAAAATATTTTGGCTGTAAGTTATCTTCTTTTTTTTCACAAAATACTACAGGTAAATTAGATCTTAGTTTGAATTTATAAAATGAAATCAAAAATTACATATGTATAACTGTGGAATTGAGATTTTGTGTTTGTTACAGAAAGTAACAAACACAAATTTAAACTGCAAGACAAAAGGATTTTTGTTTGAAGCAGGCGCTCAACAAATCAAACAAGATGAATATAATTTTTATTTGTCAGTTTGAACTGAAAAACGCATGTAGTTGATAAAGGGATCAAAGATGCTGAAGCCCCCAATGTAAATATTTTTGAATTTGCAAAGGTTTAAGCCCAAATAAAACTAGCACGTTAGTAAATAAATTCTTATAAAAAGTAAGTACAGTCAAACCTGGATAAGTGGGATTGCAAGGGACCATAAATTTTTTCCCACTCATAGAAGTTTCTCATTTATAGAGTTTCCCACTTAGTCGGGTCGAAGAAGCCGTTATCTCACTTAAAGAGGTAAAATTGAAAGACAATTAATTTACACAGATTTTTAATTATTCTTCAATATCATATATTATATTAAACAAAAAAAAGAATGCAAATGAGTTCTCTTTTGTAAGGAAGAAAAACTTAAATACAAGAATACATTTTTATTTGAAAAAGTCTGTCATTTTGCTTTGTTTCTTATTGTTATTAAGAGAAATATTTTTTTCTATATCATAAATCTTATCAAAAATATTGTCATCGAAATTTCTATAGCACTTTCAGCTTGACGTCTGGTCAGTACTTCTTCAGAACTGTCTTTGTCGATTTCTGGATCTTGTTCAGTTGAAGTTTGGCAATCTTAATGATATCATCTTCATCTTGTTCTCCGGATACCATTACAGCGTTATCAAAAGTTCGAAAGTTTGTTGTAGGTCATCATTATTGGCTACGATTTCATCCCAGGACTCATTTATTATTTCGCTATAATAGCTTTCTGATTAAATAATCTCATTTATCGAGGTAATGTACAATTTTGTCTCAGTTATAGAGGAAAAAATGCAATAATTTTAGAAAATCGAGTCCCAGATACAGAGGTGGCATTTTTCTCACTTTTTGTTCGCAAAAATGAAGGGACCTCAAAAAAATTCCTACTTATAGAATTTTCCCAGTTATCCAGGTCCATCTTAAACAGGTTTGACTGCATGTATTTATGGACAAAAACAGTAAAAAATCAACAACAACAATTAGTATAAGTGCTGGCAACGTTTTTGACAGATAATTTCAGAAAGAACAGTTTTTTTGTATCGCTTCTCTTTCATTATTTTGATAAGAATGGGGTCAGTCTGGCTAGCAAGAGGGGTTGCGTTTACCGTTCCGCATCACATAAATGTAGCTGAAAATGTTGATTTTATAATTATTTTAGAGACACGTTTTTCTTTTCCATTGATTTTATTGATTTTCCGTGTCAAACTCTAACTAAAAAAATGTATTTATATATATATATAATGTAATTTAATTATCAAAAGATACAAAATTAATTTACCAGACTAAAATTCGGTTGTTAAGTAGGAGCCAGATGGAGTTAAGTCCAGGCAAATAAACTGATAAATTTTAAAAACAAATTATTTTAAATACAAAATATTATTTTTTTTATTTAAAATATTCGTTTAAAATTACTTGCAAATTCAATAATTCGGTTATTTAATAAGGGGGCATACCGATTTGAATCTTTGAATTAGCAAGAGTGGTAGAATAATACAGTTAAATCTAGTTTTCAACATCGTTTTTGTCCATAAATTCATACTTTTCATAAGAATTCATTGAAAACATTTTTTTCTTTTCCGGTAAAAAAAAGGGGTGGATATGCAAAAATTTAGAACAAACTATATACCATTTTGAAGGGAATAAATTGGGTTTTCTTAACATGCTAAAAAAGTTGTACATCATTAACACATTTTATGGAAAAAATAAGGTTTTCTGAAAAATAATTGTTTAAAATTTCAGAAAAGTCGTCATATCTCCAAAATTGAACGTTGAATTTCAAAACTAAGCTCAATATTTTTGTATGCCATTAAATAATCTATATTATGACACCAATATTTTTGACATTCATTCAGATGTTCCCAATTTATAATCATTTTTACAAAAGCTATACCCACAACTTCCGATGACGCGTACAGGTATACGAAACACCTCCTGAAAGAGAGAGGATATCAAAAAACCAGCGATTCTGAAATGATTGGTCGAAAACGTTGCTAGCTCTTATACTATTAGGTAAGGGGACGTCCATTAATTACGTGAGTCAAAATATCGGGGGAGTGGGTCCGGCAATATCTCACTAAATCTCACATAGGGGGAGGAGGGAAAAGGAAAACCTCACGTCAACTTCATAATTCATAGAATTTACATTAAAAATTATTATTTAAATCTCACGGGAGGGAGGGGAGGGGTCACGCCAGAACTCACCAAATCTCTCCAAGGGGAGGGGGGGAAGGATCCGAATTTTCAAAAAAACGCCTCACATAATTAATGGACGTCCCTTAAGTATAGCTACATTCCGTAATCTCTTAATAGTTTTTGCGATGAGTAACGGTGTTACAGATTAAAAATTCAAAATAACACATATTAATAAAATAATTTATTAATTAATAATCTCTCACAATTCTTTACTTTAGAACTTCTCGTATTGAATAAATTTTAATAAAAACAATATTAACTAGGAAAGGTGTTATCTTCGGCCAGGTCGAAACTCACATACCCTACACTAAAAAGACGTTGAAAAGGTTGAAGAAGTCGAGAATAATGTAATAAAGTTCAAAGAGGTTGAAAAAAATGGAAAAATTTAAAAAAAGCTCAAAAAGTCTTAAATATATGGAAACCATTGCAGAAAGTAAAAAGAAATTGAAAAAGTCGAATAAATGTGGAAAATGTTGAAAAGGTTAAAAAACTCACAAATTGTTGCAAGAAGTTGAAAAATGTTGAAACAATTCAAAATTCATGAAAAAGTCGAAAAAATAAAGAAAATGTCAATCAAGTTGAAAAAGTGGAAAATATACATTTGGCATATGTTGGGAAAAGCTGGAAAAGTTCAAAAAATGTGAAAAATGTGCCACGCCTACCGGTTCTATTGTGCCAAATTTTCGTAAGAAGATACCTTTTAGCAAGTATATCTGCCATACTAAATTTCATAACGATTACGTTTTTAGTTCTCTAATTATAACGCCTATAAATATTGTGGGCTGTGCCACGCCCTTCAACGAGTTTTTCCAGTATACTGTTGAAGCTTGTATTGATGACTGCTGTCAGTAGCAGAATTCCCTAGAATTTTTAAGAAAATCGAATTTGCCAATTTTGAATTATACAAAAGCAACCCCCACTTTTCCAATTTTGCCCACTTTAAACACAATTTAAGATATGTATGATCAGTATCCGTGTACCAAATTTCATTTTAATATCTTGCAGGGTTTACGAGTTGTGGCGTTATAAAAGTTAAAATTTAGGGCTGTACCACGCCCCTTTAAAAGCTTTTGCAAATTTAAAACCTAGCCCAATCTTAATTTTTTTCATATGTTCACCAAATCACCAAGTTTCATAAAAATCGCAGCAACTTTTTTCAATATGGGCTGAGGTATATTTACATAGAGTATGGGCGGTAGGCGAGGTCGTGACCCGATTTCTTCCATTTTTATATGCTAGTAGCTTGCAGGAAGTTGTGACCTGTGTGCCAAATTTCATTGTATTAGCTTGCTTAGTTTTCCCGTAAATGATTTCAACTGACAGACCGACAAACAGACAGACAGACGGACATAGCTATATCGACTCAGGTGGTGACGCTGATCAATAATATATATACTTTTCTATACCAGCCACGCCCCCTTCTATGCGTTACAAACGGAATGACAAAGTGAATATACCCTCTGTGTAGGGTATAAATAGAGAGATTTTGGAACTCAACCTAACTAATGTGATGTGAGTAATATAAAATACTTTTGTTCTAGAATCTTACATCGGCGTTTTACGAGGACTGACTGTAATGAAAACATAATGAATAGCATTTTCAGCATTCTTTTCAAAAGCATAAAAGAGAATTCGACAGCGTAGCATATTGGATTTGAAATGCATGCTGAAGGCTACAGCATTCAGCATTTCAGCATCAGCAACAGTTTCGTTTGCCTTCTTGTTTCGTTTGCTTTGCTGACTGCAGTCAGCGATAAACGGCATGTTTAATTTTTTGCTGGACTTAGCTTTCAAACCCTGGTACTATGTGCACACTATGTGCATTAGACCGTACCTCAAAAAAAAATTTCTCGGTTCACCAGCAAATCCGAAGCATTTTTGCAAGGTTATTTCGAAAAAAAATGTTTTTTTTTTTTTTTTTTGACGAAAATAGAGGTCGCGCATTTGAGAAAAACATCATATCTTCGGCATTTACAGTCCGATCTTAAAGTATGATATATCAATATTTTTGTCTTAAGTAGATCAACTTTTTGATTCAATGATCCTTGACATCAAGTGCCCCGTTTTTAACTTACCCACCACATATCTCAGTTTCTACCATCCTAATGTACCACCCCAATGTCAGAAAATTAAAGCTTGTAAAAAATCATTAAATTTTTCCAACATATTTTGATTTCGTATTTCGATTACTCCATTAAAACTATTTGTAAAAAGTTTTTTAAAGTTTTTTACCGAACGTAGGTGTCCCCTTATTAAATTTTTCCTCATATCTTCGGTATTTAGAATGATGTTTTTGTCTCCAGGAGACCAATTTTTTTTTACTCTAAAGGTCATTGACATTAAGAACTGGAACTGAATTAAAAAAATTAAATAAAATGTATTGGAGCCGTGGCCCAGCATCTCGAAAAAGCTCACCGTACGGTACAATTTCATTCGCTCTTCTTATCATTTAAACAAAACATGGAGCTTTTTAGTGAGAAAACTTATTTATGTATGTTAAAACTTTAATTTATTTATCAAATTACTTTTCTCTAAGCTCTACTGTTTTCTTTCTATCTAGTTTTACGGTGGCATCGAATTCGTTATAAAAAGCATAGAATTTTGTAAAGCACTGAAAAAATAACGCCACTGTTTAGTTTTGAGGAAATTTTAATTAAAAAATCGGTTGGTTACAAAAATAAAATGTTTAATAAAGTCAATTAGTTTAATAAATAAAATGGACGACCGTAAGCGCACTCGTGTGAATTTATCGCGTTCGTTGCCACTATAAGACTGACGCTTCTAGTATTTTCTATTATATAGTTGCCAGATCGCCTTACAGTCGGCCTCTCCTGACATTAAGCGACCTCGCTGCTTCTTGATTCGTTGTCATCTGACTCGGCTTCTTTGTTGTCATCTGGCGGCAATACACACCAGGGCTTTAAACCATCAGAAGCGTATACAGAACAATAACGCCGCTGTTTACGATGTGATCCAGGCAGTTCTTCAATCACGTATCTATCGTTGTCTAACTTTTTGGTGATTTGAAACGGACCCTTGTAATGTGGTTCCAGTTTTCTTGACGTTCCAGTGCTTGGAGCCACATTTCCAACCAAAACTAAGTCTCCGACTTCATACGATTTTGGTTTTGCATGAAATCGATCGAAACGTTCTTTAGCTTTTTGTCGATATTCGGTGATTCGTTGCGCCGCTTCTTTTCGTAGTTGTTGCAGATTTTCGTTTCGTGTTGATTCGCCTTCTTTTTCAATATCGTTGCCGTCATGCAGAGTTAACGTGATTTTATTACCCAATATATCGCGTGGTTGGTAACCAAATAACAGCTGATGTGGAGTGCTTCTGGTTGCTTTGTTGACTAACGAATTTATTGTCCACTGTATGGTACGTATTTCATCGTCCAAACAATGATCTTTGGACGTTGACTGCAGTAGCATTGACAAAATGGTTCGATTCAGTCGCTCCACTTGTCCGCGGAGTCCGTACAGCGTTTTGGATATGTTTTATTTCGTTATTTTCGCAGAATCGCTTAAACGCTTTGGAGGTAAACGCAGTGCCTCGATCGCCGACAATTTTCTCAGGCATTCCAAAATATCCGCTGATTTCTTGTAGAACCTTCAAAACAAACTTCGTCTCTGTACTCGGTACTGCTCGTATGACGGTATATTTTGTGAACACGTCGACAATAACGAGTACGTGTTCATTCCGTTTACTGCTTTTCGGGAAAGGTCCGAGATGATCGATGTGAATCAGTTTGAATGGAATTGGTTCAACTTCGCTGTAATGCAATTCGCCTTCTTTTTGTCCACCTGGTCGTTTGTTGTATGCGCACTCGACACACATTTTGACGTACGACTTTACAAAATTACGCATACGCGATAACCACATTAATTCCTTTAATTTTTCAATCGTTCTATCGACACTTAAATGACCCGCCTTGTCATGCGCGTCGTGAGTCACCCTGTATCTCATTGCTGAAGGTACCACCCAACGTTTTCCCTCGTCGCTGCGCCTGTATAAGCGCCCATGATCCAATTCGTACTCCTTTATCATCGTTTTGTCTTTCATTTGAAGCTTTCTACAAATCTCTGCAATACTCTCGTCTTGCAACTGCATGCTGAAAAGCCAGTCATCACTATGAATATCAATTTTCGCGATACACAGTGAAGCTGGTTCTACTTCGCTGGATGTTTCATTCGGCATTCTGCTTAGTGCATCTACGTGGTTCATTCGCTGCTCCGATCTATGTTCAATTACGATGTCGTAATCTTGAATTTTTAGCCACCATCGAGCTATACGTGGAATTAGCTCTTTCTTTTCCATAGCTGTTCTTACCGCACTGCAATCGGTTATCACTTTTATCGATTTTCCATAAATGTAGTATCTAAAACGCTCCAGACCTTCGACTACAGCTAACGTCTCTAGTTCATAACTATGCATCTTTTTCTCGTATTCGCTTGTAGATCGACTGTAATAGGCGACAGGTTTCCAAGAACCTAACTCCTCTTGCATAAGGACTGCTGCTAAACCTATCGAGCTTGCATCTGTATGCATTTGATGATTAGCGTTGACATCATATGCTGTCAAAACCGGATTCGTTGACAACGCTGTTTTAAATTTATTAAACGCTTCTTCCTGAGTAGGACCCCATGCGAAAGATTCATCTTTACGAAGTAGTTTGCGAATAGGTTCGGAAATAATTGAATATGCTGGAACAAATTTTCTAAAATAACCGCTTAACCCTAAAAATCGTCTGATTTCTGTCACGTTGGTTGGAGTTTTAAAGTTTGTTATCACGTGCGTCTTCACCAAACCGGGAGAAATACCGTCTGGATTTAATTGATGTCCTAAGAACGTTATTGTTTTCTCAAAAAATGTGCATTTTTAACATTTAATGTAACTTTCGACTCGCGTAAAGCTTTAAAAACTCTGCGTAATTTTTCAAACATTTCATCTTCGGTGTAACTTCCAATAAGTATATCGTCCATATAGTGGATCATATCATCGTGCTGAGTTTTGTCTTTAATTTTTGCCATCAATCGTTGAAAAGCAATTGGGGCGTTTTTTAGCCCAAATGGCATTCGCTTAAATTCGTATAAACCTTCGGTCGTCACAAAAGCAGTAAATTTTCGACTTTGCTCGTCGATTGGAATCTGGTAATAACCACAATTTAAATCTAATGTCGAAAATAACTTGAAACGTTTAGCGTCGTGTAACCTTTCCTCGATATTTGGCATCGGATAAACTTCTTTTCGCATGTGTTTGTTCAACCGTCTGTAATCAACGCAAAGTCTTTCGTTGCCATCCTTCTTCTTGACCAAAATTATCGGGCTCGCATACTCCGACTCGGATCTAGTAACAATATCACTATCTAATAGCTCTTGTATCATTTTCGACATCACCATTTTCTTAGGTTCTGGTACCCTGTACGGCGCTTGAGCAATTGGCACGTCTGTATCTAGTTCAATTTTTAATTCGACCAAGTTCGTTTTACCAATTTCGTTGATATCTTTGGCAAAAATATCCCTAAACTCATTAAATAATTTGTTCAGTGCAGCTTTATGTCTCCCGTCTACATCGCCACATGGCATTGTATCTTCATTAAGTAATTCAAATTTTAAATTTCTACACTCTACTACGACACGTACCTTATTGTTTGTAAACAGATCTTGACCTAGCAAAACTTCCTCGTTTAAGAGGTCATCGTCGACCACGTACAGGTCGCTTTCGAATTCGAATCCATCAACTTCAAGATTCGTTGATATTCGCGTATTTGAATGTCGGATACCACCGCATATGCCGCTGATTTTTAGAGCGCATGGTTCACGAACACAATTTAAATTATCGGATATCGTTTTACGCACAAGGTTGCATTGACTACCGGTGTCAATAAACGCCAACGATTCTCTATCACCAATACGGATTTTCTTTTTAAAAATGTCATCAGAACATTTCGTTACGCGCACTGACAAATTTCGTTTTCCACAGTTTTGAGGCTCACTAACCGGATGCACTTTCTGACAATCATTGCATCTACGACGACGCTGTGGTTTGGGGCATTGCGAGGAAATGTGCCTGAATTCAAAGCAGTTATAGCACTTAACACTTTTTGTTTCCGTTGCGTTCGATTTTGTTTTTTTATATTTTTCCGTTTTATTTTGAATATTTTCTTGATTTGCCCGGCTCGGAAGATTTCGTAAATATTCTGAAAAGGTTTCACGCATGTCTTTGACCGTATCGAAACGTAGAGCTGCAGTTGCGGCTTGAAGTTCACGATGTCTTAAACCATCCCGTGTATATTTAACGATTGCTTTTTCACTTAATTTAAACCGACGGCCCACTGTACAAATTCGAAAACAATAATCAATAACATTTTCACTTTGTTTACGCGATGCGTTGCACATGCGCTTATGAATATCCGCTTCGTCTAACGTGTACCCGAATTCGTCGACAAGCGATTGAGATAAATCGTCCCAAGTTGAGAAAAGTTGCTGCGACGAGTCCAGCCATAATTTTGCGACACCTTTAAATTTGCTGAACACAGCCAAAAGAAGACATTTTTCTTCCCACTTGTACGCATTCACAGCCGTATCGACTCGCTCAACAAATTGTTCTGCTGACAATGACATGTCATCCGTGGGATTAAAGTCTGGAATTGTTTCAGCTATTTCTCTTACTGAATACGAATTACGCGAAACTGACTGATTATCTGTTGCAAAATTATTATTTCGCCTGTTTAAGTCCCGATTTGCAACACTGTCAGTATTTGTCACAACACTTGTTTCTCTTGCTGCACTTGCTTGCACCATAGACATTAAATTATTCATCATTTCTTTTAAATCACTTATTTGCGTTTGTACGTCTATTTCAGCGTCCGCTATTTCAACTTCATCTGAATCAACTGCTTCAGACAAACGTTGTATTAGCTCAGCTTTTGTACCTGAACTCGACAACTCTTTTTCACGCAACATCTTCTTTAACTGTTCCACTTTTAAAGAATTTATTTTCAACATGTTGAAAATACGCTGTTTACACAAAATACACTGTTTTTATTTAAGTTTTCGTCGTTTTTATTTACCGCCTTACACGCTCGCGTTTGTTTTTAATCGTTACGTTATCGTTTTTGTTATTATCGCGTTTTAACCTGTCTGTTGATATTTCCTTCGTATTGGTTTCGTTCTTTGTTTACATTTCACGCATTTGACGTTCGCGCTGTCTTGATATTTCGTTTTATGTTCGTTTCGTTTTCTTCGTTTATTTAAAATTCACGCATTCGACGTTCGCACTTCTTTATTTAAAATATCGTTTCGTTTCTCTATCTCTCTACTCCTTTGTTTGCACTTTCGTTGGCGTTTGTTCGTTTTTTTTTTTTTTCCAACACGCACAATAATGCACACACTAACGACGCCTTCGCTTCCCGGCTAATTTACACATTTGAAAAACCTTCGTTACTTTGTTTGTTTTGTGACATACAACCATCTCTTTTTCACTTGCGCTACTTAAACAATTTTTCGTGGTTTGCTCACTCACGGAAAATCAAACACAAAGCAAACAACGCGCTCGCGGAAGTTCCAACTGAGCCTCCTTGGGGTAATATCCCACTTCTGAACTGTAAAGCACTGAAAAAATAACGCCACTGTTTAGTTTTGAGGAAATTTTAATTAAAAAATCGTTGGTTGGTTGGTTACAAAAAGAAAAAGTTTAATAAAGTCAATTAGTTTAATAAATAAAATGGACGACCGTAAGCGCACTCGTGTGAATTTATCGCGTTCGTTGCCACTATAAGACTGACGCTTCTAGTATTTTCTATTATATAGTTGCCAGATCGCCTTACAATTTTAATCGACCATAATTCGATGTGATTCAAGTATAGTCGAGCTTAGATAAAATATGGCCCATACAAACAAAACAAAACATCATGTTCCTCGGTGACCGCCATTTCAGATTCATGTACTACTTGAACAAAACGCTCTGTGTTTTGAGAAAGGAATGGATAAACTGTGAAAACAATTAAGTTTAGCAAAGAAAGCTATGAAATAAAGTTCTTTTCTTGCACTAACCTGGTAAAGGGTCGTTCAAGTATTACGTAACGCAATTTTTGAAGATATTTGACCTCCCCCCTCTCTCCTTAAACGGTACGGTCTCACCCAAGTGACCATGTTTACCTGAAAGTCACAATTATGTTGCGCAATGTACCGGAAAGTCATTTTAGCGACTTCTGTTATGTTTTAGTCGCGTTAATAAATATAACAAGAGATCATATTGAAATATGAGTCATTCTCTAGCGAAAGACTACTTGAGATCAAAACTGGTTGCAGAACGATTGAACGCACTTTCTTTGCTAACAATAGAGTCAGCTTTGCTCATGTCTTCAGATTGTGATGACATTATCAATGACTCTTTCATCCGAAAATCAAAACGTAAAAATTTAAACCAATAAGCAATAATTTTTCCACAAAAACCAATCGCATACATAATGGTAATAGTTGAATAACATAGGTCATATACTTATATAATTCATGATTATAAGGCTACTGACTGTAATAAAATAAAAGATTTCCTCTCAGAAAAGTGCATTTTATTGATTGAAAAGCTTTTCGTACCAAACTTATTCCACCATTTAAGAAGTTTTGAGGAGGGAGGGGGGAGGCGTTAATTTTAGCAACTGACTAGGGCGGAAAATTTCTAAATCCGGGCTTAGATTTGGGTTCGTTATCATTATAACAAAACATTCAATTAAATTTTATAGCTTTAGTGGAATACAATATAGACGAATTTCCAACTGATATGTATCTCACAGGTAAAATGAACAGCAATAATAAAATACATTAAGAGAGTAATAACGGTATTATTCCAACTATCATTCGATTAGAAATCATTTTAGCACTACTAACTATAAATACCGAAGATATGACGAAAAATTTAATAAGGTGACCCCTTTGTTCGGTAAAAAATTTTAAAAACATTTTTAAAAATAGTTCTAATGGAGTAATCGAAATACTTCTGTTGAAAAAATTTGATGATTTTTTGCAAGCTATAATTTTCTGATATTAGAGTGGTACATTAGGATGGTAGGAATGGGTAGGAGATATGGTGGGTAAGTTCAAAAACGGGGCACTTGATATCAAAGATCATTAAATCAAAAAGTTGGTCTACTCAAGACAAAAACATTGATATATCATACTTTAAGATCGGACTGTAAATGCCGAAGATATGATGTTTTTCTCAAATGCGCGAACTCTATTTTCGTCCAAAAAAAAAAAAATTTTTTTTCGAAATTTCGTTGCAAAAATGCTTCGGATTTGCTGGTGTACGGTGAGCTTTTTTTTTTGCCTGTAAGGTGGTACGGTCTAATGTGCATACGTACATACACTGAGAAAAGAGTATGCTTCCTTTAAATAAATGTATTTGGTTGATAGATTTTTAAAAAATTTGTTAACTATCAACAAATTTTGGTTGTTATTACCATGTCCTTAATTGAAATTTAAATGGTTGCTTATTGGGCCAAACGTTATGTTAGTTGAGTCGATTGAAAAAATTTGTTTGGGTTGAATATAATTTGTTAATCCTATTTTTATTTGATTTCACTTCTCATTAACATGAAAACTTTACAATTCACAACATATTCAAGTAAAACACTACTTAAGTATATTCTGCTAGGTACGCAATTTAGGTATTTATGATTGTATAAATACCATCGACATCCTGCATAAGGATGAATACGAAAAGTTAGCCATCGATTTTTAGCACAAATCGATATTAGCGAATGTAGTATATACGTTTGCGAAAAAAAAATTGTTTAGTCAAATATTTATTATTTATTTATTTATTTATAATGATTTATTTATAAAATAAATTATATAGACAAACTGAAAGATAAGCGCTAACAACTATTGTCTTCAGCCCTTATTATTTGAAAAAAAAAATTAGTCAAATTAGATAGTAGATACCAGATTTTTTTAATATTTCTATTCTCCCGTCAGAAGCGAAAATCAAAAAAAATGATATTCGAGATTCTTATAGCATGAACCAAGCCATATAACTAAATTTCAACATATTCATGAAAATAACAATAAAGGTTATATTATTTGTCCTATTTAAATTTGACAGCTAAATCTGGTCCATGAAGCGACCGTGTAGTATTTGATGCTTTTAAGATCAAGTGAAATTTTAGAATATGCTGTGATAACTATTGTTTATATCAAGGATGCGCAGCCCATAGCTCGTTACAACAATAACAAAAAATATTCAGCTTACTTCGAGCTCACTCCGTTATTTGAGCTAAATCATTTTGGTCCGCAATCACCGCTTGTACTTTGTTCCTGTAATACTTTCTTCAACTCATCGACACGTTCAGCTCATGCCGTTACTCAAGTTAAATAATTTCGGTTCGCTATCGTTGCATGGTTTTTGTTTTTGTATTTTAGTCTTCAACGCACTTTATTGTTTGTGTGACTTTGTTTTCAATTCATTTGCTGCTTGAGCTTGAGATTTTTGTTTTTGTTTCCATGCAATTAGCTTGCCGGAGCTAATTAAAAATTTTTCTAAATACTATTAATTTCGCAAAATATTTTTCAATACTACGAACTTTTTTCCAAAATATTTTTGAGTTTTTTCACCAGAATTGATGTTGTAACCAGCTGGCGAAAAAGTTTTTGTGCGCATCTCTGGCTTATATAGTTTGAGTCGATGAACACGATGAAGTCACTAATTTTTGGAAATATGCAAATGTTTTTGTGTTATTCACCATTTCCGGAAAAAAAAATCGATGCAAAAAAAATTTTTTTTGTCGGCCGAAAAACTAGAAAAAAAATTTTTTTATTATTATCTTTTATGGGCTTTAAAAGTATTTTTGACTACAAAGCCCACAAAGAAAATAAAAATAAAAAACTTTTATATTTGTTGTTTTCCATGGAAGAAAATTTAAAATATAAAAAAAAAATACTTTTAGGTCTTAAGACTAGTGAAAAATAATTTAAATTATAATTTATATATAATTATTTAAAATATAATTTGTTTTATGGATTTTTAAGTATTTTCGACTACAAAGATCACAAAAAAACAATAAATAAAAAAACCTTTATATTTGTTTTGTTATTCACCGTTTTTCTTGAAAAAAATATTTATAAAATTTCTATGGGCCTAAAAGCGAATGAAAAATAATTTTTATACATTTTTGCTTTATGGGTTTTAAAAGTATTTGTGATCACAAAGGTTATAAAAAAAGCAAAATAAAAAAATTACAATTTTTAATGTCTTATTCACAATTTTTCCAGGAACCTATTTTTATTAATATTATCGGTAAAAGTATTTACCTTAAAATGGCCATAAAACAAGTAAATGACCAGGTACGATTTTATGGATCATGTTTTTTAAATCTCCGAACACTAAATAATAATCTTATATTGTCAGATTTAGTTGAAAATCTTTATCAATCGTGATATTGCTTGAAACAAACCGTGTAAATGAACAGATCCGATTTTGCGGATTATGTATTTGGAATCTCCGGACACTATGTAATAATTGTGCATTGTCAGATTTGGTTGACAGTTTTAACGATCTTGATCTTGCTTGAAGTGAACCGTGTCAAGCAGATCTTTTGTTTTTCGTGTTTAATAGCTCAAATCCTTTGCTTTGTTCTTTTGCTAATCGGTGGCTTTGAGTTGCTGCTGATACCTGTATGGTAAAAAATGATTAGACCCTTTATTTGAATAATCCCAAGAGACGAGATTATTCAAAAAGTTTGGGAAAAACCTGAGCTGTTTATTTGGTCTTACCAGTGAAGATGTACAGGCGAAAAGATACCGATGGTATGTCTTCTTCTCCAAGTAACCCCGGTTTTCTTACAATTTTTAACGAAGCTTTCCAAGAGTGACAACTTTAGAGCAATTTTCATTATATCGAATGATTTTAGCCTTGCACAAGTGCAAAATCTATAATTAATTTAGAATTGCCACCGCCTCTTGCAGTAACCAACGAGAACGGTAAAAAATCGTTCGTGTAGAAAATTGCCTTACATGTCGAGGTTTGGCTCTTTCATGCCTTCATATTCCTTCTAATAATTCGGGATTTAATGTATGTATGTATATAATTCGCCTGCCTTCACTCGTTTACGGCTGTTCACGGACGTGCAGCTTGGAGCAATAAACGGTAATGAGGCTGTGAACACAATCGACACTCGCGCCATGATGCACAAGCTGCTGTTGCATGAGATAATGCCAGACAATTGAGACAATGGCTGTGCAAACGCTCCGTCCTTCTATGTACTCTGCACTCATGGCCAAAAATGGTTCGCAATACTGCAGCAAATGAAAACACCGACATACACATACATACATACGGCATTGTGGAGTAAAAATTGAGAAAACAAAGAAAACAGCTTATCATTGAGATATTAATAAGAGAGGGACTCTACCAAATTAGCAAATGGGTAACAGAGGAAATTGTTGCATGCGAATCTAAAATAAATTTCAATTTCATTAATGACCATTAGTTTGTTAATATTTGGTGTTGAAATTTTTACAACAACAATATCAACAAAAAAATAAATTAGCAGCTAAAATAAATATGAGAATTAAAAAAATTCAAATACTTAAGGTTACTCCAGATGTTTTGGCATCTTTTCTGCACATGCAAGTGGGTCACCTGGTTACTTACGTCCTAGACAGCTCCGTGCATGCGGCTTTCCAAGCCAGTCGTGGTGGTGGGTCCGGTGTGCCGTATGTTTGGCCGGTTGGGATAGTGATGTTAATTAATTAATTTGATCTATGTAAAAGATAGTAAAACAATTATTAAAATATTTTGAAATTACCTCCAACATTGTTTTCCTCATGACAGCCATAATTGTTTTGATATGTCAAAACAAAAGAAAGAAAAAAGAAAAAGATGTTGCCATACGCGAAGTTTTGTAACATCGTAAGAACTTGGTAGGTGGGTGTCTCTGCTATCGATGTTACCAATAACCGATTCTATTTTTTGAGTAATATTGTACTCGCGATGATCTGAAAGGTTATTGATCCGAAAAGGAAAGTATGAGGAGAAATGTAGGGCTGTATTGGTAACGAAGCATTATTATGTTTACATGCAGTCACCGACTAGTTCTTGTGCTGAACAGTTTTTTTCGTTGATACCGTTGTGATTGCACTCGTGTTATTTTTTTCAATTCTTTTTCATTTTCTGTTTCGCAAACTTATTTATTGCTAATTTCAATTTTAAGTAGGTAAAGTTTGTGAAGTGTCATGGCCCCTGGGCCTCCCAACCTTGGGGACAATCGCTTTGCTTTGCTTAGCGAAAGTCCCAATAAAAAAGTAAAAAAGCCCTATTCAAACCATTAAATACTATTTTCCCTGATCTACCACCTATCAAAAAACCTAACCCAATATTTATAATGATGTAGGAATCGTAATTATCAAACGCAAACAGATTTAAATTTTATAAAATAATTTATTGAAAACGAAAACTGAATTGATTGATTGCTAGACGACGAATAATTTAATTTAATATAAAAAATACATTTGTCACTTTGCTTGCTTTTGAATATTTAGTTTTAAAAAAATGTAAGCAGCAAGTACAGTGAGCAAGCAAGTGTTTATTACTACAGTGAGCAAGCAAGAGCAAACACTACATTCGGCCATTCTGCAGTTCATCCGACCCGGATGTCTTGTATATGATTGCAATTCTCGTCCAAGGTTTCTTGTGGTCTGCGCTTGTCGAAGTTCTACCTGGGCCTTCATGGTCACCTACTTTGCTTACATCATAACGGTAACTGCCTTTGTATTTGACTACTTCATATGGCCCGTGAAGCTTTGGTCGCAACTTTCTTCCAGCATCAAACTGTGTGCGGGCAATGACCACCAAATCACCAACTTTGTACTGCGTTTGTGCCTTTCTTTTAAGGTCAAACGTCATCTTATTCTCTCTTTGAACAGCTGCAATCTGTTGCTTAGCTTTGTTGCGCAGCTCTTCTTGGTGTTGATTATATACAACTGTTACCTCAGCATCAATAATTTCAGCAATATGTATATCGTGTTTATTGTTCATTGGAACTCCTATCATCAATTCGAAAGGCAATATATTTGTCGATCGGTGAGTAGTTTTATTTAAGTACTTCTGAACTTCACTAACATACTGGTACCATTTTTCCGGATTGTTTATCGACAGCTTGGAGAGTACTGAAATAATGGTTCTGCGAACACGCTCGACTTGTCCGTTTCCTCTAGGTACACCAGTTGTTGTCAAAATCTAATCAATATTTTTGGACTTGCAATAGTCTTTAAATAAATCTGCAGTAAAAGCAGTACCTCTATCTGAGACTTGGATTCCCAAAAATATTTGTTAGTAACTTGAGTTTAGACAAGGTTTCCGTAGCTGCAGTCGATTTAGTGGGAAAAATCCACACAAATTTGGTAAAAGAATCCACTATTGTCAACAAGTGCTTGTAATTTTTGTTTGTTAACGGCATCGTCCCAATGTGATCCATATGCCATGTATCTAGTGGCACACATTCTTTCTGTATTGGATGCAAAAAACCTTCTTGTTTGCCTGATTTCTTCTCAGCCAAAATGCATGGTACACAGTTTTGCACTACACTGTCGATGATTGCTTTAAGTTTTGATATATAAAACTCCTTCTTGATCACATCTTCCATTTTTTTCTGCTTAAAATGTCCTTGTTCATGCGCTGTTCTTACTATGCCATATTTCATAGCTTCTGGTACAAATATCACGATATTACCATCAAAATTTTTATATAAAATCTCGTTCTGCATGATGTAGTTGTCGTAACTTTGCTTACCCAACAATTCGATGACAGTACGTATATGTGCGTCATTTTCCTGAGCTGTTTTAATGCTCTTAATGAGGCTTGCCTCCTGCATCAAATACATTCGACTTAATGCATCGGCATGCTTCATCCTGTCTCCTGCGCGATGTATAACTTCACAATCATATTCTTGAAGCAAAAGAGCCCAACGAGAAATTTTCGGAATATCTTCCTTTTTCGTGGTTGCTTCGAATGATTTGCAATCAGTTGCGATTTTGAAATGCTGACCGAGCAAATATACACGAAATTTTTGCACAGCTCTCACCGCAGCAAGTACTTCTAACTCGTAACTATGGCATTTTTGTTCGGCTTCTGAAGTTTTCATACTCAGATAACGCACTGGGTGTAACTTACTATCATCGTAATCACGTTGCATTAATATGGCAGCTAGTGCCCACTTAGAGGCGTCTGTGTGCAGCTCTATTTCGGCACTTTGTCGAAAAATCGTTAGGACAGGTCGTTCTAATATGCATTCCTTTCATAAATTAAATGAACGACGCTGTGCTTCACCAAATTTGAAATTAGAATTCTTTCTCAATAAGGCGCTTAATGGCTTAGCAATAATTGCAAAATCTTTTACAAATTTACGAAAGTACCCAGCCAAGCCAAGAAATCGTTGCACTTCTTTTTCAGTTTTTGGCTCCGGATAATTTTTAACGTCTTTTGTTTTTAATGAAGACGGCTTAATTTGACCATTTTCAATCTCGTAGCCAAGGAATTCAATTTTGGTTTGCAGCAAGTGACATTTCTTCCATTTGCTGTTTAGATTGTACTCTGCTGCCACGTTAAGAACCATCTGTAGTCGCTGAATAGCTTCTTCTTCATCTTTTGCAATGACGATCAAATCATCCATATATATCAATACAATGCCCTTAACCATCAGCGAATTGAAAATTGTATTGATAAATCGTTGAAAGACTGCAGGGCTGGTACACAATCCGAACGGCACTTTCAAAAACTCGTACTGCCCGGCTGGTATGACAAAAGATGTGAACTTACGCCTATCTTCGTCGACTGAAACATGAAAGAAGCCGTTTGCCAAGTCCAGCGTGCTAAAAACTTTGCTATCTTGCAACATATCAATTTGGTCTTCGATTAAAGGCATCGGATATTTGTTTTTAACAATCTTCTGATTCAGCTGTCGAAAGTCCACACACAACCGTTCCGATCCATCTTTTTTCTTTACAAGAACAATTGGACTAGCATAGTTCGAAACACTTGGTCGCACTATTCTTTCCATCAACCACGTATTGATCTGCTTTTCGACTTCCAATTTTTCGACTTGAGGTAATCGAAGTTGACGCTGTGCTACCGGAATTTCATCAGTAAGGACAATTCTTAAGCTTTATTGGTTGTGGCTTGTATTCTTGTATCATTTTTTTGACTTCGGCATGTCTGGACTTATCTTGAATGTGAGAGAGATCTGGCAATAAATCTTCTTCGTTGGAAATGAACAAACAATTATATTGTTGTTTTAATTCGATCGACATTTCATCTTTCACTTTTGTTGAGTGCGTCATTGTTACTCCGTCGTTTGAGAAGCAAACAGTCACTTGATTGATCAAATTTGTACCAATTATCAAATCGACATCTACGCATTCGTTTAAAATCACATGACATTGATCCACCAATGTGCAATCATCAGCTTTAACTTTGACATCAAATACACCTATGGCTTCAATACTTTTTGATCCAATACCGCAAACAATAGTATCTGTTTTTGAAAGTTTTTCAAATTGATTTGCGTAGAACGCATCTTTTCGTATTATCGTGATTTGACTACCGCTGTTTATAAGTGCAACCATTTCAATGCCGTTGAAAGATATTGTCTTGCATAAACTCTTAAATCCCAAAAGATTTACTTTAGCCTTAGCGTTATCTCATTCGTTTCACTTAAAACACTTAGGGCCTTTGGTCTTATCTGGGCAGTCATCTGATACATGAGTCCTATCGCCACAATTAAAGCAGCGCTTCTTCTCACTTGAAAAGCTTTTATCATTCTTATTGTTCTTTTCATTATTAATATATTTTTTGTCATTCTTTTCAAATTTCTTTGTTTCTTCCTGTGTTTTCGACTGAATTAAGCAGTTTCTCCTTAACCTCAGCAATTGTTTTTGCTTCATATAGCAATGCTTTGCTGTGTGGCGATCCGTTTATGCCATCGACAACATACATAATTATTGCACTCGTTTCGATTTCAGATTGAGCAGCAATATCGAGCAAGGCATAAATATATTGACGGTACGATTCGTTTGGCTTTTTCTTGCGCTCACATAAATCACTGTTCTGTTCAAATTCATCCAGCCATTCGTCAATGTTGTGCCCCTCGTCACCGGAAAACTTCTGCATTGACTCATCAATATCACGGAATGCAAATTCTGGTTGATAACGATGTGCCAGCTGTTCATTGCTCGTTCTTGTCTGGACCACTCCTGGTAGAGCACTATATCTTTCCAACTTGTACTTACATGAGTATCTCTTAGCCTTTGTAGCTCAATCTATACCTGCTGTTCGAATCGTTGCTCATCTTCTTCAGATTTTCTTCTTTCTGATTCTAGTCTTACTCTGTCTTCAAATCGTCGTTTGTTTTCTCTGGATTGTTCTCTTTCAGCTTCGAGTCTTAGCTGTTCCTCTTTTCTTCTTAATTCGTCGTTTTTATCTTGTTGTCCTCGTCGTTGTTCTTCTTCTTGTTTCTTCCTATTTTCAGCTTCTGCTCTTATCCTTTCGGATTCTTCTCCTTCCTTTCTTTTTTCTGTACGCTCTTTTTCGTATAACTTGATTCGCCTAACTAACGTAGTCTTGTCGCCAGCTTCTGATAAATGGTATTGACGACACGCTTCTTGTAGATCCTTTATGGATGTGTTATTCTAATCCATTTTGTTACTCGTCTTTCCTTGATTCTTGAACCAGTATGAGCCCCCAATTGTAGGAATCGTAATTATCAAACGCAAAATTTAAAAGATTTAAATTTAATAAAATAATTTATTGAAAACGTAAACTGAATTGATTGATTGCTAGACGACGAATAATTTAATTTAAAATAAAAAATACATTAATTTGCTTTCTTTTGAATATTTAGTTTTAAAAAATGTAAGCAGCTAGTGTATATTACTACAGAGAGCAAGCAAGTGTTTATTACTACAGTGAGCACGTAAGAGCCAACACTACAGTGATTTCCTTATTGAACGATGAAAAACCCCTTTCTTCTTACTCATGTTTTGCAGTAAATAAAGCTCTACTCATTGTCTGCAAAAATGTTCTAAAAATTTCTGAACTACGCGATGGCAGTCTTTTGCTTCTATTAAGCGACAAAAATTCGGCTGAAAAGTTTCTGTTCCATTCCAAGTGGAGTGGTTCAACTTACTTCTGACCTCTGCAGTTTGCCTGAAAAAGTGGATATTTTTTGGAGATCAGTAAAAGTACGAGAATACATCCCTAACCCTATGCGCTGTAAAAGTTGCCAAAAACTTGGGCACACAGCTAAATACTGCAAGCGTGTACCTGCTTGTGACTCTTGCAATCTCCCTCCTCATTCCCCAGAAACTTTTACAAGAACACAATGCGCTAACTGTTTAGAAGAGCACCCCTCTTCTTCAAAATCATGCAAACAATTTATTCAAACAAAAGAAATTTTAACAATTAAAATCAAAAACAAATGTTCAATGCATGAAGCATTACACCTTCACAAACAATAACAAAATATCCCTTCTTTTGATGAGTCCGCTCATCTTTACTCCGCAATTACAAAACAACCAGAAACTAAAAAAAAATACACAATAAATTCAACAGAAAAAAACACCGACTTCGACTTAACTCCTAAAGAACCAATAACTGACAAGAAATCTAATATCTCTCTTACAAAAATAAAAGCAACAACATCCAAAATGCCTTCGTACAATAACACAATCAATTCGAGCCATCCCACCCTATCGATTCTTCTGAATCTGTATTCGCAGCTACTACAACTCACTCACACAATAATAGCTTAGAGTCTTTTATAAGCGAAATTGATATGTAATTTAGTCGGCTTCGGTTTGTGCTCGTAACGCTCTTGCTAGGTGTGCAATTAGCACTCTCCCTCAAGTTGTCCACCTTATAAGAGAGTTATAGAGAGGGGGGACCGATGTTGGCGCTTATAACTCAATTTTCGTTCAATTTTTTTTTTTTTTCTCTTAACTTATGATTTCGATTTTGCAATGGAACATGAAAGGCTTTTTCAACAATTATGTTAACTTAGAACTGTTAATAAAATCCATCTCACCATCAGTTATATGTTTCCAAGAAACCCATTTGTCTTTTAATAGTTTTCCGTCCATCCCACACAAATACACAGGTTATTTTCATAACTTACCCCACATATCCACTTGTAAACAAGGAATTGGAGTCCTAATCAAAAAAGAAATTCCGCACTCTTTAGTCACATTAAACTCAAATATACCAACAATAGCAATAGAAATCGATGTCGGCCTCAAATTTACTATAATTTCTCTTTATATACACCCCAACCAAATATTTAGCGCACAAGAATTATTCCAAATCTTTAATATTTTCTCTACTCCAATAATTTTTCTGGGAGATATTAATTCCTGGAGTTCACTCTGGGGATCTCCTGTGACTACCGCTCGTGGGAAAATTTTCGAAGATTTTATTTTATCATCTAATCTCGTAGTATTAAACGATGGCTCGGAAACATTTTTCAACACACAAATCCTTCACCCACATTGATGTTACGCTAAGCACTATTAACATTGCTACCAAATGCCCATGGAAAACATTAGAAAGTTTATTTGGCAGTGACTACTACCCAATTTTGACCAAAATTGACATAGGTAGACCCAACTGCAAAAGTCAGCTCCAAAAAAAATTCAGAATAGACTTAGCCAATTGTCCAAAATATAGGCTTTTGTGTAGTGAATTTTCGAATGAATCCGTCCTTTCAGCTAATATCAATCAAGAGATTGCAAAAATTCATAAAATCATTAAAATGGCAGCTAACCAATCTGTACCGCAACTAAAATGAGATATATAAAATCTGCAGTCCCTTGGTAGTGCCCTGAGCTAGCTCTCCTAAGAAAAAGTACCTGGAGACCGACCACTGTTCGGTTTTTCGTTTTGAGGTTGAAAAAATCGAAAAAATATGGAATTTGTTGAAAAAAGTTGACTTTTCACTTTCACGCTTCAACTTCTCTTTACTTTTTTCTGTTCCATTTTTTTCAACAATTTTGCTTCGTTTTTAGTTTCGTCAAATTGTGGTCTGATGTAAAAGTGTTTATAAAAAGAGTGGATTGGGACCAAGAGTGAATAGAAATGAAAAGGATAATGCAAAATGGCTCGATTTCATTTAAATTGGACACTAAATCGACTGAGATATCGAAGCATTTATATAAAAGAGCGCAACCGATTGTACAGTCAGTACGAGGGGTAAAACCTATAAGCCACTTTGGTACAAATACTTATCGCACCTTATTACGTTTTGCGGTTGGTGCTATTTTTTAAATTTTATTGCTGTAAGGATATTTTCCTTGTTCTTCGGCTTATCCCGGAGGTAATCACTCCATAAGTGACAACTCATCGAGGCGGTTCACCCCGAGTGACGTTGGGTCACTTAAAGTCACTTTGGTTCACGAAATTCGTAAAAATCCAAAAAAAAAAATTCCACGCACCGCAAAACGTTATTAGGTGCGCAAAGTTTTTACACCAACGTGGCCAATAGGTGTTATAGAGCAATTCTACAAAAATCGCACCCAAACCGCAATATCGCGATTTTCACTCATCTCGGTGATTCCAAGTAACCCAAAGTGACTCGTGGTGAACCACCTCGATGAGTAGTCACTTATGGAGTGATTACCTCCGGGATAATCCGAAGTACAAGGAAAATATCCTTACAGTAATAAAATCAAAAAATCGCACGCACCGCAAGACATAATTAGATGCGCTAAGAGTTTGTACCAACGTGGCCCATAGGTGTTATAGACCAATTCTACAAAAATCGAACGCAAACCACAAAATCGCGACTTTCACTCACCTCGGTGACTCCAAGTGACACATAGTGACTCGGAGTGAACCGCCTCGATAAGTAGACACTTATGGAGTGACTATCTCCGGGATACTCCAAAGAACAAGGAAAATATACTTGCAGCAATAATTATCAAAAAATCGCACGCATCGCAAAACATAATTAGGTGCGATAAGAGTTTGCACCAAAGTGGCTTATAGGTGTTATAGACCAATTCTACCAAAATCGCACGCAAACCACAAAATTGCAATTTTCACTCACCTCGGTGACTCCAAGTGACCCAAAGTGACTCGGAGTGAACCGCCTCGATAAGTAGTCACTTATAGAGTGACTACTTCCGGGATACTCCAAAGGACAAGGAAAATATCCTTACAGCAATAATATCCAAAAAATCGCACGCATCGCAAAACATAATTAGGTGCGATAAGAGTTTGCACCAACGTGGCTTATAGGTGTTATAGACCAATTCTACCAAAATCGCACGCAAACCACAAAATTGCGATTTTCACTCACCTCGGTGACTCCAAGTGACCCAAAGTGACTCGGAGTGAACCGCCTCGATAAGTAGTCACTTATGGAGTGACTACTTCCGGGATATTCCAAAGGACAAGGAAAATATCCGTACAGCAATAATATCCAAAAAATCGCACGCATCGCAAAACATAATTAGGTGCGATAAGAGTTTGCACCAACGTGGCCTATAGGTGTTATAGACCAATTCTACCAAAATCGCACGCAAACCACAAAATTGCGATTTCCACGCACCTCGGTGACTCCAAGTGACCCAAAGTGACTCGGAGTGAACCGCCTCGATAAGTAGTCACTTATGGAGTGACTACTTCCTGGATACTCCAAAGGACAAGGAAAATGTCCTTACAGCAATAATATCCAAAAAATCGCACGCATCGCAAAACATAATTAGGTGCGATAAGAGTTTGCACCAACGTGGCCTATAGGTGTTATAGACCAATTCTACCAAAATCGCACGCAAACCACAAAATTGCGATTTTCACTCACCTCGGTGACTCCAAGTGACCCAAAGTGACTCGGAGTGAACCGCCTCGATAAGTAGTCACTTATGGAGTGACTACTTCCGGGATACTCCAAAGGACAAGGAAAATATCCTTACAGCAACAAATTCCGCAAATCGCTCAGGACGCACTAAGTGGTCAAATATTAAAAATGACCACTACAATATTAACACTACACCACTGTAATTAAAAGTCTATTGGAACAATATTTTTCGTGCTTTCTCTATCGATTGGAACAAAAAATTTAAAAAAATTACTCCCATAGTACACTAAATAACATTTAACGTTTTTCGTACGTATGGGAGGTGCCACGCCCACTTACGCAATCCCGTTGAAATCCATATAATTTCAAAGCTTATAGTAATCGACACCTCTACACCAAATTTAAAGAAAATACCTCCCATAGTGCACTAGATACAACATTCAACGATTTTCGTATATATGGGACGTGCCACGCCCACTAACGAAATCTCGTCGAAATCCATTTAACTTAAAAATTTTTGGTAACCGACATCTCTGTACCAAATTTTAATGAGATTACTCCCATAGTGCACTTAATATAACATTTAACGGTTTTTGTTTGTATGGGAGGTGCCACGCCCACTGAAGCAATCCCGTCGAAATGCATTTAATTTCAAAGCTTATAGTAACCGACAACTCCTCACCAAATTTTAAGAAGATTACTCTCATAGTACAATAAATATAACATTTAACCTGTTTTGCTTGTATGGGAGGTGCCACGCCCACTGGTACTATTACACCCATTTTTCGTCTTGAGGTACCTTATAGCAAGTATATCCACCATATGAAATTTCAGAACGATTGTGTTGTTAATTCTCTTATTATAATGTTTATAAATATTGTGGGCTGTGCCACGCCCTTAAACGAATTTTGCCAGTATAGTGACATAGCATGTTATGATGACTGCTTTTAGTGGTATTATCTATAAAATTTTTATGAAAATCCTCAGTGCCGTTTTTGAGTAATATTGAATCAAAATTTTCAATTATTGAGAAGTGCCACGCCCACTTTTCCGATTCCGCCCACTTTTGGTGTACCAAATTTCATCACAATATCTTGAATAGTTTTCGAGATATGACGTTATGAAAATAAAAGTTTAGGACTGTGCCACGCCCCTCCAGGAGCCTTTGATAAGTTAAAACCCAGCCCAATCCTAATTTTGTTCACATATGTACCTAGCCCCCAAGTTTCATCAAAATCGCTGCACCCGTTTTGGAAATAAAGTCTGAAAATATATATATATACATACAATTATTGCTTGTTTAATAATAGTAGATAAAACAAAAAACCTGGGCTGAGTTCAAGCAAAACAGATCCCAAAATAATCTAATTGCGTATAAAAGGGCCAATGCCAAATTCAAACGTCATGCTAAGATAGCTAAGCGACAAAGCCTTGAAGACTTAGCTGTCAATATTAATCCTCGGTCTTATATAAAAAAAATATGGACTGACGTAAGATCTCTGTCCGGTTCTTACACACAATCAAAAATTACCCATTTAAATTCATCTGAAGGTCCTCTTTACTCCTCTCTAAAAATAGCAAATCATTTTGCAGCATATTTTTCCGAATATTCTTCGGATAGAAATTTCTCAAACAGGTTT
Source organism: Meiosimyza platycephala (assembly GCA_963662105.1). Classification (NCBI taxonomy): domain Eukaryota; kingdom Metazoa; phylum Arthropoda; class Insecta; order Diptera; family Lauxaniidae; genus Meiosimyza; species Meiosimyza platycephala. Next base: position 57,213,246 of record OY759211.1, on the reverse strand, counting down.
GTATCAGAAAAAGCAATTATAAATTCGTACTCAGTTACCTCCCAGGCTGGAATATCTTTTGCTGCCAAACTAATTGAAAATCAAATTTCCATTTTAGAATTTGATCAAATTGTCTCTTCTGTCAAGGGTAAGACACCTGGATTCGACAGGATCTCATACTTATACAATGCTTCAAAATATCTCAAAAGATGTGAAAAATCGCTTAGTAAAGGATACTCCAAAGGACAAGGAAAATGTCCTTACAGCAATAATATCCAAAAAATCGCACGCATCGCAAAACATAATTAGGTGCGATAAGAGTTTGCACCAACGTGGCCTATAGGTGTTATAGACCAATTCTACCAAAATCGCACGCAAACCACAAAATTGCGATTTTCACTCACCTCGGTGACTCCAAGTGACCCAAAGTGACTCGGAGAGAACCGCCTCGATAAGTAGTCACTTATGGAGTGACTACTTCCGGGATACTCCAAAGGACAAGGAAAATATCCTTACAGCAACAAATTCCGCAAATCGCTCAGGACGCACTAAGTGGTCAAATATTAAAAATGACCACTACAATATTAACACTACACCACTGTAATTAAAAGTCTATTGGAACAATATTTTTCGTGCTTTCTCTATCGATTGGAACAAAAAATTTAAAAAAATTACTCCCATAGTACACTAAATAACATTTAACGTTTTTCGTACGTATGGGAGGTGCCACGCCCACTTACGCAATCCCGTTGAAATCCATATAATTTCAAAGCTTATAGTAATCGACACCTCTACACCAAATTTAAAGAAAATACCTCCCATAGTGCACTAGATACAACATTCAACGATTTTCGTATATATGGGACGTGCCACGCCCACTAACGAAATCTCGTCGAAATCCATTTAACTTAAAAATTTTTGGTAACCGACATCTCTGTACCAAATTTTAATGAGATTACTCCCATAGTGCACTTAATATAACATTTAACGGTTTTTGTTTGTATGGGAGGTGCCACGCCCACTGAAGCAATCCCGTCGAAATGCATTTAGTTTCAAAGCTTATAGTAACCGACAACTCCTCACCAAATTTTAAGAAGATTACTCTCATAGTACAATAAATATAACATTTAACCTGTTTTGCTTGTATGGGAGGTGCCACGCCCACTGGTACTATTACACCCATTTTTCGTCTTGAGGTACCTTATAGCAAGTATATCCACCATATGAAATTTCAGAACGATTGTGTTGTTAATTCTCTTATTATAATGTTTATAAATATTGTGGGCTGTGCCACGCCCTTAAACGAATTTTGCCAGTATAGTGACATAGCATGTTATGATGACTGCTTTTAGTGGTATTATCTATAAAATTTTTATGAAAATCCTCAGTGCCGTTTTTGAGTAATATTGAATCAAAATTTTCAATTATTGAAAAGTGCCACGCCCACTTTTCCGATTCCGCCCACTTTTGGTGTACCAAATTTCATCACAATATCTTGAATAGTTTTCGAGATATGACGTTATGAAAATAAAAGTTTAGGACTGTGCCACGCCCCTCCAGGAGCCTTTGATAAGTTAAAACCCAGCCCAATCCTAATTTTGTTCACATATGTACCTAGCCCCCAAGTTTCATCAAAATCGCTGCACCCGTTTTGGAAATAAAGTCTGAAAATATATATATATACATACAATTATTGCTTGTTTAATAATAGTAGATAAAACAAAAAACCTGGGCTGAGTTCAAGCAAAACAGATCCCAAAATAATCTAATTGCGTATAAAAGGGCCAATGCCAAATTCAAACGTCATGCTAAGATAGCTAAGCGACAAAGCCTTGAAGACTTAGCTGTCAATATTAATCCTCGGTCTTATATAAAAAAAATATGGACTGACGTAAGATCTCTGTCCGGTTCTTACACACAATCAAAAATTACCCATTTAAATTCATCTGAAGGTCCTCTTTACTCCTCTCTAAAAATAGCAAATCATTTTGCAGCATATTTTTCCGAATATTCTTCGGATAGAAATTTCTCAAACAGGTTTGTATCAGAAAAAGCAATTATAAATTCGTACTCAGTTACCTCCCAGGCTGGAATATCTTTTGCTGCCAAACTAATTGAAAATCAAATTTCCATTTTAGAATTTGATCAAATTGTCTCTTCTGTCAAGGGTAAGACACCTGGATTCGACAGGATCTCATACTTATACAATGCTTCAAAATATCTCAAAAGATGTGAAAAATCGCTTAGTAAAGGATACTCCAAAGGACAAGGAAAATGTCCTTACAGCAATAATATCCAAAAAATCGCACGCATCGCAAAACATAATTAGGTGCGATAAGAGTTTGCACCAACGTGGCCTATAGGTGTTATAGACCAATTCTACCAAAATCGCACGCAAACCACAAAATTGCGATTTTCACTCACCTCGGTGACTCCAAGTGACCCAAAGTGACTCGGAGAGAACCGCCTCGATAAGTAGTCACTTATGGAGTGACTACTTCCGGGATACTCCAAAGGACAAGGAAAATATCCTTACAGCAACAAATTCCGCAAATCGCTCAGGACGCACTAAGTGGTCAAATATTAAAAATGACCACTACAATATTAACACTACACCACTGTAATTAAAAGTCTATTGGAACAATATTTTTCGTGCTTTCTCTATCGATTGGAACAAAAAATTTAAAAAAATTACTCCCATAGTACACTAAATAACATTTAACGTTTTTCGTACGTATGGGAGGTGCCACGCCCACTTACGCAATCCCGTTGAAATCCATATAATTTCAAAGCTTATAGTAATCGACACCTCTACACCAAATTTAAAGAAAATACCTCCCATAGTGCACTAGATACAACATTCAACGATTTTCGTATATATGGGACGTGCCACGCCCACTAACGAAATCTCGTCGAAATCCATTTAACTTAAAAATTTTTGGTAACCGACATCTCTGTACCAAATTTTAATGAGATTACTCCCATAGTGCACTTAATATAACATTTAACGGTTTTTGTTTGTATGGGAGGTGCCACGCCCACTGAAGCAATCCCGTCGAAATGCATTTAGTTTCAAAGCTTATAGTAACCGACAACTCCTCACCAAATTTTAAGAAGATTACTCTCATAGTACAATAAATATAACATTTAACCTGTTTTGCTTGTATGGGAGGTGCCACGCCCACTGGTACTATTACACCCATTTTTCGTCTTGAGGTACCTTATAGCAAGTATATCCACCATATGAAATTTCAGAACGATTGTGTTGTTAATTCTCTTATTATAATGTTTATAAATATTGTGGGCTGTGCCACGCCCTTAAACGAATTTTGCCAGTATAGTGACATAGCATGTTATGATGACTGCTTTTAGTGGTATTATCTATAAAATTTTTATGAAAATCCTCAGTGCCGTTTTTGAGTAATATTGAATCAAAATTTTCAATTATTGAGAAGTGCCACGCCCACTTTTCCGATTCCGCCCACTTTTGGTGTACCAAATTTCATCACAATATCTTGAATAGTTTTCGAGATATGACGTTATGAAAATAAAAGTTTAGGACTGTGCCACGCCCCTCCAGGAGCCTTTGATAAGTTAAAACCCAGCCCAATCCTAATTTTGTTCACATATGTACCTAGCCCCCAAGTTTCATCAAAATCGCTGCACCCGTTTTGGAAATAAAGTCTGAAAATATATATATATACATACAATTATTGCTTGTTTAATAATAGTAGATAAAACAAAAAACCTGGGCTGAGTTCAAGCAAAACAGATCCCAAAATAATCTAATTGCGTATAAAAGGGCCAATGCCAAATTCAAACGTCATGCTAAGATAGCTAAGCGACAAAGCCTTGAAGACTTAGCTGTCAATATTAATCCTCGGTCTTATATAAAAAAAATATGGACTGACGTAAGATCTCTGTCCGGTTCTTACACACAATCAAAAATTACCCATTTAAATTCATCTGAAGGTCCTCTTTACTCCTCTCTAAAAATAGCAAATCATTTTGCAGCATATTTTTCCGAATATTCTTCGGATAGAAATTTCTCAAACAGGTTTGTATCAGAAAAAGCAATTATAAATTCGTACTCAGTTACCTCCCAGGCTGGAATATCTTTTGCTGCCAAACTAATTGAAAATCAAATTTCCATTTTAGAATTTGATCAAATTGTCTCTTCTGTCAAGGGTAAGACACCTGGATTCGACAGGATCTCATACTTATACAATGCTTCAAAATATCTCAAAAGATGTGAAAAATCGCTTAGTAAAGGATACTCCAAAGGACAAGGAAAATGTCCTTACAGCAATAATATCCAAAAAATCGCACGCATCGCAAAACATAATTAGGTGCGATAAGAGTTTGCACCAACGTGGCCTATAGGTGTTATAGACCAATTCTACCAAAATCGCACGCAAACCACAAAATTGCGATTTTCACTCACCTCGGTGACTCCAAGTGACCCAAAGTGACTCGGAGAGAACCGCCTCGATAAGTAGTCACTTATGGAGTGACTACTTCCGGGATACTCCAAAGGACAAGGAAAATATCCTTACAGCAACAAATTCCGCAAATCGCTCAGGACGCACTAAGTGGTCAAATATTAAAAATGACCACTACAATATTAACACTACACCACTGTAATTAAAAGTCTATTGGAACAATATTTTTCGTGCTTTCTCTATCGATTGGAACAAAAAATTTAAAAAAATTACTCCCATAGTACACTAAATAACATTTAACGTTTTTCGTACGTATGGGAGGTGCCACGCCCACTTACGCAATCCCGTTGAAATCCATATAATTTCAAAGCTTATAGTAATCGACACCTCTACACCAAATTTAAAGAAAATACCTCCCATAGTGCACTAGATACAACATTCAACGATTTTCGTATATATGGGACGTGCCACGCCCACTAACGAAATCTCGTCGAAATCCATTTAACTTAAAAATTTTTGGTAACCGACATCTCTGTACCAAATTTTAATGAGATTACTCCCATAGTGCACTTAATATAACATTTAACGGTTTTTGTTTGTATGGGAGGTGCCACGCCCACTGAAGCAATCCCGTCGAAATGCATTTAGTTTCAAAGCTTATAGTAACCGACAACTCCTCACCAAATTTTAAGAAGATTACTCTCATAGTACAATAAATATAACATTTAACCTGTTTTGCTTGTATGGGAGGTGCCACGCCCACTGGTACTATTACACCCATTTTTCGTCTTGAGGTACCTTATAGCAAGTATATCCACCATATGAAATTTCAGAACGATTGTGTTGTTAATTCTCTTATTATAATGTTTATAAATATTGTGGGCTGTGCCACGCCCTTAAACGAATTTTGCCAGTATAGTGACATAGCATGTTATGATGACTGCTTTTAGTGGTATTATCTATAAAATTTTTATGAAAATCCTCAGTGCCGTTTTTGAGTAATATTGAATCAAAATTTTCAATTATTGAGAAGTGCCACGCCCACTTTTCCGATTCCGCCCACTTTTGGTGTACCAAATTTCATCACAATATCTTGAATAGTTTTCGAGATATGACGTTATGAAAATAAAAGTTTAGGACTGTGCCACGCCCCTCCAGGAGCCTTTGATAAGTTAAAACCCAGCCCAATCCTAATTTTGTTCACATATGTACCTAGCCCCCAAGTTTCATCAAAATCGCTGCACCCGTTTTGGAAATAAAGTCTGAAAATATATATATATACATACAATTATTGCTTGTTTAATAATAGTAGATAAAACAAAAAACCTGGGCTGAGTTCAAGCAAAACAGATCCCAAAATAATCTAATTGCGTATAAAAGGGCCAATGCCAAATTCAAACGTCATGCTAAGATAGCTAAGCGACAAAGCCTTGAAGACTTAGCTGTCAATATTAATCCTCGGTCTTATATAAAAAAAATATGGACTGACGTAAGATCTCTGTCCGGTTCTTACACACAATCAAAAATTACCCATTTAAATTCATCTGAAGGTCCTCTTTACTCCTCTCTAAAAATAGCAAATCATTTTGCAGCATATTTTTCCGAATATTCTTCGGATAGAAATTTCTCAAACAGGTTTGTATCAGAAAAAGCAATTATAAATTCGTACTCAGTTACCTCCCAGGCTGGAATATCTTTTGCTGCCAAACTAATTGAAAATCAAATTTCCATTTTAGAATTTGATCAAATTGTCTCTTCTGTCAAGGGTAAGACACCTGGATTCGACAGGATCTCATACTTATACAATGCTTCAAAATATCTCAAAAGATGTGAAAAATCGCTTAGTAAATTTATACAACAAAATTTTTCTTCAAGGTATATATCCACAAATTTGGAAAATTGCTATAATAGTTCCAATTGACAAACAAAACAAATCAAAAACTGACACTACAGGCCAATCTCATTAGTACCATCTATGAGTAAAATTTTGGAAAAGATTAATGTGGTTTGCATAAAGCTATTTAGTCAAAAACAAGTTGCTTTTAAGAAAAATCGTGGCACAATTGATGCACTGCTGCATCTAGACAGTTTCATTTCAAATGCGATCTCCAGCAGAAACCATATATCAATTCTTGCCATAGATTTCGAGAATGCTTTTGATAGAATTGGTGCGCATGTAGTCGTGAGACAGTTAATAAAATGGAAAGTTGGACCCAAAATCTTAAATTTTGTTAAAGCTTTTTTATCCAATCGAAAAATAAGAGTTAAAACCAATAACGAGTTTTCTGACATCAAACCTTTGTTCAACGGCATTCCTCAAGGCTTCCGTCGTCAGTGGTCTTATTTATAATTGCCTTTGACGAAATCAGTTCTATTTTAGAGAAACATAAGCATGTCGATCATAACCCATATGCAGACGATATTGCAATTTTACCAAAACAAACGACGTAAATATAGTGAAAAATATATTCACAAAAATATTACATGACCTTTCTGAATGTTCAGCTCCAGGCCCGTACCTACCCTACTTTGCTTGGGGGGGGCGTCACAAAAAATTTTACTATATATAACGTTTTTTTTGAAAAATTTTGGATGGAGTTATAAGCGATCAAAGTTCACAAAAAGCTACTTTTTTGGTCTTTTTTAAAAGTCACTAAATTTCAATTACTCCGTTTGAACACAAAAATATTATTTTACAAATATTTGAAGTGTAATTTTGTCCAAGTCGGACAAAATCTGTGAGTGCTATTCTAAAATCAATGAAAATGGGTAATTTCCATATTTTCATGCGTTCCCGCATATAGGCCATTGACTATGTAATTAAATAAGGAACTAATTCGTAAAAGATATTTTATTGTCTTATATGTTCAATTGTTCTCTATAAAAGATAAATCCAACAGTGCTGTTAAATTTAGGCTTGGACTTTTGAGACGGTGCATATTTGTTTTTTTTTTTTATTTTTTTAATTATATATGTATGTACATTAGACCGGTTCAAAAAAAAAAAGTCTCTGAAATTTAGAGGCACCGGCAGTTTCCTATTCCCATAAGTGTCCCGAGTGGGATGTGTAACCAATTTTTTCTAAATATTGCGCTCCTGATTAGCGATTTCCATATTACTCTTGAAACTTTCGCATAAAAAGAAAAGTTCACCAAAGCCCACAGAATCACCTCACGCCTCAAATCGTCCAATTCGGAATAGGCAGCAGTCAAAAATGCTGAAAGAATCAGTTGTTGAAGAAATACTGGGTGAACGAAACGAATCGATCATCATGCTGAAATCAACATTCGACGAAACAATCGATATCGTATTAATTGAAATGACGAATCGCTTTGTTACAAACAATGGCATTCTCACAGCTATCGATACAGCTGATGAAATGGCTGCACCCATTGGGCGATTTGGGCATCCAGTTACCAAGTGAAATTGAGCTCAAAATTGCCAAAAAATATATAGATAGAATTTGTTCGGAGAATGAAATTTAAAAAGCCGGAATAAAAAAAATTAAGACGGTGGTGCTGACGGAGCTGTATAAGGCGCGTCAAGCAATGGAAAAAGTGTACAATCTTTTTGCAACCATCGAAACTTTCCCGGCTGGAACGGAAGTATGCAAATCGTCATTTTCGGCATTACCACGAATTATACGGCCACAATGAATAGACATGTTGACTGATTGGCTGAATAATTTATCGTTCTTGGCTTTCGAGCACAAACGTCTTGAGTCTATAGATATAGACATGGTTTTAAAAAGATTCAATGCCCTGAAAGATCGCAGAGTACAGCTATTTTAAATTGTTATTGTTTTAAAAAAAAACAAATTTTAAACCTAAGTAGTATAAACTATAAATATAATTTTCTAATAGCTTTTTTTTTTTAAGTTTTCCTAAAAAACGCGTGAAGAGCAAATGAAACGCTAGGGGCAAATGAAGCGCTAGGGGGGGATAAGCCCCCTAGCCCCTATGGTAGGTACGGGCCTGTTCAGCTCATTCGATAAATGAAATACATTGCACATCTGCCGAAAGAAAAATTGCTGTGGTGTAGGTTTGAGTTTGGAAATATTTTAATAAACACAGCAAGTTACCTAAAAATTTTAAAAGTGATTTTTGACTCAAAGTATTCCTTTGAACATTACTGCAAAAACTTAAGAAGAGTTTGGATAAAAGATTAAACATAATAAAATATTTTTCTTCAAAACATTGTCTAGTCCACCCGACTACCCTTCTAAATATTACTAAAGCTCTCCTACTTTCTGTAATTGATTACGGTCTTCCAATTTATGGACGCTGCCCAAAAAAGAACATCAAACTACTTAATGCTCCTTACCATGCTGCCATACGAAGAAGCCTTCGTGCATTTCTTACTTCTCCAATGGAAAACATTCTAGCCGACGGCTTTCCCAAAATTGAAGAAATAGTTTCGGTCTATTCTGCTCGATTGCTGCCAAAACTTTTTAGAACACCTAATCTTGTTTTATTCAGTGACGTTAAAACAACGTTGAAGCGCAAACGTTGTCTTAAATTTCCTTCAGCCATTCTAAATAGTATACGATCTGGTAAAGATTTGAACTTACACTTAGTCCAATCTGTCATCAAACCGAATCAACATCCTCCATGGGCGCTGAAATCATCATATTTTATTGGTGATCTATTAGAACATAAAAAGGAAATAATAATAATATTTTTCGAATTAAGAGATCGCTGTAGTAGATGAAAACGGCAAAAACTTAAAATATGGGCTTTTACATAACTATTGTTTTATATTTACAGCAAAAACCGTTGCAATTTCGCACACAATTAATTTTGCCGTAGAAACAAAATTCAAAACCATAACATGCACTGATAGTCAGTCATGCGTCAACGCAATGCAATCTTTTTCCAATGACAGTTATATTCTCAAGAAACAACTTAATTCAATTTCCAAAAAAGATCAAAATTATGTTGATTCTTGGCCATATCGGAATCTTGGGCAACGAACAGGCTGATTTAGCTGCTACAAATGTCGCAACTACTCCAACGTTTACTATTTCAGACTTCGAAAAAAAGAACATATATCGAGTTATCGACAAACATCTGATTGCGTCCCAAAAAGTAAACTGGCAGCAATATCTCCATTACTACAAAACATTCAAACCAGACCGAGTGCAGCAAAAGTATCCTGCAACAATATCATGTAGGCTTATCAAAGCATTTACGAGGCTACGATTAGGTCACGATTTAGGACTATTGACCATCTTCTTAATTCGTGCCCTGGTTTTGCAGCACAGAGAAAAATACATTTTGGCAATATAGTACCCTCAGAACTCCTCAAAGAGAGTACAGACGAAAATATTAGTGCCATATATAACTATATATCCCAATGTAATTTACGTAATCGATGGACTTTGCTTGTCTCCTCTTTGTTTCGTCATTGTCTTTGTCATTGTTCATACTGTCATTCTCTTATAATACGAGTATCATATTGCATTAAAACCGCAATTTGAAAGATAACTCAGGAAGTTTCTAAGCTATTTCTGTTAACCAGTCTTGTCTATTTCCAAATCCTTTTGTGTTCCAATAATAATATATTTACATGGGTGAAGTTAAACTTATTGTTTTTTTTTATATGAAATTTAGTTACATAGGATTAAGTAAACTGTTTGTTTTATTGCTGTTGAGCTAGGAATATTCTGGGCTGAGCGACAAAGCTTTTACAGAAAATTTGTCAAAAGCCAAAATTCAATCGCGGGAAAAGGACGTGTTATTCCGGTCCTCGACTAGTTATAAAAATTTTATTTTGTGAAAGTTAATGAAGAAAAAAAGTTTAAATTTGAAATTAAAATCAGTGCGCGATTAAAAAAATTAAATCAATTAATCAAGTTCATTGCGTTTAGAAGGCGTAAACTGATATTGCAGTTAAAGTCCAGAGGAGACAGTTAATCTACGGATTTTTTGACATACAGGCTTAAGGGGGCAGGTCCAGTCATGATTTTTGAGAAATCGAAATTTTTTTTTTGCATTTTCTTAAAGTATACTATCTTACAACTATATCATGAATTTGAAGTCAATCCGACAATTACTTTTGGAGTTATTTGGCAATAACCAAAGGGCTCTCGGTGGTAAGAGTAACGAGCGTAAAACTTTAAATGCATTTTTCTCAAAACTATATTTTCGGTACCGCTTGATAGATTTCAATGAAATTTACACAGTTTTTGAAAAACATAAAAATCTAGTGCCTGATCGAAGGAATTTTTTTTTAAATCGATTTTTTATGAACAATTCAAAAATTTGTTAAGTTTTGTTGCATTCGTACGCATATCATTTGTGCACCGCGTTTTTTATTGTTTTGAGTCGATTTAACTCACACAGGGTACCGGCAACTGGTGTCAAAACGTAACCAGAAGTGAACTTTTTCGTTTCCGCGAGTTAGTGGTCTCGAAATAACTTTTAAAGCACTCTATTTAATAAATTAAAACTTTTTGCTCAATGCAATTAAAACTTTTAAAAGAAAAAAAACAAATTTATTTTCCACGCGCGAAATGTTTAAATAAACATTGTTTTGTCGCACACGAATACACTAAAACAATTAGAAGCTGTCAGTATCAGCTGTTCACATATTTCTAGTGTGCGTTGCCAATCAACTAATTTTATAGCTAAACCATTTTTAGACCTGTTCGTGTTAAAAATCAATAACCCAGTAAAGTTTAGTCGTTGAGTAACAACTGCATCTAGCAACTTCTATCCTGGAGCTATCAAACTCTGAGATACTTTGGCTCGTCGTAAAATTTTGTTTGATAAGACTGCAAAAACATCTGGGCAGCAGGTAGAAGAGGATTTGAATGCCAATATTCTTTCTTCTTTAAAATCCATGGAAGAGAGGCTAAGGTCCCACGCTGATAATTGTTTTGAGAAGTTGTCAACTGAGCTTACTGCTCTTGAAAATAAATTGACGGCAAAAATTGAATCTGAGTTAAATTTGCTTCATAATAGATATACTGAGCTAAGCAATAAAGTTCAGGCTATTGATGCAGAACTAGTGGAACTGCGTAAGGTCAAAGCTGACTTCAGTGAGTTTAAACTTGATTGTAAGAAGGCTCAAAATAACTTATCCTACGATTTATCATCCGACGTTGTTCTGTTTGGTGTTCCCTATTGGGAGGCTGAGGATTTAAAAGCCATTTTTACGAAAGTTTGTCATCTGGTTGGCTTTGTTGTGCCTCAAATGCGTGATATATTTCGCTCTAAACAAAAAGCTGATTCAGCTATCATAATTAAATTTTGTTCGAGATTTGACAGAAATTCTGTACTTGGTGCCTTCGGCAATTATAAGCGCAGGACAAAAAAGGCAGTAATCCTTGAAGATATTGGTAGCAGCAGTATTTATATTAATGAAAGTTTACCCTATGATACTAGAAGAATAATACAATCTGCGGTGAAGCTGAAAAAGCAAAGTAAACTTGTTAGCGTCTTTACTATTCGTGGAGTAGTTCATGTCCGTAGCCAGAGGAATGGCATTGCAATAGCTGTTCATAGTTTAACTGATTTAAATGTTTTTAACAATTTCCCTGTTATCTCACATAATGAAAATTCTTAAAATTTATTTTCTAGTAGCTCTAATTTTTTATTTTCTAATTTATGTTTTTTTTGTAAAGATGTGTGAATATTTCGAAATGACTTATTTCGTTTCTTTTTTTTCGGTTCTTATAAATGCATTTCGTTGTTGCATATTTGATTTTATAGTATATAATATTATTTATTATTTTTTTTTTTTGTTAATTTTTTGCCCGTTAAAAATGCTTATTGTTGTTGGCCATATGCAGTATGGAGATAATTTCTTATTCTAGGAATGGTGTTACATGTAGTCACAAAATCTTAGTTGATGTTCTTTGTAAACAACATTGTGGTTTAAAAATTGTACATTTCAATGCCAGAAGTTTGAATGCTGATAAAATGGATTATGTTAAATATGTGTTTGAAAACTCGTCCGTTGATGTTATATGTATTTCTGAGACCTGGTTCAGTAATGAAATCAGTGATTGTTACCTAAATGTACCTAATTATAAGTTATTCAGAAATGACAGAGCCAACAAAAAAGGAGGGGGCGTTGCAATATATTGTAGGTCATACCTCAACGCTAGGGTTGTAGGTAAGTCTTGCAATGAGCTGATTGAATATATCAGTCTAGAGTTGTCTGATAGCAACATGAAGGTGCTGATTTCATGCATATATAATCCAAATAGATGCAATCCTATGGACTCATTTTTTTCGGATTTGACCCTTCGCCTCATAGACTACGACTATTAGTACTTTGTGGTGATTTCAACTATAATTTGCTTGTTTGCGACAATGTTACTGAAAGGTTTCATGATATTGTGAGTACTTCTAGCTTATCAATTGTCAACTCGATTTTGCCTACTCGTTTTGCTACTAATGCATGTCCTAGCCTGCTGGACCTCTTTATGGTTTCGGATATCTCTAAACTTCTGATATTTGACCAACTTTCCTTTATTTCGGACCATGACCTAATTTTTTGCACTCTGGATATCAATTTGGGTCACCAAAATGTGCCGTCATCTGTTTCTTACCGTGACTTTAGTTCTATAAATCTTCCTCTTCTCTATGATGAACTGATTCGACATAATTGGAGTGAATGCTGGTTTTACAGTTCCGTTGACCGTAAATTGGAATTCTTTGTAAATAAAATAAATAATCTTTTTGATACTCTCGTACCTATTCGAACTTTTCAAGTTAAAAGAAATTCCTGTCCTTGATTCACTGCCAATGTGAAACTAAAGCTCAAGCTTAGGAACAGACTACATTTGAAATGGAAGAAATGTCCAACTATTGAAAATTGCAAAAAAAATCCTCGGCATCTACTGTCAGTGACTTCAGGCCTATTAGCATTTTATCCACAATATCTAAAGCCTTTGAAGCACTTCTTTCAAAACAAATATCGGAACATCTACATAACTATAAGCTTCTGTCCCCTGTCCAATCTGGATTTCATGCTGGACATAGTTGCTCCACTGCTATGGTTAAAATTCTAGATGACATCCGTGTACATTATGATCTGGATGAATTGTCACTACTTTGTTGCTTAGATTTCTCAAAGGCTTTTGATAGCGTGGATCACTTCATATTATGCACAAAATTGAAATTTTATTTTGAATTTTGTAGTAGCTCTATTTGCTTAATTAAAAGCTATTTACATGATAGACTTCAAAAGGTCAAAGTGGGTGAGGTGTACTCTGACTTTAAACTGTGTAGAGCTGGTGTCCCTCAAGGCTCCATTCTTGGCCCCTTGTTGTTTGTCGGTGCCTTATGCAAAGAGGTATGTTAATAATTCTTCATACCCTTGGTATACAAAGGATTTAAAAAAAATTCGCAATGGCCGTAATAGGGCATGAATCAAATACGTTTGTAGCCAGGACCGAAATGACTTAGTTGCTTATCAGCAACTTTTCCATGAATTTAAAGAAATGTCGGCTTTATTTTTTCTGAATATTTTAATAAAATTAAGCTGAATATTCTTCATGACCCCAAGCATTTATTAATACAAATCCCCAAGGGATTTATTAATACAAAAAAAAAAGTCTGACGTTTTTCCATCTGAATTCATAACAGTTGATGGGCTCACTAGCGACCCACAAAATATAGCTGGGTTGTTTGCTAATTTGTTTAAAGAATCTTTTTCTAAAGAATTATTTAGCCCTGAGGTCAACTATTTCGAATATATGGATAACGACCCTTTAGTTTCGATTAATGAGATATCTTTCTCACCTGAACTCATAGAGAAATATATCTCATCTCTTGATGATGACTTCAGCTCCGGACCTGATGGTATCCCTGCGACAGTACTAGTTAACTGTAGCTCTGTGCTGAGTCAGCCCCTCAGTTTGTTATTTAATAAATCAATTATACAGGGTGTATTTTTTTGAGGTTTGTTTTTCGAATAGAGATAAAACTGGGATTTTGTGGTCAAATCTGGCAACTCTAATGTCATTTATATTCAGTTTGGTTTGCCATTTCATCATGAACAGGTTGACAAAAGAACAACGCTTGCAAATCGTGCAAATTTATTTCGAAAATAATGGTTCAGTTCGCGAAGTTTACCGCAAGCTCCGTCCATTTTATGGTCGACATAATCGTCCATCAGAGCAATTAATTCGGTTAACCATGGATCGTTTTCGCACTACGTTTACTCTATGTGATAATACGCATCCGCAGAGACGTCGAACAGTGCGCACCGAAGAAACAATTGCCGCTGTAGAGCAAAATGTTGAAGAGGACCCGAATGAATCGATTCGCCACCGTGCACAGCAATTGGAGCTTTGTCCATCAACTTTATGGAAGATTTTGCGCAAAGATCTTGGCTTCCGACCTTACAAGATCCAGCTTGTGCAAGAATTAAAGCCGCGAGACCATGCAATGCGTCGTGATTTTGGTGTATGGGCCGAAAATGAGATTGATCTCAATGCTGATTTTCATCGCAAAATTTTGTTCAGTGATGAGGCTCATTTTTGGTTGAATGGCTACGTCAACAAGCAAAATTGCCGCATTTGGAGTGAAGAGAATCCACATGAGACCCTTGAGACGCCATTACATCCACAAAAACTGACTGTTTGGTGTGCTCTATGGGCTGGTGGAGTCATTGGGCCATACTTCTTCCGAAATAATGCTGGAGAGTCAGTTACCGTTAATGGAGACCGGTATAGAGCCATGATAACCGACTATTTTGTTCCCGAATTGGATGGCATGAATGTGGATGAGTTGTGGTTCCAACAAGACGGCGCTACATGCCACACAGCGCGCGTCACAATCGATTTATTGAAGGAAACATTCGATGAGCGCATAATTTCGCGGAATGACCTGTCAATTGGCCACCAAGATCGTGTGATTTGACACCATTGGATTATTTTCTTTGGGGATATGTGAAGTCGCTCGTCTACGCCAACAAACCAGAAACGTTAGGGGACTTGGAAGCCAACATTCGTAGCGTTATTGCCGACATACGGCCCCATATGCTCGAAAAAGTGGTTGAAAATTGGACCTCTAGAATTGGCTTTATTCGAGCCAGCCGCGGCGGCCACATGCCCGAAATCATATTTAAACATTAATGGCATAAAATTATCCTTCCAATAAAGCCAAATTGATGGACATTAAAACGATTTTCTTGTGTTTTATTTCAATTCGAAGTTGTATACCTCTAAAAAAAACACCCTTTATATAGCTATTTTCCTAAATTTTGGAAAAATGCATATATAAGCCCCATTTTCAAGAAAGGGTGTAAAAATGATGTTTCAAACTACAGGCCCGTAGCGAAGTTATCATCGATACCGAAAATTTTTGAAAGCATTGTGTACGATCAAGTTAAGGTATGCTGTGGTGAAGTCATAACAACTCGTCAGCATGGTTTTGTTAATGGCAGATCTACAGTTTCTAACCTCCTTGATTTTACTTCCTTTGCATTAAGCTCTGTTGATTCTGGTGGGCAAGTTGACTGTATCTACACTGACTTCAGTAAAGCATTTGACAAATTACCACTCAATTGATTTTGTTTAAGTTAAAGAAGCTTGGATGTCCTTTAAGTTTTGTCAGCTGGATTGAATCTTATTTATCTGATCGCTCATATCAGATAAGATTTCGGAGGGTGTTTCCCCCCCGCCCCATTCAGCGATTCAGCGCGGCATCAGGTGTTCCACAAGGAAGCCACCTGGGGCCGCTCCTGTTCATTTTAGCAATTAATGACGTTACACATGTCATTAAAAACTCGCATCTGCTAATATATGCAGATGACATGAAAATTTACAGGAACGTGAAGGGGGTTGGTGATACTATTCCACTTCAGTCTGACTTGAAATCCTTTGAGCTTTGGTGTTCTAAAAATAACTTACATCTTAATCCCGATAAATGCCAAACTATTATTTTAACCAGGAGAAAAAATATTGTGGAGTTTCATTACGAATTAAAAGACAAGAAAATTGGTCGTGTCGATTTAGTCAGTTAGTTTTAATGAGCATATTAATCACACTTGTAAAATCCTCTTCTCTGCCCTTTAGTAACGGTGACTTTATATAATACAATAGTGCGTCCTCACTTAGAGTACCACAGCCAAGTATGGTCACCATTTTATAATATTCATATTAATAGAATTGAGAGAATTCAAAAAAATTTTATTCGTTTTGCTCTCAATGGCTTAAATTGGATTGACTCTTCAAACCTTCCTCCTTATGAGGATCGTTTGAAGTTACTACATATGCAGTCTTTGAACTCGCGTAGAAATATTGCGGATATAGAGACTGGGTTTCTTGCTGCACCAGAGCTTCTTAATTATATTCATCTAAACACTAATCGCAAGAGTAATCGTAACTCTTATCAATTATTTTACCAACCTTTCAGTAGAACTAATTATATGGCTACAGCTCCTTTTAATCGCATGACTACTCCTATTAATAATTGCGATGTATATGTTATTAGGCTTGTCAAAAGGTTAACTCAAGCTTAGATTGAAAAATAACTATAGTTAATTTTGTGGCTTAATGTTTGTTGGTCTTTATGTTTGTGTTGTCCGAGCCTTGGACCATATTAATAAATTCATATAATGTACAATGTATGTTTATATACAAATAAAGGTAATCCTAAAAGGGTTACTCAAAAAAATTAATTAATGGCCGCATTGGCTAGCCTTTGCCAGCCAATGCTCACGGGCCAGTTACAGTTACCTGTTAACAAAACTAGTTCTGGTAGTATCAAAACTCGTCCTGGTTGTATTATTAATTATGATTTATTTAACTTGATTTTACACTTCACTCACTTATGTCCAAAATTAGACTAACTGAATAATCATAACTTAAATCATAAAGAAACCTAAAATATTGTATCCTAATTGCTGACACAGCGGTCTCACGCTAACCGT